>JANHGO010000002.1:10057220-10127135 GCA_024606505.1 Aquila spilogaster | reverse complement strand
TTTATAGAATACAGTGAAGAAACAGAATTGTAGAAGAATCATTTCACTGGTATGATCCACTCAGGTGAACAGGCCTGCTCATGGGCCAAGAGGACCCTAAAATAATTCAGACCTCATTCTGCAGCACAGAACCCAGCACAGTCTCGTTCACCCCATCTCCCTCTTTGCTGTGCTTGCAAAGTGTCGTGGCTCAGGGCAAAACGACTTTATGAATTGTGAGTATGTTCATATCTTGATTCTCTAAATGCTCAGTCACTTGTTTGACCTTGCCCGTGACACCGCACTTGGCCCGTTGAAAATAATGGGAAGCTTTCTGTCATTTACAAAGGAGCGGATGCAGATGTGAGATAAAATAAAATTCAGATTCAAAGCTATTAAGAATAGAAGCATGAAAGTTCTAGGTTGGAAGCTATTTTAGAACTACTACTTTCAGTTCAGCTTTAGCTCTGGATTGAAATTCCAATCCTTTGCCTTTTTCATCTAGATATTTGAGATAGCTTTAATGTGGTTTGTCAGATAATTTTCAAATAGTGCTGCCTCAATACAGGAACTGAATTTTGCCTTTACAACCTTTAGTCAGAACCCTTGTAAATGTCACTAAAAATATAAAAAAAACACTACTAGTTCCATAAGTGATTATGAAGGTGTGCTGCACTGGAAAGACAGCATTCTTTCAGCTGTGTGCATTATCAGTTTTGAGCTCTGCAAAGTAAAATCTTGGTTCTCTCTTTATTCCACACAAGCATGGCATTAATAGCCTGGAGCAATCTCTGTGTGCCCTTTCAATCAGAAAAATGTCCCGATTTGTATACTTACTTATACAGCATAGGCCAAGCTGAAGTGCAAATTTATTTCCTAAGGAAAAGAGATTTAATGTAAAAGGTGTTCTGCAAAGTTTTGGTTTTAGTTACCTTGGATGAGCACCAAGAAATGTAGCTGCTTATTCATGCAGGTCTTAGCGGAGAGCAGCAGAGTCAAGGATGGCAGGGAGGTAAGTAGACAACGTTCTGTTCTCAGATTCCTTTCTTCTTTCTTCAAGGCCAGGGTATATACTAGGCTTAAAATATGATTACCATGTTAACCATTGAGCCCACACTACCAGAACCCCACTTTATGTTGCCTCATGGCTCAGAAGCATGCCCAGCTCAGAGCCCTCACTTCCTGTTCCCCAATAGTTCTGTGCCTCCTCCACTTAGATTCAACTTTACAATCCTCCCTTTCTGCTACTCTGGTCCCTCCAAATTAAAACCTTTCAGCTCCTCCTGAACTTCAGCTGCACACTTCATAGTTTGTCTAGGAAAAAAAAAAAAGAAGAATAAACATAAAAATGTTAAAAAAAAAAATTTACTGGTTTGTTTGAAATTATGGCATTATAATTCCTGAGCCTTGAAATGACTGTGAAAAATAGAGAGAGGACACAGTGAGTAAACAGCATAGTCATCAGCTACTTGTTTGGAGTGCAGAGAGCTGCCCACAAAGTATGCTGTGCTGAGAATACTTTCAAAGATGAAGAAAAGGCCCACAGAAAAATAGCTCTCAAATTCTCTCAAGTAATCTTCATTCGAGGATGTGTCTGTGAAATACCTTTTGGAGACCTTTGGTAATTCAGTACCTCAACCTCTGGTCACCAAAGTACTAGATCAGAAAAGAGATGTTCGTAAGCCCTTTTGAAATTCTATTCCTCCATAACAGCAGGGCACTGCATTGTATGATATATGGCAAACAAAGGATGGATTACTATGTGATGACCTAATGATTATCAGAAGAAAAGAGGGGAAAAAAACATTGCACCGTCTCTCTTTAAGTTTCATTTACCCACGAAATAACAATTGCTTCCATATTTGCATTTCCATTATACACAAATAGCCAACCTTCTGCCATACCAGCACAACAGTATTGCCTTATTTATTTAGGCTGGATGGTTTGCTTTTCACAGTACAACCAGCTGGTAGAAAAATAGGATTCAGTAATGCGAACATTTCACAGTAAATAAATTGCATTAATACAACAGTAAAAAGCTGTACTCAGCAGTTTCGGTGGGACAAGGTCTGCTCTAGAACAGTGTGCACAGCTTTCTTAACAGTCACTTTGAGAACTATGAAGGTTACATTTTTTTTTTAATATGAAATATTACAAGAAGATTTCTGTAGAATTTCCACTTGGGATTTTATTTTCCCCTTTGAAAAGAGTTACAGGTTCAGTTGGCTGCTTTCAAGAATAGTTCTGTGGCTCCGTTTCTGCCTCAAATTCACTGCTGTAGGTTTCTGTGTAAAATCTTTGAGTGACAAAGGACTACATAAGGAACAGAACAGCATAGCCATTAACCAAACTTCACAGTCACTCCATCCAGAGATAATCCACACTTACCTTTCCAAACTAACTAAAGACTCAGAAAGGTTCTTTTGGGATTAGATTTACTGACTTGATTGCCTGATGGATTTAAGATTCCTTGTGCAGATCCCCAGCTCCTTTGTAGATTGACACAGAGGATAAATGTTTTTTTGCTTCAGTGCTTCAAGCTATAAGAGAGACTGGGCCTCCTGTCCTTCTTCTTTGGTCTTCTCTAGTTCTAAGATATCCACAGTCTCAATTAAGAAAGCCCTTTCTGTAGTTTGCTATGGAAGCTTCTACAGAACGTTCTAAGCAGAACGTAAACATGGAATGTATTCTAAATCTCCATTCAGCACTGTCACCTTTGATATTGATGCACTGCTTCCAAAGGAGCTATAAACATTTGACAATAAATGAGACACTCAGTGTCATGACTTTACACCTTATGTCTAGTGATTTGAATTGACACTTTATGTCAAGTGAAATGAATTGGCTCTGATTTTGTTCTGTTAGCGTCAATGGGGTGTCTTGCAGCAAGGGAGACTTTCCCCAATACAGTCTTTGACTTTGTATCTACCTTCTATGTCTCCCGTGGTGTCTCATGGAATACTTTAGCTGCATGGCCCAGTGCAGTGCCACCAGTCATTTCTTGTATTTTGCTGACAATCTGTGCAAAACTCATGCTATTCAGTAATGATAAAGTCCATCAGAGAGGGACGGTGCATTATTTTGCCAGCACTGAAACCTGTTTGGCCATCATAAGACGATATTTTATATATTGCTTAAAGAATTATTTTAGCATTTTGTTTAAGGCTGATAGAAACACTGGACTCTCTTGGTATGAATGGAGTATCACTGTTGAAGGAAATAATACAATGAGGTCACGTCCTTCTTAGTTTGAAGAGAAACAAAAGAAAAAAAGAAAAGAAAAACACTTACCTGCTTTTAATGCTCCCAGTTGTCCTATTTCTCCTTGACTCCTTTGCAACAACTGCAATCTTTTCTTCTCTGATCCAGCATCAAATGAAAAGAAGAGCCTCTTGAATGTGGTGGTTTTCCTTCAGAAATTACCTGGCTATTTTGATATTTGTAAAGGTACCTTAAAAACTCACATTAAAAAGAAAGGAAAAAAGCAATGATGTTTTTAATTCGTTGTATCAGTCAGTTCTGCTGTTCAGCAGTTTAGGACTTGCCATTCTTACCACTGAACATGTCTCACCAGTGTTATTGCAACCCGTGGGTCCATGGGTAGTAAATTTACAGAAGAAGGTAAGGTGAGATTCTAAGCCTTTATGGCCTTTGATAGGAAATACCATGTAAATATGTTTACTGTTACACGTTTGCGCCATTTGTTACTACTTCACCATCAGTGTTTTAGCTGTAATGGATATGCGCTGTCCCAAAAGGTGTTCTAGAACCAACTTGATAGACTTACTGTGTCTCCTGTACGCTTGTTTCTTTCCTAAACTCATTATGCATTTATAAAAATGTTAGATATATACTCATGCATAGAGGTATGACAGTATTTTATTTTAGGGTTCCTGCTGAAGTCTTTTTTCTAGATAATACTCAACACAATGTACCCAATAAAATATTGTTTGTCAAACTACTTATGTCTCTTTTTTTAATAAGAATATATTTTTTTCATGCTTACATAAGCATCTGAAGCACAGAGCACGAAGCCATAACAAAAATCCATAGCAGAAAGTGATGCAAGGCATTTTTCTATTTCATCCCTCAATAAAAATAATGTGCATACTTACTTCCTAAATGCACTCATCTCTACAGTGCACTGACACTGACAAGCTCCCACTGTTCTTTCTTCACAGATATGATTTACACAAGGTAGATCCAGAGTGAAATAAAGAAATAAAATGAGAATGCTGTTGCTATATTTGTATTTATCGTTAACAAGACAACTGCAGCCTACATTCTCTCTTGATTATAATTAATATGAAAGGGTAGGAATTATAACAAACAAAAAATTTCTAGCACATTATGCATGAGATTTGAACTGATTTTATTCTAATCCTCTGCGACATCCACACAATAGTCAGAAAGCTTGAAGCAATTAAGTATAATAAAGATCTAAATATGCTACATTTCTTTTTCAGCCACTGCTAAATTATAACCTTAAAAATGATGGGATTTCACCAGCGTCAGTTGTTCATAAAGGAATTGGGGAATTTATGTCTCCAGTTTTAATTATACATGACCTGTAAGTCTATTTTTATGTACATTTGTTACCTCTTCTGCATAAGGGCAGGATGCAGAATTTCCTCACAATACTGTCTTTGAAGACCAGTTAAGTCAAAGCAGAAGGGGTGCTTGACTAGATCCTTCAACCAAGAAGGCTTCGCTTGGCTCTCCTTCTGTTAAAGCTGCTAAAAGTGTGATAAGCATCCCCAGGTGAGGATGAGACCTGCAGTTTTTGAGCAAGAGCTTCCTTCAACACAGCAAAAATGTCAAAGCATTCACTTGGAAAGTCTGAGGCCTTCTGCAACAAACACTTCTTTCCCTGTCACACCATCCTCCTGCCTAATGGCTCTTCTGCTGACAGTATACTAAATATTGAACGCCCCTTCAAGGAATTTGCCTTCTTACTTCTGAGCTTTCGAAAGAAACTGATAAAACGTCTAATTATTTGAATAATCAAGGGAATGAATATTGGATCACTAACATCAAAGATGCAGAAAAACTTCAGAGTTGAGGGATGTGTTTAATATTGCATTATTCATAACACAGAAATTTATAATTTCCTTGAAAATGTGTTTGTTAAAGGTGCTTCTCCTCTACCTCTTGGAACAGTGGAATTGAGAAATATTGGGAATTTAGCCATATATGTTTAATCACCCGGAAATTCTGTGCCACTTGACAAGCTGTTCTATTAAAGAAATCAGTGAATGATTAAGGAAAATAACCTGAGATTTGGACACAGTTTAGTAATGGTCTGAAGCCCAGCTAGACATGGAGGTTAATATTAATTGTCACACAAGCACGGATGATTATCCTTTGTGAATGGTTTTGAGTGAGAAATGATCCTTGTCCCAACCTGGGAGTTCCTGTTTGCCTTTCTCTCCCTGACAGCTAGAAGATGTGCCAATTTAGTCCTAATCCCTCATTCCTGTCTCATCTCTCAGGGCCCAGCATCACATCTAGCTCTGATCATGAACAAATACACTCTGACTTTGACACGACCTAATACTCAAACTAGCACCAGTTGGAAAAGAAGACAAACACTTTTCTCATGTGTTTCAAACACACCTTAAGCAGCTCCGGGACTTTCCATCAAGATAACTTTATAAACCTTGTGCGTTTACCTGCCTTGACAGTTGTTCAGATGTTATGCTATTTTGGTTTTAGATTAAATTAATACCTTCTCTCTCTCATGATACAGGTGATTGCAAAGGCAGAAAGGTCACTTAATGAAGTCTGAATTGACCTTGGAACATGGCCTTAGCTCCTCTGCATTCCCTGGAGTAAAATTTCAGTACAGAAGGTCAAACATGAGATTCACTTACCTCTGAGCACAGATGCATTTCAAGACAAAGTCTGAAGAGTACAGCACAGGCCCCTTCACTCAGGCAGAATAGTACATGACAAATGTATCACTGCACAGTGACATCCAAGCAGCATACCACAAAGCCAGGTTCATAATTCACCCTATTATCTGCTTAATCCACTCCTTACTCATTTTACTACATGCAATTCCTATTGATTATATATCTTGTCATGCATCTCCAACTGATTTTTTTAATCTCCATTATGGAAACACTGAGTACGACAAAGTTTTACTTATTAGCAAAAACATGACGTATTTTTTAGTGTTCTATCCGGACTTTTTCCAATCTGAAGAGCCTCACTGTGCTGTCTCTCAGGTATCTGTGTCATCTCCAGTACTCTAGTGCACTGCAGACATTCTGCTCGTTAATCTATGTGCCATCACTTCTGGTGCAAAGCTATAATATTTAGGCTTTCTAAAAGCAATATAACAATATTTCAACCTATAAATCAATCCAGATTCTTAGACAGAAAATATACCTAGTCAGTTGCATTTACCTAAAGACATTTTTAGGACATGTTATCACAATACTCTATTACTTAGTAGAGTTGGTTGCAAAATAAGAAAACTACAATTTATTACTGATTCTGAGTTCTGACTCTAGAAGCCTCTCTTTAGTGGTTACATATTACCTTGGATCTCCTGCTTGCCGGCAAATCTGATTTCTTCTAATTTTTCTTTTAAACAGGGAGCAAAGAATCTTCTTAAACTAAAGAGAAACCAATACCAAAAAATCTTTCTATTTAAAAATGACTTCAATTTGTTCAAATAAATTTTAACTAAAGCAGATATCCATAGCCCTCTTGAAAAGGTAAAACTTCCTAAGGCTTCTAGAAATGCACAGCTAGACAGAGAAAGTGAGCTAACTGCCTCATTGTTTTTAGTAAAATAAGCCTGGGGACACATAGCAGTGTCATTTGGTCACCATGGCCACCCTCTAACCCTACCCAAACCGAAACAAAGAAGAAAAGATGCCACCTGTGTTATGTTAACCTAATTGCCAATTAAAAGACTGAAATATTGTAGGTTTGTTTTTTTTATCTCTATGATTATCTCTGTAGCAAATAAGTGATCCAAGTGCAAGGACAAAGAGATGTAAAGGAGGATTATTTACTCTGAGAGCTCTCCAATTTCTTGATGGCAGAATTCACCAAGGAAAAAAAACAACAAACGAACAAAACACCACAACTTAAACCTGAGGAACTTCAGCTCAAATTGCAGATATCCACTACAGAGACAGGAAAAGCTTCTTTACGAAAAGGTAACACACCAGTATTACTGCAATTTTGACTGTCAAGAAGTAATTGCAAATAGTTCTCGTGCCTGGACCTCTGCTTGCAGATCACAGACTAACTATAATAAGAAATTATCCCTTAAAAAAGAAGCAGCCCCAGAGGAGCAGCAAAGACTAGCATAAAAAAAGACCACAACAATCCTAACCATGGAATTTAAAGCACTAATGTACAAAAAAGAAATTCAAGATCACTTAGATATAAATTGGCCAAAACATGAAGCAGGGAAAGCAGCCAGCAGACATTTGAAGGATGTGTTTGCATGGGAAATTCTTAGGACTGAAATACACAGAAAAGAACTATTAAGGGGTGGGTGAGTAGGACTGATGAAATCAAAGGAAAATAAAATAAAATGATTTGACAGCAACTAAGTGCTGTATGGTTGCTGTGCTGCATTTTCCCAAGGGAAACAGTCAAATGTGTTTCACTGGAAACATTAAAAAACAAAGCAGGCTGGACAGAAGCGCAGAGCAAGTGCAGTAGTCAGAGATGGGACTGGAGAGCATTTCCAGTCCTGAATTACCTGTTTTCCGACTCCCGTTTCACTAAGATTCTTTCTTTTCCCTTCTGGAACCTCTAACCTCCCACACTACAATCCCAATCAATGGTGAACACTTGCCATGCACGAAGACCTGCTTAGAGGACTGATCTCAACTTACCTACCAGTCAGTATCATTCAGCACTGACATTTTTGCCCAGAGTCCTGCCTCTGCGAAGAACCAGCACCTGTGGTCACATTCTGCTGTCACAAAGGAAAAAGCCAGAAGTGTACCGCTCCTCAGAGCCAGGAGTGCATCACAGTCTTTCCCAAGGCTCCCAGTTTCTCCATTTTGTAGAAAAGAAACAACTGCTTAATGAACCAGGTATTAGAGCTGTGTTTCCAGACGTAGAGGTGTTGTTCATGAGATGGATATCTCAATTTCTGGGAAATTGCAGGGTTTCTCTTTCTTCAACAGAAGTCTATTTTGTCTGGTGAAGTCTGACCGGTCTTTTTGCTGCCTAGTTTCTACAGCAGGGCTTAAACACTGGCTTGATGTATGAAAAAATAATAATAATAATAATATTTGTTTTCTAAAAACAGGCTTCTACTTAAAAAAATCACAAAGCTGACAATGGCATACCCAGCTATGTAAAAGCAAGAGAAAGTCTCAGGCAGTCAGTGCCCTACAGATACCACGGAAAGGGGCTCTCTTTACAGCCACTGGATCCATCCTGGCAGGGCAGAGCTCCTCCAGCATCACCAGCGGGTGTGGACAGAAAAACCTCGGCAGGAGACACACATCTGTTTTTCATGCTTCACCATTGTATTTGGCCAGTCTAATTCACAGTAACCTACCTGACTGGTAGGGCCAGAGGTGTGAACTGCAGCAAAAGCTGCTCGGGTTGGAGAGGTAAAAAGTTAATTCTAGCCCAAACCTCTGTTCCTGTGATGAGCTGTGAACACCTGCTCAGCAAGTGAACTCCTACGGAGTTCACTGATTTCTCCAGGCTTTGGAGTACATTTCTGTAGCTGATAAGCAGAAATTTTATCTCTTGATGTT
Source organism: Aquila spilogaster (assembly GCA_024606505.1). Classification (NCBI taxonomy): domain Eukaryota; kingdom Metazoa; phylum Chordata; class Aves; order Accipitriformes; family Accipitridae; genus Aquila; species Aquila spilogaster. Next base: position 10,118,409 of record JANHGO010000002.1, on the reverse strand, counting down.
TGCCTGTTCAAACCACAAAGACATGGCAAGGTGAAAAGCTATAGTTTCAATTACTTTCCTTAAATTGCACGTGTGTAAGAGAGGGAGCAAATAAAATAGACAGAACTGCTGTTATTTGGAAGGCACCCTGAGAACCAGGAAGCTACTGTATGAAATGCAATGGGGATTCCCTGGAGGGCTTTACAGGAGGTAGGGAGGAGGGGATCGGTTTTTCCCCACCACATCTGAAACCAAGAATCTCAGGCAACAAAGGAGCAGTGTTTGCTCAAAAATGGGTAAATTATTCTCAGTTTGTCTAAGGAAGGAACTACAGAACTATTTAGAGTACAGAGGAACATATACTACTTCCTTGGACAACAAAGAGAAAAGGTGTGAAATGTGAGAGGTGAAATTGCTAGAGAAGCTCACATCATACTGTAGCCTTCTGCTGACTTCTTAACAGTTGCAGAAACACATTTACCTGGATGAATAGATGCTTGAATTCAGGTATCCTGCTGGCCAGTTTTTCGTACCAGAAAACACACACTTCCAAAAACATTCATCTGTGTGACAGGTAGCATTTAATCCATGTTGGTAGTAAGATGTCCATGTTATTTAGCTAATGGTACTGCAGATGGAATTACAGTATGGATTCATTATAGGTACACTTGTGCATGTGATGCAACATTTGGTCTAACAGTGGTCGACCTGGGGGAAGAATAAGACCAAAGCCCTACTTGAGAAGTGGTGTTCTGGCATGGAGCTCTTGTGAACCTGTGCTCTGAACCTCACGCTGAGTGGCCTCTTGCGATCCTCTCTCCCTCTGAGCTTGGAAAACTGGACATGGAACAGAATCTCCTGCTGTTCTGGTCTTTTCATAATGAAATGGGAAGCAGATCCTGTTTAACAACAGAAACAATATTTAGTGACTTCTACAAATTCACCTGATATTTACACACTAATGCTTCCTAGGACTGATTCCAGGTGACATGGGCAAGCTGATAGTTTAAGTAATGTTTCTGTTTAGTTGCTATTTTGCTTGAAGACCTTCATTCTTGCAAGAAACAAGTGGACGGTTTTGTGTTGCACCATTCCCACGTGGATGGAGAAATGCATGAATTTTTCTTAATGCGACTTGACAGTGAATTTATTTCATTGTGTTGGTTTTGACCTAGGTAACTATTTTTATTTCCTGTCCAGCTGAGTTACTTCTTGATTTGCTGAAAGCTAAGGAACCAGAGCTGTGAGATTAAGAGTTCAAAAAAACAAGCTTTTGGAGAAGTTACTTGGCTGAAACAAACGCCCTGCTTTGGCCTATCAGAGCCACGTGTCCTGCCTCTCTTAGCTAAGCTGTATTGAGAGGCAAGACAGTCATTGCTGAATGCTTCTTTGAAAGTTACGCGTATTTCAGAAGTACACAAGAATTTCAAATGGAATTTCTAATACTCGATACTTTGAGTTAATAAAAAAGCTTTTGAAAAGTTTTGTTTTTCTTTGCTGTTCTTTTTTTTTTCCTAAGCTTTTTCTTTCTCTGTAGCAGTTTGTTAAAATGATATAGTAGTTCCTCAGAGCTTGACTGACTTCAGTGGGTTCCTGGCGGTAGAATCACTTGAGCTTCTAGACTTGTAATTTAGAGCATGAAAAGAGCCACATCAGGGCTGGTCAACACCATTAGCCACTCTCCAGTAGTGACAAATAGTGTATCCCTGGGGAAGAATGTAAGAATGAGACTTCGAGACTGAGGCAGAGATTATATCTTCAAAGTCCATGATGGATTCTTTTTCTCTCCCACCAGTTCAGCTGCTGGCTTTTTACTTCAAAAGCATTTCTGGCTCATAGCCATGCACTTGACTAGCAGTCTAACTAAGGAGTTCACCTAAACTTACCGTTTAATTGGATGTTGGAGAATTATCTCCTGATTGTTTTGAACCTGTCAGTCCATTTTTGTCCCCTATTTCTTGTAGCATGAGAAACAATGAACAATTTTTCCCTATTAAAGCCTTCATTTATGATTGCACACCCCTGTGTCATAGCAACTTCAGGCATCTCTTTTCCAAGAGATCGCTCTATCTTTTTCTCAGTGAGGAAGCTATTCAGTGTGTGTGCTCGTCCTTCTCCCTGACGTGTTCTTTTGCGTCTCAAGACAAGCACAGATCTAAATAAGTACTACCCAGAGATCCCTTAGCTCCTTAGAAATGCAGTGATTTTCTTAGTAGTGCTGTGTAAAAATGACGTATGTGAAATACAGTAAAATCTGCTGGAGACTTCCAACGCCGAAGATTAAGTAAATATGATTTTACTCTGTATATGAAATCTACTGATGAGGAAGTTAAGTTCTCATCACCAGCAGTTACAGTAACTAACTTGTCTGCTTTTCTCATGCTGGGGATAATTCTGCTTTGGAGATTTTACTCGCTGGTATCTTTTATTTTTCCTATGACAGATGTTTAAGCTGACATTTCCTCATATAACGAGTGAAAACAGACTTCAGTTACACTTGATGGAAACCCCCTAACATCATCAGTAGTGGTACAGACCACAAGTCCTTCATCTTACCTCTCAGACAGTGATTTGGCAGCCCTATATATGATAATGTAAGAATAATTGCTTATTACATTTCTGCTGTAACATACAAACATTGTGTAGTACAGCATTAATGTCTGACAACCCAGCTGTCATCTTTCAAAAAAATACTTGCTGTCTAACTACTGTAGCTGTAACTGCTTCAGCTTCAAACCAAAGGAAGAGATACTGCTCCGGGGCATTCTGACAGGGTGTTATCTTTTGAAAAGACAGATGTTTGCGCTGGAACTGTCGGATGGTTTTAAGGCTTATGCACGTTTCAATAAATAAGTGCTAAATCACTTGCCAGGTCCTGAGTTAAAGTCCAGGCTAGAAGGTCTTCCAGAGAAATATGTCAGTGACACATAAAACTAAGAGCGGCATGTTCTCAGCAGAAGTTTCAAATCACCTTTTAAACAACAGAAAAAGCCAAGAAGCTCTAGCTGTAGGGCTTATGAACGTGAGAGGACATTGAGAATGTATGAAATAGATGGAGTTGCCGCTCTCTGCCCTTCTCCGTTTCATTTCCCAAGAGAAATACTTTAGAGAGAGGGCAAATACTTCTTCACCTTATAAAGGATTTTATTATTTGAAGTGGTATGATAGCCCTTATTGACCCAACTTTGATTTGTAAGCTGCTGATGAAATTAATTTGGCCTTTGGTATAACCACAATTAACTTCTCCGGAAGGGAGGTGACATGCAGTCTAGCAATGAAAAAACGTCTTTGCAAGGGGCAGCACTGGGCCTTACGTGTTGTTGGAGGCTTCAATAGACTCATATCAGACTGAAGTGGGTCCTCTGCACAGGGCAGAATTTCCCCTCCGAGGATAAAGTATGGAAATCTTTTCACATCAGAATGACAGATGAACTATTATCTGACGTAGGAGTTTAATTTGGAATCCAGGATAATGGTCCCAACAAAGAACTGGAGGATGACACTGATCGAACAGGGTTTAATATTCTTTGTTTAAAAAGTCTAGTTAACCTGTCACTGCCAAATGAATATAAGTGTTGTGTCTGTGTGTACTTTAAGCTCTGTCTCGTATTAATAAATAGAAGTAGAATAAACTACTTGAGCTTGAAACTTTGCAAGGGAACACATGAAACATTCCCTCCTTCTTTTAATCTGGTAATTGTTTACTGAAGGAAAAGAAGAGGAGGAAAAAGAAAAAACAAAAGCAAAATAGGGATCTCATTCTTTTAAATATTCTGAAAGCCAGGAACAGATATGAAAGACCTTTTCCTTTTACCATCATCAGAATGCACATTTGAAGACTCTCATTCTGAGCAACTCGCTCAGTAGACCACTTAAATTTACTCTGGGATTGCAGATAAGCGTATACAAAACAATTCAGGTAAATAAATGGAGAGTTGGGAGGGCAGCAGAAAGAAGAAGTACAATGTCGTTTACAGAAATAGACATATGCATATGTACATACACAAAAATGCCACCCTCTATGCACATGCCTAGGGCTATAGGCCTCTTAAATGCTTATTCATTTTTTTATAATTGTGGTCTGTATTTCCAATCAAGGAAGCATCAGCAGCAGACAGTTAGCAGGGCCGAAGAACAGCTATCTGTACATCAGTGTATTTCCTCCTCTTCCTCTGACTGGCTATTCAAAGCATTATGAAGGCTTTCCCTACTGAAACTTAAAGCTTTTCCCTGCGGAGGGGGAAAGAAAAAAGGAAGAATGTGAAGGTGGGCATCTTTGAAGCAATGTTTATTAATGTCCTCAGTTCCTGTGCATGGACTTGCTTGCAGAATGCTCCTTCTGTGCAAAGCAGACCTCTGGTTTGAGCCAGAGATTCCTCTGAAGGATGCACCCTGAGATTCCAAAACACACTCCGTTCACTGCCAAGGAGTCTTTGTCTACAGATCTAATGCAGAGTAAACCCCAAGCGTGCAGGATATAGACCTCAGCACCACCTGCTTTGTTCTGCAGATCTCCTATTGCAATACAGTAAAACAGAGGCAGCTCTGGTCCGTGCTGTCCCATGGGCAGGGATTACTTCCAGCTGTTTGCAGAGGCCAAGTAGCTCAGTGGAAGCTTGAAGGTACAGCTGCTGCGCAAACACAGACATTAAAGACCTGATGCATTTGTTTGTCTTCAGAATTCAAACGGTAGCGACATTTTGGGAGAACAACAGTTTCTGAATTTCTTTAGGGCAATATCTCCTAAAGTGGCTGCACGTCGAAGGATTTGCTAACAGCTGGAGGCATTTCATAATGCACCCTTTTCCTTTGTTAAGGCAGGACTGGCCTGTAGCCCCTGCAGTACTGCAGAGATTTGAGTTATCTTGGAGAAGATATGTGCTTGTTTTGCAGGTATGTTCTAATTTCAGAATAAAGTGCAGCAGGTGATCTGCTCTCCAGCTCCGCTTCTCACCTTTTTTGCTTGCTTTAGTGTGTATGTGATGGTTGAAGAAGGATGTGTACCCTTTGAGGTGACACATGTAAAAATAATAAGCTCAAGTAGAATCAAGCATGCAGCGTATGCACTGCCCTCACCCTCTGAACCTCCATGGTAGTGCAGGGGCTGCACAGACTCTCACTCTCGTGCAGAAATGTTGACTGAAGGATGCTCTCAAGTCAGCTTCTTACCCAGCACGCCATGCTAGCCAAACCTACACTCTGTTTTCAGTGCCTTCCTGGGGGAGCCTGGCACCTTCTTCTGGGGGGGAGAGTGGCAGTGCCCTGATGGTAATTCTTAATTATTTTCCAACTTTGACAATTAATAACTAATAAGTCCTGTTTAATCAAACGGGATTTCAACTCTGTGGTCTAAGCTGAATTTACTGTACTTTCATAAAAGTAATTTTTTCCTTTTCCCTTCCCCAAAGGCACTCTCTTCCTTGAGTTCTGGGAGGTGAAGATTAAGCTGACAGATGGTATCAGCAGAAGAATGATTATAAGCTTTAAAAACCTTGATATTTTGGCTTAGTACACCATTTTTCATGCAAATACTGACATGGATATTAGCATCCAATTAAGAAAGTATAAAACTATGCCATTCTGTTACACTTTACATTGCAATTGTATAATGTTTCATTAAAAATATTGAGAAAGGCTGCTCTGAAAGAGATAAAAATCAATGATGTATATGTTGCTTCTGCTTTTCTGTTCTGGTACTACGCGATAGTGAAAACTGGCTATGTACGTCTTTAAAGTATTCTATTAAGCTGACTGGGGTGCTGCTCATGGTTTGGGATCCTATCCTTATCAAAAGGACCTATTTACATCGCAGTACTACTTGGTGATAGGGCTCTCTTCTGAAATCTCTCTGTGTCAGTACCTGAACAGGGTTAAGGTTGAGATGTTTGTGATAAACCCAGACTGATTTATTTCTAGCAGTTAGGTTACATCCAGATGTATACCACTTATTAGTTGGACTCTAACGGACAGTGATTTGTGCCAGGCAGACAAAATCTTTTATACACCAAGGCTACCCGACAAATTACAAGAAGATGTTTCTAAATGGGTAAAAAGACAAGAAAATAAAGTCTACTCACAGATATCAGAAGAAAATTCTTGGGTAGGTTGAGAAAAGCTGATCAGACATTCACTTCTGGTGGTGGTGACTGTTGGGGAACTTCTTGGTGGTACAATTCTCTTTGCTTTCATGAGATCTTTGTGCTTTCTGTGAAGGGGAATTTTTAAGTCAGAGTTTGGAATTAAAAATCTGAAGTCTAACCTTTTGGCCAAAGAAAAGAGACCACTGTGACTTCATGCTACTCCTCCTCAGTATAAAGCAGATTTCTCTATCTTTTGTAGTATAGGGGTTCTTACACTGCGTAGGAGTAGCTAAGGAAAATGTGAGATTGTGAAATATCCACAGAACTGCCATACAGACAGGAAAACCATAGGTAAAAACCAAAGCATTGATTACGCTAACATGGATATGTAGGTGATACTACCACAATATTTCTAAATTATTTTGGTTGTCAACATTTTCAGAAAAGGCAAGACTGGCAAACACTTCATCTTGTTTTGTTTTACCCATGGAAAACTTCTGTTAAAAATGACTGTCTCTGGTACGGCTGAATAGAAGCATTTGGGCATCAGAGGTAATGCTCTGACTTATTTTATCATCACTATGTTTGCATCACTGTTTAAAAATATGGAATAAGTAGAAAGAAATCTCCCAGTCTCACAATATGGAGTCAAATATAAAATAACCCATGTTTATTTTAATAACACAAAATCTTTCATTTGATTTGATCGTTTTACTCTGTAAACAATATTACTTAGCTCAAAACTAACATCAAATTCATGCTTTAGAGTTTCTTTTAAAACTTTTATAATGAAATGTTTTGGTAATTCTGAAATCTTTTCCAAAGTGTTTTTGAGTAAAAAAATTCAAGACTATTTTCATAAATGTCCGTACATTAATACGCTATGTTTTGTTATTTTAGCCAAGAAAGGTGTAACTCAAAGGTCTTGACTCCTTTCTTTTGGACAGGCAAAATCCCCTCTCCATCACATCTATTGTCAGCAAATAAAACATAACTAGGAAAAATTATTCAAAAGATATGATCTTTTTCATGAGAAAATTTGAAACGTTTGGCCATGAAGCCAAATATTTTGTAAATTAGTCAAGCAGAGCATGCTGCGTAAGCAAGGGTGATACAAGTTCAGCTTGTTAAGGCCCTTAATGGATAACCTTGTAGTTTGTCTAGATAATGGGAAGGGTCTGTGTCTTTGTACTGAGCAGATAAGGGAGGTTCCACCAGTCTTTGTATGGAATATGTATGTAACTTCAGGAAGACCTCTGAACATATACAAAGTGATGACCTTTTTGTTCAAGGAGATGATGATAGGAGAAGATGATGATAGGAGAAGATGATGATAGGAGAAGATGATGATAGGAGAAGATGATGATAGGAGAAGAGTATCCCCGCACATCCAGAATTAAAGACCGCCTACTTTTGAACACTTCAACTTGAGTCTTAGAAAGGTTCTTGATTGACTGCTTTATGGTAACAAGGGCAAAACAGTGCATGCAATTAAACACAGACAGTAAGGTAATACAACTTAACCTTCTGTCATCACAGACTGAACTAATATTTCCTTACACATTTCTCAGTTCAAGAGCAAGCACTTGAACAGGTGGCAGGAGATGAGATACTGAACTAGTTTGATCAGCTCAACAAGCCTGCAGTTTCTAGGATAAGAAATCTGTGCCACCTCTCCCTGTTGCCCTCCAGCCCTTTTTATCAGCTTTGTTGCCCTCTGGATGCTGTCAAGCATCTTCACATCCTCTTTATACTGTGGAGCCCCAGAACACAGTATATAGCAATGGGCTGCAAGTATTACTTGCAGGTTGTCTTCTTTATTCAGAGATATCAAAACCTCCAGCGGGCAATTCATCACCTCTGTAATCCTATTAGCTGTAATGGAAAAATGCCAAGCCATTTTCCACAAATCTTCATTAGCTCTCTTTATATTCATATAGCATCCAAGATTAGACTGCAGTGTTGGTCAAAGAACAACGACTGACTGTTAGTCGACCAAAAAACTCAGTGCTTTATTAAAGGGACATTGTCAGCTCCAGTTGAAAAGCACAACAACAGAATATCAGAGATAACATTTTTTTTGGAGATTACCTTTGTGGACCCCTCCTGCTCAAGATATTCTATGTTTCTGCATTTAAGCTTATCTGCTTTATTTCATTTGCATATGGGTTGGTAACAAGGTTGTACCATGAGTCCATGTTATGAAGGCAAGCTTCACAGCAACTCCTAGTGACCCTTGATTTGTCTCTAATATCAATAACTACTTGTAAACATTATCCAATTTAAAACCTTGGTATAATAACTATTAGCCCGGCTGATTTTATGGTTTTCAGAGACCAATGTACATTGTTAGGTTGGCAAAGAAGGTAGGGAAAAGTGTAAATTCATGCAATGTCTGGAAGCTGATGCTAGACAAATTCAAATTAAATGGTATATTATGGATAACTAACTGGCAGGAGAACTCACCTAGGGAAGTGATGGATTCTTACAGTCCTGAAGTCATTCTGGGAGTTACTCATTTCATTCGAAGAGCCAATATTGACAATCTTCTCCTCCAAAAAGTCAAAACACCGTCATCTGAAAAACAATTAAAAAAAAAAAGAAAAATTTTTCTCAGGTGAAATATTTTGACATTTTTTGCATGATTATTTCAGGCTTCTTCCCATGATGTCCCATGCTCACATCATTGCAGGAGGAGTCACACAGGAACACAGCATGGACATGTAGAACAAGCAATGATTTAGCTGTCTACTCTGTGGAAAGTAATGAATTTGGGGATTTTTTCTACTATGTTTAGGGCCTCCTGTGTTTTTTATTCTTCAAAAAAATGTCATAATGCTTCCAACGTTATTTAATTCTGAGCGGCCTGTTCTTTTCTGGACAGGATACAGACAGCGACTTTAAGTCATCTCAGAGATAAGGAGGTATGGGAATACTCTGCTGGATCAGCCCAGGCTGAGTGTCATGAGGAATGGAGGTGAGCAATGAATGAAAGCGTTCTGTCTGCTCATAGTGTCTGCGTTTATCCCACACTGTGTTCTGACAAACAGAACTCAAGGGAGCAGACATTAGCGAACAGTGGGACTAACGATCTGCAGAGATTCCAGTGTTAACGCTATCTATAGTAAAAGCATGCTTTCCAGCTAACTGCCTTTTCAGTTCCCTTCATGGACACCAAATGAATAAAAGGGCAGTAATGGCACTTTCCTAATTTTATGAACATATGTTTTAACAAATGAGCTCTTGTGGAGCACAAAAGACAGAGATACAAGTGCTTAAACCAATGGGAAAATGGTTTGTGGATTATGTAAGAAATGAAAATGTAAATCTTCATCACACTGCTTTCTTCACCTTAAAAAACAAAGTGCTAATGAGATTTATACTATAGTGGTCAAACTTCATCCTATTGTTTCTATATACTATGAGGAAGAAACCTGCAGCAAAGTTCCTCGTACAACCTGGAACTGAGGGGATTTTCTTCCAGCAGTGAAATCACAGCGCTTCCTTTTTTGACAAATACCATCTCCTAAAATAATGGTGGATGAGTCTTCAAATATACGTAGCTAACAACAATCTTAAGGCATCAATGTATTAAGAAATAAAAGAAAGAAAATTCTATCTCTGACCTTAACAGTTTTAAAGACATGCATTTTTAAGGAAAATTTAAATGAAGTTTATGGTTTATGGTACATTAGATACACTTAGTGCATTTATTGAGTGGCAAAGTTCAGGCCTCGTATTCTTCTGGGCAGTTCCCAGCTCAACCACCAGCAAAATGCAACCTCTGAAATCTATTAAAGGAATATTTTATGATTTTTCCCTTCAAATGGCACTTTGTTTTGCATTGAGTCATAGAGAAACACACACACAAAAGGAAAATGGGGATGAAATCAGAAGTCAAATTTAAAGCAACGCAAAATACTGAAATGTGCCAGCAATTGATCTAAGGAGCCTACAGAATTACCATAATGAGCATATGTTCAAGTTCAGAGATAACAGACACTTTGATAACCCTCACTCAAGTTAGTTCTTCTCTGATTTACATATTTAAATGTACTCCTTTTGAATGACTTAAATCAGGGTCACCTTCATCATTTGCACAGAAATACACACACAGCTTTCATTTATATAAATGTTTAACTACAAATATTGCACCTCAATTTTTACGCAGTACATCTGTATCAAATTGCTCATTTTCTTATCCAGTAATTTCTGTAATGTATAATTATATTTTCTTCCCTGAATATGTGTCAAAACTCTGTCTGCATAAATAATACTTGAATTTCATTCCTCCACATCCTGAGTTCACTAATTGTTGGATCTCTTTTCTCTCTCCTCCACAATCTTTTCTTTTAAACTCCTCAGCAAAGTCCATTCTGGACAGAAGCAATGAAGCTGATTTAAAGCTTTTATTGGAGCTCATGTATTTCCAAGAATAATTCAAAAACACTGTAATTCTTCTAGCAGAAGCGACTGCTGTTAAACACTTGTGACTAGCTCAAGTATTGGTCATGACCAAAGACCATTTGGTCTGAACAGACCAACAGGAAGATCTAATAGCATAAATCCCATAATTCCATTTAAAGGATGGGTAAATGACTAGAGAATAACAAAATTATCTTATAAACGCTGTCGAAGTATCTTTAAAAGGCAAACGTCCTTTTCTCTTCTTGTACAGTACCTACAGAAAATGTTATTCATAACAGCCACACAGAAAATGCTCACAATTTTACCTATAATTTAAAAGTCATGCCTTACTATGAAGCTAATTGTTGTTAACTATGATGAGAAACCAAGGCCAAGGCACGATTTGCTAAATGCAGCTCTTAAGCTGTGACCATTTCTGTCTGGTGTTTGGCTGGAACACAAGGCAGTGCTTCCAAGCTGGCCATAGCTGCAGGCATCTTTCCACCTGGAGCTGGCCCTTGTGGCTCACTCGTCCCCAGCTGCACCGCTGCCTCATAGGCAGCACCAGCATGGAAGCGTGGTCCCCGTGTAACCGGGAAAAGTACCTCCTCCTTTTAGATTTTTTTCTTTGCTACAATGAGCCCACATCAGGCTCTTAAAGTCAGATTCCACACCAAGATGGATGGATGGATCTCAAGGCATTTGGACACCCAATCAGGTCCGGTTTGGAGCCGTGCTTCTATTCCACATATAATTGTCCTCTGCAGGCCAGGGAAACTTGCCAAAGGCTTCTTTAGCACTACCGTAGCTTTTTAGGGTGGGTTATGTACTTGCCTTTTATATATGAATCTCTAAAGATACCTCAGGGCAACACTGGGGAAGCAAACTGTGTTAGTTGCTCTGCCAGCCCATTTGCAGCTTCCACAGCTTCACACAATGTTTTCTCTTTATTGGGAAGTTTTTCAAATCCTGCACCCAATTTTACATTGTGGCTACACTGCTAAAAGCACACAAAACACTGTGTGCCGAGGCAGAAAGCATACATTAGCTCTCTTATCATTCATGCTCTTGCTTAACTAAGTCTCTAAGGTCATTTGTCAGCGTAACGAAGCACCCGCCGTGAGGGCAGCAGCCGTACCACTCGGCGTGCTGAGCACAGGGGGTACCTGCCTTCCTGAAGGGCTCAGGGTGGTGGATGAGCTCATTAGGACTGTAGGATGAGATGAGTAATTTGAGCCTGAGCTTGCTGCTTTCATACCCAGCCCTCGGTACGGGATCAGCTTGCTGTAGGCACTTGCATACTGCCAGGAGTGAAGGGGGACCGACCTGATTCTTTCCCACTGTGAATATTATAAAATATACCACAGTACCTGCAAGGACTGCGTATGATCCTGTGGAGTTTTTAGGAGGAATAAAATGATCCCTCAGTTCTTACACCAGAAGGTATTTGGGAGTTAGGCCTCACTCCTGTCATCTCTCAGCCCAATCCCCTTCACTCACAGTGCTCTCAGGACTTCCTTCTCTTTCATTACCCTTGACACCACACGCTCTTTTACTCAATTCTGTTCCCCAGAAATGCAGAACCCATGCATGTGGCCGTTTTCCCTAGCAAGAAGAGCAGAGGAGCCCTGCAGAGGACAGCAGCACTATGCAGTGCTCTGCCAGTGATGCTTCACCATGGAAATACTGCATTAGCTGCAAGAAGAGGGAGAAGCATACGTGGTATCCATGTACATTTATTTTCTGAGTCCTTACAAAAGGAACCAGGAACTGCTATTTATATGTTTCCTTATTCACCTATATGCAGAAACCTACTGATTTTTCATTCATCTGCACCAAATTAAATTCTGATGGGAGGTTGGGTCTGTATTGTGTGTTTTTTCCTCTCCCAGAAAAGCTGACCTGGTTATTGAACTTGTCTCTGTAGTAAGAACCTGAAATGCTTCCTTGGTGCTGTTGTTTTCACAAAGCATTCACAAATTACACTGTTCTGATTTTCCTGGTTATCAAAATCTGCTTACTTGAAAGCCTTGAATGGAAAAGTGAATTTCGGGAGAAATCTAACCATGTTTTCTACATGATGAATTTATTGTCTGCTTTGACAAGCAAGTATTTATTGAATAGTTAGCGTTAAATTGTCAACTAATTACATATTGGCTTAACTAACATTTTTTTTTTTTTGCATTTATCTACCAGTCCTCATTTATCACAACAAATATATGATACTCTTTATTTATCACCTAAAAATCAGACATTCTGGCATTTCCCTAGGGCCACCTGATGTTCAAACTGCTTTTCTTTTTCTTTTCCAGGATGAAATGTGTTTTGCAGATGTAGAATCTCCCAGGTTGCTTTCAGGTGAATAAAATATTTAACTGCAAAGCTTATTACAACGAAACTCATAATTATACCACACACAGAAAAATATGTGGAAGATGGAAGAGGAATGCACTGCACCTCAGTTTCGGTAGCCACAACCAGAATAAAAGGTTGAGTCTTGTCTTGCTGAATTCAACCGATTTGGCAAAGCAAGTTGCTGATGAACAGGCAGCTACTTTCCTGACACACTAGTTCCTCTATAAACAACATCAGTTGGATTAACTTCAAAGTTGGCATTTTTTAAGCCTTAAATATATGTTTATGTAAAACAGCCACCACTAAGTGGGAAGTACTGCAAATGTTAGTCAGTGAAAAAAATAGTGAAAGCTCTTGCAGTTGCCCCAGCAACAAAGACACTTTCCAGCAGGCATTTGCTGTAGCTTTCACGTCTCATTGTTGCTGTACTGCTATGTTTTGACGTTTCAGCAAAGTGATCAAAATATGTGTACTTGCTTACTTAAAAACAAAAAAAAAGAAAAAAAAAGAAAAAGAAACTAAGTATATCAAATATTTTGCATTTATAGCAAATTGAGATTCATGGTACTCCTCACTTCATTTTGTCCATTATCTGGCTTCTGAGAAGCAGGCATGCTGCTGCCTACGTCATATTTACAGCACATGGTAAAGTTGATTTCTCTGGGACCCAACTCCTCCATCGCTGACCCGCCTGCTTGTTCTCAAGAAGAACATTGTTTTTTAGCTAGGCTGCATAATAAAAGTGTCTTTAACATTAGCAACTTCTTGACTGTTCCTTTATAACCCTGATATTTAGAAAACAAATTTAAAATAGTGTAACAGCTTCATAGATTGTTTTCAGTAACAGCAGATGGTTCCATTCCCAAATATTATTTCTATAGCTGTTTTTTTTCCCCCAGAAATGTTTTATAACATTTATATCTCTTTATATCTCTTAATCTAGAGATAGTTAGAAAATAAACACCTTGAAAGTAAACCACCATTTGGTAAAATGATTATTGGTATTAATGTCTGGTGACTCTGTTGATGAAGAAGAAATGGAAGCTGCAGGGTCTGGGTGTACACCAATTGATAGGTGGTTTACTTACACATATACACACCAGACAAATAACGATGGATAATTTGATAGACACTATCAGATGGCCCTTAGAGCATGTCCTTCTTCAAAAATTCCCAGTCTGCCAGGGTGCCTGGGATGACAGAGAGAACTATTTCTCCGATAATTGTTTCTGATATGAATCCTAACCAAGTGCAAACTCTTGAGCTGTTCACTTAGAATTTTGCACAACAAAACTGAATTTATTTGAGGTTGTGTGTTTTGCTCACACAATTGGTCAAAAGAACAGACTGGTTAAAAGTGATCACTTCTTGAAACACAGCCTGAGTGTTTTCGTTAGCTGTAAAACGGGCAATATCAGTAGTTAATTACCTTCTGAGGCAATGGGAGAACTGACTCACGGTGCTGTGTAAAGGGCTACTGATGAGGTAGAGAGAGATCAAACTCTATTCCTATTTAAGATATGTCAACACCTCAATATGAAAGTGTGACTTGTGCAACCAAGCATAGCAGACACCTCCCCTAGGCAACGCAAGCAGTGGTTAAAAAGTGACGCTTCAGTTCAGCCTTGCACAATCTCAGGAAAGGTGTGAAGCACGAAACATGCACACGGTGTTAACCCATGCTCCAGTCGCCACTACAGCATCACTGTCACCACCACATGGCCTGCCTGTGCTACCCAGCCTGCTGCCCTGTCTTTGTCCTGCTGCTACGATTCACCTCTAAAAGACTTTCTGGAATTATTCCAGGTATATCACCGTGTAATGCACACCATCATTGGAAACAGAGCATTTACTGAATTAAATGGCTCATGTGCTACTTTAAGTCCACAAACTAAATGAATAATTACTTATCTGCTGAAAAAAAACAGACGTTTAGTATGATGATATATATATAGCAGCATAAGATGTTTGAAAAAAAGGAAGTCTGAACTTCTGAAATATCAAAATATTTATATATATCATATTTATATACATTTTGAATTTCTTCTCTCTTCCTTCTTTGAAATTACGCGTTATATTTACAGTTGAATCATATGCTAAATTCTCCTTGGCAGAGGAACTCATATCTTTTTGCAAGACAGTTGGCTGCTTTACAGTGCGTCTCCGTATTTGGAAAACCACAGCTGGGGAGAACTGGCACTTCATGGAAAAATACAGAGCACATCAGGTATTTTAAGTTCAAAAGTGGGCATCCGGGAAAGGCATTGGAGAGCCACTGTCAAACAAAATGTGCATACACAGAAATTACTGTGTGCCAGGGAACTGCGGGTGCCTACTTTTAAAATGCCCCTCAGAAAACAATCAGAAACACAGTGACTTATGAGACAAGCCTCACGCTGACATGCAGCACTCATACTCCTGCGCTTTGTTCAACTAAACTCACCTCTGGGCACTTCCAAGTTGTGTGGCAACTTTTGAAGGCATTCCAGGTCTAAGTGCAGGTGGTATCTTTTAGTGTAGAACACAAAGGATATTGTAGCAGCGGCACCTAAAAGAGGATAACAGTGGAGTTACTGGTGCAGTGAAAATCTGAAGAGTAACAAAGCAAAAATCAAAAGTCCATCAGAAGCTTAAAAACTGAAACAAGTAGTATGTTACTACCAGTAGTATTACTACAGTGCCGGTAATCCAGCAGAGCCAGTACTCTCTAATGCCACACTTAGTGGCAATTAGCCAGACTTGAACAGAGGTCTAAAAACAGAAAGCATAGTGAAGAATAGACCACCTGTAGTGCTGGCTATTGATACTTCGAGACCCCTTCTTCCTACAACTGGCAGTGACACTACCATTTCCAGCCGAACTTCCGACGGCAAAGGTCACAACTCCAGCAACGCAATCTAAAAAGACTGGATTGGATATATGAAAGCTATCGTAGACCAATGCCTCAATTCATTTCTAATTTCTGGAGAAGACTGCTTCATTTGCACTACCCTGATCATCACTGGAAATCCACACAGGGACTCACTGCCATTGCAACTCCTGGAATTCAGCCTCCTCCACCAACTCACTTGAGATTTGGAGCCACTAGGATTTACAACGATGCTTTGGTGAATTTTAGGCTGGGTTTTTTTAAAAAAGAGCTTTCTCTGAGAATGTTAAGTAGTAAAACAAAACATAATTACTAGGAAGGGTAAACTGATCTTAAATAACTTTAGATCTAATTTACAAAATACAGCTGTCTCTATCACAACAAGATTTCTGGATTCCCATTATAGTCAACAGAAATCTGGCTAATGCGTTCAGGTGGATTCTTGGGTACTATTCATCTGCCCAAATGTAGGCATCTACTTTAGGATGACACGGAGTACACCTTAAACATCCTTAACTAGGTTTTTTATTTGGTACAAAAAGCACAGATCAACTAGATTATTTGTACGTGCTTATATTACGTTCTTTATCCTAAAGAATCAAAACATTTCAAATACAGATTAAAATATTTCATGAACATCCACAGGTAACAGATAAAAACCCCACTATTTTTACCTAACGGCATGCTTTACTTCAGGTCAAGTGCGTTAGGAGTAAGTAATGGCTTCCAAAGAAAAAGCGTTTCTAAGTGCCTCCGGCAGAGCTTGTACCACCATCCTACAGACACCAGGGCAAGAACACTGGACTGGATGTTTAGGCACAGTCATGCTTTGTCCTGCTGATTGCACAAAGCATTCTTATACAGAAAGGCATTTCTTAAATGGAAAAGACCCCGAAATAGAAATGTTCACGTGGTCCACTCATTTTCAGAACAGTTAATCATAATTGATCCTCACGCAATGAATACTAAATAACAGTTATTAATAATGAATAATAAGAATGAATGATAATGGTTTGCTCATTGGGCTATCAATAATTAACAGGGATTTGCCATTTATTGTAAGTACAGTTGCTGTTTCTGTTGCAGATTTGGATGGCACAATTTATATGGTAATTTTATATGAAAAAGTGCCAATTACATCATGGCTATTACAATAGAGTAGAAGCAAATGATGACTTTATCAGTTTTGTTAACTTTTTCATTTCATTCATTGTTAGCATAGCCTGCAATGTAAACACGATGTAGTAGAAGGAAGAAAGAAGTTTTGTGCAAGTCTAATAATTTTGGCTAGGAAAATAACTTCACCGGGCACTCACACAGCAGAAATAAATACAATGGGGCAGGAAAAAAAGGCAGGCGGGTCAGCATTAAGATGGAGCAAAAAGAAGAGTGTCAGTGTTTGGTAGCTACCAACACCTGCTGAAAGCGCACTCGAAGGAGAGGCACAGTAACATCACCAGGGAGAACGCTATCACACAGGGCACTGAATGGACCACATGGGGATAGAGGAAGGCAGGAGCCCTCCATGGGAACCAGTTACTTCAGCATTGCCAGAACTAGATTTATGAGATCCATGGATAATAGCCTCAAACCTCCTCCAGCACATGACCAGACAGCACTGACAGCAAGTGCAGGGCAAAGGCGGCGTGTATCTTCTAAGCCTGTTGACTCAGAGCCCGAGTGAGTTTATTACCCTCAACAGAAATTATCAGGTTATGGGAAAAGCTCACCAGAAGAACATTTGTGAGTTTCACAGCAGGAAAATTCAGCACGACCACCTGTCAAAGGGTCAGTCTGCATTTTTCTAGAGAAATAGTCTGTGACACACAGTCAATATATCTTTTGAGAAAAAAGTTTTGCTTCTAACAGTCCTCTGACATTCAACTGTACGTAAGGAAAAAAGTCTTTGTAACATTTATAATAACGAACTTGGAAATACTTAAACATTCTGTAAGACTGGAAGTTTGCGATGCACGTCAGCAATCTGTCTGAAAGTCAATGGTAAAGACAGCAATTAATTTCAAAGGCAAAACAATTACAATGTGTGTTCCAAAGGAAATTTCTGAATTGAATTGAAGATAAAAGATAGAGATGAGCAGGTAGATTACACGCAGTTAAAAAGAAAAAAAAAGGCTGGATTGTTAATCATTTTGTGGCAAAGAGAATTGCAGCTGATCTGCCCACAGCATTTCACAGACTAAATAATTTTCAAAAACAAAGCCCATCTTTTAAAATATTTAGAACAATTCTACAATCTTGTCAGAACCCCCAGCTTTGATATTAATTATCAGTGTTTTCAGGACTGCCTTAGATGAACCTGTTTGGCACACAGATGGCAAGTCATTTACATGAGAAAAATGAGAGCTGGCCCATCTATGGATCCCTAGAGGGTGCCATGACCCATTAGCAGAGGAAAGACGACCTTTACTGAATAATAATTGAGAACTATTACTAAGATAATTACAAAACCGATTGACTGCCAGAAGGCCTAGACCTTAGATCCTCGATTTATATAGCAACTGCTTTTGATCTGCACAGAAAAAAAACGCGCTTAGGGTTCACAAACACCATAACCTCAACATCTGCCTGCCATCTAAAGATAATGATCTGGTATTAATTTAAACAGCGCAGTCATTGCAGAGGTAGACAGCATCACAAATCAGATACTTAACACAACTGGAAGTTACTGTGTTTTTGTCCAGCCTGTATTAGCAGGCAGAATAGTATAAGGTAAATTAAACTATTACAGGTCACAACATGGAAATGAATTAACTTAATGCTCTTTAACAAGGAACATAATTGCAACTCCGCGCTAGCTGTTCTCCTGGTAAAGATGACAAAAGCTGTTCTTAGAACTGTTTTGCAAAATGCTCCTATCACATTTTCTAATGCATAAATCTTTAACAACTTTGTCAGATTCATTTCTCTAGAGGAGTTGCTGGTTTTTGAACTACAACTTTATCTTTTTTTTTTTTCTCCCTTTCTCAAACAAGAGTTGCTGGAAACACAGCTAATAATGGATATAAATATATTTTTAATGAGATATCAATAGTTCTCTGTGGGGGAAATCCTGGACAACGCTAGACTCAATGCAAAACTCCCCTGAATTTCTCCCATGTCTTCTAGAGTGATGTCACATATAAGAAGAATTACAGCTGGTATGCCGTGTATGATACTGATTGGATTTTCAAAATTTCCTTGTGAACGGTATTTTAAAGAGTATTTGAAAAGCAGAATTATCTAACAACTTAGTGCTATGTTTCAGATCTGGGAAATGGTATTTAGGAATGTAGAACACCAGAAATGGCCAGCACGCTGAAAGCTAATAGCTAGCCTTCCTCCTGAAATTACTGTGACTAAATACGTCGTATAAAATGTTCTTTCACCAAGAATCTGCTTCTTGATTTTTAACTTCACGGCTGAGCCCTATAGTTGGGATTCTCTGAGGATTTACTTACTAAGACAGTATTACAGGTGGTCATTCTTCAGGGGAGACAATTTAAGTCACAGCATGAAATTTATACAAAATTCAATTCAGATTTGAGACCTGTAGTAAAAAGAGCTGCCAGCAGTGACAGAATGCTTGTTCTACATGACAGAAATGCTAACAGAGACAATTTCTAACACTTGAAGTACCCATATAAAGGATGGGGGAGAAAGAAGAGATAACGCATTCAATTTAAAACAACGTGCGCAAGCTAACATTCAAATTTATGAAGAGTTTGAAAAAATGAACTGAACTCTCAGGTGAACTGTCTGCCTCCACATGCAGATTCTCCTTAGGAAAAGCCAGCTGGGACCTGAGGACATGGAGACTTTTGTATGGAACCCCTGGTATCCCACCAGCTGGCAGGTCAAACCTGAAGAACGGGCTTGGGGTGGGCCCCAAGGGTCACGTCACCCAGGACTGATGGGTTGCTTTGTTCCAGGGAAAATTCTGCTTTCAGCAATCTGCTAGCGTTCAAATTTGGAGTAACCAAATTCTGAACACCCATCAGAATAGCTTCATTGGGAAAGCGTTATAAAAATGCACTTGATTTGTTTACGATAACTTAGGAGGAATCAGATCTTTAAACACTATTGTAGTAAACAGTCTAAAGACGCACTCTTTTATTTTTCTCTCATATTAATATTATTAAATTCTTATAAAATAAAAAACAGAATGAATATATCTTCTGGGAGAAGGGTCCTCAGTGGCAATCAGAAATAGCAATAAGATAAGTGCCAAATGAGACAAAATGAATCAAAGTAAAAGGCACATGAAGAATGAAATCACTTGCACAGCGGTAGCTAGAGCTGAGCTGAGGAAGATGGACACAGCTTGGCATTACAAGAAAGAAGGGGGATTAGGGAAGAGTAGGCGCACAATTTTTTATTAAATCAGGGATGTAACAGTAGCTGACACTCCTCTCAGAAAATATTCCTTTAAGTTTCTCAATGTGGCATTTTGGACTTGGTTAGTGCACGGCTTAACACCATCCCACCAATACACTTGGAATGCTCTGATACAACCTCAGTGCAATTTCTGAGGCTCTCAGACAGAACATGGACACTCTACATCAAAACCTGCCCACTGTCCTTGGAATCAAGGGAGTTCCTCATACCTGGAGAGAAGGCGCCTGGTGGCATCTTCTACCCAGTGCAGATTTACGCTAAAAAGAGTGTATTATCCTTTCTCTGTAGATTGTATCTTTGTGCTGTGAATGCACCCTGGGAAGGTTTTCTTTTTAAAGTTTTCTAGCAATCACCTTATTTTCATCAATAATCCCTGTCACGTAATACATTTTCAAGTGGTCGTCCCTCAAGAGATTTAGGTTGCACAACAGCACTTATGTTGCTTTTGGCTGTTGTAAATGTAGCAGAGATCAACAAAATGGGATGGTTTTCTGTCATCCTCGAAGAGGCTGCTCTTGCTAATCAGGAGTTGGAAAGTAAACAGTAAGACAGATTTGGAGACAACCAGCGCATTTAGTATGCGACAATTCAGCAAGTGCTAAGGAACACTGTTCTGAATCCTTAAAGGTTAGTGACAGAAGCTGCAGTGAGTAAAATTTTTTGAGTTCTGAAAAAAAGCCCCAAACAATTAGGTATAGGAAATAAAAAGACTGCAGTAATGGAATCTATATTTTCATACAATTAAAGCCAGGAGAAGAGATTAGTTCATCTACACTGCGTTTTTGTTCCACAGACACTCATGTTCCATCCAATTACTTCTGCCATTGAGTCCCCATAAGTTGCATTACACCAGGAAAAAAAAAAACAACCGCCTTTCAGAAAGTAGATGATAGGTTGTATCTCAAAGCCTGCAGAGATGACGTCCAACCATTTTCTATTGCAGTGCAGAACGTACTCCGAAGTTTAATTACCAACTCTGTGAAACAGAGAGAAAAAAACGCAGCACGTACTTCCTTTCTAATTTGAAATTGTCTTGCTTTTGCTCCTATATATACTGATTCTTGC
Source organism: Aquila spilogaster (assembly GCA_024606505.1). NCBI lineage: Eukaryota > Metazoa > Chordata > Aves > Accipitriformes > Accipitridae > Aquila > Aquila spilogaster. The sequence goes on along the minus strand of JANHGO010000002.1, from coordinate 10,097,259 downwards.
TATACGTTTTCCTGGTAGATTAAAGAACCCTGTAGTATTTCATATTTTCCTTATAGAATAGTGTTTATACAGGCTTAACTTACTTTTTTAATAACCTCAACAGAAATGTCCCAGCATAATGCATTTTATCTGCCCTCCAAAACCTTCTTGTACCTCTATTTCGTGCATACATTTTCATCTGAGGCATAAATAGCACGGAAGCATAGATAACATAAACATTCCCAATATTCTACTACTCACCTGTAATGTTCAGAGACTCTTAAATCACGATGCTGCTTTAAACTCTATTTCTATCCAGAATCTTAGTGAAATTTTAGCCATAATGAAATCTAAGCAACTTTTGTCATTGAAATCATGAGGAAATAGAGCTGAGGCATTGAATGCATGGAAATGTACAGAAGAAAGTGAAAAGAATAGGTCAGAATTAGAGCACCACAGGCCAGAAGGCATATAAAAATAGCAGGGTGAGCTGTATATGCAACCCACATACTAATTTTTTTCCATACCACTGGAATAAAGCATCTACTTTTCTTACACAGAAAGCATGGTTTCCATGAAATCCTATTTCAGAGAGATCTAGAAAGGGAGGAGGAAAAAGACAACTCAATTTTACTTACTACAGTAATGGCAGAACTCTGATTTTGGTGTTTACTATTAGAGCAATGGTATCTTTTTAATAACCCGTGTTGAATATGTGGTTGCATAAGTGTACTGTTCCCCATCAGCCTGATATAGACGTTGAATGCGACCAACAATACTACCAATGAATCTTGTATGAATACCGATAAAAACATGAACAGTTCAGGTTTTCCTCCTCCTAGTCACTATAAATGGTTAAATGTAAAATTACTGTGAGGAAAGATAGGGAAATTATAGAAGTGGAACAGATTCAGAAGCTTATGAAATCAGTGCTTAATTGTAATGGAATACAGCCAATTAAATAATCATATGAACACAAAAAACAATGCAGGTTACATATTTGTTAAGATGACCTTGGTCTGTATGCCGTGGGCTGGGCACCAGATGGACAGCAGCCTGAGGGAATTGTTTTTTCTGCCAAAGTTCCAATATTCAAGTTCATTTCTACGCTTACATTCTCTTGTTCTGCTTCTTATGAATTTATAGTCACGTAATTTTTCCTTTACTTCTCATGGCCACCCTCGTCTTTGATCATCCGTATGCTTATTGGTTTGCTGCACTGCTCTCTATCTGAGCAGTAATCTGTGTTTCTGTGGATTTATTATTCTTACAAAAATCAGCTTCAGTTCTGCAACTTTAGTGTTTCAGTTCTGCTAGAAATCTTAACTATCTACATTTATTTCTTATGGATTATCAGTCACAGAACACAATTCTAATTTTGGGCTTATCAAAAATAGCACTGTGTCTGAAATGAAAATGTTCAATTCATAAAATATTTTTTAAAGATCCTTTGTCTATTTTATAATCTATAACTGCAATCGTGGCTGAGCACAGCTGCCAAAGTCTTAGATGCTTATTTATTCCTAGCATGGAAAAAGAACACAACGGTTTAAATGAAAGCAAACTGGACCACATCCACCATCTATCTATCTACCAACACCCAAATCCAGCGCAGTTTAAAAAAAAAAGAAAAAAGAAAAGCATTTCAGTCTGTATTCAAAACAGTCAACATTCAAACAACATCTCCTCACAGCCACAATCTGCTGCAATGAGATGCTTTACTGGGCAAAAATCATTTTCTACACATCCCAGTACACTGAGCCTACATGGTTGGAGATAGGAAGTATCTTTTATAAACTAGTAACAACTGAAGGTTGTTAACTAAAGGTGAGGAAATGAAACTTCTAGCAATAGCAAAGATATGGTATGAAATACACGCTTTCATTTAAGATAATAAAATCATGTTCAGAAAGAAAAGCATACTAAAAAGAGAAAGCTAAAAGGTAACAAAAGCTCTCACAATATCAAGGAATGTGTAAATTTAATTTGTTCATTTGTTCAGTCATACAGTAGAAGAAAGGATCATCACCATGCCAACCTTAGGGCAACTGCCTCATCTCAAAGCGCTTTGGAAACTTGTTTCCATGAAGAAACAACAACTCACTGTTTTTTATGCCTTTTTTATGCCTTTGCTGTATAAAAATACTGACTCCAGTGATCGCTCACATGACAGTCTGAGGTTTTCAAAATCAATCTTTCCCTATGAATCCAGTAACAGCTTTCCCCAGTGGGTATATTAAATTTCACCAAATCCCTCATCAGCTGTAGCTCGTTCCTGTCCACACACAAAGCCTAACAAAGACAAATTTCTTATTTTGTGTTCTGATTTGTGTATTGAAGTCACATCTCTCCTTTGACAAAAGAAGTAAAAGCAGAAGTATGATATATCAGCAAATCCTTTTTTTTTTCTGTTTGCTTCATGTAATTAACTCCAAATTATCCAAGCACTATAAAAGCTTAACTGTAGAGATTTGGTCAATAGAACCTAAACTAAATGGTTGATTTGTATGATGCACTGAGAATAATGTACCTATTCCAAAAGCGACAAGACAAAGCCACTCCTGTGCTCTCGATGTTTGCTTGCACATCTGCAGAGTTTATTCAAGTGATGAGATGTACTTTTGTTCTTGCTCAGGGAAGACCACTCCTGGATGCACTCATGTTTCTGAGGAATGAAATACACGCTCTCATAGTGCTGAGTAACCTGAATTAAACAACTGGAAGGCCACGACTGAACTGTAAGGACAGAGAAATTGCTGGCAATTCCCTTTCCCCTGCATTCAGCATCAGTGAACAGCTCTGAGTGCTGGCTGGCCATGGGGGAGCTTGCTTTGTGCCGAGCAAAACCTAATTTAGAAATGAAGATTTGTATGGCAGAAAAAAATAATACATATTTGGTTGCAATACCTCCAACAACTATAAAAAGCATTACTTAGATTCCTTCTTTTGCATTTCAAATTGTATGATTGGATCATGCTGTAGTACTGGTTACTATTGGGTTTCATTATGAAAGTAGATGGAAGGTGGTTAATATCGACTGTTTTTCTTTCAGTAACATCTCATTTCACAGTTCCTGAGCATGAAATCAAGCCATTACACAAAAGAAAAGATCTAATGATAAAAAAAACCAGAACACTTAAAACAGCCTTCTATCATATATGTGTATTGTTGAAATTAATTAAACTAAACCACCCAACTTTTGACAGAACAAGTAGGCAGCCTCTCAAATTCTGGCTCTGGCACACACCACCAGAATGAAATCTGATCCCTGCTCTGCTGCCTGGATGCAGTCAGTCTCCAGCACCAACATGAGCAGAAGGCACCAGGCTTGACACCGTTATGATGGGATTTAATACTAAAGGAAAGCTCTCAGGTACTTCTGGTTGCTAGGAAACCATTGACATTTACTGTTGGAAAGTAATTTGTCCTTAGCATAGTACTGAATTAGAAAGTAAGTAAATGGTATGTCTGCAATATCGAGGACACTAATTACTTTCGAATGGAAGATAACACTACCTGAGCAGATCATTTCATGCTAGTCATGACTGGAAAAGCTTAATGTCGCATCGCCGTACCCTAACAAGAGCTCTGGCACTGAGGTGGCCTCTCTAGGGCAGGAACTCCAGGTGCAGCAAAGCCGCCTACCTTGCCTCCGTGCTGTTTTTCTTGAAACAAGAATCTGATCTGTAAGTGTTATTAAGCACCAGCATGCAAATTATGCAGCAGTGAAACACAGACTTCAATTAACTTCCAGGCACACAGCGAGATGAGATTGATAGGTTTCTGGGATAAACTTTGCATCCACTGCTGCTGACTACTTCACCAGTGGAAAGGGAGCAGATAACAGGAAAATGAGGGCAGGAAACAAGCAAGGCCTTAGTTCAGGTAGAAGTGCTTCTGGGGCTGAGCATGGGACACTTCATTCCAAGCTCCCGTAAGCTCAACACCATCAGCACCAGACCAGCTTTCAGTAAGCATCTTTGGAACCTAACAGGGCTATGCTCATTCTTTTGTAGAAGCACTATTTTACTTTCATTTTCCTCTACAATAAATTAATGATTTTCATTACAACTAGCAGCCCAGGTCACAGGCCAGATTCTTTCTTCAGATTAGTTATCAGCTGCTTGGGTCTCAGATCAAAACCGAGCAATAGAGGTAATTAGGATAAGCAATTAGATACTAAGATTTCTTTGAGCGATGGGGCAGCAGGACACGTTGGACACTCAGAACCACGGGGCTGAAAAATATTATTGGGTCATAAATATAACAGGGCAGCACGAGTTTGAACGCTTTCTTGTTTTTATATGAATAATAATATAGTACATTCTTTCGTATTTCTTCCCTTTGTGGATTGAATTTGGTGTGTATACTTTCACATGAATAATGCAATATAGCAAAATTGATGGCACAGTTCTTTTGTTAAAGCAGTTACGAAATGAGAAAACAAAACCTACAAGGAAAAGTTATGAAAAAAACAACATTTCGCTAACAATAAAAAGACGAAGTTGCCTGGCCGTTTACATTTGTCTCCTGTGTCATGAATATTAGATCAGATTCTTTTTATTAATCCATTGATAGTTCCATAAGGCAACTCATTTTTGATAAGCTCTGTCAGGACTGCTGTAAATACAAAAAAGATTTATGAATTAATTTTCATACGTAAATGACAAAATCCTCTGGCACTTCTGAAATATCTGCCTGCAGTTAAAATAGAGATATATGTGCACGCAGGCACACGTATCAATTTAAAATTCAGATTGGCCTGTTCTTCTAGAACACAGCTTCATCTCAACTGGCTTTTTTTGTTGTTGTAGGAATGAACAGTGAACTATGAAGATAATCAGTACTGAGGGTGTATTACAAATGAAAAAAAAAATGGACAGAAGTCTGTTGGAATAAAGGTGTATTGTTTTCCAAAAGCATTTTTGTTTTCAGGTGTTCAAGAGGTCTCATACATGCCAATATGATGTAAAAACAGAGATATGTTCAGCCATTACTATTATTACTTGCACTGTGTTTATGGCTACAAGATTGCCACTTGGTAGGATTGCCACTGCCATGCAGCCAGCACACGTTGAAAAGGCAGTGAGCCACAATGTATTTTTTCTGCATTTCCCTGGTACCAGCGCACCCACACTAACACTCAGAAGTGCAGCATCTCCCTCTTGCTCTGCATCTTATAGACATTTTACAAAGGAAACGCTGTGTCACTCCTTCTATATTTGTACCTTGATTTTCCCGTCTGTAATACATGTAGTTACTTGCTCCAGAAAGGTGTCTACTCTTTTTAACAGATCATTCACTAATTTAACATCAGTTTTCGTTTATCCATACAGCACATAGCTATATTCTCTGTATGTTCCCTAATCCTAACCATGTTTCCATTTGAGTACAGAGTTCAGCCACACTACTTAAATAACAGTACATTTCTTTCCTACATGAACCTGGCATTTTATATCATCTTGACTGTATCCTAGAGCCAGACTAGAAATCTATCAATAAATGCGTTTGTCATGTGCTTACAAAATACACACCTCAAGCTTGTTTGGATTATACTAATACACTATTAAGGTTATACAGAAATCTATCATATGACGGCAGGGACATATTGACAACCTATGTCTGGGAGCATTATAAATAAATAAGAAAAAGAAAAGTACAGAGAAGGATTTTTGCTTGTCCAAGTTCACACAGCATTTCAGGGAGCTGATCTATCCTCTGCTCTCCTTTACAGAAAACCATACATTATCCCTTACTACTAACAACACAAACAAGTATATCATTATGACTTCTCATTACGGTCACAGGGAGCCTTTCTGTCAACTATGATCTCACATCCTTTGATCTGAAATATATTAACTTTATTTTAGCTGTAAAGCTCGCTTTACTGACATTATACGTTTTCTGTTTATTTATTTACTTTATTATTCATTTGTCTGTGACTATTTCTCATGCTAATTTGACTGCTTATTAACAATGACTGTAAAATTTTCAAACTCATTGTATTAAACCCGTCTTGTTAAAACTTACTCTTGCAGTTGGTTTTGATAAGTAGATAAGTAGGTAAGTAGATAAGTAAATGTCCATTCATTTCAAAATACTCCATAATGCAAAACGTGTAAAAAAAAAAAAACAAAACTGGTTAAAGTATGTGCTTCTTTAGTTTTCAGGCCAAGATAATGAGGCTGGCAAAAACAACCTCTTAACAGACATTGGTAATGAAAGAACAAAGATATGCAACAAATATTGAAATATACATTAGTAGATAAGCAACTTTGCTTTTATAAGCAAAGAAAGGTTTACAAAGAAAAAATCACCATTAAAAAGTGCTATAACTAATTAAAAATCATTTAAGTAAATCCCAGTTTCTTATTTTTATAATATTGGAATGTTTGAGTTAGTAGATGATCAGAATCCTAACAACAAGATGAAAGGTAGTGGGGGAAAAAAGAGAGAAGTAAATGATATGACAGTGAACGTCAAGAAACTGGCCACGTATTTTGTTGATGTCAATGAAACTACTTGTGCTGTCTTCCGGTTTAGTTAACCTCAGAACATGGCCCACCATCAACTTCAGCAGGACAGTGTGACAACGTATTTCACAGGTGATTAAACCCAACATGTGCAATATCCTTAGGGCATTATATTACCTGCAAGCAATGTCTAAGAGATTGAAGAGGAAAACGTAAATAGAGTTGGGCAGAGTGGGCATTTGCTGTATCTCATTTATGTGAAGAAAGTAGTTTCATTATGTGTTTTACAACAATGCTAAGAAATATGCAAAAAAAAAAAGAGTTACAAGATGTATGGATCCTCAGTTCAATACATTACTTGGGTTGGTGCTGAAGGAGCTCTAAGAGGAGCACAGACACAGAAGGGGCTGAGAACGCCAGAACACTTCTCTTAACCTATTAACTTGCAGCCCCAGGGGGCTTGTTCATCATGGTGCCTATCAAAGTGTCAGTCTTTTCTATTACCTCTTCCTTCAGAAGAGCTCTGTCTATCATTGTCATGCTCTTCTACCAGGATTATCCATCATTTTGGGTGAAGCCACATCATTCATTTTCATGGCTGTCTCTGTTAGCAAGTCAGGAAGAAAAACAGTGTTTTATTCAACAAAAGAAAAATGATGGAATTGCCCTCTTAATCATTTTCTTTTATTACTTAATCCAAAAGGTTGGGAGGAGGCTCTGCAGTTTATTATATCAGCAGCCACTGACACCATTATATTTCAGGGTGTAGCAATATGTCCTGCTTTTCAACAGCTTATAAAACTAACCATAAACATTAACTCCAGGCAAGAGTTTGTCATACTGTATCCGTGGCTCCCACTCAGAGTGATTGATTTATTTTTAATTAAAATTCATTCTGAGCACTAGTTGACTCTTGTGATTAGTGCTGCGGTACTAGGCCAGGTTTCCTGTTCACACTTGTTGGCTGAGATAACTAGAAATTGTGGCAGGTACATCCAAACTGCAGCCTGGCCGTCTTGGAAGCTGTGTGCTGCTGCACCAACTGTGCACAGAGATACTGTAAATTTTGGTAGAGGTTTTACAAGTGGCACTTTTGCCTGCCTGAACGTTATGCTCAGAATACTTGACTCTAAAGTTACGTTATGTGGATGGCAAGACTAAATACACTATTTCCAAAAAAGAAAACTGCAAAATTAAACACAAAGAAAAATAATCATACTGTTTAATCGCATCATCTTCAGCCATTACAAAAAAGATGAGCAGAGCAATAGCGGGTGAATCTCCTAGCAGCTTGGAAAATATTGTTTTCAACTGTCCGCTGTCCTAACACACTCTTAACGAATCACATATCTACTACAGTTACCAAAAGAATCTCCATGTATTAAGTACATGTTTTAGAAAACCTATTAAATAAGTCAAAAAGCCCAAGTTGCAACCTATTTAATGTTAATGACCTGTAAAAGTCAGCTTCTAGCTCCTGAGAATTGACCGAGGCAAGTGGTTTGGGTAAAGCACAATTTACAAAGCTTGCTTTTTTTTGTATTTGGGCTTTATCCTTGGGTTACTGCAGGTTGAATAAATCCTCATCAGCTGTTCTTCTTCCCTAAGTATATTCAAGTTGATGCTCTAATCCCAGCAAACTTAGATTATATTGCACCAACTTTCTCTCTCCTCATCTTTACCACAGCTGCCTATTTTCATGAATGTTTTAGCAACTTAACCTTCAGATCACCTCTCCCATGTTAGATTTGGTTCAGAATCAGTATTTGGTATCAGATTTGGCTCACTAGGCATTCAGAATTTATCAGCCATAGGAGGTTAAAACAAACTGAAAATAGTCATGGTTGAAATACTAAAATGAAGTGATAACGCAGTGGCTACAATTGCAGAGGAAAAGATAATGCAGAAGAAAATATCAGAACAGTGTGACATAGGATAAACCCATCCTGAACTCAGCCTGGTGGCAGCGTACGCTAATGCGTTCTTCTATTGTGGCTTGATCCAAAGACTACTGAAAGACATAAGAATAATTCTTTTGACTCCAGTAGGACTTGTGTTAGACACTTGCGGAGAAAAAGAGATACTGAGTAAATCTACATCTAACGTGAGGTAAACTCTCATCACACTCCCAGCCAGCTGGGCACAAGTCTGCTCCAGAGCAGAGCTGCGGTTAGCGTGGCACCAAGCCCAAACTAATAAGGCCTGGTGAAAGCAGAGTATATTATCTCAGGCTCAGCACTGTACTGCTGCAGCCATAGGGCTGCAGGCCAGCTTGGCACTTGAACAGAATAAACGTCACATCTGCCTGGCAAAGTGCTCCAACATCTGCTGGAAAAATCCCACAGAAATACACCCATTGCTGAGCAGTAGCAGTCACGGCATATTCCGTATGAACTAAAGCGTGACTGTAGTACAAAAGCCCCTAAATATTTATATAGAACTAGAGCTCAAGAAATGATTGCTTGGCTAATTCGTAACAGTCTGGAGATGAAGCCTTATTACTCTACAGTGTCAATTGCTCAAGTACTACTGAAGAAGACACTTCAGAAACACAGAGCATCTTCTCAAAATCACACTTCCAAGAGCTGTATTTGTAAGCGATGTCTGTAAGTGGTTTCAGGATAATTGCGCTAACCTAATAAAACCATTTATCAAATTCCACAGAATCTTTGAAAATCAACACACACATATTTTAAACGCAGAATTTGAATCTCTGGACTGATTCTTGCTCTTTCACCTTTATGGATTCCCCTCCTTGCTAGGAATGCGTATAATCCAACGTGATGGATGTTTGTTCTAAAGCATCCATAATGATTCTAATTATGATGGAGTTGATTACAAAGGCTGTGATCTGAGAGACGTGGTCCCTTCACAGATCTTTTGAAGGAACCTTTCCAGTGGTATGTGAAGGTTTTCATCCTACGCTTTTGAACCCTGACAAATATCATCAATCTCCTGCAGTCTAGCACCACCAGTCTGCCTTGCTTCTGGAGTTGGCTTTTCTTTTCTACTACTCTATCAATTGCAAATTTTTATCTTGGTAATTGGATATTTGAAAAACACGGTACCAGATCAGGTCTTAATTTTTCTGTCCAATTCATAAGATGGACTCCAATACAAATTCATTTAAAACATTATGAAATAATCCCTTAATGTTCAGAAGTCTACTGTGGAGGTTGCTCTTCACAATCTTCCCTTTGCTAAAAATTATTTTCTTTTCCTTTCGTAGATTGCTGGAACATTTGGAATGCTTCCTTTAAGTCTGTCAAAATTCCTTATGCTTTCCTTACTTTTATCCACATAGATCTCAGTAATACCTACACAGTAAAAAGTTCACCAAATCAATTACCCAGTTTTCATAGTAGAATGTTGATCTCAGAATTTGCACTGATTTCGCCTACCATGACCAAAACTCAATTTATCATCAGGGTCTGTAAACATTCAGTGAATTTAAGCCCAGAACAAATAAAATTCTAACCTATTTTAAAAGCTATTTCTCTTTGTAGCTCTATATTAAATCCAAAAGAGATTGAACCACATAAAGAAGCAGACCAAGGACACTGAGACAAAAAAGTACAGAAGTTAGCTTAAACATACCTATATTCACTCAACATGCAGGTCACACTCCTGAGAAGAGCAGAAAAATTCCCCTAAATTTTCCATAACTGTTGCTAATGTGGCCTAAAAAAGAGCAATTCCCAGCTCCAACTTTGTGATGATGTTCTTAGAAAGAGGACTTTACCACACTGTACTAAGATCTGGTCTGTTCTTGAATAACTTAATTAACAACAATCATAACAGTAGCAATTTGTGCTCACTCATGCCAAAATCAGAAGCAGTGAGGGACAGATGCTAAATGAATTGTCAGAGCCCACACGTAGCCTAGCCCCCATCCAGTCAATTCGGGTGTATGTACATAAGATTTTCCTGTGCTCTGCTTCAAGTTTTGACATCTGCACACTCAGGGACAGCTCAGGTCTATCCACAATTACCCTACATGGATGGCGTGTACAACAAAATCCGTTTTGCTCTTGACCTCTAGCCTCACATAAAGAATACACCAGTTCTTTTAGGAATACTATTTCAATTTTTTCTCACCACTAACGTATTAGATGTTGGACTGCAGCTGAGATAAATGTTAACAAATTCATCCTGGACATTTTAAGATTCACTTCTCTTTAAAAGAAAAAAAAATCACCTTTAGAAAAGCTGCTTTGAGTCAGAGGCATATATTAACCCTCATGCTTGGAGGACACCAATTCTATGCTGCAGCACTATGACTGCACAGCACCTCAACAAAATCAGCTGCTCATCAAAAAGGGATTCCTATCGACAACCACAGCAGAATTAAGAAGTGTTATACAAGGAATTACCAGCCTCATGTCTCCACATAAAATCTCAGTACCAACCAAATACATTTGAGGTGTTTCAGGTGCTTTCTGCTACAGTGAGAAATATTAAACTCCAACAACACCAACAACAGATGCAGGCTCTAATTTTCTGGATTAATTCAGTAGTTTCCATAACTCATGGAAAAAAAGCTACACTTCAGGAATAGCCTTAAAAGTCACTCTCTAAAAGGAAACTGGTGGTTTTGTTTCTACACTACAGGTTATAGAGACAAGGATATATTCATTTGTTTATCATTCGAAGCCACTGCTTAGAGTGAGAGCAGGAATAAATATGACCAGAGGGGTCTGCCTAATTTAAATCACAGTTGAAAGAAATCAAGACTTTCTTCCCTGTGTAGAAGTCTTTCCTCAGCGATGCCTCCTTCTTCTAACGGCAGATTCAGTCAAGTTCATGAACAACAGGCAGCTGAACAAGCAAACTTTGTCTTTGATTTTAAGTACAAACTCAGTGTTACATTGCCAGAAAATTCATTGCAACCAGAGGCACCAAACATCAGTGAAACATCATTGTTTTGTCTTTGCTTTTCTGAACAGGTCTAATAAAGAGAACAGAACCAGTATTTTACAAATATGTCCAAACCAGTTTGCCTCCTGGGCCTGAGCCAACAACTGGGAGATTTGATCCCCCTAGCTAGCTGCTGTAGCTCAGAAGAGCTACATTAAAAATGGAAATAGAGGAAACACTGCTCTGACCCATAAGCCTCACTTCCTTTATATCCTGCCTTAGGCGATGCAAGGCTTTGTATATGTCCCATTTTCAGGTCTAATAAAACATACAGTCCCTGCAGAAGCCGATGTCCTCATGAACAGGTCTCAGGGGGAGAAGGGAATGCTTTCTCCAACCTTTAATTTATCAACCTGAGAAGCTGCAATCAGCATACAGATCCAGCACAAGTAAACTTCTAACATCTTTATAAACATGACTAACGTTTATTGGATCAGCTGTGAAGAGTTTATAACAGCACAATCAGAACAATTAAATACCTGTCACATGGGGTGGAGCATCCGTATGCGCTGACTGCCGCACACCTGAGCCGCTATGCTCCCATCTTCGAGAAATTACCCATCTCTACACAGAAAGAACAGCCGACTCAGTCATGCTGACAACGGTGCTGGAGAAGCATGCCCAGGGGAGCGGCACTTTGAGCAGACTGTGAAAAATCTCTATACAAATTAAGGGAGGGAGAAGACCCCTGTGAGAACTGTGTCCCTACAGCTGCTCCAAAGCAAATCAAAGCTCTTGCTGCCTTCGAGGGAAATCTGCTCTTCTCTTTCAAAGTTCCTCTGTGTTAGCCTCAGATGTTCACAGCTCTTTGCAGAAGACTCTAAAACACTGTCCTTTCCAAAGTGAAAACACAAGGTTCTATATTAAATTATTTTCATCTGGAACTCCATCTTTGCATGCTATTTTCCTCCTTGCTGTCACATCATATTTTCTTCTTAGTAGCATCTGTTTTCATTTCTTTTACCCTCCTTTAAATTACTTTCTATGTTGTTTCTACACAGCAATCCTAGTTATATTTTACTGTCATTTATTTTTACCGCATCATATAACATCCCATGAAATCATTTTATACAACACTTGGGCATATCTACACGTAATACTTCAATTACATTTTCTCTCACCTTGTGTTCTGCCTTCAGCACTGTACAATGCACAGTGATCACCAATGGGAGGATTGCCAGTGGCTTAACTGAAATAGGATAATGCCTTATACTCCTGAGCATATGTTTTACTTGGGAATTTTATCCAACTCCACAGTTTCATTAAAAATAACCAACTAACCAACCTTCTGTTCACTAAATAAAGTGCAATTTTGCTTTTTAGAAAGAGATTTACTTTCTCTGTTGTTAATGTTGCACTAAAAAGCATGAAAGGATTAAAAACAAACAGCCTCCCACCACCCTCCCGATTTTATGTTTTAAATCATACAACAAGAATGGTAAATTCATCATTTTTCAAGTGACAAAGATGAACATCCTCGGTCAGCAAATTGTGGGAACCATTTAATTACTTCATGTTGCAATAGGGTCTACCTTTAAATTTTGGAAGCTCCCTTTTCGATAACCCTTGACAAAGTTCTTTTGATCACTCTATAATGCATGCCTGTACGTAAACTTGTACCTATACACATGCACTGATGGGTACATGCATGCACTGATGTATTTACATGCACATCCATTTACATGGTTTGATTCTAGCCTCTCACAAAGTTTAACTGTTCACACTGTGCTATTACTTCTTTTCACTTGTTCAGCAAAGCAGAGAAAAAAAAGTTGATGCTGGTTTACTGTAAAAGGAGGAGATGCAGTAACTGCAGTAATCAGCTATGTTGGAACCAGCTTGTTAGCAAATAAAAAGTAGATTTTTTTCAGACTTCTCCACTGCTAAAAGTATGACTTACAGCTCAGAGCATTTCCTAGCTATCAGACTCCAACCTGTTATTTTCTACTGCGCAGAAACTTACTGTCAGTCTCCCAGTGTGCTTTTCAGTGCGCTGATTAAGGTAGTTGCACTGGAAGGTAGGACAGACTTATCTCTGCAAAATAAGTTACTTTTCATAATCCTCAATAAGAAGAAAAACTCAACCTTGGAGACTCTTAATTGTCTTCACCTCAAATGTGATTAAAAATTAAGTGGGTTTGTGTCAGCAATACTCTAAAATTGTGAGGTCCTTGTGAAAACCAGATTCGTGGATGTGGTACACAAAGACTCACAAAAATCCTAGTACTTAAACTTTGATTTTGGCTGTGACAAACCAGCTCTGCCAAAGCGGTCAGTAAGGACAGATTCACTTCACGTGATCAGAACAACCAAGGCATTATCAGAAACAAAAATAATAATAAAAGAACTAGCTATATTCTAACTGAAAATTTCCAGACTGTACTTTAAAAACAGCATGTATTTGTATGTAAGAATTATATCTGACCTAGTGGTGATGTGAGGAAAAAAGCACCGGAATCTGACAACTTACAGAGTACAGCAGGAAGAAAGGGATCAGTATTAGAAGGCCTTCGCGCTGCCAAGCTGTTAATAGGAGCAGTGTCTCAGTGCATCAAGTTTTTGATACAGTCACTGTGCAGACAGACAGAAAAATCCCTGTTTGATGGTTTTGGTCTGATCTTCTCTCTTCCTTCCAATCAACCTTGCACCTCTCACACACTCAACAGCAGCACATTCGTCTGCCATAGCTCAACTTGTATGAAAAATAAATTCCTATAAAACCTAATAAACAGAGGCATATAGAGGAGTCACACTGCTGTGACTAGATTCCTGTGCAACAAACAAATACAAAACAACACAAAGCCAGGGCACAGGAGCATCTGCATCTATCACAACACTTTGCTCTGGGAGGCAAGAGGCAGCTCTGCAGGCAGAGCTGGGCTCTGGGAATATTTAGAGTTTTGTTTGTTTCTTGAAGTAGAGACCTCCATAGCCATAAGAGAGATCAGTTTCTGCCTTGTAATCATGCAAGGTCAGTACCATTAGCACTCTCTCCTTCAAGGACTGCCAGTGACAACAGCCAGACCCCACTGAAAGCAGGACACTGGAGTGGGCCCTGTGCATCCACTGTGATTCAGCCTACAAACTAAATACCAAACACTGCGAAGGCAATAAGTAAAACCAGAACCTTATACTTTGAAAAAACCGTGCAGATAAAAAGCAGGCAACTTTATTTCAGATAATAAATAACCCTGTTCCTTCATTAACCTTTATTCTTTTTTTTTATTGGGAGCCTTGGCATCATGACTCTGAGCTGAGCTCAGCAGGCTGCCCATGCAATGACATTTCAGAGATTGGCAAAGCAGCACAGTCAATGTCAGCTTCACACTATCTTGAGGGTTTGTCATTCACAGTGGGAAGAAAGCTAGCCAGTTCCTTTTGTATTTTTGAGAAGCTGAACAAAAAGAAGGGGCAGGAAGATAGAGAACTTGTCATAAAGAGAAAACAGACGGAAAATATTCAATTGACATTTCAATAATCTGGGAAGCAGACATTGCATCTTCATCAAAACATGAGCTTAGGGCTGCTCTGAAAGAATTGCTCCTGTTTTATTATGTTGGCCCACAAGGTATTGGTGATATAGAAGTAGAGGCTGAACCTTCCCACCAACGTTTTGCTACGTTTTGTTGCCGTGGGACAGATGGCAGCAGAGGGGCAGTCTGACAAAAGGGCATCTGACAGAAATATGCATGAAGCAAAGGCGTGGAATTGAATTCCTCCAAGAAGAAAAAATTGCATACACTGACATTCATCAATACTTGCTGAACATTTATTGAGACCAAGCAGTGGTTATGAGCACAGTGAGGTGGTGCGTGGTGCACTTCAGCAGAAGCAATAGCAACATGTAAGATAAGCCACATTCCTGATGATCATGCAGATTTTTATGAGCATGGCATGCAGTTTATCATTGGTGAAAATGCATAGCTAATGGTAATAACTAAGTTGAAAACCAGTATTTTGTAGCTGAGAATTTGCTATCAAATAGCATTTGCTCCTTATATCTGTTGTAGTTTCCATGCAAATAAATAGAATGCATTATTGTTGGAGTGACCTACCTATTAGATAGTTGGTTCTCCTCAGTGAACTTACCATGGAGAAGACTCAACTGACCTTAAGGAGTATATGCCAAGATCTTTGTATTCAACAGGAGACAAATGCTCTAACAGAAGTCTTCCAGAAGATTAAAAAGTAACCTTTAGTTTGGTGTTTTGACTGTTTTGACAGAAGTAACTCTATATTAATATTACATTTGTGTTTCAGAAGCAAGAAATCAATCTCTAATAAGAACCACATACTGCAGACAGCAGACAGTCCCTGGTGCTTGCAGTTTACAATCAGGACTAGAAGAATAAAGATTGACTGGAAAACGGTACCATTCTTCAAAGGACTCCTTTCAAGTACAGAGAACTAACAACTTCACATGGACAAGAAAGAAAACTGGCAAAATCAAGAATTCAATCCAGACCTCATCAAGCTCCAGGACAGTGGCTTCATTAATAGTAGTTTGTAAGTGAACAGTAAGAAGGCCTGTGCAGTAATGTTTTGTATGAAGAACAAATCAGAGGTATTATGGCTGGAAACAGGTATCAAGCCAAGCTACAGTACCTTTTATGAAAATATGAAAAATGTTCAATATATTTAAAAATATTAAGAATATTAAGTTAATTCAGAATTCCATTATGTTCTATAATCTCACTACAGTAAAAAGGAGGAAAAAGAACCACAATTATTCAGTCAAATCCGGCGATACAATAAATGTTTTTTCCCCCCCGAGAGCTCTATTTCAAGTTCACCAGGCTTTGTCTGTGGAAGATGAAAACTATGCGATAATGATGTCAAGGTGGAAGACACTGTCAAAAGTAAGATTAAAATGACAAAGGTTGGTGAAAATATATCATTTATTTATATTCTTTGGATCAAAAATTTTAATATCAGACAGATTAAGGTTGAATTTAAAAAGTTATTCATACAGTGCATCATTGGAACACTGAGTAGTGGCCATCTCATTTACCAAACATATGTGCAATATGAAGGTAATCTCTGAATTAAAGCAAAATTATTGCTTTTAACAGAATTGTGCTGCATTGCCTGTTTCCATTTTAAATGACAATCCAGTAACATTAGGGGGCTGCTTCCCCCTAATTTTCAATAACAGAATCGCTTAAGCAGACAAGTGAAGCTTAGTTCTTTTGATTAGCAAAAGACTGCTTCCAGTGTTAACTGACAGCTTTCTTGTAACATTGAGAAGGAAGCAGAACTTCACTGCAACTGTTCTAAGCTTAACTAACGCTCTAAGTGAATTCTCAGGATGCTTTCAGAAAATGCTATGGAAATAAGGTATTATTTAAACATATTTGATGTATTACAGAAGGATTAGACCTCAAAGGTTTCTGCAACACTGCTGACATAGAACACAATAAATTCATGACCAGATTTCCTGCATGAAGCCAGACCCAAATAAATAAAATCCACAAATAATGGGCCAAAACTTTTAAAATGGAGTCTCAGTGAAACGTTAAATTTATATACCTGTTACACAGGTACTGTTTTCCAAAGACTTTCAACAACTGGTGAATGATAGCTGTGACAGACCTATTAGTAAGACAAACAGATATGTCCTTAACTGTTCTGACAGTGAGCACAATTAAATGTCCTCAGAAAAGGAAAGAAAATTGTTGCTTTGATAACACTGTTTGTTAAGCCTTGGTTGATGCAGCCTTGGAAATCCCTGTCTGCTATGTTGACCAGACGAAAGGGATTCAGGCTGCATTTAACGTGCTGGGAATTGAGAAGGGTAACGTTAAATTATTTTCATTTCTTCCTTATTTCCCACTGCACTTCAACAGGAATACTGTGCTGTGTTAAAAATAATAGCATCTAGGGTTATGTACGAGCTGGTGGTCCTGCTAGCAAAAGTACCACCAGGCTACAGAGTCTAGAAATGCACCACAGCTACAGTTTAAGATCCAATACTGCAGTCTCTGCTGCACTTCAGTTTATTTTGAGAGGGACACGTTCTGCATGTGAAGCACAAATGTGTTTAAATGGACAGATCCCAATTCTAAACAACAGCAGCACCAGGACTGTATTGTGTGCTGTGTGTGCTGCAGCCAGCACCCACATAAGCTAGATGCAAATTTATTCTGAGTGCAGAGAATAGCCTGTCAGATCCACTGAATCTCCACCAGGATATATTTAGTCAGTGGGCAGAGTTAGCCATAAGACTTTTCCACTGTTTCTTCCATACATAGGAAGAGGAAAAAAAAAGAAAGTTACCTCATTGGTTAAAACGCTTTATGCCAGTATTAGATGGAATTGGTCTTTCAGTGATTTTAATCTGCTTGAAGAGAAAAGCACTTGCTCATTCCAGACTCTTTAAGCTTCCTATTTTCTCTTGATCTTCAAAGGATATTTCTTGTTAAGGTTTATTTCTAGCTCACCAATAATTTTTTCTCACACCAGAAAGGATGACTGAAGTTCTATAGAGGGAGAAAAGTTATTCTCAGAAGGATAACGGATTTCATCCCTATCGCCTTTAAAATTCAGAGATGGAAATATGGAAATGCTTTTCCTGAGGGACACTTGACTGTGCAGTGAGGACACAAAGGAAGAGCCATGTTCTCAGCTGTCCTGAACATGCCAGCTGCAACTCCATTTACCAATCTGACACTCGAATTATGGCCTTTAAGAAACCACCACTTCCCTTCCTGTTGGAAAAGCAAAATTCACCATATACTAGCAAACTGCTGCACCAACGCTTCAACAGAAGCAGAAGTCTACCACAAGACACTGTCTTATTAGGCTGCTGCTTTGCTGATAACAACAACTATCAAGGTGACCATAATTACCTCTTATACTAAACTGATTTGTCTTTACTGTGTTTTTCTTCTAGTACTGGATCTAGGATGAACATTGCCTGCTCACTCTGTCTCAGCAGAACAGAAACTGGTCCCCAGTGAAGGCTCCAGGCTATGAAGCCTCAAGAAGCAACATATTTTTAGAGACAAGTGCTTCAGAAAAGGGAACAGTTTCAGTATAAATGAATTGACAGCTGATACAGAAAGAAAAGCCTGTAAAAATAGAACTTGAGAGGAATTCAAATGAAGACGCAGAACCAGCACACAGACCCTGACCCAAACTCTTGTGGCATTGACAAGAACAACTCCTGACATGTGCTGGCTGTGGACAAAGAGTGTGGAAGGTGTAGCTGGATTAAAAAAGGCCACAGAGCCTCTTAGAAATACTCCTTACAGTAGGAAATAAAATAAAAAACCACCTTCATTAACAGTCAGTTATAGGGTTTATACAGAAAGCTGACAAACTAGCATATTTTTACTTCTGGTCTTTGACACTTAGTAGCTTGACACCTTCATACAACAATAAATCCCCCCTACGTACATATAAAAATCACTGAAATCGTTACAAGAATCTTTAAATAGACTGAAATCTCTACTGAGATGTTAAGGCAGAAATAACAATGGAAGTTCTTTTGCTAGACAAAGCGAACTATCTGTTTGTAGGAGAAGGGATCTTCATTTTGTAAGGAGAGGATGAGAGAAAGGAGCAAATGCAATACCATAGAGGGTCCAGAATATGTGCACAGGGTTAGCCCCGTATGAACACAAAACACTACAGTACAGAGGGCCTTTTCCAAGCAGAAACTACAGGACAAACAGGCTGAACAGAAAGAGTTCATAGTGACAATATACACGATCTGCAAAACAGAACAAATAGATGAAATAAACATTCCAGTCACCAAGAATAGCAAAATGCAGTCTGGAAAGATACTTATTCCCTTTCTTTCAGAGCGATTTTTAACCAAATTGCCTAACTTGTTGCCTAGAACGCTTCTAAACTCCCCACCTTCAGGGAAGGGGAAGAAAAAAAAGTTTTGTACTGAAATTTAGAAACCAGGTTCTTGGTTACTTTCATTTCTCTTGGTTTCTAAGCATGTCTACTATTGTGAATATTTCATGGTTAGCTTTGAACAAGGCTCTCTCCAATCTGCAGATCAGCTTTACCAGCCCGAGTTCTGCAAACTCTTCCCCAACAGATGTCTTGCTGTTCTTTTGTGTGTGAGAGGAAAATACTGGAGACTTGCACATAGTGGATTTCTAGGAGAAAGATGAATGTATTTGATCCCTCATGTTACTCCACCGGAAAGTGGAGGCCAGCCGTGGCAGTTTTCAAGTGACATCTGCTTATTCTGCTCTACTGCTGATGGAGCTGGGGGTCTGCCTTGTCAAAGCACACTGCCTATTCCCCTCTCACTGTCCATGCTTTGCATTTCAGGTATTAAGCCCAAGAAGTGTTGTGTTGCCATTTATAAATACTCTTGAAAGTGTGCAGTCTGCAGCAGGAGGAAAGCATTTACCTGTCTTGATCTTGTGTGGGACAGTCTCCAAGCTGACAGACGGTGCTGTCTCATCCATCTGCTCTGTCAACAGCTCCTGAGAGGATGGTATGTGGATGGAGCACTTCAGCCTATTAAGTAGCCAGAAAAAGCTGCACCAATTTATTTATTGCTTTAAGTATATAAAAAAATTGAGATGGAATCAAGATTTCTCTAAATGTTGCCCCATGAAAATAATGGAAGAGTACAGTCAGTGGGAAATCTTGGGAGAGCCTTTCATGCGCTGCTGTCTGACCCAGCAATCACTAACAATCTATGCATTTCTACAGTGAGCACAACATCCGCCTCTTAATGATGCGTGAAAGAAGAGACTCCTCCAGTGCATCTACAGACCTGGCTACAGTCCACCTCTATGTTTTCCAGAGATGTACAAGACACAAACGATAGATTCAGCACAGTACAATCTAAGTAAGAAATCTGTTTCTAGAAGGATTCCTGTGGACAAAATCCTGCTTATAAAAACCTATTACAATAACAATGTTTTGTGGAAACTTTCCTCGTGTATGCTCAAAGATACAGTACTTCAGCACGCGAAAGAAATACTGCAGTTCTCATATACATTAGCATAAATCAAGAAGCTATATCCGAAAGCCCTTGAGTTTGGAGCTCCTATTACACTGGAAAAAAAAAAAACAACCACCAAAAATAAAACACGACAATGGCATTTAGTGAAAGTGTGGCTTCCACCTGCCTTACAAAGATGCTCTGGTAAATGCAGTTGCCAAAATATGGTATAAGACAAGTGATGCAGGTTTTGGCCATCTCAAAATCAGAAGACAACACTTGTGCTATCCAGATCACCACTGACAGTTGTGGAAATCCAACAGCAAGTACTCAATTAGAAAGAAAAGGGAAGAGAAAGGTACTGCTTTTGACTCAGAAGCAAAAAATAGTTATTTGCATAAATTTGCACCACAGTTTCTTTTTTTATGTTTATATTATCATACAGTTGTCCTATATTTACAACTACTTGTTTCCTTCAGAGATTTCAGTAATTGAGTTTTTCCTGTAAAATATACCTCTAATTCTTTCCTTAGCCCTTGAAGTAAGCAACTGGATGACAGAGGAATATGCTTATGTTGGTAGAATACACTGCCGCTCATTTCCCCAAAGCAGCCATTTATAGTGCTAACAGAGACTAAATAATTGAGATGGAAAGATGGAGAGTGCTTACACCTGTTGTAACTGATTTCCAAGTATGCTTCATTTTAGAAGCTGAGTTCCCAGGGAAATGAGTATCCTACCACAGCATCAGGTCATTTTTCTTGTTCCAACAGAAATGTTTACAAAAATGCTAGTTAAACATCCAACTGTAAGTTAAACATAAATAGAAACGCATTCTGTGCATGCTACTGTAGGATCCAATGAAACTCAGCAGCTCAGATGATACTCTGCACAGAGACAGAAAATATTTCAGGAAATAGAGCTTTCCAGGATACAAAATCAGTCTCATCTCAAAACCATCCACTCCATACAAGAGTCCATGCAACACAGTAAGTCACATCTCATTCATGTTAAGCATGCGTCAAATACTCTTGCAGAAACACATTTTAAAATAGTAGCAGTAGTAATTCTGTACCTTCCAGCCTCACAGGGTCCCCTCCAGACCCATTCCCCTTACTGGCACAAAAGACCATATTAGATGCAATCTACCTACAGCTATCTACTACACAGAGTGAAAAATACAACCTCAGCCCATCATTTACTGAGAAATTCTTATCTCTGGAGAAGAGAAACAAAACGAGAGTAAATAAAGGCAGAGATACCATTTCTGGTAAGAAAATCTCCAGTACATGACTACTAAGAATAGAAAACAACATGCAACTTTGTAAAAATTTAATCTGAATTTGCATAAGTTTTACTAAAGCCATAATTATTTAAGAAAAAAAAGCCACAACTGTGAACGTGTGCAACCCTATCTGGAGTTTGTGAGAAGTGCTTAAGTCAGCTGTCACTACCCATGAATGATGTTAGAAGCTCAAGATCTCTCTTCGGCCTTGGGAAACAGGGGAGAACTTTCAGGAGTAAAAAGGAAAGGTTATCTGAGGGCAGATGGGGACAAAAAAAAAAACAACAGAGCTCTTTAAAGCAAACCCTAGCTTCCCTTCTAATAGATATCAGACATCACAGACTAAAAGTAAGCATCACAGAGTGAGGCCTGGTGACCTCCAGCACACAGCAGGTCTGACTGACCCGTCCTATCAGCTTTCTGGCTTTAACAACTGCATATGCCTGATTTCACCAATTTATCAGTAGCAATAACTCACCTTTAGAAGTCTCAGTGGAACATTTTAATTAGTTTGGTCTCATGGCTTGTCTAAAATGCTTCTGATAGCATAGCATACACTAAAGCAATGTTATGAATGCCTAAAAATATAAAATCTAATTATGGTAGCCGTGCAACTGGAGTAATGAGAAGTGAGTGTGACTGATAAGAAGAGAGACAGCAGGCTAACCAGCTGAATCACTGTAGTTCAATGGACTGGCTGGGGTCTAAACAAAACACCTGTGGTATTGCTTGGAGGAAGATATGTGGACTGGGAAACAGGAACTTACAGCTTTAGATGATATGAAATGAATACATGACAATACTAATTTTTAGAGCAGGTGTTTAGCATATGGCTAGAATAAATAACCAGTGAGAACATGCAGAACTGAAGATGACTGCTAAAAGAAATACACCTGATGCAGGGAATAAGAAATTACCTGCTGCGAATAAGAGAAAGCTGTAACTCCAATTCTTTGGGTTCTTGTTGCTGGACAGTCCGACCTCACCGAATGCTGCCTGTGACTATTATGCAGTGTTTGTTATCTTGGAGCAGTTATTCTACAGGAGCAACTGCAGTGCCCTAAGTGGCCTGTGAGACAAAGACCACGGGTGTGAAAAGATGGGAAAAGAGAAATCAAAGCAGAAAACCTCCATCGTAAATGGGAAAGAGGAACAGAGGGACACGGCTAATGATTTTGTCTTCCTTTACTTCCATACACTGTCAAACCAAATCAGCTACAGCATCCCCAGCTGCAGCACTCTTCCCTCTGGACTTGGTCAGTATCTGCCCTGACCCTTTGCTAATGCACCACACACAGGTTTTTGCCACCAGCCGAGTCCATTTCCTAGTAAAATACCAATACGTTTTCTGTATTTCGCTGGGCTTTCCCAAGATCATAAGTTACTGAGCAAGTTACATTGTGTGAAGCAAGAAGAACCTATTTATACTGGTCTCCTTAACTATTTCTAACAAGTTACGAAATCTTTAATAAATAGTCCATATGTGTGTGTATACATATATATTTAGTCTTCAGGTGAGAACGCTGAAGAACTTAACCTTATTGAGTACCAAAGCCTAAAAGTCCCATTTAGCAGTATTACTTTCTTACCCTGCTGCCTCCACATTGGTATTTTTAGCTCACTGATGATTTTCCAATCTGTGTGAGCTGTCATACAAGACATGGGGAATACCAGACACTGTACATTCTGATGTGACAGTACTACAGACTATTTTTTAAAAATAACCAAGGAAAAGACTTCATAACCTTGTTTGGAAACACAACATTTCCATTGAGGTCAAGAGGTGCTTCTCATCTGCAATTTATTCGCTAACAAGTTTCATGGTTTTTATGAGACTATTCACCTTCCTGGTTAATAGGAAATCTGTACTTGCCTTGACAACCCTGACGGTTGTACAGTAAGTAACACTCTAGAAATATACCATAGATTTATTCAGTCTTCCTAATCAGCCTGGTCATAAATGTCACAGTAACTTGTCATTAAACTTCCCCCCTCGCAACTCTAGCAGTCATCTGATCCTTCCTGCTTCTCTGCCAAACTGCTCCACAAACTGTACATAGTGTCAGAGCTCTGTATTTTGGCCCTGCATGCAGTCTTTTCTCACATCTGTCACCTGCTGGGTGTATAAATCATCAGTGATGCAGCATATGGAATGGGTGATCTGAAGACATCAAGCAGCTTCAAAACACCTTCTGGTAAAGCAGCAGTGATCACTTGAAGAGAACGATGACGACTAAGTGGAAGTCAGGATAGAAAAACAGGAAAATCATGGAGCTTAATAGGAAGCTAAATTATTTATCTGTGTTCCTCATGTGACACCTTAGATCTCATTTGACTTTTGCTAGTGATGGTGAGAGATGCCACCCCTACGTACAAGATAGCTCCCTCCCATCCCAGCTGTATGAGTGGAACAACTTCAGCAAAGGGAGTTAACGAGATGTGTTGGAATCCCAATTTCAGTAACTCCTGTCATGAAACTCCCGGTACACTGCAGAACCAATTCTTACTGCCTCCTGCCTCGTATCAGTCACCTGCATCTGTGCAACACTGGTGTAAAGTGCTTCAACAAAAAAAAAAGAGAAAATTCCAACAGAATGGGACTCACATTGGGTCTTTGAAACTAAACGTTTCAAGCACATCTTTTGTGAGCTATGAAAAGCAGTGCATTCAGCTGGAGGTCATATTTTTCCAAGAGTGAGCATTAATTTAGTACAAGTGAGGGTGACAAAGCTTTAAAAATGTTCTGAATGACAAGGAGTTCATGGAGGAATTTATGAAATTCATACAAAAAAATTGAAGGTAATGACACTGCAGTAAAACATGCACACTGAATATATTCTAAGAGCATATGCTGCAAAACACTGACTAAGATCAGGAGGTTATGGGAGGTAGCACCATAAAACAAACAGTATGTAGCAGAAGGAAAATCTCATTTGTGTATCCGGGTTAATGAGTAAATGTCTAGACTACTACACACATACAAGCTATCAGCAAACTCTCATCCAAAACGTTAGATCCATCACATCTGATCTGCCTATACATTATTTTACATTTACAACAGTGTGGCATTATTGACTGCAGCACAGTTATACTGGAGCCAAGCAAGGATAATTCAGGAGAGAAACAGACTCATTGTTCACACAATATCCTTTCTACAGAAGTTTCTTAAAGTTTACCTAGTGCACCATGTCCTTAAACATGTATTAAGTAGTAGAAATATAATTAAATATGCAAAAAATTTTATTTCTTCTACTATATTTAGACTCACAGTAGTGAAACTGCTCCAGGTTGACAACATTTAGAATAAAGACACTTAATGACAAAAAAGAACAAAGTTCCCAGCTGCAGAGCTCTGCCTTTGTTTGAATCTTATAATTTAAGGAATCATTTTCTAAAATTGCCTCTCGTACAGTAAAATGACAATGATTAGGCTCACTATCTTCCAATCTCCTGCTGTGCAAGACATTCACTCAGTGGGCCTGGGACACAAAAGTAGCTGCTTTACAAATAATAACACAGTTTAACTATCATTTAATAGCTTCAAAAACATCACAGTAGTTACGAATCCTTTGGAACGAGGACAACTAATTTCAGCATCTCAGTTGTTGTCATGTTTAATCACTTTACAACGCTGGTGGCTGTTTTGGTTTGTTTCTTGTTTTTAATTGCTGGAAATTTTTAATTCCTGGTTCAAACAACTTAATTTCACAGACTTTTAGGTTAATCAGTGATCACTTGAGGGGAAAAATAAAGATTGAAGTTTATCACAATGTAGTCTTAAGAGTCAATGTAATATTACAGGAAAACATTTTGATTCTACCTTCCAGAACAAGGCAGCTTCCAACTTAACACCCTAAGCTGGCTCTGGGAGAACTATCCAGGTACATGACTTCCAGGGATTCTTCATTTAATCTACAGAGCTGATCTTCACTGCCTAAACTAAGTGCATGTCAGCTCCAGGGCTGCTGTGCTTAAAGAGGTGGGAAGATGAGTCCCTCACTACAACAAAAGATCTGCTGGCTTGAAGGTTTCACTTACACAGCACAGAAATTTGCCTGCTCATCTGCTCTGGTGCCTAAAGCTGTAATGTCTTCTTTTGAAAGTATAAGCTGTGATTAAATTGTTTTACAGAAGAAATTTTGAAAAACTTGTTAGCAAGAATTTGAATTCAGAATGAGAATGTGAACTACTTCAGAAAAAAAAAAATCTGTCAAGAGTTTCATCCTCTTGATTTTCACCCAGACCTTCCACTCGCACGCAAAGCTGACCTTGATGGCAGCACTGGGACTGCTGAAGCTGCAAGATGCATTTGGGTTCTGCGAGATGCAGCCCACCCTTGGCCCCCTGCAGCAGCACGGCCGAGGCTGAAGATCCTTCTGCACTGAAGCAGAAGGGAGAGCACCACACAGTGCCGCCACCAGTTTGCACAGACTGCTCAGATTGATGAGAGCATCGTTGAGAGCTTGGGAAACTTTCATAAATAAAACCCTAGGCTTCAATAAGTCAGGCTGTCAAACCAGTGGGGTTTCTTTCACCCCTATTTGAATGCAAATCAAGTGTTTGACCCAAGAAATATTCGTCATTTCTCATTTCCTACACGCTGAGGAATCCAGTGCTCTCTACCCATTAACAGTGTCTAGCAACCATCATTTATCCAACAACTAAGAAGGGTGAGGACCATTCATTCACCTCCTCGTCATTCTTTCCAATCAGAACGCTTTACCTCTGCCTTTTTATTTTACTGTCTCCGAGTATCATGGATCCACATTCAGACTAAATCCTTCCAACACAGGTAGATCATCCCCACTCCTACAATCAGAAGATACACAAGGCCCTCTTGTCTTCTGAAATCCTTAGTGCCTGTATCATCCTGTCAATCAGTCAATCAATTTTAATACTGCTATTAAGCAAGATTAGCTATGCAAATGCAGCTTTTGTTCAAACCTCACCATTACTACAGCAATTCTATAATGCATACAAGACATGGGCTCATTTTAAACTTCTTTCTTTTTAAAGATAACTTAGTTCAGAACCCTGAGTGGGCCCTTTTCCAGACAAAATTCTTCAGCACTGAAACATCTGTGGGGATGCTCAAGCTCATAAATAGAGTATTCCATAAAACAGAAGTATTTACTGCTTTAGTTGGTCCAAATCAAGTTTTATCACAAGTAGCTACAGTGATATCAACATCTTTGATTCTTATCTCTCCCAGTTATAAACCGGTTCATTTCTGATTTGATATTCATCTGATCCAGGTCAGAATCCGGCCAGGTGGGATCCTAAGAAAAAGTAAAGCCGTGCTGAATTTGGACCAGTCTAGTCTCTCTCTAACAGTAAACACGTCTATGGCTAGACAATATATTTCATGTTCCTATAATTGTAATTCAGATGAACCTTAGAGTTAATTCTTGTCATCTCTAGCATTATCTCCTCCAAAATGGCTTAGCTATTTCGTCTGTTAGGCTCATCTTGATGCATTCTTGCACATTATGCTATAGGCTTTATAAAACATGAGTTAAATTGCTGTGACTTGATACCGAGAAAAAACATCAAACCATGCAATGAATAAACCCTATCATGGAAAATAAAAGCCATCATCCATTGTTCCAGAAATACGTATATCCCTGAACTAGAAAAATCCAGCATATCTAGCAGGGTGGGAAAAGAAAAATCCAGAGTACAAAGTAAAATTTCGCATCTGTAGTTAGTTTCCAGTTCATTTCTGAGCTTACATATACTCAGGGGAGTGTTTCTGTCTTAAAACATAGCTCACTGAACACCCAGGAGATAAAAGAACCTGAAAGAACATTTGATAGAATATTTCTCAAGGAAAAATTTGTTTTTGAAGGTCTCTTTTTAAGCCTTCTTTAAACTTATCAGACCCATGCACTGTGCTTCTCCATATTTTTTTTCCCATTTGACTTCCACTCCTGTTTTTACATGATGTGAACTCTCTTGAGCATTTCAGATCTGCCTTCTTCACTCTTTTTAACCTGCAGGTTTTAAAACTCCAGAAAGGAAACAAAACAAAAACAGATCTGGAAACAGAGGAAGAAAAGAGGCCACAGGGCACCTCAAGGGAGGTGAGGAATAAAGAGGACTGCAGAAGAGAGGCAAAAACTCCAAAGTAAGCGTTCTCAGTTACCATCTTCATCTACAAAAATAAAACACTTTGGGGTAAAATTCATACGAACGAAGAATCTGAAATTCTTCGGATAACGAAATATTTTATAAGCCCCTTCTTTCTTGTATTCCAACTTCTTTTCCTCTCAAAAAGTATTATTTTAGCAGTAAACAAATACTGAATTCTTTGTTCCTCACAAGTTCAAACTGAACTGTGGCAGTTTTAATCTTTTCTGCTTACATCCCTTTTGCTTCCATTTACATACACAGCAATTGTTTAAAATAAAGTTGTCCTAGAAATAGTTCCCGGAGTTGAAAACAAGTCAGAAACATTTCTCATACAGACAGATAATTACACAAGAACAGCCAAATCCAACTACCTGGGTAGGACTGGGTCCCACATCCCTGTTTTCAGCATCTGCCTCTCTGGGGCTCTACCCAGGTGCTGGATTTCGGCTTTCAGCTGCAGGTAGGTACCTTGCAAGGCCAGAGATCTTTGCTACAACCAAACAGCAGTCCTGAATCACAGCCTTGGTGCTGGGTAGCCAAAAGCATGTCTTGAAGGCATGCAGCCCTTTGCTTCAGCCAAGGCTGTTGGATATTAAGGATTCCCTTTCCTCCAAGAGTCAAGGATTCCTATTTCACATTGAAGGAAAAAAACAAAACCAAATGAAACAAACACCCCTCCCTCCAATAGGAAGGAACAGGGGAAATTTTGTATTTGATTTACAAGTTTTGTTCCCCAACAGTCTGTTTGAAATATCAACCCTTCTCATAAAAGAGAATTCTTAGTTCTGAAATACTTCAGTTAAAATTAAATGGAATTTAAGAACTTTAAGGTTCAAAATGATTTGTTACACAGACATCAACTCTTCCCTCTCCTCAGCGATCACTCTCACAGCAGGTTACTGATACACTGCCTTGATTAAGCTAATGATGAAATGCAGATAGTTTCTTTTTCTGCCTGTACAATGAACTGTAGAAGGGACGTGATAACTGTAAATAATTTATTATTTGTAGGGAAAGAGAATAGCAATCAGTAACTGCACTTCTTGCAGATTACCCTCCTCTGCATTGTTAAGGTCTGATATGAGGAAACTTTGATTACCTTGAAGTGACAGATGCTTTTCAGACCTGCTTGCGCAAGACCTAGGTGAGACACTGCTTGAAACAAAATGCAAGATCTAATAAATCAGCGTTAGTGCCACGCCATAAGTAAATTAACACGGGTCGCTCCTTCTAAGCATAAAATAGACTTTCACAACATGAATATTCTGCAGCGATAAACTGACAGGTTAGTGCAATTCTCTACTTACAAAGACCTCTGTGTAATGCAGAGTTTCATCTTGGACAATATAGACTGAAATGAACTTTGACCTGACTGAATCACATTCGACTATGTAAAATATTAACATCTTTTCATTAGTAAGGAAATACAACTGTAAATAATAAAAAAAATAATCAGCAAAAACAGCCATGTATACAGTACAGAGCTCTGACAAACAATACCGTGTTAACTTGGACTTAACCCATATTAGACCTTGCATCAATCTGATTTTTCACAGGAAGCACTGCAGAATGTTCCAAAATAAGAGTTCAGAGTGCCATTACCTTGAAGGAATTCATTGGTTTAACTATTCCACGAAGTAGAGTAGAACGCCATTTTTTGAAATAAGTTTGAGAATGAAAGGCTCTTTCAAAAAACTAATTACAGGTATTTAAAGGTGAAGAAAAGAGAAGCAGAGATAACACCTGTAACATAAGATCCACACTGAAAGTAATGCCTCCTATTTTATTTTGTTGGCCCACATTGCCAGAGGGGCAGTTGGTGGTGGTATGGCAGCAGATACTCAATCTTCCCACCGTTACTTTCTGAGCAAACTACATAGAATACTGATTATAAAACAGAAAGGATTACCAATAAATGGTTAATGGAAACAAAAGGCACCTTATGAATTTTGTTAGGAAAGCAGAACATTCTGATTATACATGCCTGGTCGTAGTAGTTTAACATGTTAGCTTTGAACTGACCCTGAAACTAGTTTAACAGATCCTTGAAATGCTGCTTGCTGCAGCTGAGATGAGTGGTGCAAATACACCTATCGTATCCCATACCTCAGTCAGCATTTGCCTCTGACATACCCGGAGAATAGGTTTGGGGCTGCTCTGTTATATCAGATTCCTCTGAGAAAATGGTTATTTCCAAAGCTGTTAAGTCTTGATATTGCCAAGCTACAGTCAATACTGGAAAGGAGATTTTAAAGTCCCCATATTGTATTATCCTACATTCTCCACAGAACTGACAAACTGAAAACATTATGGAAAATTTCTCTGTAGTGTCACATATAACATAAAAGTGAAAACTGAGAGACTGTCTTATCATAAACAGTTATTTAAACAAAGTACAAATTTCATATTTAGATAATCCGAGCCTTCTATATTTAGGTGTAAAGAATATACTTAATGAATTTCTATGGATAATTAATGAAGCACACAGGGATGCTCCATCATTTGATGTCTTGAAAAATCTTTCTTAGTTAAGAGTTACGGGCTTGGCACATGAACGACTTATTAAATTCTACTGGTTTACACTAAACAAGTTGTCATGCCAGACTATTTATCCGTCATTGCAGTCTACCAAAACCTCTGCGTTCACAACGCACATACTGAACAAAGCTTCAGTGAAATGTTCTCAATGCCATATGTACTCTAGACAATGCTCAACACAACGCAGTGCCTGATATTCAATCCACATTGGGTTGACCTCAAGCTTTCATTTTGTCAAGGACATGGTTGGGCTCACTGACATGGAATGAGATAAGTAAGCATTCTGAATGTAAAATCAGTAGAGGTGCCCCTCTCTGCCTCCCTCACACCTCAGCTGAATGTAATTACCTTGAGACTTTTCAGGTAATCTTAGTAGAGAGTAAGAAGATGTCTCAAAAAAATAAATCAGAGAAGATTTATAAGTCCCTGGGGCCATTTGGCTTACAAGTGCTTTGATATTTTAGAATTTATATACATTTACCTGCAAAAGTTCACACTACAGCTCTAAATAAGCTTAGGTCAAGCTGCTTTGGAAGAGTTTTGGTCTCAAGTGAACCAGCCTTTTAGTCTGCCAAAGATGAAGATATTCAGTGCTGTCATTTCCTGGTGAGTCTGGGATCAGCAGTGCGTGGACAATCAGAGCCATTCCTGCCTTACCATCTTTCAGCAGCAAATGAAAGCAACTCAGCAGATGAGAATTCCAGGTGCTAGGAAAGTTCACTAAAGCCCAGACATCATCTTTTTCAGCATAAGTGCTTGCAGTAGCATGACAGAGAACATGAGGAAAAACAACAACCACACAAAAACAGTCCATGGGCTCTACTAAGTCCCAAACACCACATGGAGAAGCGCACACAAGTGCAAAGAAAAACTCTCCCACACTGAAGGACTCAAAAACTTGCACTCATTGACTGAAAGTAAAGAACAGCTTTTCTCAAGATGCTTGCAGAATACTGACCAGAGAGACACAATGAACGCAGAACATCCTGAGCATTTACCATATGAACACAGAAATCACAAAATGAGACTCTGGACAACATTTTATCTTTAGAAAACTCCAGGAATCACTTTAAGTGCTTAATTATTTCTTCCGCTGGCTGCTCCAGTCACTAGACAAGGTATTGGGTGCCAGACAAAACTGTATCGGTCCAGCACTTGTTCCATCAAAAACCCATGGAAACCAGCTAGTTTCACAGAATCCCAGGGCTTGGAAGGGACCACGAGAGATCATGGAGTCCAACTCCCTGGTAAAGCAGGTTCCCTACAACAGGTCCCACAGGCAGGTGTCCAGATGGGTCTTGAATACCTCCATAGAAGGAGACTCCACAGCCCCTCTGGGCAGCCTGTTCCAGTGTCTCAGTGACTACACTACAATCACTCAAAGTGCACCAGTGTTCATGTAAGATGCAATATTATCTCCATATTCTAATACAAACTGTACTAGTACATACCACATGAACAAAGCTTTATAAACACTCTAATTAACTATAGTCTCACAAGACAGCCTCTATAGAACACAGAGAACATTCCCAATGGCACTTTCTGTTGCAAATTATCTGATTATAGCTCCACTATAAATCTGTGAAGAGTGCACAGTGTTTCTGATAAATATGCCTGAGAACAGTCAGAAGAAAGCTGCACAGTGCCTTACATCATCTTTTGCTATCAGTGATTAAAAATAGATGTCATTCTGACAACAAGCTGGCTGAAGCTCAGATACGGTAGTTCGTTATCCTATGGAAGTCTCCTGGCATACCTTCAAGATACGCATGAGTCTCATAAAGCATGCTGGCAATGATTTGCGCCACAGACGCGTGGTGTGTTTTACAAGGGACAGCTCAAGTTAAACACCAGTAAGAGCTTGATTTGATATGTTGTCTGTTTAAATGACATTAAGAACACATACAGATTATGAAAGTGCAGTTATCCTATTGGGATTTTATTCTATGCTGTAAGAAGATGTGCAATTAGATTCTTGCTATGCTTTTGGAACCTTCCAATTTAGGTTTGATTACCTGGTAATTAACAAAATGTCATGTTTCAGTAGTTCTGATCTTCCATATTTTGCAAGACTGCAGAAGAACCTCAGCTCTTCCTGTGCAGTAGCAATGACTCAACAGGAGTAGAAAAGTTCCATCCAGAGTTCATACTGAAAGCACCAGCACAAAAACTGCCAAAACCATAATCATTCCTGTTCATGACCTCCTCTCCTTAGTTTGCAAAAGGGCTGTACTACTTGGAGCTCTAAAATATATTTATAATATTCTGTTACTGGATGTTCCTCTGAGCAGTAAGGGGCTGTACAGAAGATAGCCTTCCTTCATAGGTTTTTCCCCTGATTCCACCTTGTAACATGAACACATACCTAAGAGCAATGCAGCTACAGTCCTGTATCCAGGTGAATCACTGACTTTGGGGAATGAGACTCCAAGCAGCAGCCTTCAGGACACCCTTACATGTGCCACATTGGGAAAGCGATAAACTAGCCCAACAGTAGACAGTTGAAAAATCAGCTTAAGATAAGTTACAACACAAACCACTAGACAACTCTCATTAAATTCACACAGTCAAGGCTGGCTAGAGAGCACCAAAGGATTTAATGTACAGCAAAGGACATATTCCAATCCATAAATATATAAGACAAATGAGGAAGAAAGTCCAGTTAAGGTAGAATGCCCAAAGCACTCAAGAAAGGATGGGAAGAAAAACTAAGTGAGTTTGCAGTTGAATTTAAAAGAGAAAACAGTATTTAGGGAGAAATACTGGGAGACAATGATTAGTATCAAGGCATCAAAAGAGTTAGAACTGTTCAAGGGAGCATAAGATGCAAATAAGTGAAATGATGCTTACAAGACTCCATTCACACTGTGAATGTAGCGTGGGTGTGACTTTCACACGAAAGAACGATATGCTCACTTTGCCAGCTGTCAACATGTTTGCTAAGGAACACACATGAACATAAGCATCCAGCAATGCCTCTGAAACCCTCTACATTTGGAATTACAGTGTAACATAATTTGAAAAACAAAACCACAAAGACACAAAAGGCGAACTCTCTGCCAGCACGCTGTCTCTTCCAGAAGACTGGTCTTCATTAAATTGTGCCTTCTGTGCTCATATACAGAACCTGAAACAGCTATTTACACCACAAAGAAACAAAAAGGGACAACGTTTTCAGCTCAGAGTTTCTGAATTCAGTATTTGCTGTTAGAGGATCTCAGTGAGGTTTGGACCCTTAAGGATTATCCAAAAAGAATGAGAATATATAGTAATGAGCAACTCTGAAGATGTGGACAAGATGCACAGTCCAAAAGCATGAAGAATGGCACCACTGTTATAAGTGTTGAGTAAAACATGATCGTAGGTGACCAGATGTGACTTAATGCCACCTTAGCTATGGCTCTGCCACAGTCCTTCAGTAAAAAAATAAAAACAACTTCAACAACAAAAAAAACCTAGAAGCTCTTGGCCAAAGGATAGGAAGCTGCACCTGCACCCCTTAAAATTACTATAGCAAGCACCCTATTCCTCTCCACAGGAGCTTCCCAGGCAGCCAGATCGGTAAGCAGAGGATAGAGCTACACTAACAGCTAAGTTAAAGAGCACAGAGCACTCTCTTCCTCCTTACCAATTAGTGCTTAGGTGTGTTTCCTGTGTACATGCTTCATATGTCCATGCAAGACACTGAAATTCCAAGTTGGATGGGGCCCTGGGCAATCTGGTCCAGTACCAGATCTGGAGGTTGGTGGCCCTGTCTGTAGCAGGGGGGTTGAAATGATGATCCTTGGGGTCCCTTCCAACCCAAGCCATTTTATGATTCTATAATTCTATGAAACCAAACAATTTTCCATCCTCTGACACGGTGAGATAACCACTAACTGCAGTTTCTTCAAGCTACAAATTGTGCTTGTATTGTACATTTAACCGTCACCTAATTATGCCACATTCAAAATTGAATCCTACAAACAATGTAATTAGATCAGTCATCTGAGAAAGGACAGTTATATGCCTAGTAGAACAAAGTTAATGATTTTAAAAAGGTGAAATAAAACTATTATCCAAATAAACAAACTCCCTCAACCCAATAAACAGGAGAGAGGGAAAACTTGAATGTCACTATAGGTCCATATGCACATTGCTTTTGCACTTAGTTCTTCCACGGCAGGCAACTAAACAACTTGACAGTAAACACTGGAAGTCAAGCCCATGGTATCATGAAAAAAATACACACATATATATATACACACACACACATATATATGTCCCACTGCTCCTCCCTTATTTTCATATGATCAAGTGGAGTTTAATTCCATGAAGTGGAACAGCAGGAGAAGGAGATGGTGACGGGTTAACAATTTACATATCTATATTTCTTTCATACTGAAAGTATGTTCCATTTGTTCTGAAAATATGTAATGATCTAAAATGGGGATGATTTTAATGAATTGGGTTCATAATATTTCATATCTTGCTGCCAGACTCTTAGTCAATCAAGCTAATGTTATAAAGGAACAGCCAACAGCCAATTTTGACATCCTTTAAGCAGGTCAGTTATAAGCCAATTAGCTCTACCTACTTGGTCTCCAAGGTCTGAATAAAATATAGCCCATTTTGATTAGAAGCACTACTTTCAGTGTGCACACCTTAAAATAGACTGCAAAAACTTAAAGCTCCATGGAATTGTTGAAGAAAGTCTCGATCCTGCTGAAGTCAATTACTGTAATACAATTTCTCTTTACTTCTCATAGATTACAAGAGCTCCTAGATTCAGTGTCATTCCAGCACTGCAGTCTTTAGAGCTCTTCCATCTATTAAATACAAATTATCTGCCATGTAAGATAAATTAAAAGCATCAATCAAGAATTCCAGCAAAATTCCTGATGAACTAACTTCAACAAGAGGAAATAATTCAGTTATATTTACACACATCAAGTATTAATTACTCCTCTCGACAGAATTTGAAACATAAGTTTCAAATTAATAATGACTTTCAGTTCCTCCTTGCATTTGGATTTTTGAAAAGAAATGTAGGTTTTAAATTTGGTAAAATAAGATTGAAATAATGGCACGAATGAATTTCCACTACTGTCATGGCTTGCGCAACCCAGAAAGCCGTAACAAATGGCTTGGAAGCAATACTATTTGTCTACAGATAACCATAACTCAAGACAGTTTACACATGCTCT
This sequence comes from Aquila spilogaster, assembly GCA_024606505.1. Taxonomy (NCBI): domain Eukaryota; kingdom Metazoa; phylum Chordata; class Aves; order Accipitriformes; family Accipitridae; genus Aquila; species Aquila spilogaster. Next base: position 10,061,832 of record JANHGO010000002.1, on the reverse strand, counting down.
TCATTTACTAACTGAAGAACCAGAAATGGCATTTTTCAAATCACCCGATAGGATGAACCTGGTCAATAGCTGAACTTGAACCTAGAGTAATCCGTCTGGTGGTGCAAGCACCTTGTGCACTAGACTGCATGTTCTAGGGTTAAACATATTCTGTCAACCTCCAAAATAGAGCCAGAATTAAAAGCTGACCCAATGGAACAGTGCTGTGAGAAATTACCAAGAAAGAAAATCTTATTAGGGAGCGTAATGCTAATTTAGATGCGGAATCCTTTAAAAAAAAAAAAAAAGACAACCAAAACCTCATCAGCTCATGAATTAAAAAAATCAGACACTCCTAAAATACATCATATACTGTAGTTCCTCATGCACATGGCCCAGCATGGCAGTGGGAAGAATCAAAGCAATTTAGAACCATCTAGAACTGCCACAAATGCACATTTAAGACTTATCATAAGACAGAGAGCATGCCTGACTGCTGCTGTGAATGGATAAACTTACATGAAGTCAGATGGCCTCCAATCAGCTGGGTCATCCTGGACAATGGACAAAGCACTAACCAGATGCTGAGCCCACCTGAGAGAATTCCAGTGGTGGAAAATGGAATGAAGATCACACAAAACAGCATGAACGTAATACTGAGCGTTGTATAATTTACTCATGCTTGGAAATATAAATAAGCTTTTCCAGAGTAATTTAAAACAGATGTAGCCATTTCATACCATGAATACAGAAATACTGGAGCCTCTTTACGTGGAAACAAGAATATAACTCCCTTGACTTAATGGTTAATTATACTGCAGCTAATTATTAAAACTCCTGATAACTGAGGCAGCAGAGGCAACTGTATCTGACTTCTCAAAAATACAAATGTCCCATAAACATTTTCTGTAATAAAGTACTTTTTCAATTTTCAGATGATTGCCTGTCCTACATTCATTACCCTTCTGCACTTCTGCTGAGCCTTAATTCAAGTTGAAGTACGTCTTGATTTGCTGATTAACCATCATAAGCAATTTGAAAGAAAGGGTCATCATTTTAAATATGCAGGGAACCATATTTAACTTACTCTGGAAAACAGAGCATTAAATCAAGTCATGTATTTTTTTAAGAGAAGAATTCTGATCATTTCAAAGAATAAATCTTTACTTAAGCCGAGAAAATTTTAAACTATTCTTGACAGTAAACCAAAGGAGCAAAGAGGATGTAAACTACAGGAGTGCACATAAGTAATTTGCAGTCAATCTGCATATACTGCAGCAGGAGAAAAATAGTGGATGGAATTGATGGAAGTTGTACACACAGGAATGTTCAGTATTTCTATCCCAGAAATACTTGCTTCAAAAACATATCCTGTCTGTCTACTCCAGCACATCAAAATCACTTGCAAGATTATGTACGTAGATACAAAGGCATACATACTCTCTACCCATGCTCCCTCATGTCCTTATGGAAGCATGAAAAGTGCCCGTTATGTTTTTTTTCTTAATCTGCAGAATCATTTTTTGACATCTCTCAACATGTTTTTTTGTTAGAGAGCAAGGGACCTGCAGAGTTGGATACTTGGCACAAGTGTCCTTCATTGAATAAGAAGTAGCTTTTACTTCAATATTTACATTATAAACTAAGTAATCACTACATTCATTAATTACCATTTCTTACCAATCGCTGTCATGGCACCATTTCGTTACCTAGACAACTTTTTCCTACTTGCATACATTCAGTAGACATTGTAATTGGTTATGACCTGGCTAACAAACAAACCAATACATGTAGAATCGTGGGTACAGTAGAAGAAATATTTTACATATGAATAAATTGATGTGCTTAGAGAATGACAGAAGATTCAAAATTTATTACTTCAAATTAGGTAATCAGTTCCACTTCTTACTAAAAGTTATGCAAATGTTTAAGTGAAAAGCACTAATCAGTGTAAAATTAAGCACCCTCAGCTCTTGCTGAACTGGTGCCGTGCTTCGCAGTTACAGAATTGCATAAATGACTTGCTTTTCAATAGTCTTCAAGTCACTTATTCAAGTATCCAGATGTAGCTACAGACACATAAATTTGAAAGAGTGATAACAGATTACCTAAGGCCAGACAGTGAATCAATGTCTACGCTAGAAGAAGAAACCTGGAATCCCAAGTACCTATTGAAAGACAAGGTGACACTGCTCAGGGTGGAAAAAAAACATATATTCAATTTGCAAATAAGTCAATTACGTTCCCCAAACTGATTTTCTCCTTGAAGTAATCTTAAATACAGTGTGTATTTGTCTAGTTTTCATTCCTGAAGAGGAGGGATTAAAAGCACAGACGAGTCCAACCTAAAACTCAAAAGATTCTCCACTAGGATTAAATTGTTAATTGCTCATTCTCTTCTTGTAGTGGTCCTAATTACACTGCAAATAAAACTATTTACACTATCAACTGAATTACTTAAACAGTATAATTACCCTGAGAAATGCTTATAAATGAAAAGTTTATGGGAAGATAATGAAGTCACTTTGTTAATTAGTGAAAGAATTTAAAAGATCAGAAGTTGTGCAAGAATTACCCCCCAGGAGAGAAATTTCATATTTTGAATAAATTGTGTGTAAAATTTGTAAGGTGTTAAAGTAAGGTAGAATACAAACCACATTTTCAAGAGGAGAATGGCTGTTTTTAAGAGTTCAGTCCCTCTTCCCCATCTCCACAATAATTACTCCCCCAGCAGGCATAGGTTGAACAAGGAAACCAGTAATTCCGTCCTACCCAGTTCCCAGCTAACAGCATCAAGGACCATAAACCTACCTCCATAACACGATGAAAATTTTGTCAAAGGTTCAACCAATTTACATTTGCTTCAGTTTCAACAAACTTCATTTTAGATAGAGACGCAGGCCTTCAGAATGTTTCCAGCCTTTGTACCAACAGCTGCTTCTTGCTTTTTATGTCTAATGTGAAGTTCCCTAAGAAAGCTAAAACTGCTGTGGCTCATTGTTATCCGGTGGTCACTGTCCAAGGTGAGCTGTGAACCTACGTGAGAACTTGGTAAATATTTCATTTCGAGGGGGAGGGAAATGGAAAAAAAGAATACATTGTTTTCTGCTTCTGAATAACCCAGGTATTTCTAGCATCCTTCAGGTCTGACACTGTTCAGAAGTCAGATCCCTGTTCCCACATTTTGGCACTTGTGATTCCTGACTCTTCCTGACTTGGTTGTTACCAGAAAATATTCACTGATGTGGAAATATACAGTTCCATAAGATGTCAAAGGACCATTTTTGGCATTCAGAGAACATCTCAAAGTAAATGGAACGACAGTGACTTTTACATAGCGCTGAAACATCATTTTTTTATTGCATGTTACATTATTTATTTTCATTGGTATCTGATAATAGCAGAAGACTGGGAAGCAAACTAAATACCAACACTTTAAAGAATTCAGAAGGCTTTCTATACATCTCAGGAGAGATGTGGAAAATAATGCTTCACCTTCTAGAAAACTTAATGCAATCTGTAAGGTAGGACACTTATGGTACAATCTCTGCATTACAAAATAGCACATTTGCACATTAGGCATCACCACTGATACAGCAAGTAGCCTCAAGGTTAAACAACCTGCTGATGCTAAGAGCTGAAGCAGTGGTTATGAATTATAGCTGAAGATAAGCTGCACTTCCACGGAAGTGAACTGATGACACTCACCAATACACAGAGCACAAAAATAAATCAATTACTGATTAATGTTTCTGCAATTTCTAACATTCATCAAATCCTTAGTGGATAAACTTCCATCTCATGAAATCAACGAACAAGAACCTGCTATGTTTTCTTAGAAGTTATGCCTCTTACCACCTTTGAAAATCTATGCAGACTAATTAACATCACTGCACAATGTTACTCACTGCCAAACCAGGATCAAAGAGATCACCGCCCTTCTTCAGTGAAAATAAAATCCTCAAAGTCTAACGTAGCAGAAATTTTAATGCTCACCAGAAACGGTGTGACTTGTGTGTTAAAGGGTTAGAGAGAAAGTGGAAGCTGTATTAAAGTAAGTACAAAACCATACACAAGAAAAGCCATCCTAATATCACTAGCTTCAGTGGGGCCAGGAGTACATCCTACCCACCCTTTCAGTTCTCAGTTTGTTACTTACCCTTAATTTAGTGCCAACCATGACATCTATTGCATGGTTATCTTTCCAGCCTATGAGCAAAGCTGTACTAACTTTAGAGGTGAGTGAAATGATACCACACTGTTTTTTCTCAGATGTTTTTACAAGTGATCAGTCTGTTCACTGTAGCTGATCTTTTAACATAAGCATTACAGGAACATCAGTAACCACATACATGCATATCATATACTAGAATCCATACCAGTAGCCTGAGCCACACTGAGTTTATTTGTTCCAAGTGTACTGATTTCCAATTTAAAGCAGTGCCAAACAAAACAGATGGATCATTTTTGAACACTATTCCTCTGAATAGATTTGTCAGGACAGAATTCTGCCCTCAGAATACGCTAGGATTTCTACATATGCAAGTTGAATGTGCTGGCCCCACACGCTTGTGTAACGCTGTGGCCGTTAACCCTTCCCACAGCCGTACTGGGACGGAACCGGGGCTGCACC
>JANHGO010000002.1:10017023-10057120 GCA_024606505.1 Aquila spilogaster | reverse complement strand
GTTAAGTCAGTTCTTTTGATTAGCAAAAGCTATTGCCTCCAATGTTAACTAATTGCTTTCTTGTAATGCTGAGAAGGAAGCATATCTCTTTGTATGTAAGTGTTCCAGCTTAGCTAATGCTCTAAGTGAATTTTCAGTATGTTTTCAGAAAATACTGTGGAAATAAGGTATTTTCCATCTATAGAATTTACACATATTTGATATATTATAAATGGTTTAGACCTAAGAAGGGTTTCTGTGGCACTGTTGACCTAGAACAGAGCAAACCTGCGAAAAGCTTTTTCTGCCTGATGTCACACTCCAAAAAATGTCTGCAAGAAATGAGGCAAAACATAGGCCAAAAGTTTTAAACAGGAGTCTTAGTAAACTGTTAAATTTATATGCCTGTTACGTAGGTAGTATTTTCCAAAGATTTTCAGCAACTGCTGAATGATAGCTGCGACAGGCCCATTAGTAAGATAAACAGGTATGTCCTTAACTGCTCTGACAGTGAGTACAATTAACTGCCTTGAGAAAAGGAAAGAGAATTGTTACTTTGATAACACTGTTTATTAAGCCTGGGTTGATGTAGCCTCAGAAATCCCCGACTAGTACGTTGACTCAATGACAGGGACTCAGTCTGCATTTAATACGTTGGAAATGGAGAAGGGTAACATTGAATTATTCTCATTTCTTGTTTATCTCCCACGACATTTCAATAGGAGCGTTATGGTGTATTAAAAATAATAGCCTCTAAGGATAGGTATGAACTGGTGGCCCTGGGAGCAAGCACCTCTAGGCTGAAGAGTCTGAACATGCACCACAGCTACCACTGACTCAGTGCAAGATCCAATACTGCATCAGTCTTTGCTATGCTTATTTTTGGGGAGACGAATTCTGTATGTGAACCAGAAAGGTGTTGAAATGAGCAGGTCCCAGTTCTGAACAACCTGAGTACCAGGACTGCAAAGTGTGCTGCAGCCTGCACCTACTTAATCTAGATGTGACATGACAGTCTGTATTTATGCTGAGCATTGGGTAGAGAATAACCTATTGAGTCCACTGAATCTCAGCCAGGACTTATTAAGTCAGAGGGCAGAGTGGGCCATAAGATTTTTCCACTGTTTTTTTCCTACATAAGAAAAGTAAAAAAAAAAATTAATACGACACCTCATTGGTTAAAAGGCTTATATGCCAGTATTAGAGGGAATTGTTTTTTCAGTGATTTTAATCCACTTGAGGAGAAAAACATGTGTTTGTCCTAGACTCTTTAAGCTCTCTATTTTCTCTTATCCTTCAAAGGATATTTCTTGTTAAGGTTTATTTGCAGTTCACCAATAATTTTTCCTTGCATCAGAAAGGATGACTGCATTTCTACCGAATGAGAAACATTTTTCTCAGAGGGATAACAGATTTTATTCCCATCTTCTCCTTCAAAATTCAGAGATGGAAATGCAGAATTGCTTTTCCTGAGGGCTGTCTAATGGTGCAGTAAGGATATAAATTAAGTCACATCTCTTAATTGTCCTGAACATGCCAGCTACAACTCCATTTCCTACTCTGATATCCAAATTACAGCCTTCTAGAAGCCATGTTGTGATAACACCTCCTCCTTTCCTGTGGACTAAGCAAGATACACCATATAACAGCCAACTGCTGGACCAGTGCTTCAGAGATAAACAAAAAGGCTAGCAAAAGACACTTCATCCTATCAGGCTGTGCTGATAATGCCAACTGTCAAGATGGCCATAATTACTGTATTGCTTCTTTATACAACACTGATTTGCCTTTTATTGTATTTTTCCTGCTTGTACTAGATCACATCTCCTCTAGGATGAATGCCACCTGCTCACTGCTGTCTCAGCAGGACAGAAGCTGGTCCCCAGTGAGGACTTGTGACTATGAAGCTTCAGGAAGCAGCATATTTTTAGAGACAAATGCTTTAGAAAGGGCAACTGTTTCAGTATAAATGAAGAACTGACAGCTGATACAGGGAGAAAAGCCTGGAAAAAACAGAAGACACCTGAGAGGAATTCAAATGAAGAACCAGAACCAGCACACAGACCCTGATCCAAACTCTTGTGGCAGTGACAATGATCGCTCCTGTCATCACCAGGCTGTGGACAAAGAGTGCAGAAGACACAGCTGGATTCAGTAAAGCTGTAAAGCCTCTTAGAAATACTTCTCATGGCAGGAAAGAAACAAAAAAAATCAACACCATTAACAATTGATTAGGGGTTGTAGGTTTTATACAGAAAGCCCACATACGTGGGCACGTTTCTTCCTTCTTGCCTTTGACACTTAATATTGCCTTTCATACATCAATAAACCCTCCCTGTATACACATAAAAATCACTGAAATCATTACAAGAATCTTTAAATAGACTGAAACCTCTGCTGAGCTGTTAAGGCAGAAATAACAATGGAAGCTCTTACTTTTGCTAGACAAAGCAAACCATCTGTTTGTAGGAAAAGGCACCTACACTTTATAGGAAGAGAGGACAACAAGAGAAAGGAGCAAATGCAACTTGTCTGAGAGCCCAGAACACGTGCACAGGATGTGGTTAGCCCCACCTGAACACAAAATACTCCCTCGCACTGCAGTACACAGGGTCTTTTCTCAATTTAAAGCTACAGGACAAACAGGCTGAATTGTAAGAGTCCACAGTGATGATACACTTGATTTACAATACAGAACAAATAGAGGAGCATGAAATAAATATTCCAATTGCTAACTAAGAGAAGCAAAAGGCAGTCTGAAAAGATAAATTTTCTTTAGTCATTCTCCTTTGAGTGATTTTTGACCAAGCTGCCTAACTTGCTATCTAGAGCATCCTTTCCCTCAAACTTCCTATCTTTAGGGAGAAAAAAAGTCTTGTACTCAAATTTTGAAACCAGGATGTCAGTTGCTTTCACTTCTCTTGTTTTCTAAACATGCCTGCTTTTGTAAATATTTCATGGTTAGGTTTGAACAAGCCTCTCCTAACTGTAGAGCAGTTTCATGAGCCAGGGTTCTGTAAATCTTCCCCCAAACGGGTTTTTTTGGGTTTTTTTTTTCGGGGGGGGGGAGTGGTGTGGTGCAAGGAAATCATTAACACCAAAGGCTTCTGTGTCACCAATTTCTATGAGAAAGATGAATGTGTTTGGTTCCTTGTGTTGCTCCACCTAACTGAAAGATAGAGACCAGCTGCGACAGTTTTCAAATGACATCTGCTTGTTCTTTTCTACTGCTGATGGGGCTAGAGGTCTGCTTTGTCAAGGCACACTGCCTCAGTTCCTCCAGCCTACTCCTCCCTCACTGCCTGTGCTTTGCGTTTGAGGTATTGAGTCAAATAAGTGTTGTTTTGCCATTTGTAAATCCTCTTGAAAGTGTTCAATCTGCAGCAGGAGCAAGGAGTTTACCTGTCTTGATCTTGTGTGGGACAGTCTCCAAGCTGACAGATGGTGCCGTCTCATCCATCTGCTCTGTCGACAGCTCCTGGGAGGACAGTGCGTGGATGGGAGTACTTCAGCCCATTAAGTGGCCAACAAAAAGATGCATCAATTTATTTACTGCTTTAAGCATATGAAAACCACAGAGATAGACTCAGGGTTTCTCTAAATGCTACCCCATGAAAATATGGGAAGAGCATGGTCAATGGGAACCCTTGGGAGTGCTCTTTACACACTGTTGTATGACCCACCTGTTTATCTACTAACAATCTGTGTGTTTCTACAGTAAGCACAACATCAATCTCTTTATGGGGCATAAAAGAGGAGACTCCTCTGGTGCATCTACAGCCCTGGCTACACTCCAGCTCTGTTTTTCCAGAGATGCATGAGGCACAAATGATGGATTCAGCACAAGGAGTATCAGCTGACAAAGAAACCTCTGTTTCCAGAAAGATTCCTGCAGACAAAATCCTGCTTATGAAAACGCATTACAAAAAATACACTTTGTGGAAACTTTCTTTGTGTGTGCTCAAGGATATAGAGTACTTCACCATGTGAAAACAATACTGCAGTTTGTGTATATATTTGCGTATATCAAGGTGTGGTATCCCGAAGCCCTTGAGTCTGGAGTTCCTGTTCCACTAAAAAGAGCAAAAACAATGGCCCTTAGTGAATCTGTGGCTTCTAACTCACTTCTACAGATGGTCTTGAAAATTCAATTACCAAAACATGATATAATACAAGTGATAAAGGTTTCAGAGTTATCTCCAAATCAGAAGTCAACACTTGTGCTACCCAAACTGCAGTTGATAATTACAGAGATCCGACTGCAAGCACTCAATTTGAGAGGAAGGGGAAGGGAAATATACTGTTTGGGATTCTGAAAGAACAATAGTTATTTATGTAAATTTGCACTGCAGCTATTATTTTTAAATATTATCACATGCTTGTCCCGTATTTACTGCTACTTACTCCCCTTAGAGATTTCAGTAATTGAGTTCTTGTAAAATATACCTTTAACTTTTTTGCTAACTCTAAAATAAGTAAATGAATGACAGAGGAACATGCTTATGTTGGTAGAATACACTGTTGTTGATTACCCCAAAGCAACAATTTATAGTGCTAGCAGAGACTAAATAAATGAGATGGAAGGACGGAGAATGCTTACACCTGTTCCAAGTAAGCTTCATGTTAGAAGCTGGGTTTCCAGGGAAATGAGCATCCTACCACAATGCCAGGTTATTTTTCTTGTTTCAGATGGAATGTTTACAAAAATATATAGTTATAAATACAAATTCTGTAAGTTACAAAATAAATATAAATACATCTGTGTATATTATTTTAGGTGCCAATGAAATTCAATAGCTCAGATTATATTCAACACAGAGAGAGAAAATATTTCAGTAAATAGAGCAAACTTAAAGCTTCCTGTGTACAAAATTTCTCTCGTCTAAAAATCACCCATTCCATACAGAGACTGTACAAGAAGATAAGTTACATCTCAAAAGATACTGCTGACTGTGTGGTAAATGCTGCTGCACAGAGCCACATTTTAAAACAGAAGCAGTAATTCTATAATTATCTTACAGGTATGCACAACCTCGCAGGGTGCCTTCCAGACCCATTTCCCTCACTGTCACAAAGGACCACGCTGTATGCAATCTGTCTATAGCTATCACCTATACAGAGTGAAGAGACAGTCTCAGCCCATCATTTACTAAGACCTTCCTCTCCTTGGAGAAGAGGAACAAGACAACAGCCACCCACAGGAGGAGGAAAATGCAACTGCTAAGGAAAGGAAATAACGCAGAGATACATACCTCTGGTAAGAAAATCCCTAGCAGGAGACTACTAGTAATAGACAATGCAATGAAAGATAGCTAGTAGCATCTAAACTGTGCAAATTCAGATTAAAATAATACTTACAAATATTTAACCAAACCCGTTATGATTAGAAAACGCAATCTGTGAATACGGTGGGTAACCCTATTTGCAGTTTCTGAGAAGTGTTTGGATTACCTGGTACTGATGAACAAAATTAGAAGCTCAAGATCTCTGTATAGCCTTTGGCGAGAGGGAAGAACTTCCAAGAGTGAAAAGGGAAGCTTATACCAGGGAGGGGAAAAAAACAGCTCTTTAAAGCCAAACCTGGCTTACCTTCTCCTAAAAGACATCAGACATAATGGACTGAAAGCAAATATTACGGGGTGAGATGCTGTGACCTCCAGTACGCAGGAGATCTGACTAACCTGTCCTATCAGCCTTCTCTGGCCTTAACATCTGTGTGTGCATGAATTTACCAATTTAGCAGTAACAATAACTCTCCTTTAAAAAGTCTCTGTGGAACATTTTAATTAGTTTGGTCTTATGGCTTGCCTAAAATGCTTCTGATAGCACAGCGTACACTAAAGCAGTGTTATGAATGCCTAAAAATATAAAATCTAATTATGGTAGCTGTGCAACTGGAGTAATGAGAAGCAAGTGTGACTGATAAGAAGTGAGACAGCAGGCTAACAAGCTGAACCTCTGTAGTTCAAAGGACTAACGGAGGTCTAAACGAAACACCTATGGTATTGCTTGCAGGAAGATACGTGGACTAGGAATTATGAACATACAGCATTTAAAAAGATATGGTATGAACTGAGTACACAGCAATGCTAATTATTAGAGCAGGTACTTAGCATATGGATAAGATAAATAGCTAATAAGAATGTACAAGACTGAAGATGATTGCTAAGAGAAATACACCTGATGTAGAGAAAAAGAAATTACCTGCTGTAGATAAGAGAAAGCTGTGACTCCAATTCTTTGGATTCATGCTGCTGGACAATCAGACCTCACTGAATGCTACACGGTCACTACTACCGTCACTAGTCACGGTCACTAGTGTTGTCTCTGAGTAGTTATTATTCTGCCTGAGCAAGTGCACTTGCAACACGCTGAGTGGCCGGTGAGACAAAGCTGCCAGTATCAAAGACAGGGAAATAGAAGTCAAAGCAGACACCCTCCGGTATGAATGAGAAAGAGGAACAGAGGGACACAACTAGTGATTCTACCTTCCTTTACTGTAAAGAACATACACTATCACATCAGTTAATGCATCCACAGCTGCAACAGACTCCCTTCTAGACTGCCAGCATCTGACCTGGCCCTTTGCAGAAATTCTTGCCACCAACCAGGACTATTGCCCAGTGAAATACCAACGCCTTTTCTGTATTCCACTGGACTTTCCTATGACCGTCAATTACTGACCAATTTATACTCTGTGAGATACAATAAATCACAGTTTTTAGTAATAAATTTATGGTTCTACGGCAAACCTAAATTGCTGTAGAAGAAAGCAGTACTACATTGTACAGAAGATGGCAACGACACAGCAACGTTCCCACCATACTGCTTCAACCAGCACATCACATCAAGTTGTGTGTGACTGCACGACTGGGCCTAAGCAAGACACCACATAGCTTTACCCTCCCTTCTACCCTTGCATTGTTTCTGTGGGGTTACAACGCATAAGCGAGGGGAACTCTTTCCTATGTACATACAGCATAGGGAGGGAGGGAAGGAAACGTGCATGAGTTATCATTTAATGCTTGATGCTCAGTTTCTTAAGTTGCATTAACAATAATTCTTTTTCCTGTTTTTTACTGACTCCTTAAATATTTCTCAGATGTTATATAATCAAGCAATAAGCAGTCCATATTTTTTTTTAATTCTCAGTTTGTAATGCTGAAGATCTTAACCTTATCAAGTATCAAAGCTGTAGAGCAAGTCCTATTTAACAATATTCAGTAACTTACTTTCTTACCCTGCTGCCTCCACACTAGTATTTTTAGCTCAGTGATGATTTTCCAATCTGTCTAAACTGTCATCCAAGACACGGGGAATACCAGAAATGGTACATTTTGATTTCACAGTACCACAGACTGTTTTTTAGAAATAACCAAGAAAAAGTCTTTACAGCATTGTTTGAAAATTCTAAATTTCCATAGGGGTCAATAGAGGTGCTTCTCATATGCAATTTATTCACTAACAAGTTTCATGGGTTTTATGAGACTATTCACCTTCCTGATTAATAGAAAATCCGTACTTACCATGGCAACCCTGTATCAGATGGTCGTACAGTAACACTCTTGAAATATACCATAGATTTATTCAGTCTTTATAATCAATCTGGTCATAAATGTCACAGTAACTTGACATTAAACTTTCCCTCTAGCAACTCTAGTAGTTGTTTGATCCTTCTTGCTTCTCTGTCAAACTCTTCCCTGTGCACAGCTGCAGTGTTCTGCACGCAGTCTTTTCTCAAATCTGTCACCTGCTGGGTGTATAAATCCTCAGTGCGTACGTAATGGGTGATCTAATGACAACAAGCAGTTTCTCATACACCTACTGGTAATAGCAGCAGTTATCACTTTAAGAGAACGCTGATGACCAAGTGGAAGTCAGGATGGAAGAAAAGGGAGAATCCTGAAGTTTAATAGCAGGCTAAATTATTTGTCTGTGTTCCTCACGTGACTCCTTGGATTTCATTTCAGTTTCACTAGCTGCCAGTGAGAGATGCTGCCGCTGTAAGACAGATCTCTCTCCCACCAACAGCATTTGAAAGGAATGCCCTGCACAAAGTAAAGTAATGAGATGTGGTAGAATCCAGATTTCAGCAACTCCTGTCTGTCATGAGACTCCCAGCATATTGTAGGCCTAATTCTTGCTGCCTTGCACCTTGCATTAGTAATCCGCATCTGTGCAACGTGGGTGTAAAATGCTATCACATAAAAATGAGTAATGCATTTACATCCACTGCAGAGAGGGAAAAATGCCAACACAATGGGATACTTTGGGACCTCAGAACTAGCACGTATTTTGAACACATTTTTTGTCAGCTAGAAAAAGCAATACATCCAGCCAGAGGTGACATTTTGCTAAGGGTGAAAGATAAGTCAGTACAAAGGAGGATGACAAAATATTTAAAATTATCTGAATGAACTAGGAGCTTAATGACTAGTTTATGCAATTCATATAGGAAAAAATGTAAGGTAACGGGACTGGAGCAAAACACACAAAAATGGAATATGTTCTTTATAACAGCACATGCTGCAAAACACTGAATAGGAAGATGAGGAGGTTATGGTGAGTAGCACCCTAAAGGCTTCCAAACTGTGTGTAGTACACTAAAACCTTCCAAATGGCATGTAGCAGAAGTAAAACTGATTTCATCTGCATAACCAGGGGTAATGATTAAAGTCTAGACAACTAGAAGTGTATAAGCTATTAGCAAACTCTCATCCAGAATGTTAGATTCATCACATCTGATTCTTTTCTACGTTATTTTAAATTTACAGCGGTGTCATGTTATTGATCGCAGCACAACTATACCGGAGCCAAGCCAGAGCAATTCAGGAGAGAATCAGGCTCCTCATTTGCACAGTACCCTTTCTACAGACAACTCAATGCTAGCCTAGTGCATCAAATCCTTATACTTATATTAACTAGTAGAAAGATTATTAAATATGCAAAATTTCAAATTTCCTTTACTGTATTTAGAGTCGTAGTAGTGAAACCTCCCTAAGTTCACAGAATGTAAAAGACAGACACTTTTCAATGACAGAAAAGAACAAAGTTCCCAGCTGCAGAGCCTTGTCTTTGTTTGGATCTTATAATTTAAGGAATCATTTTCTAAAATTGCCTCTTGTACAGTAAAATGACAACGATTAGGCTTGCTATCTTCCAGTCTCCTGCTGTGCAAGACATTCACTCAGTGGGCCTGGGATACAAAAGTAGCTGCTTTACAAATAATAACACAGTTTAACTATCATTTAATAGCTTCAAAAACATCATAGTAGTTACGAACCCTTTGGAACGAGGACAACTAATTTCAACATCTCAGTTGTTGTCATGTTTAATCACTTTCTAATGGTGGTGGCTGGTTTGGTTTGTTTCTTTGTTTTTAATTGCTGGAAATTTTTAATTCCTGGTTCAGACAACTTAATTTCACAGTTTTTAGATTAATCAGTGATCACTTGAGGGGAAAAAATGATTGAAGTTCATCAGGATGTAGCGTGGAGAATCAATGTAATATTGCAGAAAAGCATTTCGATTCTACCTTCCTGAACAATGTGGCTTTAAATGGTAACACTTTCAGGTAATATTAGGAGAATTGTCTGGGTACATGACTTTCAGGGATACTTTGATTAATCTACAGAGTTGATCTTCACTGCCAGAACTAAGGATATGTCAGCTGAAGGGCTGGTGTGCTTAAAGGGGTGGAAAAATGACTCCCTCACTAGAACAAAAGACATCTACTGGCTTGAAGGTTTCATTTACCCACCAGGGAAATTTGCCTGCCCATCTCCTCCGAGTGCCAGTAAGGTCTCCTTTTGGAACTATTAAAATAAGGTACATATACATCATTTTGGTGAAGAAATTCTGAAAAAACTGTTAGCAGGAATTCAAATGCAACATGAGAATGTGAGCTACTTCAGACAAAAAAAAAGAAAAAAGAAATCTGTGAAGAGAGCCTATAGTGTTTTGTTTTCCACCCACAACTTCTACTTGCACATACAGCTGACAATATCTTGATGGTAACACTAAGACCACTGACGTTGTGAGATGCATTGTCAGAGGGTTCTGCGGTACGCGCCCTGCCCAGACACCCCGCAGCAGCACAGCTGAGGGTGCGGGCAGCTGCAGATCTACCTGCACTGAAACAGAAAGGAGAGCACCGCATACCGCCGTCACCAACACACACCATCTGTTCAGATTGATGAGAGCAACGTTGAGAGCTTTAGAAACTTTCGTAAATAAAAACTGTAGGCTTCAATAAGTCAGCCAGTCAAACCAATGGGGTTTCTTTCACCCCTATTTGAATGCAAATCAAGCATTTGACCCAATAAATATTTGTGATTTCCCATTTCCTACACACTGAGGAATCCTGTGCTTCCTATGCCATTAACTGAGGCTGTGTCTAGCAAACATCATCTATCCAACAGCTAGAAAGGGGGATTTGTCAGCATCATTCATACATCTCCTTGGCATTTCTTCAATCACGGCATTTTTATTTTACGTTGTCCTTAAGTAAAGAAGAAAATAAGAAAAATTTTCTTTTTGTTTTAGAATGGTACATTTATTTATTTTTTAAATAAAAATCTTATCTGGGCTTATTGGCAGGACCAACTCTGATTTCAAGCCCTATCCAGCCATCATGTGGATACCAGACAATAAAATCCCCATTCTGAACTTCTATGTATGTGCAGGGCCTTTAAATTAGCTGTAATCCAACCAGCAATAAAAATAAGCATAAATCACTTCTATGAACACAAAAATACTGAGAATATTTGGCAAGGTCCAGAAACTCACAGATCCAGTTCTCAGACTAAACCCTTCCAACACAGGAAGGGCATCCTTACTCCTATGATTAAAAGATACTAAGTGCCCACTTGTCTTCTCACACCATTAGCCTCCATCAGCCTATCCACCAGCAGCAGTCCTTTTTCAATGTTTTAATACTGCTATTAAACAAGATTACCTATAAAAATGTAGTCTTTGTTCAAACCTCACCAAATACAGTAGCAGGTTCAGCAAGGCAGTAATGCATATGAGACACTGACTCATTTTAAATTATTTTTTGTTAGATAACTTAGCACAGAATCCTCAGCAGGCCCTTTTCCAAATAAATTTCTGCATTGAAACATACCTAGGGACGCTCACACTCATAACTAGAGCATTCTGTATAATAGAGAGAAGCACGAAGGTATTTAATGTTTTATTTAATCCGAAATGAGTTGTATCACATGCAGCTACACTGACATCAGCATCTTTAATTCTTATCTCTCTTTCAATGGGTATAAACTGGTTAATTTCTACCTATTTACTCTGATTTGATACTTATCTGATCCAGGTCAGAATCTGGCCTAGTGGGATCAGATGAAAAGTAAAGCAGCCCAGAATTTGCACCTGACTAGTCTCTCTCTCCCATACCACTGTAAAGAAAGCTTATGTTTAGTCAATATATTTTATATTCCTGTAATTTTAATTCATAATTTTGCTGTTTGCTGTTGTCATTTCTAGCAGCTTCTCCCCCAAAATGCCTTAGCTATTTTGACACTATTATACTGTCATTATCTTGATGCACTCTTGCATCTCATGCTATAGTTTTCTAAAACATGAGGCAAATTGTTGTGGCTGGATGCTGAGAAAAGCCTAAAAGCATCAAAACATGTGCAAGGAATTAACTCTATCATGGAAAATAAAAGCTGTTAGCCATTACTCCAGAATGACCTGTATCCCTGAACTAGAAAAATCCAGCATATCTAGCCCAGTTGGGGAAAAAAAAAGCAGAGCATCCAGGGTACAAAGTAGAATTCTGCATCTCTAGTTAGTTCTCAATTCATTTCTGAGCTTACATATGCTCAAGGGAGTATTTTAGTCTTAAAACATAATTCACTGAAGACACAGGAGATAAAAGAAACTGAAAGAACATTTTGATGGAATATTTCTCAAAGGGAAAATTTGTTTTTGAAGGTCTCTTTTCAAGTCTTCTTTAAACATTTAGGTCCTATGCATTGTGCTTTTCCATAATTTTTCTCCCATTTGACTTTCACTCCTGTTTTTACAGGATGTGAACTCTCTTGAGCATTTCAGATTTGCCTTCTACATCCTTTTTAAACTGAAGGCTTCAAAACTCTAGAAAGTAAAAAAAAAAAATTAAAAAAAAATCTGGAGGTAGAGGAACAAAAGAGGGCACAGGGTGTCTTGAGGAAGGTGGAAAAAAAGACAACTATAGAAGAAAGAGAAAGGGGATAATTCCGAGAGAAGTGTGCAGTTATTCACCATCTTCATCATCCAAACCCAAAGTACTTAAGGGTAAAATTTAGACAAACCATGACTCTGAAGTTGTTTGGATAGTGAATACATTTTTATAGACCCCTAAATTCTTTCTGGTATTCCACCTTCTGTGCCTCCAAACCACAAGTATCTATACAAGTTCCAAACAAAAAAATCTAATCCTTTATTTTCATTCACATTTTCAAACTGACCTGTGGTAGTTTTTAGCTTTCCTGCTCACATCCCACGTTTCCACTGCATAAACACTAAACCAAATATTTAAAATTAAACTGGTCTAGAAATAGTTCTCATAGTTCAAAGCAGGACAGAGATATTTTTCATACAGGTGGCTAATGATGCAAGAACAGCCATATCCACCTAGCTAGTTAGGAGACTAACCTGAACTGGGTCCCATACCCCTATGGTTTTGGCGTCTGTCTCTCTGGGACTCTGAGTCTGGGTTCCCTGGCTCACACTCCTCCATTTTAGTTGGAAATCCAGAAGCCCTAGTTTTACCCAGGCATTGGATTTTGACTCTCAGCTCCACGGTAAGAAGCTTGCAAACCCAGAGAACTTTGTTACAAAAAGCAGCACTCCAGAATTGCAGGCTCCGTGCAGCCAAGAGCATGCCTTGAGCGTATGCAGCCCCTCGCTTCAGTCGCGGTTGCTGGGTTTTCAGGATACCCTTTCCTCCAAGGGTCAAAGACTTCTATTTCATGTGGAAACAAACAAACAAACAAGAAAAAAGAACAGGGGGATTTTGGCATTTGAGTATTTTTGAAATTTTGTTCCCAAACAGTCTTTTCAAAATACTATCCCTTCTCATAGAAAAGAACTTACAGTTTTTAGAAACTTCAGTTAAAATTGTATAAAATACAAAAAGCTTAAGGTTCAGAATCATTTTTTACACAGACATCAACTCTTCCTGCTCTTCAGCAATCAGTTTCACGGCAGGTTACTCATACACTGGCTTGATTAAGCTAATGATGAAATGTAGATAGTTTCTTTTTTTGCCTATATACTTAACTGTAGAAGGAACATGTGATAGCTGTAAATTATTTATTATTTGGAGGGGAGGGCATGGCAATCAGTAACTGCAGTTTGTACAGATTATCCTCTGCTTTGCTAAGGTCTGATGTGAGGAATATTTGATTACTTTGTCACTGACAGATGCTTTTCAAACCTGCCTGTGCAAAATCTATGCAAGACTCTTTATGCTTGAAACAGTGTGTAAGATCTAACAAGTTAGCTTTAGGACCACAACATGAGTAAATTAACATAGATCTTTCCTTGTAAGAGTAAAGCAGACTTCCAAAATAGGAATATTCAGCAGTAATAGCCAACAGTTTAAGTGATATTCTCTTCCTGCAAACAGACAGACTATCAAACAAGACACAGATATAAAAAGAACATAATAGTAGAAATTGTAGAAAACCTGTTTCTTTCTCCTTTTACAAATTTTGACTCATCAGCAAATACCAGAAAACCAAAAATTTTTGCACGTCCCTCATGCTGATGCACAAACGTCACTGCTCATCCTTACAGGACTCCATCTCCCTCCATGCTTTACCAAACTGAACGTCTGGGCAGCTCTCCATGCTCCGAAAAGTGGGACCACCTTGCCTCTTGGTAAATCACGGTAATGCAACATGGAAAATGTTCCCTGGCTGAGGAAGACAATGAAAGCAGCAGCACTCAGTCTGCAACTCCCATGTAGCAGCTTTTAGGTGTGAAAAAGTTCTTCCTCTTAATCTTAGAATGAGTTTACTTCTCAGAAAACAGACTATGGGACATATCCAATTTTAATTCCCACGTTTTCCGATGAAGAACAGATAATGGAAAATTCTGGACTAATTCTGCTAAGAGGTTGTATAACTCAGTGGCATACTTCCACATATTCACAAATAATGATTGCTAACATCTTACTAACCCAAGAGGAAAAGGACAAATAAGTCACAAGGAGATCCAAGTTCATTTTCAAATTCCAACAAAAATTTCTATACCTGCACTTCTATTTATCAATTAATGACTTAATTATTCTAAATTACATAATTATATTTGTTCATTATTTTTGTTCAGCACAGTACCACTAAAAGAAAGGCTTGTTTGCTTATTTAGAACAATAGTTTAAAAAGTTTAATTGCCTACAGCAATTAGATCTGGAATGTCTTTCAAACAGCATGTGACTTGCTTTCTCAGACAACAGCGAAATTTTTCTCAAACAATGGAAATCTGAATGAATTTGTAAGTTATAAACCAAAATATTTCCTGTCACTGTCTGGAATAATATAAGCAAATTAGGGTTACAGTTCCAGATCACGTGCACAAGAATCCATAACTAAATAAACCTGGTAATAATTTTCTAACAACTAATTTATTTTCAGTGGAAAATAATCTTTCAACACACATTCACAGTTTAGTTACCAAGAATATTGCAATTTTTAAAGAATATCAAGAGAGTGCTGAAAGTCACATATTTTCATTATTACATTCTCTAAATGGAGAGCCCTCCGGTTCAAAACTGGTTTACTTCTTGAAATTTTAATAAATTTATCCTTAAAAAGAAAAGAAAAATATTCCAAATTATCTAGCACCCCACAATAGTTTTGTATAAACTGTTTGCAAGAAGAATTAAAATTTTCATGAGAATTTCAGACTGAAGTCATTGAACATCATAAACATACAGAATTGAAACCTTTCTACAGTCAATTGCACCAGTGCATTTCAAGAGGAATTAAAAATAGATTTCAGTCTGAAAATATATAGAAGATTAAACGAGCAGATGAAGAGCAAAGCGCAACAAGTACCCTTCAGCTGTTTTTTCCTGATGTACAGAACAGGGGCATGAGACTGGTCAAAAAAGGTTTCATGAGTTTCTCTTCCCATACCTGCTAGAAGCAGTGACCTGCTGCACAACAGGAAGAGGCACAAGTTCTGCGTCTTCCTGACCCACTTTTTGTTGTTGTTGTTGTTGAGATAATGCCCATTTTTCAATGTAAAATACTGGGGGATGAGGGAAAGGGAAAGAAAACAAGCCCTTCTACTTCAATGAAATGCTTTCAGGGAACTGTAGCATGAATATTTCATGCACACTGTCTCATCTATATACTCAGCTTCCTAGCTGACACTATAGTTTCCATGATGTCCTTATAAAAAAAAGGGAAATGTAGAGCACAAATATAAAGCCTCATGGACTTACTTGGTCAAAGTACTGCATAAGAAAACCTATCTGTGAATTAAGTTTACAAAAGGAAATGAAGATGAATCTCAGCAACATTAAAAAAAAAACCCAACCAACCAAACAGCATATTCAGTTTTGGATGAAAACTTAGATTCCCAGAGATTTGACTTTTTAAAAAAAAAATCATTATGAAAAATCGTAGAAGGACAATTAACCAACAGGACTTTCAGTTTAATAGGCTGGTTGTCAGAAATGTCTTAAATAGTGCCCCTACACATTTTTTCTGCTCTGTGTAAAGCAGAGATTGATCTTGGATAACACAGATAGAAGCAAACTTTGACGTGACTGAATCAAATTCTATCTAGCATGTACAAAAATTACTATATTCCATTTCATTAATATGGAAATACAACTAGGCTAAATAATATAAAAAATATTAACCAGCAAACACATCCATGTATGTAGTGCAGAGCTCTGACCAAAAATATAATATTAACTTAGATTTAATTAACACATACTAATGCTTGTATCTGTCTCTGATTTTTCACAGGAAGCATTGCAGAATATCATTAATGTTCCAAAAATAGATGCAAGTTCAGAACACCATTATCATGAAGAATTTAATTGGTCTAACTAATAGCAAAATGCCATCTTTTAAATAAGTTTAAGAATGAAAGACTCTCTCTCCAAATCTAATTATAGATATTTAAAGGTGAAGCAAAGGGAAGCAGAGATAACACCTGTAATAGAATAAAATATCCCTATTGGTATATTCAACACATGGTAATTATCAAACAAAATGAATTCTCAATAAATGGTTAATGGAAAGAAAAAGCACCTTAAAAATTTTGTTAGGAAAGCTGTACATTCTTATTGTGCATGCTTCATCGTAGCAATTTAACATGTTAGTCTTGATCTGACCCTGAAGCTAGTGGGACAGATCCTTAAAATAAAGCTTGCTGCCACTAAGATGAGCAGTGCAAATGCAACCATATAACGTCCCATACCTCTGTCTGCTTTTGCCTCTGATGCGTCGCGAGAAGAGATTTGGGGCTGCTCTATGTTATACTGACTTCTCCTAAGAAAATTATTGTATCCAAGACTGACAAGTCTTGATCTTGCCAAGCCATACCCAACACTGGAGTGAGGATTTTACACATAGCACTGTTCCACATCTAGCTAGTGAAAACACACCCTACTGCTCATTTCAAACCTGTCTGAAACAGTATTGTGGCTTCAGTATTGAAGTAGCAATAACTGCATCAGAATTTCCCAACAGACGTTTTACATCCATTCTTTTTTCAAAATATTTTAAGCCACTTTGTAAAATGGACTGTCCTTGAGAGGTGAAACTGGACATGTAGCACTATATCTGGTCTATAGAAATTTTGCTGACAAGTTGGAAAAATTAAGGAAAGTTCTTCTGTAGTATCATATATAAGATCTAAGTGAGAAGTGAGTGGATTCCTGATCATAAAAAGTTGTTCAGGCAAAGTCAGAACAAAATTCAGATTTTGAAAACATGAACCTTTTATATTTAGATGTAAAGAATACGTATTTTGTGTGGATAATTAATTATTAAATTGGGCATACAGGTATGTTTCATCATTTGATGTCTTGAAAATCTTCTTTTCTAGCTCAATTAAAAATTATAGGCTTGATAAAAAAGAACCATTTATTAAATTCTACTGGTTTATGCTAAGCAGGTTGTCATGCCAGGTTATTTTAGAAAGGCATCTGTCATTTGAGTCTATCAAAACCTCTGTATCCACAACACACATAATAAACAGAGCTTCAGTGAAATGCTCTCATAATGCCATATGGATTCACGAAAGCACCCATTGCAGTGCTGCATCTGATGCTCGACATCGTAAATCCACATTCGGTTGACCTTGGGGTTTCATTTTGTCAAGAATAGAGTTTGGCTCACTGACATGAAATAAGACAAGTAACCATCCTGAAAGTAAAAGCAGTATAGGTGCCCCCTTTGCCTCCCCCCACAACCTCTGCTGAATGTAATTACCTTGAGACTTTCCAGATAACCTTAGTAGAGAGTAAAAAGAACAAGATGTCTTCAAAAAAAAACAAAAACAAAAAAACCAACCAAAACCAACAAAAAATCTTTCTGAAAAGATCTGTAAATCCCTGGGGCTTTTTGGCTTACAAGTGCTTTGATTTATTAAAAGTTATACACATTTACTTGCAAAAGTTCATATTACAGCTTCAAGTAGTAAGCTTAGGTCAAGCTGCTTTGAAAGAGATTTGGACTCAAGTGAACCAGCCTTTTGGCCTGCCAAAGATGAAGATATTCAGCCTTGTCATTTCCCCAGTGGGTCTGGGATCAGCAATGAGTGGAGAAGCAGTGCCATTCCTGCCTTAACATCTTTCGACAGCAACAGTCAACTTGGCAGCTGAGAATTCCAGGTGCTAGGAAAACTCACTAAAGCAAAGACATCTTTCTGAACAAATGCTTTCAGTAGAACAAGAGGGAAAAGAAAACACTACCAACAACAAAATGTGCTAAACAAACAAAAAAACAGCCCACAGGCTTTAGCAAGACCGAAGTATCCAAATCACACCTGGATGAATGCACAGAAGAGCAGAGGATAAAACCCAAATCCCACATTTAGGGACTGAATAACTAGCACTATGCACTCACTGAATTAAAGTGAAGGACAGCTTGTACTAACTATCATGAGAGCTTTTCAAAGAACTTTGTTTTCACAAGAAGCATGCAAAAGACTGAGAGGAAGGGCAGAATCGGCACAGAAGGACCCAAACATTTATGGTACAAACTCAGAAATCACAAAACCAGCCTCTGACCAATATTTTATCTGTAGAAAATTCCAAGAATCACTTTAAGTGCCTAATTATTTCTTCTGTTGATTGCTCAGGTCATTAGACAAAGTACTGTGCGCCAGATAAAACTGCCTTCCACATCAGATAAGAAGAGAAAAGGAAATGCCCAGAAAGGGAACTGCAGCGTACTGTACAGTTTGGGAAACAAAGAAAACAGACTTCAAATGAGATAAAAATGAAACTGAGATTCAAGAAAAAGCCATTATTAATTGTCTGAACTACCAGATATTCAGTGACCATTTGACAAACTATTATACCACAAGAGGTCACAAAGCATGTTATTGGGAAGGTGTGAATTATCTTTATTCAGCAGGTGGTGAAGCTGACACACAGGGAGGTGAAGCAATTTGTGTGCATTTGCAGTGCAGATCAATGGAAGGGTGAGGTACAGACCCTGGACTCCCACGCCACAGCACTTTTCAGGGATGCTGTGCACACTTTTTGCTAAAATGCTGATCCCGTAAAACACTGATGACAACTAGGAGTCCCCAGTGACCCACAACTGGTGCAATCATAGGGTATCTATGAAAGGTATCTCAGATAAAAATGGTTTTTCCCAACAACCTGAAGTCTGTTTATCAGTTGCACCCAAAAAAGCACATGGAGACCAGCTAGTTTTCACATTAGCTCAGTAACTGCATTACAATCACCCAAGTTGCACCAATGATTTTGTTAGATACGGTATCAGCTCCATATTCAGAGCTAACCTGCTTAATAATACTGTAACACAGTAAACCAATACTGTATTACATACCACAAAAAGTCATAAAAAAAAGCATTAAAAATATCATAGTTACTCTAACTACAGTCTCACAAGATAGCTTTAGAGGACATAGGTGGAAAACATACATGAAAGGACAGCACTTTTTGTTGTAAATTATCTGACTACAGCTCCACTATAAACCTGGGAGCTGTACAGTTTTCCTCATAAATATGCCTGGAAACAGTCAGAAGAAAGCTGTACAGTGCCCTGCATCATCTCTTGCTATCAGCTACTAAAACCAGATGTAATTCTGACAATGAGCTGGCTGAAGATGAGATGCTGTAGCTCATTATCCTGCAGAAGTCTCCTGACTTACCTTCAAGATATGCAAGAAGTGTCACAGAGCATGTTGGTAATGATTTGTGCCACAGCAGTGTGGCGTGTTTTACAAGGGACAGTCAAAGACTCAAGTACAACACCAGCAAGAACTTGCTTTGATGTGTTGTCAGTTTAGATGAAATTAAGAACACGTACAGGGTATGAAAAAAAGTGCAATTATCCCATGGGGATTTTATTCTACACTGCAAGAAGACATGTAATTAGATTCTTGCTACGCCTGACGACACTTTTGGAACTTTCCCATTTAGGTTTGATTACCTGATGATGAACAAAATTTCAAATTTCTGTTCTGATCTTCCTCCATATTTTGTAAGTAGGAACAATTTCCATGACTGTAGAACAACCTCGGCTCTTTCTGAGAAGAGGCAATCACTCAACAGGAGTAAAAAGGCGATGCTATTCATGCCCCACAGTAAAAGCAGCAGTCCAGGAACTGTCAGGATCATAATCATCCCTGTTCATAACCTCTCTTTAGTCTGCAAATGGGCTAGACTACTTGGAGCTCTAAAATATGCTTCTAGTATCATTCTGCTAGTGGATGTTTCTCCCTGCACTCTGGAGATGCTCAGGAGATACAAGCCTTCCCTCGACATCTTTTTTCCACTACGTATGTCCCACCCTGTAACATAAATGCATACCTAAGAGGAAAGCAGCTGCAGTCCTGCATCCAGATGAGCCATAGACTTCAGAGAATGAGATCGCTGCTCTAAGTAGCAGCCTTCGGGGCACCCTTATGCATGCCACATCAGGAAAGTGATAAACTAGCCCAAGAGCAGACAGTTGAAAAATCAGCCTAAGATAACTTACGACACCAACCACTACACAAGTCTCATTAAATTCACACAGTCAAGGCTGGCTAGGGAGCTCCAAAGGATTTAATGTACAGCAAAGGACATATTCCAATCCATAAATACATAAGACAAATGAAAAAAAGACAGTCTGGTTAAGGCAGGATGCGCAGAGTGCTGGAGAAAAGATGGTAGGAAAAAACTAAATGAGTTTTCAGCAGAATTTGAAAGGGAAAATGGTAGATAGACGGGTAATGGACAAGAGAAATACTGAGAGACAGTGATTAATACCAAGGCCTCAAATCAGTAAAAACAGTTCAAGGGAGTATAAAATGCAAATAGATTAAATTTACCTGATTTTTGGTCTTCACTCTGTGTAAATCATGGAAAACAACATGAATTTGACATAGAGAGAAGCAGGTTGTGCACTAGTACTTTAGATGGACAGAAGAAAGACTGGAGGCAAATCATTGTGCTTTCTATCATGTATCCAATGGTATTATACTGTTAACAATGTAAGAAAAGGAGCATTTAGTGCAGTAGGATGAAAAAAAGAATATAAGTTTTCACCAGTAAAAGAAAGCACTGGAAAGGTCGAATGAAATGCAGGGAGATAAAATGGTTCATCTTTCTTTAAAGAATGCACTAAATAGAACTGAGAACTTCCTGTCTCTTATAATCCATTATTCTTGCAAAATGACTGAAACAATTCACAAAACCTGGATAAGCCTTGCTTTTTACCGTGAATTTCCTTTACACATTGTACACACATGTACACTTATATGCTCATAAGAAACACTCATCACAGCTACTTCTACCCATTAACAGTATTTTTATTTATATATGAGAAAGTCCGGTAGTTACATGTAGCAGATGGTCTGAATCAGCATTTTTCTCCTGAACTATGATGCTGTCATAATTGCAACTAATTTAGGGACTAGAATGGGAAGTTTGAAATGCCTGCTAACCAGCATCTACCAAAGCCTCAGATCCCCCCTTTTTCCCCAGAGCCTGGCTGCAAGGCTCAATGCAGAACTAAGTGTATCTCCAGCCAAAGTCAAGGAAAAGGAAGGCCTCACTGTGCTGTGAAGGTTTGCTGAGAAGCACAAGAGATCGTTCATTCTTTAAAAAACCACTACTTAATGCTGGCTGCTGTGGCTTTGTTTTAAAATTTGTTACGTGATGACAGTGGAAGAGAACAATATGAAAACCATTCGGCACAGAACATGAAGCACAAGTAACAAGTTTTTGGTCATTACCACAGGTTAAATTTAGATTACCAAGAGACATCATTATTTTAATCATATTATTATTTTCCTCGCATAAAGTTTACAAGGCTCCTGCAAACGATACCAGACTTCTACCTGAGCCACCTACATCCCAACAGAGATTTGAAACGCAAAGAATGGGAATGGAGCATGACTGCGACTTTTACTTTGTGCATGGGGTAACTGATGTGGAAGGAGCATGTAACAATGAAAGAATGATATTCTCACTTTACCAACTGTCAAAGTATTTGCTAAAGAACGCACAGATGAACATAAGCATCTAGCAACATCTCTGAAAGTTGCTACGTTTGGAATTGCAAAGTAAAAAACAAAAAAAACCAAAACCACAAAAAGCAAATGCTCCCCAGCACATTGCCTCTTTCAGAAGACTGGTACTCATTATGTTGTGCCTTCTGTCCTCAAATGCAGAACTTGAAAAAGCTATTTAATGTGTAAAGAAAGAAAAAGGGACTAAGTTGTTCAGCTTACAGATGCTGAATGCATCATTTGCTATTAGAGCTAATGAGGACTTCAGTTAGGTTTGGCCCCTGTAGGATTTTCTGGGATTTGCCAAAATGAATAAACAACAATATATATTAATGAGCAACTCCAAAGGCTTGGATAAAGTGCATAGCTCAAATGCACATGGAATAACACCACTGTATATCATACGTATTGTGTGTAACACAGTTTTAGGTGGCCAAAAAATGTCTTTTAATGCCATTTTAGCTGCGTTCTGCACATAATTCTGCACTAAAAAACCAGAAGCCTTTGGCCAAAGGACAGATCACCTGCACCCCTTGATGTCACCGTAGCAAGCACCCTACTGCTCCTCCCTGCAACAGGAGAGAGGCAGCAGCATGGCTGCAGCTTCCCCTAGCAGCGGGGGAGATGCAGGCAGAGCACAGGGTGCCTGGGAGCTTTGTAAAGCGCAGAGTCTGCAGGGCCCCGCACAGGGGTCTGTTAAGGCACCCCAGGGGATGCCGCTGAAGGTTGCTCCGTGCCTAGCGCGAGGCAGATCCTCCCTTCTGCCACTGTCTCCGTCACGTGTGGATGGGTTGCAGGCTCGCGCGGTGAGCTCCATTACACGAGGCGCTCATAAAACACCCTTGAGAGAACGTAGCCTGCTTCGCACAACTTGCAAGACAACCCTATGACTAGATATGCTTTAAATTACACTTTCTGGGAACTGGTGAATGAAAAAGATATTAATATTACCTGTGTACACATACACACAAGAATATCCTTATGAAACAAGGTGTAACACAGCAGTAGCAGTGCCCGACCAAACCAGGGGCATCTGGAGGGCTGTGGCTATTTTTCAATAGAGTTGAGTGATCCTGTTTGCAAAGCATAGAGCCAAGGACCTGAGAGAGGAGAAAGCCAAGGACATTGGAAAATGCAGCAGTTGGAATGTGGCCCTAAGCAAACTTCAGTGAGATGATTTCCAGCATAAACACTACCTGAAAAGATGAACGGCTAGCAAAACCCCACCTCCTTCTGCATTCAGAGAAACAATACTTTGTCTCCGCAAGAGTATTACCCCCTGTGGTAAACAGGTGGGATAACATAAGGGTACCCAGTTTCAACACTAATTTTTCTAACTAAAATAATCCTTTAGGTCCTGACTTTATGCTAACAGCTCACTTTAAGAGCGCAGAGCAGTATCTTCCTCCATACCAATTAGTGCTCAAGTATGAAGTACAGCTGTACGTATATACAAAACATATGTGCATGCAAGACACTGAAACTTCCCAATTTCCCATCCTCTTACATGGTGGAAAGACCACTAGCTGCAGTTTCTTCAGACTACAAACAGTACGTGTGTCTTACAACTAACCATCACCTAATTATGCCACATTCAAAATTGAATCCTTCTAACAGTGTAATAAGATCAGTTACCTGAGAAAGGGCAGCTATATGCCTAGCAGAGTAAAAGTCAATGATTTAAAAAAGGTGAAATAAAACTACTATCCCAATAAACAGGAGAAGCAGAATTCTGATGTAATGGTAGATCTATATGCACATTGCTTTTGCGTTGAGTCCTTGCATGACAAGCAACCAGATAACTTGGAAGTAAACAAAGAAAATCAAGCCCGTGATACTCCCCTTTAAAGATTTTTTTTTTTTTTAAAAGACACTTATTTTGTGTAATACCATGGGAAAAAATTATGTCCCACTGCACCCCCCTTATTTTCATATGATCAACTGGAGTTTTTTATCCCAGGGAGGGGAACAGAAAGAGAAGGATGTGGCTGATGGGTTAGTAATTTATACATCTATATTTCTTTTATACTACAAGTATGTTCCGTTTGTTCTGAAAATATGTAATGATCTAAAATGAGGACAATTTTAATGAATTGGGTTCATAATATTTCATATCTTGCTGCCAGACTCTTAGTCAATCAAACTAATGTTATAAAGGAACAGCCAACAGCCAATTTTGACATCCTTTAAGCAGGTCAGTTATAAGCCAATTAGCTCTACCTACTTGGTCTCCAAGGTCTGAATAAAATATAGCCCATTTTGATTAGAAGCACTACTTCCACCAGTGTGCACATGTCTTAAAATAGACTGCAAAAATACTTAAAGCCCCATGGAATTGTTAAAGAAAGTCTAGATCCTACTGAAGTCCATTACTGTAATACAATTTCTCCTGACTTCTCACAGATTACAAGAGCTCCTAGATTCACACAGTGTCATTCCAGTTTTATTGGATAGCAGAAAAACCAAGTGCTGCATTCATCAGAACCCTTCCATCTGCTAAATACAACTTTTCTGCAACGTAAGATAAATTGAAAACATCAATCATGAATTCCAGCAAAATTCCTGGTGAACTAACTTCAACAAAAGGAATCATTCAGAATTACATTTATATGCATCACATGTTAATTCCTCCTGTTTATTTTAACACAAGTTTCATGTTATTAATAACTCAGATCCTCCTTGAATTTGGATGGTTTGACAAGAAATGTGGTTATTAAAACTGGGTAAAATAAGACTTACAAAATTACTTCAAGAATGAATTTCACATTAACTTAAACTTATTCATTAATATTTGTAATCAGTCAATAAATTTTTTTTCTTGTTAATCATGTAAATTTTAAGAGCTGAGAAAAATATGGATGTTTCATTTCTCAAGAATTTCCTGCTTTTCGTTGCTTAAAAAATGGGTGGGGTTTTTTTCATTATTTGCAGGCCCCCCCCCCCGCCATTAATAAGATATAAACATCTTGTTTGGAACCATACTCATGAATAGGAAATGCTCGACATTCTTGTTTTATATGTAGTCACGCATATCTCTTGCAAAAATATTCCCATCATTTACTGCAATATAACCTAATGTAGACACTGAACTTCAGAACAGCACATCTGATTTAAAAAAAAAAAACAAAACCAAAAACACAACACAAAAAATCCCCCCAAAACCAAAACAAACAAAAAACCCCACCAACACAAAACCCAGAATCTCCAGCAGCATGCAGAGAACATGCCTTATTTTACTGGGGAAACTCCAAACCGGGCAAAATCCTTAGAAATCAAAATGCCTCTGGAATCTTACTTGTATCTTCCTTTTGTTCTAATTCTAATACACTAAAAAGGCTTGGCATGCAACCTCTTTCGTGGGCAACAGGCTGTCTCACCAGCAGTATTTAGCCACCCATCCCCTAACCGTGAAAGCTGTAACGAACGGCTAGGAAGTAGTACTTTGTCTACAGATAACCGTAACTCTTTACAAAGACAGTTCATAGCATCCTCTCCACTTAACTAAAGGGGCAACCAGAATGGCTTCTTTCAAATCATCCGATAGGTCAGAAATTGAGCTTGAAACTAGACTATAATCTCCTGTGTGCTGGTGCAAGCACCTTATGCATTAGGCAGCACATCTGTCAAGGTTCTAGGTATGGCCAGAATCAAAAGCTGAGCAAATGGAATAGTGCTGCAAGGATCTTACAGAGAGAGAAAATTTTATGAGAAAGTAGTGCTAATTTAGACACAGAAGCCTATCATAAAAACCTCATTAGCTCCTAAATTAAGAAAATAAGACTTTTCTAAAACACATCATATGTTTTAGGACTTTGTGTGCTTGGCCTAGCATAGCATTGGGAAGAATCAAACCTTGCATGAGTAGGCTTCTCGATGGCTTTTTGCTCCAGTTCTGAATTCCGCTACTCAATCAGAAAAAGCCAGGGAAGCACTCAACAGCAGAGCTGCGTCTCCTCAGGTCTCAGTATGATTCACTTCAAAACTGAATGCACTCAAACTGCAAACTAAATGCAGTGGTTATCTTTTGTTTGGTTTGTGCATGTAACACATAGGCAATAAGTGAGAAATTTTTGGTTTTCTTTGTTTCTGCACAAGCCAAAAGGATTTTGTCAACATTTTCCTAAGGGAAGTGTGGGAGGGGAGGAGGAAGAAGCAATGTCTGAGCAGGAACAATATATTATCAATACTAGTCCGAAAGAAAAAAGTTATGGAAAAAAAATAATCAATTATTTAGAAAGAGATTGCAATACTTGTTTCACATGTAGTATATACATGGAGATCAGTTACACTCCTCCTTTTGTGATAACTTATAAAATAAAATTCTGTTTGTCTTGTCTAACAAACCATACCCATCTCACAGGATCTTTATTAAATGTAAACATATATGCATGGAAAAAGAACTTTTTTCCTCCTACCCCTTAAATCATTATATAATCTTCCTGCATCGTGTGTCAAATTCAAAAAAACATAAGTTACTGAAACTACACCAGCAACAAACCCAGCCTAGTATACTTCACCATGTTTGCTACTGTAATCACACAGTCAATGAAAAAATGGGGGGCAGAAGGAGGAGAGAAAAAAGAAAAAAGATACACAGATAATAATCCAAGGGCACAAGAAGCAGCAACTCCAGGATTCAGAACGTCTAGAGCTGCCACAACCCCACATTTAACAAGACTTACGAAAAGATAGAGGGTCCTGACACTCAGCTATTGTGAATGGCACAACTTACATGAAGCCAGATGGCTTCTAGCCAGGTTGGCCTGGCCAAATGCACAAAGACCTAACATGACTCTGAACCCAACCTAAGAGGATTTCATTGACAGAAACTGGAACGAAGCTCATACAAAACAGCAATAATGTAATATTGAGGGCTGTAAAATTTACTCATGCTTGGGAATGTAAATAAGCTCTACTAGAGTAATTTAAAACAAAGATATAGCTGTTTCATACTGTGAATACAGAAATATTGAAACCTCTTATCAAGGAAACAAGACTACGACTTCCTTGATTTAATGGTTAATTATACAGCAGCTAATTATTAAAACTCCTGATAATTGATGCAGCAGAAGCAACTGTATCTGCCTTCTGAAAATGCAAATGTGCCATAAACATTTTCTGTAATGTACTACTTTTTCAATTTTCAGATGATTGCCTGTCCTACGTCCATTACCCTTCTGCATTTCCACTGAGCTTTAATTAGAGTTGAAGTATGTCTTGATTTGCTGATTAAACATCATAAGCAATTTAAAAGAAAGGGTCATCATTTTAAATATGCAGCAAACCACATTTAACTTCCTTCACAAAACATAGCATTAAATCAAGTCATGTATTTTTCAAGAGAAAAGTTCTGATCATTTCAAAGTATAACTTAATTCTTTACTTAAGCTTGGAAAAATCTGAGCTGTTCTTGAAAATGAAGCAAGGGAGCAAAGGGGATGTAGACTACAGGAGGGCATATATGTAATTTGCAGTCAAAGCTACATGTACTGTAATAGGTACATAACGGATGGAATAGCTGGAAGTTGTTCACACAGGGATGGTCATTATTTCCATCACAGAAATACTTGCTTCAGAAACTTATCCTGCCTGTCCACACCAGCACCTTTGGTCTATAGAACTTATTTAGCTTGAGGATAAAACCAAAATCACTTGCAAGATTATCTATATAGATACAAATGCAGACATATTCTAACCCCTCTCCCCCACTATGGAAATGTAAGAAATGTCCACAGTGGTTTTTTTCTTAGTCTGCGGGAGAATTTTTTGACATCTCACTAAATGCTTTTTGTTAGGGCAAGAGTAAGGGAGCTGTGCAGTCAGATACTTAATACAGGTGTCTTTTTTCCAAAAGGTTATTCATTAAAAAGAAGTAGCTGCTACCCAAATACTTATACATTTTTCACTGAAGAAAGACTTATGAAAAGAAGCTGTTGTTTACTTTTTCTTACCAATAGCTATCATAGCATCATTTCATTAGTTAAGCAATTTTTCTCTACTTACACACACTCAACAGACACTGTAATTGCTGGTGACTGGGCTAATACAGAAAAAACAATCTTTGTAGACTCAGAGACATGGTAGAAATGGAAATATTTTGTACACAAGTAAACTGACATGCGTAGAGAATGACAGAGCATTCAAAATTTATTACTTCAAATTAGAAACCCAGTTCCCCTTCTTACTAAGGGTTATGCACATGTTTAAGTGAACAGCACTTATTAGTGTAAAATCAGATATCCTCGGCTCTTGCAGAACTGGGGTTGTGCTCCATAGTTACACAATTACATAAATTACTTGCTTTTTGACAGTCCTCAAGTCACTTATTTAAGTATCTGAATGTAGCTACAGGCACATAAATTTGAAAGTGTGATAATAGATTACCTAAGGCCAGACAGTGAATCAATGTCCAAGCTAGAAAAGGAAACCAGGAATGCCAAAGTACCTGTTGAAAGACAACGGGACACTGCTTAATGTGGAAAAAAACTATTCTATTTGCAACATACAAATATAAATATAAATCAGTTCTTCTCCCCAGACTGTGATTGTCCCCTTGAAATAATATTAAACACATTGTGTATTCCTTTACCTTCATTCTTACAGAGGTAGGTGTGGAGGGATTAAAAGCATAAAACCACAAACCTAAAACTCAAAACATTCTTTACTAGGCTTAAATCACTAATTGCTTTCACTCTTCTTGTAGTGGTCCTAATTACATTGTAAATAAGACTATGTACAGTATCAGCTGAATTAGTTAAACAGTTTAATTACCCTGAAAAATGCTTATAAGTAAAAAGTTCATGAGAAGCTAACAAAGTGGCTTTGTAATTAGTACAGAAAGTTAAAGTCTCAAGTTGTGCCAAAATTACCCCCCGCATAGAAAATTTCACATTTAGAATAAATTGCACGTAAAATTTTTTGGGTGTCAAGGTGCAGGCAAAATATGAGCTACTTTTTAAAGAGCAGAACTGCAGAGAAGCTATTTTTAAGAGTTCAGTCCTTTCCCCACCACCGCAACAATTATTCCCCTAGCAAGCATCACTGGGACTAGGAAACCAGAGAGCTGGGAACTAGATGGTAGGGAATCTAGGAGCTTCAAGGACCCTAAAATCTACCTTCATATCAAGCTGAAAAATTTGTCAAAGATTCAACCATTTGCCACATGCTTCAGTTTCAACAAACCTTCGCTTTAAATAGAGACACAAGCCTTCAGAAAATTTCCAGCCAGTTTAACAGTAGCTGCTTCTTGCTTTTTAGGTAGAATATAAAGCCACTTTAAGAACAGTTAAAACTGCTGTGGCTTTTCATCATCAGCTGGTGCAATGTGAACTGTGAAGTGGTAAAACCTGGTCACTGCCTGAGTCTGAGCAATGAACTTCCATGAGAACTTGGTGACTATTTCTTTTGGGGGATGAGAAGAAGGGGAAAAGGGAAGAAATTATTTTCTGCTTCTGAATATCCCAAATGTTTCTAGCCTCCTTTGGGTCTGAAATTAGTCATTCTCAAGTCAGGCCCATGACCCTACATTTTGGCACCTGTGATTCCTGACAGAGTCTGGCCCGCCTACTACCAGGAAACATTTCTGGATGTGGAAATAAATAAGACTTACATAAGATGCCAAAGGACCGTTTTTGGCATTCAGAGAACATCTCAAAGTAAGTGGAACAACGGCAATTTTTACATAATGCTGAAACATCTTTTCTTTTTTTCTGTGTTACCTTATGTATTTTCATTGGTATCTGATAATAGCAAGAGATTGGTAAGCAAACTAAATACAAAGTCTTTAAAGAATTCAGTAGGCTTTCTATACATCCCAGGGGAGATGTGGAAAATAATGCTTCACCTTCTAGAAAACTTAATGTAGTCTGTAAGGTAGGACATTTGAGGTACAATCTCTGCATTACAAAATAGCACATTTCCACACTAGGCATCACCACTGATACAGCAGGTAGCCTCAAGGTTAAACAACCCTCTGATGCTAAGAGTTGAAGCAATGGTTATGAATTATAGCCGGAGATAAGCTGCGCTTCCCTGGAAGTGAACTGATGACCCTCACAAACACAGAGCACTGAAATAAATCAATTACTGACTAACAATAATGTTTCTGCAATTCCTAACCTTCACCAAATTCATAATGGATAAATTTTCATCTCATGAAATCAAGGAGCAAGGAAACACCTCCTAAGTTTTCTTGGAAGTTATGTCTCTTACCACCTTTGGAAAGTCGAGGCAGACTAATTAAAATCAGTGCACAGTGTTAATCCGTGCCTGACCAGGAGCAAAGAGAAAATCATCCTTCTTAGGTGGGAATAAAAAACCTGAAAGTCTAAGGTGGCAGCAATGTAAATGCACACCAGAAACAGCAGTGTGACTTACACATAAAGGGCTTAGAAAGAAGTTAAAGTTGTATTAAATTAGGGACTGAATCATACACAAGATAAACCACTGTAATCTCACCGACTTCAGTGGAAGTAGGGGGCTACCTCAGCCACCATTTAGGCTCTCATCACACTACACATTGCTTACCCATAATTTAGTGGCAGCCATGACCCATTGCAGGGCTCTCTTCTGCTTCTCAGTAAATCTGTATGAGCCTTAGAAGTGACTAATATGATGCCATAAAGGACAGAACAGACACACGCTGCTTTTTCTCAGATGCTCTACAAGTGATCAGCCTGGGCACTGTAACCGATCTGTTTGTTTAAGCATAACGGGAACACCAATAACAGAAAACATGCATATCATATTCCAGAATCCATACCAGCGGCCTGAGACATCCACATGCACGCTGAATTTAGCCATTTTAAGTGTGCTAATTTCAAATTTAAAGCAGTGCCAAACAAAATGGATGGCTGGTTTTGGAACACTGCTCCCCTTAAGAGATTTGTCAGGTTTGGACTGTATATCATGCCCTCAGAATACGCTGGGACTCCCCCCAGTGTAAGCTGCATGTGCAAACTGAAGGCAACTCATGGTCCTGTGAAATAAACTGTTTGCTCTTTTATATCCTGCAACATATAATTTGAAAAAGCAATCTGCTTTGCTTACTGGAATTCAAAATCGCAGTGTCCATAATGAGTTGGATATTTGAATCACATCTTGCTCCTAATCTTACTTACGTTCCGTACTATCAGAAGTCCTATTTAAATGATTCTACTTTGATAATAGCCGAGCTTCCTGGCCTCAGATGTCAGATACTGAAGTCATTACATAGCTGAAAGCTCCAAGACACTTACCAGGTAGTTCAGAAAGCCCGGGGGGAAAAGGAGATTTGGGTGATGACACTGGCTCATGTGGGAGCTCACCACTCTCTAGAAAAACATAAAAACACAGGCAGAGATGGGCCTTAATGCAAACCAGAGCATTTGCAGGCCCTGTAAACTCTATTCCTCCTCCTCATCCTCAAAAAAAAAAAAAAAAAAAAAAAAAAGAGGTAAAAAAGAGATCCTCATTGCCAATAACATGATGTAGTTGCCAACAGAGGACTGTGCTAGATGCAGCCATCCAACTAACTGCACTGGAACTGCTTGAGAGCAGTCGTCTGCCCCACTCAGCAGGAGCACACCCACGAGACTGACAATAGAAGACATAGACAATAAAGAAAAGGAGGTTTGAATACATCTCTTATCCTGTTAATTCCAGTAGATATCTGCGGAAATCTGAGGCTAAATTTGATAATAATATAAAGACTACCTTCTATATACTAGACAAAAATCTAAGGTCTTTAACACATACATTTGTTTTTTTGGAAGCAGTTTTGTGCAGTCCCAGGAGATTACAGCATTTAAATGTGGCACATTTAGCTTTATAACTAGAAGTCAGAACAGGTCATGTCCATAGAGCCCAGTTTTCAGAAAACAGGTATTCAGCACTTTCAGTAAATGAGGCATAGTTCAAAGTATCAGATCCCAGCAATTGGTAGTCATGTCAGGAAATCCTGGCCTAAATATTAATCTAGGCAACTATGGGTCTGTTCCATTCTGATTCAGTATCTGATGTCTTTTCCATCCAGCATAAGGACTGTTCAAAATCTCATCGAAGTCAAATAAGTTTCAAATGATTTAGAAACCAGGGAGAAAAACTTGAATGACTTGGGGGTGGTGGTGGGTTTTTTAAAATATAATGACTATAATTGCCATTTATCCTCCAGATCTCCCATTCAAATCCAAAGTCAGTCATACAATGGGCTTCTATCGGGTGGGCTCTGACCTACACGTATCTTAAGTACCAGACATCCTAAAACAGCAACAAGATTTCACAAACAGCAAGAATCCAGATAAATTTACATTAACTTCAGATAAAATCCTTCTATAAACCAAACCCCAGTACTTATGGGATTTGTTCATCGCCATTGCCAGAATGTCCTGTAACATGCACCCTGACTCTGGCTGTGCAAGCTA
Organism: Aquila spilogaster; assembly: GCA_024606505.1. Taxonomy (NCBI): domain Eukaryota; kingdom Metazoa; phylum Chordata; class Aves; order Accipitriformes; family Accipitridae; genus Aquila; species Aquila spilogaster. The sequence continues at coordinate 10,025,021 of JANHGO010000002.1, read as the reverse complement.
AATTTGCTGTGATTAGTAGGGCTGAAAGAAAAACGACTGTACTAATATTCAAGCTGTTTGAAGAGAAGTTTACTGCCCCCAAAAGAATTGTTTAATTATAACACACCATTTTCTTTAGATCTACATATAAAAGAGTTAATTTGCCTAAGCATGCACCAATGGGGCTAATGGATAAAGGTTTTTATTAGGGATGTGCCAAACGGTTCAATAGTTATTTGAATACTGTAGAGACCTCTCAAACATGTAGCTTTGGTGTGCAATAATTCTGTTCAATTAATGGGTTTATTTCCTTCACAGATATTCTTTTAGAAGTGCTCTATCATCCATGCAATGCTGTTCAAAGACACGTTGTAAATACTTTCTCCTTACTGGTAAGTTCTAAGGACATGACGCTGTTCTTTCACACTGCTGTACTTGGTACAGGAAGAAACCTGCAGAGAAATACGTAAAAAAATGCTGCACCAAATTCTCCTTGGACCCGAGTTAATTGGTGATAATAATATTGTTGCAACTAATGGAATCACATCAGCTTTAAAACAACCCCTAGCACTCTTCTCTCCATTTCAGCATGGAGCTCTACATGGCAGAAGGTGGCACACCCAGCATCCCTTCCAGCATTAGTTACCAGAGACGGCCATTAATATGACTCTAAATCTCTTAGCGTAAATGCAGGTCTGGTATCTGCGCACTATTGCTGAAACTGCATACCTCCACATACCTATTAGTTTGAAGTTTTAATAGCCGTCAGTAATGAAGAAAAAAAAAAAAATGGCAGTAAAGACCCTTGGCCTCTACCACAAAGGCTTCTGCCAAGAGGGACCGTGTCTGATCTAGCTGATACAAGCACGCAGACTGCAGCCCCACTGCAAGACATAAATATAACCAGCAAAACTGCATTTTCATTCATGACAGTTTTCCTGATTTATGGGCTAGGTTTTAAGACACTGGTTTTTGCACAGCTATGTTCACACTGGGATCAGTTTTTATGGTGTAGTATCTCAAAAGAAGTTGAAATCAAGCTTGATGCAGATATTGCCATTACCATAGACCAGGACATAACTGATTGAGATAAGAAATTTCTCCAGAGCATTGCTGACATTATAACTGGCCAAGATGAGTTAGCAATTCAATTAATAAGAATATTTCAGGTTTGCATAATGCTTTTCATCATCAATACCAGCACACCTTGCTACATTGACAAAAAATGATATCCCCAGCAAAATTCATATCTGAAGGAACACCGCAGAGTTCAAGAGACCTGACGTGGGAGCACTTGAACAAAGGCAAAGTCAGGAGCAGAACCTCATCTCTTCCCAGGGCCCTTGTATCATTAAAAGGGGGAAAGGGGAAAGGGGGGCAGGGTTTCCAGTGGGATACAAATGGATAAAGGATGCAGGAGATTTGCATTTAAGTGTGTCAGACTTCGGACTCAAATTTCAATGGCCGTCTTTTCTAACCTTCACGCTCATTTTTTCCTCAAGTTTCTGGATCAATTTCTGTTAACTGTTCAATATTACTCATGTATCTTCAAATTGAACTTTTCAGTATAACCTAGAATAAATTAGTCAAGTCCAACCTGACAAAAGATGCAAAGGGTTGGCTTGTGGGGGACATTTTTTCCTAAATATTGTCTTAACTTCTCCTTTGAAGGCTGATCCATAAATCCTTGGATTAACTAGAATCCAAATCAGATCATTCTCCTGGCAGCTTCATTTCTAATGTAGCTCTCCCAGCCTGACCAGCTCCTTTAACTGTTCTTGAAGCTCCTCTTAAAACAAAGGAATCCTTTCAAACACCAATCAAATTGCAAAAGACTGCTCTCATAAATCCATGTAGTAGAATGGATTAAATGTAGAAATTTTAAATGTAGAAGCTTATACAAACAAAGGGAAAACAAACCAGCAGAGAGTCAACCACAGATGGAGGGAAAAAAAAAGCAGCTCTTCAGCAATTTCCGTGATTAGTTTAGTGGTCTCAAGGCACATGCGCTTTAGCAAGCCAGGAGAAAGCAAAACTGTAAAAGTGAATACCCAACTGCATAAATGACAAGAATTCTAAAAGCAAATAAGCATATTTTGATCCCATTTGTAAATTAGCTCTGTTCACTAGTCCTTAAAAAGACTTCTAGAGAATTTTATTCAATTATTTGCATACTTTCAAGACAGTATGATTACACCGTGATTTAAGAGCTCCCAGGGACTTTCCAGCATTGATGAGCCAGAGGACAGCACTCTCTCTATTGCTGTTGAAAATCCTGCCTTTCTGTTAGTCTTGACTCCTCCTTGAAAAGACAAAGGAAATTGAAGAAAAGCTGCTTCTAATCACAAACAAAAGCTCCTATAGTATGGAAACCACCACCCTCTCCCTTCATCCTCCTGGCAGTAAAATAAATTTACTGTGTCTATGTTCAGAGATCTTTAGAGATCTCCTCCAATGCCATATCTCCCTTTAGCTGCTACCTTTCTTGCTTCTGTAACTTATCTTTCTTTTTTGACTATTTTTCTTTGCTTTTTAATTACACATGCTTTCCAGTAAGCTAACGAAGCACGAAAGTTTCCCAAGCTACATGAAAACATTTGCTGTGAAGCACCCATTGGCCTAAACTGCCCAGCAAAGAAAATGAGGCCCTGTCAAATAAAGGTACCTGATCTGCATCTCTCCCTGGAGGTGAAAGGAAATACCGGATAGCAATATTACATATCGCACCTATTGCATTATCCAACCATTTCATGAAAGTTTTCCTCAAACAAGGAAACAAAGAAACATCAGGATCCCTGAACATTCCTGTATGTTTTCCAGTTTAATTTCTGAATCTCTGTCAGTAATTATAAAGCAAACATCTGCTACTTATTCATTTTGTGTCCAATTACCTGTAGGTGGATGTAAAGAAACATATAATACCTGGCATATCCAAGAAATCAAAATGTCTTTCTTCACCAAAACCAGACAAGTTACAGCAAGGCACAGCAAAGTCCAATGCACACATTAACAGACATCACTAAAGTAAAACTGTTCCCTGAATCATCTCCTCTGTGCCGCCTGTTGGTTCTGCTGATTGTTTTTGAACCCTCTTCCTTTAGTTCCTCTTTTCCTTCAATATGATCTCTTTGTGCAATTCCACTGGAAGGGCTGGAAAAAAATTACAGACCTAATGACCATTGCCATTCAGCTGTTATCTGTCCTTGAATGGTCTCTTTCTTTGCCCCTAACCTTTATCCAGATGGTTTATTTGAACAGTAGAAAGCAGCAAGTTTGTACAACGACTAGACCTTCTTAGATGGTCTAAAGGTCCACATCTTCAAAAGCATTTAAATGCCTATCTCCCATTGGAAAAAAGGAGTCTGGTAACTAAATATTTATGCAAAGCTGTCTCTAGGCATTATGTATTAAACTGCTTTGCTTGTGTTACATTACAAAGACATAATAAATCTTTATGTAAAAACATTTTTCCTATTCAAAGGGAGCTTAGTGAAACTTATACTACTTAAGAATTATCTGCTGTGAGTTTAACATTGTTAAGTTACCTTTGTAATGATTTTTCTTAGCCTTTAACAAATGGAGTTGCAAATAAATATGTGAAATGCTGTATGAGTAGCCCAACATGTATAACAGAGAATATGAGCATCTGGATAAAAGAAAAGTTTGAGATTCCCTCCAGGAGAATGGTTCTAGCTCATTAATCATATACATCATGACTACACTATTATTATCTTTAATTACAAAAAAAAGGATTAGAATCTTAAACTTGATAATAAATATTTCTGAAGTTAAAATCTATTAAGTCTCATATCTATACTCCTGTGCCTTTCTGTTCTTTGGCTGTATGATCACCTAGCCAGCAAGTATCTCATTTACAGCAATGTACTACAGTTACTGCCATTGATAAGATGCTGTGATACGCTATGGCATCCTGCTTACAGGGAAGGGACTCTGCATTTGCATGAGGCTCCATGCTGGCATTTTTCCCTCTGAGATGCATTGGCAGCATTTTCTATATGATATCGTGGAGCACACTTGTAATATTCTTCAACAATTAACAACATAAAGGAGATGATGTACATGCCTCTAGCTAGCTAAAGTCAGCAAGTCCATTCAGGTGTTTTGGGTTTGTTTGTTTCTCCCCTCCTGTTATTCCTCACTTCTCCATTTCTGAGTGTTGGGTTTTTCTTCTCCTGCTACTAGCACAATGACAAGAAGTGGTGAGGACAGAAGCCATGACTACAAAAGACCGTAAACATTACAACATTTACATGGTGACATATTTACAGTGGCCACATGATTACCTGATGACATCTCCAGACCATCCAGGGGTTAGACCAGTCAGAGTCTTGAGACAGTTTTTGCTTTCTATGGCTACCCAGGATAGAAAAGGTCCACAAGGGAGGCACCTTGCTCTTTCTCTGGCAATGAACTTAGCAATTTGAGGTGGAGGAAATAGTGGACAAGTTCTTGAGACTGAAAGTAATCACCAGTGTTTGATAGTTCTGAAATTGTTTTCCTAAACTATGTGATGAGAAGACATAGATATACCTTTGTCCTGTTTACCCTTCCTAGTAAGGATCTCTTATTTCCTAAACAACAAGGGCATCATATTTAAACACAGCAACTCTTTCAGCAGTTGGAACTGAATACCATTGAATACATTGACCTTTACAAAGATTTAAAAATAACCTTGAATGTTGTCTTGCATTAGCTTTCATTATTATTCAATTGCATCTGATGAGCTGGCAGTAATTTCTGGTTGCTATTGTTTCTTGTGGAACAAACACCTTCTCCTATCTACAGGGCAAGCTATATATGGAAAAGTGTACAAAAAGCTCCCTGCTAAAATTCAGATAAAACGTGTCAGTACAGTGGATGTCTAGGGCATTGGTCAGAGCAGCATCTCATTCGCCCACCCTCAATACAATTTACAGAAATTCCTCCTAATTTTTCCTATTTTTCCTTATGCCACCCAATATTTTTAAGAGCAGTTATTTAATCTGAGACAGATTTTCTACATACATGACAGAATTCAGCTATGTGCTTCTGGAAAAAAAAAAAAAAGCTGAAAATTACTATAACAAATTCATTTAAGGGTTATCATTTTCAGACAGATATAAAAAACAGGTTTGCTCTTTGTCCACATTTGTATGGGTAAGACCTGTTTTCTCACTTTCCATTCTACTTAAACTTGCACCACAGCATGTCAAAGTAAGTTTACTCTACGAATGAGTGAACTATATTGCTCTGACCTACTCGTTAGCCACTTAAATACCTTCAAGGATCAAGGACCGAGCAAACTGACTATTTTTAAAAACACAACACAATGTAAGAATGCCCATTATTCTCATTTCATCAGTAGTCACTATGATTTACAAAGCCTAATGTGCCTCTCAAAGTAATGATAACTCCCCTCCAGTGGTAATTCCCACCCAGATATCCCACCTCTCTCGACAGATGTTCAAACACAAAAGTGCCTGGAAGGCAGCAAAGCCTGGCCCAAGTGAAATGTGATTAGCAATAAGCAGTCTCAAACAAAGTCTTTTTTGGGATCCTTCCCAGTGGTCACCCACACACAGAGAAGCAGGACTGCGGCAGTGAAGTCCCAGTACTTTGCTACTTACAAGCTTTGCAATATGATACAGGGAAAGTGATAGGCTTTTAATTAGATTTGGAACTGTTACAACTTTTATGAGGCACAGTCATCTTTTCTGAGTCAACTGGACTCTGTGGAGAAATACGTGACAGCAGCACGTAGCTTCACAAATGTGAATCCATTCACAGCTGCATTTGAAATCCTTGATGAAAGGTGTGATAAACAAATATTTTTTTAAAAAAAAGAATGAATACAAAAATCACTGGCTTTTTCCACTCCTTGATTTTTGTTTGTAACTCTTAAGTAAAAGCAAAACACAGAAAGCACTAATTTTTCTCGATCTGATAATATATGTTGCAAGGATGATGGAAGAGAAGCAATGATGGTTTCAAAGTCATATTTACTTCCCTGGTGTAAACAAAGTAAAGCAAATGCAAGTAAATAGGTTCTCCTCTACCAACAGACCGTCTGATACTACGTTCTGACTTCAGTAAGACTCTTGCAAACAACCCTAATGGTCTGCACTAAGACCTTAACAGATCCCTCAGGTATTGATTAGTCTTGAATCAGCAAAGATATTTTCTAGTTTACCCACATTCTCAAAGAGAACGTCAAATATAAGTAAACATTCATTTTTATAAACTACTCCGGATTAATAATTCATTATGCTGCCATCAGTGACCTAATAATTCTTTTCTAACTCTTATTGTGATGATATGAAGCTAGTAATAAAAAATTTCTCCCTGCCAACAGTACTCAGAAAAATAATTATTCCTCTCTCATATCTCCTTTCTGGATAGTACCCAGGTATTTGCTTCAATATTCCATGTGGGGAGAAATCCGCATCTTTTTGCTTATATATGGCCTGGAAGAGAACACACAACAGCCAAGTAGGAGAAGGCCTTTCTGAGAAAGGCAGAGGAAGCATGGAAATACAGGTGAATGCCTTCTCTTGTGTCTGCTGCTATGTTTTCCCAACGTTCTATGCAACATCTCAAAAATGTGTGTGTGTAAAGCTCTATTCACAAAGCTGTATTTTGACAGAGCTAACATACAAAGCAGCATAATGCTAGAAAACTCATCTAGGTTGTACTTCATCTCAGACTTCAGCTCATCTATATGCTAATTCGATCTGGATGCAAGTTGGATTCTTCCAAAGGCTGTGCTCCTAATATCCTTTTAACACATAATTTAATATTATGATTTGGGGACGGGCAGTAAAAGTTAGTGTGTTGTGTTGTTCTGTAAATCTGTTGATTGCTTCTTTCAGGGATACTGCATCAAGCATTGGCTTTTCAGCTGAAAGGAGAGCAAGGTCTGTCAGTCTGATCTGGCTCATTGTGCCACTTAGCCACATATGCAGCACTGAAGAGCATTAAATAACACTTCACAGATGGTAATATAGAATAATAAATGACATGGTACAAAGGTATAAGGAAGTGTCTATTTTTATACTGGCAACTGAACCTCTTATCGCTGAAATGCCATTATTTGCATGTGAAACTTACTCTCTAACACTTGTTATAACTATTGACCTCCAGACCCCTGTAGCATAGGAAAAGGAAAAAAAAAAAGAAAACCAACACAAATTTGTGAACTGAACTCTATTATCATTAGAAATGAGTCCAAAACCAGGAAGTATTTTACTCCACATGGAAAAAAAAAAAAAAAGAAAAAAAAAAGAAGCTATTTGTTTTTACATTCACTTCATGATAGAAAGTTGATACAAAGATGCTTTTTAGGGCTTCATTTTTTTACATTACATTTTCCTTGCAGAGATAACCTGCACTGACTTTTATCAAAGGTTTCTTATAGAGTTAAATTTTGTGGTTTTTTTTTTTATTATTATTACTTTTGTGTTTTAAAGGCACAATTATTTACAGAAGAACATTCATCACATGGTTCAGATTAGATTTTACTTGAAACACTTTTTTAGTTAAAATTCCTAAAAATAATCAGAAAGTTTTATTGTTTTCACACAAAAACCTACTTTTCGTGATACCAAATGGCAACTTGAGAAGTGCTAAGGGATGAATCTGCATTCATATATGTTTACAATAACATAAAGGAATTTAAAACAACAACAAAAAGCCTGCTCACCAATACAAACAATTCAACTTATATCATGGAAATTCTCAAAGAAGTCAAATTTCACCAAAAAAAAAAAAAAAAAAAAAAAAAAAAAAAAAAAATTGAAAAAAGGAAACTTGTAACCAGAAACTCGACTAACGGTCACAACCAACTCAGTGTGGTTACCAGATACGTTATTTAAAATCTTAATCAGTGAATAATCTTAAACAACAAGAAAAAAAGGTTTTAAATCATCAATATTCACACATCTCTTACCTTGAGAATAGCATCTTCTAATGAAATGCAAGAAGGCCACAAATGGCTACCCAGTACACCTGCTTCCCTTTTAG
>JANHGO010000002.1:9972496-10015130 GCA_024606505.1 Aquila spilogaster | reverse complement strand
ATTAAAACAAATGAAAATTGCTCTTTATTTATAAATATATAAATAAAAAAACACCCCCCCCCCCCCCCAAAAAAAAAAAAAAAAGAGAAATCACCACTGACAATGACATGATGTAGTTGTCAACAGAGAACTGTGCTAGATGCAATCACTCAGGTAACTGCACCGGACTCTGCAGGAGCACACCCACACAGCTGAATTAAGACAGACATTAAAGAAAAGAAGACATGAATACATGTTTTGTCCTACTAATTATGGCAGATGTCTGTGAATAATCCATGGCTAAAATTGGTAATAACATGAAGACTGCCTTCTCTATACTAGATAAAAATCTGAGGTCTTAACGCTTTTTTTTTTGAAGCAGCTTTGTGCAGTCTCAGGAGATTACAGAACTTAGACGTGGTACATTTAGCTTTACAACCACAAGTCAGAACAGGTCATGCCCATAGAGTCCAGTTCTCAGAAAATAGGTATTCGGCACTTTGAGTAAACAAGGCATAGTTGAAAGTATCAGCTCCCAGCAGTCAGTAGTCACTCCAGGAGATTTTGGCCTAAATGCTCTTCTAGGCACCCCTGAGTATGTTCCATTATGATTCAGTATCTAGTGCCCTTCTCCACCCTACATAAGGAGCACTCAAAATCTGACTTAAGTCTACTAAGTTACAAATGATTTAGAATTGGGAGAAAAGCTTCAGCAGCTGAGATTTTTGTTGTTGAATCTTAAAATTGTATCTTTCATATAGATCACCAAGTCAAATCCAAAGTCAGTCATACAAGAGGCTTCTACTGGGTTGTCTATGACCTACACACATCTTAAGTACCAGACGTCTTAAAAGAGCAACCTGATTTCATGAACAGCAAGAATCCAAATACATTTACATTAACTTCAGATAAAATCCTTTGTAAACCAAACACCAGTACTTATGGGATTTGTTCATCACCACTGTCAGTGTCCTGTAACATGCACCCCGATTCTGGCTGTGCAAGCTAAATTTGCTGTGATTAGTAGGGCTGAAAGAAAAACAACTACGCTAATATTCAAGCTGTTTGAAGAGAGGTTTACTGCCCCCAAAAGAATCATTTAATTATAACACACCACTTTCTGTAGATCTACATATAAAAGAGTTAATTTGCCTAAGCATGCACCAATGGGGCTAATGGATAAAGCTTCAACAGTTATTTGAGTTCTACAGAGACTTCTCAAACATGTAGCTATGGTGCACAATAATTCTGTTTGATTAATGGGTTTATTTCCTTCACAGATATTCTTTTAGAAGTGCTCTATCACCCACGCAGTGCTGTTCAGAGACACGTTGTATATACTTTCTCTTTACTAGTAAGTTCTAAGGATATGATGCTGTTTTTGATACAGGAAGAAACCTGCAGAGAAATATACAGAAAACGCTGTACCAAATTCTCCTTGGACCCAAGTTAATTGGCAATAATCATTTTGTTGCAACCAATGGAGTCACAACAGCTTTAAAAACAAAACAAAAACCAAACACCTTCCAGCACTCTTTCCTCTGTTTCTTCATGGAGCTCCTTCCGGCTGAGGTTGGCACATTCACCATCCATACTAGGATTAGTTGCTACAGTCAACCATTAACATGCCTCTAAATCTCTGCATCTACTGTACCTGTGCACTATTACTGAAAATGCATACCTCCACAGACCTATTAAATTGAAGTTTTCATAACTGACAGCAATGGAGAGAAAGGAAAAAAAGCAGTAAAGACCCTTGATCTGTACCACAAAAGCTGCTCCCAAGAGGACCATATCTGATGCAGCTAATACAAGCCATCGGACACTAACTTGAAAAAAATAATTTTCATTCAATACAATTTTCTGGATTTATTGGCAAGATTTTAAGACGCTGTTCACAGCTAACCTTTTGGTGCAACTATGTTCACATTGGGATGAGTTTTTAATGGTGTAGTATCTCAACAGAATTTGAAGTCAAGTTTGATACAGATATTGCTGTTACCATAGATGAGGACATAACCTATTCGGAGTATCGCTGACACTGTAATTGGCCAAGTTAAGACAGCAATTCAATTAACAAGAATATTTGAGTTTCTGTAACTCTTTTCACCATCAATACCAGCATTCCTTGCAATATTGACAAAACTCATATCTGCAGGACCTGACAGAGGAAAACTCTGAATGAAGGTGAAGTCATGAGCAGTACCTCATCTCTTCCAGAGCCCCAGCATAATTAAAAGGCCAGAAAAGAGTAAGGGGAGTAAGCTTTTCAATGGGATGAAACTGTGTAATGGGTGTAGGAGGTATACATTTAAATGGGTTAGAATTTGGAGTCAGATTTCTGTGACTGTCTTTTTTAACCTACTCATCTTTCCCCCTGAAGTTTCTGGATTGATTTATGTTACCAGTTCAATATCACTCATGTTTCTTCAAACTGAATTTTTCAGTATAACCAAGAACAAATTAGTGAAGTGCAGACAGATAAAAGATGCGGTGTCTCAGGAAGACTTTTTTAAAATAAATATTGTCTCATCTTCCTGTTTTGAAGCCTGAACCAGAAATCCTTGAATTAACCCGGATCAGAATCTGACCCTTCTGATAATTTCATTTGTAACGTGGCCGTCCCAGTCTCGATCAGTTTCTTTAACTCTGCTTCTTGAAGCTCCTCTTAAAATAAGGGAATCTTTTCAAACACCAAATCGCAAAAGACTGCTTTCATAAATCCATTTAATCTCATTTAAAATGTAGAAGCTTATACAAACACAAAAGGGAAAACAAAACAGCGGAGATTCGACCACAGATGGGAAAAGAAAAGCTATTCAGCAATTTTCATGATTACTTTAGTGGTCTCAAGGTACATATGCTTTTGCAAGCTAAAAGAAAGCAAAACTGCAAAAATGAATACCCAAAAGTATAAATTTCAAGATTTTTAAAAGCAAATAAGCATGTTTGGGTCCCATGTGTAAATTAGCTATGTTCAACAGTCCTTAAAAGGACATCTAGAGAATATTATTCAATTATTTGCATACTTTCAAGACAATATGATTACCCTGTGATTTAAGGCCTCCCAGAGACTTCTGAAGCAGTCCTGATGAGCTACAAGATAATATTCTCTACTGCTGTTGAAAATCCTGCCTTTCTGTTAGTCTCAGCTACTCTTTCAAAGGAGACAGAAATCACTTTTAAGCACAAACGAAAGCCTCTCCAGCATGAAAATCACCACCCTTTCTTCTCATACCCCAAAATAAGAGTCCTGTCAAATAAATTTTCCTGAGCAGCACCTGTCCGAGGAACAGGGAACCCTAGATAGCAACATTATGTTCGGTACCTATTGCATGACACAGCTGTTTCATGAGAGTTTTCCTCAAAGAAGCAAACAAACATTGTGAAACATGTGAAAACAATCTGCATAATTCCTGTATGCTTCCCAATTTAATTTCATAGAATATCCCGAGTAATTTTAGAATTGCTCTTTCAAATTATCAACCAAACATCTGCTACTCACTCCACATCTGATTGCCTTTATCTGGACTTAAAGAAATATATAATATATATTCTGGTACATCCAAGAAAGCAAAACATTTCTACTGAATTAGAGCAAGGCACAGCAAAGGTCAATGTACACATCACAAACATAAAAACTATTATCTGAATTACCTCCTCTATGCTGCCCGTTGTTTCAGCTATTTTTTCCGGAACCTCCTTTTCTTTGGTTCTTTTCCTTCGTTATGGTATCTTCAAGTAATCCCACTGAAAATGCTGCAAAAAAGAATTAGACTTTATGTGACCACTGCCATCCAGCTGTTAGCTGTCCTTTATCAAGAGAGTTTATTTGTAAAATAAGAAGCTGCAAGTTTGCACAATGACTAGAACAGCTTAGCTGGTCTTACAGAATACGTCTCCAAAAGCACCTAAATGCCTATATGAATAGCCTGATGCATAGAAACAGTTGCATAAGAAAATTTGAGATTCCCTCAAAGAGAATTGTTCTAGCTCATGGCTCATACGCATTGAGACTCCATTCTTATTAAAAAGACGAAAAATCATAAACTTAAGCATGAGTATTTCTAAACCTAAAATCTATGGAGTCCACTATCTACACTCTTGTACCTTTCGCTGTCGTCTTGATTTCTGTCCACATGATCATCTAGCCAGCAAACATCTCACTCACACTGATGTACTGCAGTTATTGCCACAGATACAGATGTGGTAATACCCTATGGCACTCCACTTACAGGGAAGGAACTCTCCATTAGTGTGAAAGTTCCATCCTGACATTCCTCCTACATGCGGTGGTAACATTTTCTGTATGATACTGTGAAGCACACTTGTAATATTCCTCAACAATTAACAGCATAAAGGAGATAACATACACACTAACTACATAACATCAGTGCATCCATTTTTTCCTCCCTTCTGAGTGGTTTTTGTGATTTCAGTTTTTGTTCTCATTTTTTAAATTTCACAGGAAGGACAGAAGTCATGATTACAAGAGACCATAAAAATTACAGCATTTACATGGTGACATTTTTACAGCATCTAATGACATTTTGAGAGCTTCCAGAGGTTAGAGCAATCTGGAACATTTTCCTCTCCATGGCTACCCAGGGTAGAAAAGGTTTGCAAGAGAATCACCTCGCTCTCTCTGGTAATGAATTTAGCTTGAGATAGGAAGAGAAAGACACAAATTCCTGAAACAAAACATTTTCAGTGGTTGATACTTCTCTCACCGTTTTCCTAAATACTGTGTAGAGAAGGCATAGGTACGTCCTGTTTACCCTTCCCGATATAGATCTCTTATTTCCTAAATAACAAGGACATCATATTTAAACACAACAACTCTTTCAACAGTTGGAACTGAATACCATTGAATACATTGACCTTTACAAGGATTTAAAAATAACCTTGAATGTTGTCTTGCATTAGCTTTCATTATTATACAATTGCATCTGATGAGCTGGCAGTAATTTTCACTCCTGGTTGCTATTGTTTCTCCTGGAACAAACACCTTCTCATATCTACCAGGCAAGCTATATACGGAAAAGATATTAAAAGCTCCCTGCTAGAATTCAGAAAACATGTCGGTACAGTAGATGTCTAGGGCATTAGTCAAACCAATGTCTTACTTCTTCACCCACAATACAACTTGCACAAATTTCTGCTCACTTTTCCTATTTTTCCCACACCTCCCAACATTTCAGAATATTTATTTAATCAGAGAGATTTTCTACATATATAACAAAATTAAGCTATATATTTCTGAAAGAAAGCAGCTGAGAACCACTGTAACTTTAACAAACTCTTTTAAGTGTATTCATTTTTAAAGAGGCGTACAAAGCAACTTTGTCAACATTTCTGTGGGTAGCAACTGCTTCCTTCCATTCTACTTAAACTTGCACCACAGCATGTCAAAGTAAGCCTGCTCTTCAAGTGAAACATTGCTCTGACCTACTCATTAGCCACATAAATACCTTTAAGCATCAAGGACTGAGCAAACTTACTGTACTTAAAAAAACAACAACAAAACAAGACACCACAATACAGTTTAAGAACGTCTGGAGGATCTCTCCATTATTATCAGTCCAACAGTACTCAGTTATGATTTACAGAACATAACATGCCACTCAAACCCCCTTTCTGTGGTAATTTCTGACCAGCAAACCCATCTCTCTCAACAGATGTTTAAGTACAAAAGTGACCGGAAATCAGCAAAGCCTGGTCTAATCGATACAAATGTGATTCACCATAAGCTGGCTCAAAGCCTTTCTTGGAGTTCTCTCCAGTGGTCACCTACAAACACAGTGAAGCAGGACAAGGGCACTGAGGCTCCAGTACTTTGCTATTTACAAGCCTGGCAATATAGTATAGCAAAATCTGCAGGCTTTTAATTAGGTTTGGAGCTGTAACAACTTTTATGAGGCAAAGTCATCCTTGAGTCAGCTGGACTGTTTGTGAAAAAATATATGATAACAGAACATAGGTTTCTGAATGCAAATCCATTCACAGTCTGTTTGAAATCCTTGGAAAAAGGTGTGATAAATACATACGTGCATTACAAAGGGAATAAATGCAGAAAATGCTAGTTTTCCATTCCTTGTTTTTTGTTTTTAACTCTTAAGGACAAAAGTGAGAAAGCAGCATTTTTACTCAATCTAAAAACACATTGAAAGGATAAAGGGAGCGAAGCAATGATGTTTTCAATGTCATATTTACTTCCCTGGTGTAAACATAAAATAAGGTACACAGGCTCTCCTCTACTAACAGAGGCCCAGTACCGTGTTCTGACTTCAGTAAGACTCTTGCAAACAACCCTAATGGTCTGCACTAAGACCTTAATAGATCCCTCAGGTATCGATTAGTCTTGAATCAGCAAAGCCATCTTCTGGTTTACTCACATTCTAAAAGAGTAGAACCTCAAATAGAAGTAAACATTAATTTTCATAAACTACTCCGTATTAATAATTCATTACACTGCTGTCAGTGGCCTAATAATTCTTTTCTAACTCTTATTGTTATATGTGAAGCTAGTAATAAAAACTTTATCCCTGCTAACGGTACTCAGAACAATATTTTTTCCTCTCACATCTCCTTTCTGGATAGTACCCAGATATTTGCTTTAATATTCAAAGTGGGGAGAATCCCACACCTTTCTGCTTATATCTAGTCTGGACAAGAACACAACAGCCATCCAGGAGAATGCCTTTCCGAGAACCCTCTTTTTATATACTGGAATAACACTCAGAGTACAGCATAAAAATATTCTCTTCTTTGCAGCTACAAAATGAATTAAAAAAGAAATGCTCCATTTAAGTATGGGTTCTTTGTACTGATGCCACTCAAGACCGCTCTCTGCCCTACCAGCTTTATGACTGCCAAATATTTGTAGAGATGTCTGCATTTCCCCCATACTTCTCAAACTGCACTGTCAAGACTGGTAACGAACAGCAACAAAGCAAACAGGCAACCATAACTTCAGTGCTTTGCCAGACACTATTCCATTTTTGGTTCTCTCAACAATTCAAGCCCAACTAATTCCAAACTGCTATTTGGTTCTGCAAATACTTTTTTTTTTTCCTCAGAAATAAGTGTTTATGCATCACATATGTTTAATCTGAAGATATTTTTTCACCAGTATTTTCCAGGCAATATCCAGGCCCTTGGTTGCTGTTACGCTGAGCAATGTTCTAGTTGAGTACGCAATAGTCAAGTAACAAAGGACACCTGCAGCTCTAGCAAAGTTTTCAACATTAACATTGTACTCAACAGTTTCTTTTAGGAATAGTTAAATACTGTACCATGAGGCAACTAAAGCAAAGATTAGAGACCTGTTTTAGCAGGAAGGTACTTTGTGTGATGCCAAGATGCATACACACATACCAGATCTGCTTTGCCAGGGAATAGGAAACGTAGAAATGCAAGGACAGGTGAATGCCTTCTCTTGGGCCTGCAACTCATTTTTCTTTCTATGCAGCACCTCAGAAACGTGCGTGTAAGGTTTTTTTCACAAAGCTGCATTGTGACAAATCTCACATACAGAGCAGCGTAATGCTAGAAAACTCATCTAGGTCGTGCTTCATCTGAGACCTCAGCTCATCTACACGCTAATTCAAAATGGATGCAAGCTGGTTTCTTCCAAACACTGTGCTCCTAATATCATTTTAACACATAACTTTAATATTACGGTTTGGGGACAGGAAGTAGGTGTGTAGTGTTGTTATATAGATCCGTTGATTGCCTCTTCCAGGGATACTACATCAAGCATTGACTTTTCAGTTGAAAGGACAGTTGAAGGTCTATCAGTATACTCTGGCTCATTGTGCCACTTAGCCACATACATAGTTCTGAAGAGCATTAAATAACACTTCACAGTTGGTAATACAGAACAAACAAAGTGGTACTATATCAGGAAGTGCCTATTTCTATACTGGTAACTGAACCATTTATCACTGAAATGCCATTATTTGCATCTGTCAGAAAATGGTTTCAGGTACATTTCGGTTGCTTTACAGAACCAGACTGATACAGTTAGAATTTTCTTAAGAGGACCAATCAAAAGTACTGATGCCTAATGACTGACTATCACCAATTGCTAATACTGGCATACGAGTCTTCTCATCAAAGCAGAAGCATCAAAAGAATATTCAGGCTTAACTATGACAAATGTTTAAAAGGCTGCTAGAAAAAAGTCAGCCTGTTCTTCTACCAAGGGGAGAAAGCCCCGTAGGCTAAACAAAGTAAATGCTATTTTATGTCAGTTGAGGGGAAAAAATAGCAATCCTCAAATATGAAGAGCTGGTAGGGAGCTTTAAAAAAACTGGGATCAGGTTCAGCATATCCCTGAGCCTGACTACGGACACCACAAGGTTAAATCACTGTTGCAAAATACAGCACACATAAGAAATATCCACGATAAATTTCAGTGTGCACTGCAGTCAGCCAAAGGACCAAATGACAGTAACAATTTAAATACGGAATTGCAGACTTTGCCAGTATGCAAAATGTAGCAGTTACTGGCCAGCAAACACTATATAACCTGTTTAAACACTAGATTAGCAGAAAAGAAAAGTTAACCACTATACGAAACCTCTATTTCCTTCCTGTGGCAATTTCTGTGAACTTCACTGTGTAAATGTGAATCTCAAAGATAAATTCTTGCAAAACAGCCATGAAGGTTAAAATCTATATCCTGCGAGAAACAAGAAAACAGTCAATATCAAAGACCAGATGCACCAAATGAATAAGAAAGCCAAATGTTGGTTCCAATTCAACGGGCCAAGCCTTTAGGCTGATATAAAACTTGCACAGAAAAAGTTTTTCTCATACTGAGAAAGGTAGATATTCTACTAACTACTTCTAAATGATTTTATTGTATGGTATTTGTAGCCAATTCATCTACTCCAAGGAATACTGAGAGAACGATTCAAATATGGTATTACTCATGGCTTGCTCGCAGCAGAGCACACTTCAGATTAGGGACAAGGTAGAGTTAAAGGAATAAGACTATTCAAAAATACAGTTAATAGGCAGAGAAAAATGAGTTATTCTGGAACAACTCTTTGCAGACAGATATCCTCATATACTCTTGATGCTAGGTGTCCTACTACACAACCAATCTCCCCCTTGTCATTTTCCTTTTGACAGCCATATGAACCAGAGGCAACAGTGAGATATCATGGGTTCATGTGCTAAAAGCAGAGACATCATGTGGCTGAGTACCTCATCATCCAGAGCAGACAGTTTTGTTCTAAGAGAGCTGAAAGATTAAAAAAAATAAAACTAGTAGAGTGGAAAAAACAAGTTAACCCAGTGAAAGCAGAAACTGATCAGATAATCAGGAAAAGGCTTAAAAGACTGCAGAAAAACAACTGCCACTAAAATCCCTGCAGAGATTTCACCTCAAAACAAAGACAGGCAGGCACACGCAGCAATCTTTTTGGTTTGGAACAACTGCTAGTTGCAGAGAGGATCTGAGATACCTTTTCCTTTTGAAGAGCCTGCCATCCTCAAGCTATTGCAAACCCACTAAGCACAAATTCCTGCTTTCCTCGTTGCTGAGACAAGAGGCAGAGATCACACGCAGGTATAACGGTAGCAGGACCAGTGCAATGAGAAACTGTTACAAAAGAAGGATGCTCACCCATCTCTGAAGATCCAGGCTTACAGAAAGATTCCACAAAGGAGGGATCTCCAGCAAGAGATCCTTCCTCAGTGGCAGTCAGTCCTTAAATGAGGTCTAAGAGCCTGGCTCCACCCCTTCCAGTCGCACAGGTGAATTACCTTCAGCTGTGCTTCCAGGCCTGACCGGGTCTTTTCTCCAGGTGTTCAGTCAGCAGTTCAGGACATGACGCAGCAGTTACCATACAGCAGGATTTGGCCAAGCTGAGACATAGTGACTACAAAGCAGAAGAAGAAAGCAGACAACACCCATCTTTCCTTAAAGAAATACTTTAAAATTAATTGTCAGTCTCCCCAGATGACTCACAACTATACACATTCAGAAACACGTGATCACTGTATTTATACACTCACTGAAATATTTTCTGGAAGAGAAAGCTTTTCAGGATGGAGGAGAGGAACCATCCCGAAACAGAGTTATGCACTTCTACATCTACTGCACTAATATTATAGCAATTTGTGCACTCTAAGAGCTGTTATTGTCAGAGAAACGTGAAAGGAAGCAACAAATAAATCATGGCTAATGGATACAAGTTTACCAACTTGAAAGTCCACAGAAGTTGCTACCAAGAGCCTGATAGTAATGATCCAGTGACAAATTCCTAGATAAATAGAAGAAAGGGAAAAAAATAGGACTCCACTGCTTATGCTACCCAGGTATACTTACGAAGATCCAGAGATATTAAGCGCAAGCACTGTTCAAAGTTAGTCAAACAAATACCTATATCTTGGCAGAGAATTCTAGAGTCAAACAGAACACAGAAATATTAAAGCACAGACTATAAATAGGAGGATACCAACAAAAACTATAAGGACTGCCCCTGGCAGAGAGCAGGTTGTTTTTGTAAGCCCCTCTGATATCAAAGTTAAATTCAGCTCTGCATTTGAGAAGATGACAGAGTTAGCAAAAGCAGAAACACTGCATCTTCACAGGAATCTCGCAGTGCAGGCAACATGAAACTAGTAGACACATTAAAATGAAAAATAGATCTCAGCTTCAAAGGGAAAAAGAATCACTCTCAGATTTACAACAATACTGTCACAAAACATCCATATTTAAAGAAGACAATATAAAAGGAATCAAAATACATTTCTTCAAGTATAATGGGCTTTAGTCTTTTATCCTCGTATATGGAGAGAAGAAAAAAACACACAAAGAAGAAGCAAATGACATGAAGCCTTCGCTAGCTTGGGAAAGGTGGTCCACCAGTTTTAAAAACTTTTCTCCGCCTGAGAACATTTAAGCTATGCATTTATCAAAGTAACTCTGAACATAGCTTAGAGTCTATGGACTTTGCTTCAAACAGAACAGACACTTTCAAGCTGCCAGTGGACCGTGTTGCTTATCTACACGAAGACTCAGTACAAAGCCCAGGAGAGAACTGTTGTTACCTCCTACCTGAGTGCAGCTGATTAAGCATGTCCTTGGCAAAAAATTGTGCAAGTGACTTTTAGCTATCAGGAACTTAGCCAAACTGAGCAGTTATCCTACAGGTGACACAGTAGGACAAATAAATGATAGCTCTTAGAGTTTGCTTTAAATCTAAAGAGATTTGAAGAGAGATTTGATAACCCCAGGGAAGAAAAATAAAAAGTCAACTGATCGTGCATTCCAGCACTCCTCATCTACACTGCCCTTCCCAACTTCATTCTGGAGTCATAAGTTGAGCACATCTGAAAGATAGGAAGCATCCACAAGTTTGCATGGTTTATCCTTTCCTTTCCTCCTCTTTAGTAAGTGCATTGCAAAGAATGCTACAATATACTTTTGAACAGAGGATCAAGGTCTATTGTGTTAAGTATCTTAAGGCGATGGAAAGCGCAGCAATGACAGCAGAGCAGCGAAGTCCTAGGCTGTGCAAGTGAGGACTTGCTCAACTATAACAGTCGTGGGCACAGAAACAAAGGAAAACAGCTGCTTACCTTCAGAAGGCCTCAGGTACACAGAGACCTTCAATAAGATACCCCCACCTCCACTGCCAACCCTTAAATGAGGTCTGGGAGGGGGTGCATTCTGGCTCCAGCCCTCCCAATCACTTGGGTACATTGCATGCACCTGAGCTCCCCTAGCCTGGCCCTGCCTTCCCACCAGGTGCTCAATCACTGCTTCAAGCTGTGACTTAGCATTTCCACTACAGCTACTTTCTTCATTTCATCCATGCCCAAATCTAGACATGAAGAAATGTGGTCTTCCCAGTTACTGTGATATGAATAGCTACTCTGAACATCCCCTAAATGGCGTGAAGATCAAAAGATGCACGTTGACCATCACCCTGTATGTAACTCGAAAAGGAAAATTATTTCACAACTGAACAAATCAGCAAGAAGTACTTGAGATCCGTAGAATAAACATTTAAAAACAAAACAAAACAGACAAAAAATTATCAAGAAAATCCAAACATACTTATTAACCCAATCTGATCTTCAACTTCATTCACTGGGGACATTTTTAAATACTCTTACTTGTTTATTTGTACTAGAAAACAGCTTTCTTATCTCATTGAGGTGATTAATACATCATATGTAATAATACAGACCCAGGTTTGTTGCATGCCTATGTCAGAACACACAAGGCTCTCTGGGGAACTGACATTTTATTAGCTCTGATTTCAATCACATGTGCAACTTGCACCACTGCAGTGGTTACTGCTTTTGTTACAGTAGTATCACTGTTACAGCTCCGCAAAACAGATGCACAGCAACTATCCCTAATGTGTGCTACTTCATGTCCCAACAGCTTTTTGAATTTACTGAACAATTTTTAAAAGCATCTTTAAGCTTATGCGTCAATTTGAAAAGTTTATCTCCACCTCTTTTTTAAAAATCCAACAGAAAATGGAAGGCAAGGAGGGACTTAATATAGATCCTCTGCCAATAACGGAGGTTTCACATTAACTCATCAAAACCAGTTTGACTTAGTGGTGGCTTTGTTTCCATTCCTCTATCCCCCTCTTTGTCCACATCCAAATTAATCTTGAAAAACTGCTTGTGTGAAGTGAATAAACTAACTGTGAGGGGATTACTGCTTTCACTTTCTATTTAAAATACTGTAGAACCCACACCAAGGCCAACAAAATCAGGTAAGAGGGCTCATACAATGCGCAGTACGCTCATCCGCCACCACTTAGGTAAAACACTACTGAATTCAGTTTTAAAGTCTTGAACTGGAGCTTATTCCAGAAATCAGGTTGAACTGTACTCTTAGATTTAAAAAAGATAGACAGTTTTGATTATGAACAGTGTTTGCGACATGAAGTTGTAATGTGATAAGGATGTGGGCTTTTTCTTCACTGGAAGGGAAAAACAAGAAATGCAGTAATTTTTTTTTTGCCTTTGAAGTAATTTGTCAAACACATTAAATTAGAATAATGCTTTCTTTATCAACTCTTGTTTTTGGTGCACTGGAGGTTTGTTGTATTCAAATCTTTTGAGTCATACAGATTGGAGATAAATACTTATAATGGAATTACGTTAACATATTATCTCAAGAACAAATATGCATTTATTTTCATTTTCCTTTTGGATCCGCTATGTTTCTTCTTTAATCCAGTAAAGCAACTGAAGATGTCTGCTTTCTTAAATATCTTACTTGTCTATCCCCAATAGATTTAGTGAAACAAGAGTTACTGCTAGTAAGAAGCAAAATGACTAACAAATTACAAATAGAATAAAATGATGTAGTTCCAAATAGCATATTATATGATGTATGTGTTACTTGGTTCTCCAGGGGTTTTCTCTAAAAACAAAAAAAATTGCTTGTTTTGCAACCAAACGAAGACAAACAATACGGAGCTACATGCTCGGTTGCTAAAATTAACAAGTGCACTTACTAGCTGAGGACTAAAAATATTCAGAAAATAACAAACAGAAACAAGCTGATGACTAGCAAATAAATGCACCTATCAGGAACAACAGACTAGCCATGATACATCCACTATTCCTTCCGAAACTACTAAAAATGAGGATCCGTTTTCTCATAAAGCGTTACAGCCACTATCATCAATACTTTGATCTGTATATGATCAGAGACCAAGTTCAATTAGGTGTGCCTAGAACTCCTCCTGAGCTCAGAGGAGCAATGAAGTCTCCTGCAGCACGGAGACTAAAACAACAGCACAAGGTAATCTTTTCCCTCCTTTTGGTACTCTGCATGCATGTTAAAGTGTCCACGGTATGTCTTCAGATTCAATTTTTTCTCCTTACAGCCACATCTCCCCTTTGCAAAGGTCTTGTTGTTCTTTTCAGAAAATGCAGGCAGAGTTCAGGAAGTGCTCCAGCTGCTCTTCATCTTGGTATGAAACCATTTTGCAGAGCAGCCACAGCTGTAGCATTGCTGTGAGCACCAAAGACAAGTAAGCCCTCTATTCCCTGTCTGCCCTTCCACCCCTCTCTTTGCAGCTTCTGTCAACCCTTACTGCCTCCTGAAACAATGTAGACACATGGGAAATCAGGGCTTGATTTACACCAAATACTATTCACAAGGAAAGGCCTTTTATGCACAGATCAAACTTACAGACCATACAAAGTGCAGAGAACACCTGTCTGGAAAAATCTTGAGTTGAGTAAACAAGCAGACAATGGGGGACAAAAAACTATCAAAGATTAGCAGAGAAGCAAACCTGAAGCCATGAGCCTGATAACATCTCTCAGCTGCTGGGGGAGCAATAAACATAATTCTTGCTGGTAAAAAGATCTATACATTTACCCTCGAGATTATTTTTGTCAAGATCAGAATTGTAAAAAAAAAATCCTATGGGTTTATATAATCATATATCAATGCACATACATGAAAAAGCATCTACCGTCATTCATACGTGAACTTTTGCATTTGTTGAATTAAGAAGGAATATTTCCTTACTGCGTTCCAGAAAGCAGTTTTATTTTTATGGAGAATGTAGCACTTCTTCAATGCAACTGATTGCTGAAATTGAAGTTATGGGAGTGGCACGCTTGACACCACAGTGGAAAACAAACAATAGTACTTAGCAGCTTCACAGTGCTTGATACTCAGTGCTCGATTTAAGCCTGAATATTCCAGCTGGAAGTCAGAGTATCTATTATTGCAGTTATGTCCCTAATCACCAAGAAAAATATGCTGTTCCTCCATATGCAAAGAGTCTCTGCCAGCAGAGGTCAATAATTAGCACACCGATCTATTATTAATTGTAATTAATTTCTACAAATAATATTTGTGAATATTAGTATTCACAATTTATGAGCCGATATTTAAAATCTGTGAAATAGCCCACTTGGCATACATCATAAATTACACAGTAAATTTGAAGCTCATGACTGGAAGAGCATATGTCTTAGAATAGATTGTGTGAAATGCCATACACAATGGTAGGAAATTCGCTCTTTATTAATATTCCCTAATTATTTAAAACTCGCTGCATTTGAATTTTCCTGCCAGCAAAATCATGGAACGTACGAAGAAAACAAAAACAAAAGTGATGGCTGTTTCAAAGCAAAATCTTTTGAAATTCAAAATATTGTATTTGGAGAGAGGGAAAAAAAAAAAAAGGAAAAGAAACAAAGAATTCAACGACCTTATAGATGCAGACAACTTTCACATGCAAGGATCTGTTCAGAAAAAATATCATTTGCAAATGTAGTCCTATGTAACCTGCAGATGTAACGCACAGTATAGACTTACTGTCATTTTCTTAAAGATAAGCACAATGGTTCACAGAGTTATCCCTTTTTAAGTTTAAACCACTCAAATCATGCTTAGAAAATACTTCCATTCTAATAGATTCTCTGTTTGTTACTTTCTAGGGGGCATGTAATAGTTTGTCTGAAGCACAACAGTTTCTTAATTGTTCCTCCATTTATCTAGATAGCACTTTCCTCTCTGCTGTAGTCAATAGTACTGTCACAGAGACCTGGCTTAACTGAGTAGGTATCGATGGTCTTTCTGTTTGACCTGAGACATGTGGAAGCGTTTCCAAAGTACAGTTGACGGCATTTGGGAGATTAACAACTCTGTGTGGTCTTCAAAATCTCATCATTATTTCCTCTACCCTAGTCTGACAGACATTACTGGGACGAAATCGGGACACTTGAGTCTTGCCTTCAGTTCCACTGTTCCTTTGTTTCGTCATCTCCTCAGGCACATTGATCCTTTATTTCTTAAGTGCAAAGACTCTCTGATTGCCCTGATGATTTTGTGGCATCACTCCAGGTAGCACTTTGTTAGTACAGATTCGGAGTCTCAGGCGTGTAACTTAATCTCCAGTTTACTGAACAAACTTTGCTTGTTCGTACCATCAAACGTGTCCTCTCCAAACCATTGCATATCACAGAATCACAGGGGTTGGAAGGGACCTCAAGACCTAAAGCAGGTACCCTACAATAGGTTACAAAGGTAGGCATCCAGATGGGTCTTGAATATCTCCGTAGAAGGAGACTCCACAACCTCTCTGGGAAGCCTGTTCCAGGGCTCTGTCGCCCTTACTGTAAAGAAGTTCTTCTACATGTTTGGATGGAACTTCCTGTGCTTGAGTTTCAGGCCATTGCTCCTCATGCACACCACCAAGAAAAGCCTGGCCTCATCCATTTGCCTCTCACCTCCCTTTACATATTTATGAACATTAATAAGATCCTCCCTCAGTCTTCTTTTCACCAGACTGAACAGACCCAGGTTACTCAGCCTACCCTCATACAGGAGATGCTCCAGGCCCTTTATCATCTTTGTGGCCCTCCACTGGACTCCTTCTAGGAGGATCCCTGTCTTTTTTGAACTGGAGAGCCCAGAACTAGACACAGTGTTCTAAGTGTGGTCTCACATCCAAAGCAGAGTAGAGGGGGAGGATCACCTCCCTCAACAGGCTGCCCACTCTCTTTTTAATGCACCCCAGAATACCACCAGCCCTCTTGGCCACAAAGGCACAGTGCTGGCTCATGACCAACCTGATGTCCACCAGAACACCCAAGCCCTTCTCTGCAGAGCTCAAGGCTTGCTTACCAATCTCTCTACAAAATATACTGCTGTCATTCATCCTGTCCCATACAATGTCCTAGGGCACAGGCATTAATCATCATGATGCATTCTTCAGTGTTAGGTGACGAGCCTGTGCCAAAGCACAAATGGTATATAGCTGGCTCAAGCTTATTTTACTTTGAGTCTTAGCAAAGGAAGACTGAATGAGGCATTTTAAAATTAAAAAAGAAAAAAAACAACCAACAAAAGTATAGCTAAAAAGAATCTAAGAGAGAGGTCTCTCATTTGCTTATTACATACCCTTAGGGCTCTTGCAACCTACCTGACTGCTCTGAGACTTCATTCTGATCTTCTCTTGTTTTCCTACCTCAGTTTTCAGGGATACCATCGTTGTGCAGACTCTCACCTTGTCAGTCCAATTACCTTCTTCTTTTTGCACTCACACATTCCATGTTAAAATGAGGATAAACAGACTCCCCCTATGGCCCATGGGATTCTCTTCCTCACACTAGGTATCACCTCTTGCTGGAGATAGAGAGCACTTTGTGGAGAGTGCCACCACACCTCCCTGCCATCCCTCCACCAGACAGTTGAAGAGGGACTGTCAGGTTGCCTGCTGGGGGACAGGGAGCTCTGAAAAGCTGCCTGGAGAACCAACGACTACAAGTTGAGAGGTACAACAGGGATACAGTCCCCCACTGACCTCTGATAAGTGATGCGTTCAGCTTTACATCTTTGAAAGTATATGACATCAGCAAACAAGTACTAGCACAAGCTATTGCAGTCCCTAGTCTCACTGGTTAAATCAAGACATCCTTAAACTGAGCATCTCCCCTATCCCCACAAAGAAAAATTAGAAACATGACATTATACCTGCTCAACAATGCCCATAGAAAAACAAGCCACAGTGCAGTTGTTCCAGAGCTAAGCTGTCCTGACAAAGTAACATCAACAAAAAATTAGCCAGCTTTTATTAAGCCATGTTTTTAAGCATCATTTTCTACTCTTGGGTGGTCCCAACCAAGAGACGGGGTGAGGAGTGTCAGTGAACCCCAGACTCAAGACACCGGTATTTATCTGAATGGGTGAAGCTCTCCGAATTCCCCAGTTTCATGTTCAGTGCCCTTCAGCAGATAAGCTCTGCCTGAGGTGCAATTCTATTGACCACAGGGTTCTGTGGATTTACCCTGGGGATGTATTTTGCTCAAAGGGATAAACTTCCCCCCGAAACAAGCAAAATAAAATAAATAGTGACCTGGAAATCCTATTAGTGGTTCCCAGCATTACTGATTAACAGACTTAATGCAACCACTTTCTAATAATCTGTTTACTAAAACATAGCGATTGCTTCTTTTCTAGTGCACATAGGCGCTGATACTTGCGACAAGTGAGCAGCACATTAATCATCTCCAGGAGAAAGAGCTGCTCCTAACTGCTTTTCAGTCAGTAGATTTCAGATAGACAAGATCAAAACTCCCAGGTAGTTCCAGGAGGCAGCATGTAATTCACGGTACCGAATAGGAACTAAAAGCAAGCAATAGAAACATGGAATCTATGGCAATGATTCAGAGTGATAACCTGCTAACAGACTATCCCATACATAGGGCAAACTGATACTGTAATTTTGAGAAGTGAAATAGCTCAGTTTTCATTAACATATTCAGTATTATTTTGAAGTGGCATTTAGATTACAAAGCAGCATCAGTAAAATTTGCATAGATAACTACAACCTTTTATGAAAAAGGGTGTACTGCCTTTTCAAAATGTCACAGAACAGCCCTTTAAAAAAATTAAGCAAGTAAAATTACAGTAAGCTTTCTTCATTACACTGAAAATTAGCCTACAAATACTTAAAAATCTACTTTCATCTATTGCATTTATTTTGTGAACAGATTTAGAAATCAAAAAGTTTCTTAAAGATTTTCTGGAACAGAGAGTAGGAAAAAAAGTTAGGCATGGTATATACTGTAAAATACGTGTTTTCAA
Source organism: Aquila spilogaster (assembly GCA_024606505.1). Lineage (NCBI taxonomy): Eukaryota > Metazoa > Chordata > Aves > Accipitriformes > Accipitridae > Aquila > Aquila spilogaster. Next base: position 9,996,547 of record JANHGO010000002.1, on the reverse strand, counting down.
ATGGATCTTGGAATGCTTTACACTGTTGATACTACTCAAAAATGAATATAAATGAAAATGTCACTATAAATAAGGGATTTTTTGCCGACCACCATTAATATTTAAAAACAATGTGTGTGGTTTTATTAACTCAAATAAGAACTCTTCCTTAAAACGTCATTTACGTAAATTAAGTATCTCCTTGCTGGTGAAGATACTTTTCCTTTTTCTTCTTCAATTGTCCAATTTAAAAAAAAGAAGAAAGGAAGAAGGAAAGAAAGAAAGAAGTGGGGGGCTAGAGGGCAGATAGATTTCATGCAGCCAAATTCTAATAGACCTTCCAGATATATAGCATCTTGTTAAAAATTCATGCAGGCCAGAATACTAGAAGGTCAGAAAATGTCTTTGAAATTCTGCCAGAGCTCTTTTTGATAATTCATTCAGGTTTAAAAGGGAAAATTCCTCATTAAAAAGGAACTAATGCTTATTAATTTATACTCCTAAGGCAGAGGCTGAATATTAAGCAGTGGACTCTGTTAATCCATTTATTAAATATCAAAGACCATATGTTTTCACCCCTTGTCCTTGCTTATTGATTAATTGCCTTAGACCTATATGGGTAAAAGCAGGAAGAAGTCCCTTTAAAGGTAAGCCTCCATATACTTCATTAACATGGTGAAAGCTGTATCACTCTTATGTGTGCTATATATCTTAAAGAACTGAATCTCCTCTGCCTTCGGGTAGAAGTCTATAATCTACTGGATCTGGCTAAATGAAAATTCTCTTTGCTGAAATTTATCATTTTTTGACAAAGATTTCTGGTTTCCTGGTGAACACATAATTGGACATTAAGTACAGCCAAGGCTTCCCTGTGCCCCAAGAGCAAACCAAAGCTTCTCCTCTCTGTGCTGGAATACAACCAGGAACCAAGCATTTTCCCTGTTCATATGCACAAACACAAGTACAGTTTAGATGAAGCTGTGGTTTACAACTGGTTCACAATTTATGTTATGAATTACATGTTTGTCACAGCTACCAAGCAGTCCCCATTAGGCCCAGAATCCACTTATTACCAAAGCAGTAGGCAACATACAGCAGAGTCAATGCAGTTTTCAGCACGTCTGTATTTTACTGTGTTTTGTGCAAATAAGGTTCAGTTCCTATACATCTTTCGTATAAGACAATTTAAGACGCTGAAATTCTACACTGAGATTTACTGAACATCACAGTCTAATGTCTATTTAACCTCTTAGAAATTATTTCTCCCTCACCCCAAAACTGAAGATGATAACATGCAAAGCAGGATGTCAGGTAAATCAAGATCATATCAAGAATGATTATAGATGTGGAGAAGGATGACATTAGGTAGCAGAATAGCCTTCCAAATGATCAAACCTCTCTTCATGAAAAAAATAAAGTTTAAAAAATAAATGATGTGGCAAACAGCCGGAAAACAAACCACCAAGAGTAATCATAATTAATACCTTCAGGATCATCATATAATATGCTGATGCACACTATCTTGCAGATCAAGTCCCATGACAGAATACGTGAAAGCAGCAAACACTGGAAAGGCTTGCTTGGCAACCTCCACCTTCTCAAACTGCAGAGAGGGAAAAGGCCTCGGAGGAGCAGGTACTGTCAACTCTGCAGGAGTGGCTGAGTCAGCAAGCAAGCTTCCTAGCCAGAATTCCTTGGTCAGGAAAGATTATTCTCTTCAACTTTTCAAAACCAGGTGACGCTCACCCTACTGCTAATTTTCAGTTGTCTGCTAGAAGCCTACAAAGACTTTTTCTCCTTTTTTCCTTAAGCTGCAGTAGCGAGCGGACAACTAATGAGGTGGCAGATGAGCACTGGCAGAGTTGAAACAACATGTTGTACGGGGGAAAAAAGCATGTAGCAACAAAGAGAGGAAAATCCACAACAACAAAAAGCCTGTAACAGGGAGAGGATGAGGGCACTTCACTTGACACAGTTATAGAGGACTTTAAGGTGCTTTTCTTTCAGTACAAGGGCTGCTGTGTGCAGCCACCACTCCCTCTGCTAATTCCTGCTGCTCCCTCAGTTGTACCAGCACAAGTTTTGTCTGACTGTGAGCTGAATCAGATCAAAGCATTGATCCAAGGAGGAAAAAAAAAAACAACACCAAAAACAAACAGGAAAAGAAAGACAGAAAGAAAGAAAACCGCAAAGCAGCTGCCACTGCTGTCAAAAGAAATGTCAGGCAAGTCACAAGCCTCACCAGGCCTTTCTGAGCCTGTGGTTTCAGAGCAGACAGGGGGCACGGTGCCTTGAGACCTGCAGCCAGGACAGACAGCGACGACACACAGGCCCGTCCTACCACAAGGCTGCAGCAGAATTCAATGTCTAAGTCTAAAATACAAGTAGTGGGGCTTATAACTATAAAACATGAACACAAGGTGCTAAACCATAAGTTGAGATGGGTTGAGCATGGGTGCAAACCTTCTCATTCCTGCAACACTTCAGCTGTTCGGTGTTGAGGTGCACACCTGCAGTTCACACTGGACTTCCACCTGTTTCTGAACCACCAACTCCTCAGGGAGTTCTTTCCAATTGCAGAATCTTCAAAAACAGAAACCCCAACACTGATCCCCATATGCACCATGACAGACAGAAGAAACTGCATCACAAAGCATCTAGTACGCATTCAGAAACTCCAGTAGAGACGGAACATTCATCAGCAGAGTCGAAGTAAAAATGAAACAGATTCAGATTCAATAAATGTTTTCCTATATTCAGACTGGCTTCACTTCTTACCAAGTTAAAACCTCCTTTCCATGTCAGGAACAAATTTCAGCAAAGCACCTGTCCACCACACTACACGTGAACTATGGCATTTATTAAACGCTTTCTTAGCTCTGCAGATACCAAACACTTCTCTGCTGGACAGTCTGTCAGACATAAATATCCAAACCAACTCTGGCTCTGTAACTACTGGGCAACTGTTTTCCTTGTCTATGAAAACTATGAGGAGAGCATCATGTAAAATGTATTTTGGTGTCTGTCACTATGGTTTAGACAACCGTTCCTGATAATAATAAGCTCAGCCCTAAATGCACGCATGCCATGATCATGCTGTGTGAGTTTAAAAATGCTACTTGTCTGCCTGCCTGTTTAGCGTGCAGTTTTACCCACCAGGAGCACAAATGATTTAAAACCCAGATGCTGAGCAATTTGAGATGCAGGAGCACCCTACAGCGAAGCAATTATTGCCTTGGAGGGTCTTATTATCTTCATCATGCCATGTATTCTACAAAAAGTAAACATGCCTTCATTATTATATATTTCCCAAGCTACTGTATTGTAAAGAGAAGTTTTGAAAGAAGTTTCTCATCCATAAATATAAATCTCATTGTCTTTTCTCCTCGCTTAGAGAATCAACAGACTCCTGCTGTTTTCCTTCCTTTGTATTAGACTCCTTACGCTCCACCCTCCAAAACCTTGACTAGCAGTGGGGGCAACTGACCAAAGAATACAAACATCAGGCTGCTTGCAGGGGCAAACACCCACACTGCTCACCCTGGGACACACTGCTTACCCTTGATAGCCACAAGCATAAGCTGTAGCACATTTGGTCAGATCCACGTGAGCCACAGAACCGTGCAGGAGAGGCACTAGCACTCTGGTTTAAGACAAACACAGCTTAGCAGCCTTTAAGTCATTTTAAATCAATAATGTTCATGTCAGCAATCTAACTGAATAGATTTCATAATAAAGGAAAAAAAATTCTTCATCGTAGGACAATGCATTCGTGTAACATTATCATCTTGCTACATTTCCCACTGTTAATTAAAATGCATTGAGACAAGTGACCTGTTGACTTAACTGCACATCATCAGTTGCAGAGCTGGGCTGCGTGTTTGGTTTCTTCTGATCACATAAAGACCACCTAAGCATAACTCAGAAATGCAGCTTTCATGTATCAACAGCACAGCAAGGAAGTGGGCCAACAAAATGCTGAGCATATTTGGCAGAAATGTACAGACTGACTAATGAAAACTGCAGTTCCCCATATTATTTCTTGAATTTCATGAATTTTTTTCTTAAATAAAATTCAAAAGGTTTGTTGAATCATCTAATATGTTCCAGATGTAATGACTGACATTTCTTAATCTTTATAGTGTCTGTGCGATGCATAATGGTTCAGATCAGACAAAAACACATTTTTCACCTATCAGCTATCTACAAAAATACACACTTAGATGTACCCATGATATATCCACTAATACTTTCCAGAAACAAAAATTGGCCTCTGTAGGTTTCAAAGCAGCACAGAGGAAGGTGCCCAACGCATGGCAGCATCCTGTCCCATTCCCACAGCCTAGACTCCTTGTGTGAGTGTTACTATAAAGAAAGAGCTCCTGCGTGTTATGAAATTGAGGCTGAAAAAAAAATCAATTGATGTATTTAAATTCATGTACAGTTCTTTATAATGAAGATCAATAATAAATTTGAGATCATACAGTATTTTAACCACAATAATTGAATGTACGAGACTGGATGTAGCTCAGAGTCAATTCCAAGTTTCAGCTATCTCCAGTATCACATTAGCTGAATCCCAAGGCTAGTCAAGGCCCACTTGCTTGGAATCAACAAGCTGAATAAAAAGAAATTGCAGAGAACATTTCATTACTTGAGTGAAGCAAACAATCTAATCTCTTCATGGTGCACAATCATCAGCACCAGGGAAGGAAGATAGATGGCGAAAGCACTATCCAGAACACTTCTGCTGTTGAGTTACAGCGTGTTCTGCTTTATCAAACTATTTAGCCCCGAGCAAATGCCTAATAAGGGATCAAATCAGTCCTGTAATTAGAGATAATGTTTTTTGTTGATGTTAGCAATGCCAGTGCAGAGCAGGAATATTATTGCAATTTCATTTTGAAAAATTCAGAACTGAAATTAACGCTGGCTGCTTTGCAGCAATCACGAGAGTATAATATTCTTCATTCCATGATGTCCTATGGCATATATATGTTACACAATGCTAAATAATACATGCATACTGAATAATACACACAACTAGTGATAAAGCAAGAACAATACAAGTTATTCGTTATCTTAATAATAACAAGACAGGAATACTTAGTTTTAATATACTGGAAAACAGAACAAAAAAGATCTTGTGAAGGACCTTGGCATTTTTTTTTTTCAGCCTCAGCTGGACAATACCCATCTCTATGCTCAAGAATAGCCAACAAAATATTTGTAGAGTTGTTGCCCAGGAATCAAGAAGGCAATGATGCATTTATTGAATTTGTTTTTCAGCGCACAACACAGAAATCCCCAACATTCACCCTTGTGAAAGGGTGGTTTGAAGCACAGAATTACCCAGCAACTTCTCCCTCACATCACAAATGACATCACCTGGCAGCCAGAGTACTGAGACCTCACGTTTTTCTCCACATTACTTTCCACACTCAAATACCCATCTGCCAGACTCAGCACTGGGATGTGCACCATCTGTGCTTAGAACAAGAGTGAAGGAAGACTCAAAGTGGTTAGAGGTGTATAAAATTGATGTAGGGATAGACCCTACTACTCCCAAGGTAAGAGCCATGTGATTTCTGCTTCTTTCTGCTCCTATAATCACTGGATCTCCCACCAGGATGTATAGGTTAAATTCTTTTATTGTTGCTCTACTCTTTTCATATCATTACTCCACTCATAGTCAACTGTGGATTCATTTAGTAGCTGTAAAACCTTTTTAAAACAAATTTGTTCATACCTAACATTCAACTGTTTGCATCCATGATTTATTTGGTCCAATGCATCTTGCTGCTGATTTATTGTCAGCTCAGGCTTATAGATATAGCAATTGATTTGTCTTAGCTCTTCTCTGTCTTACATGCCCTAATTTCCAATTAATCCCTATTTGTTAGTGCCTAATTTCCATTAAAATTCCACAGCCTTTGCTTAGCAGTGACTTACTGGTCTGCAATAAAGACGGCTCCGATTTTTACACATCAGGTATGGTTTTGCACTATGACTAGCAGCAGTAACTGAGCACGACACTGCCTTTGTGCTACAGATGGATGTCATATGGCACACGTAGGACGCAAAACAGAAAGATGGAAGTCAAACTAAAGGAGAAAGGGAGGTACTCTGTTTAATACCTACACATAATAAACAGTCATTCAATTTAACAAGAGGAATGGATGCCTCACCTATCTGCCATTACACTTGGAAGAAGTTTTAGTCCAGATTTGCCAATTTCTTCCTGCTCCCATTTGTGTTTAACTGTAATCCTAGGTTATATGCTGCACGCTTACCTCACGACATTTTTATTTTCTGACACTGACCTTTGGGACAGTTAAATGGCATGATTCTGCAGGCTAAGAACACCTCTGTGGGACAGTGGCTGCGACCAAGCTGTTGTACTTCTTGAGTGACAGTAACCTTATTTGGAGTCTAAATTGTTAAATTTATTCAGAACAAAAAAAGTTAAACACATTTCATGCAGAAAAATTTTGCTGCTGGATCTTGAAAGGAAAGAGGTCTGAGAGCTCTTGTGACAGGTCACTAGATGGAGCGGAGACTCTCAGAGCTAGGACAGTGCTGCACTCTCAACACGGACCGCTAATGATAGATGCCTTGGCTGATGAGCTGTTGTTCCCTCAGAACAATGAGAGACCATCAGGCATTCTTTGTTAGCAGAAGTTACATGATCAAAACACAGTTTCTGTTAATCAGAAAATGGAACAATAAACTAAAGCACAGCAGTTCCTTTCAGTCTTGTTGCCACTGCAACCTATAAGGGTTTCAACAAGAGAAAAATCAGGTACTCATAAAGCTTGTGGCTTGTATAGCTCTCTGCTTTGACTAACAAAGCTCCTCAAAGCGAAGCACTTCAGGGACTTCTCTAAAGTCTCCTTCTACAAAGAATGTATTTTATAGTTAAGGTACATCTTTGATTAAAAAAAACATAAAAATGTAAGAGTTGAAAACAAACATTACAAGGACCTTAAATATTTTTTGCACTGGTGCACAAAGCTTTTTCACAGTAGCCACGGAGAAGTTGCCTATATTAAACTACAGCATTATTACTATCTTACATGTAGTCCTATACTAATAGAATAGAAAACTGAAAAGCCTTTATACTATTTTTAATTATTACTCCACAAATGACCTTATTACAACAGTGTTTAAGTACAAAAGGTTCTTAGGGTTAAGAATAGGTCTCACTGATTTGAATGGAAACTAAAAGGATTCCTAAAGCTGTGAAACTCAAGGACTCTCTTAACTGCAGTTTATGAAGCACTGTTTGTTTAGTGGTTTTCTTTTATGAATGCTTCTACCAGCATGTAAACAGACACCGCATAAACACCAGTCACAACAGAGTTGGGGGCAGATTCTAAAGCATTTAAATTTAGGGTAACACTGGTTTTACTTACATGAGAATACTAAATAAAGTAGGGGCAAACAAATGCTATTGGCAGCACAACAGCATTCCCATGCTTTTGTGTGATGGCTGTTCCTAAAAGCAAGATTTCAATCAAAGGGAAAAGCCAAATGGTTGAGATGATAAATACATGAAAAAGCAAATGTTTTTTCTTTAAATTTAAGTAGTCTATATGAACATTTTGTCTGCCTATGGACCACACAGCACAGGCTGTACTGATGTGACTTTCCCTGTTTTTTCTTCTTTTCCCAAATAAAGAGAGAACATATCAAAGATTAAACAGAGCTAATGTTGAATTTCTGGTAAAGCCATAAGAAAAAGCAAATAACTGTCTCAAAACACAGCAGTAATTTTGAACTGCAGACTCCATGAAACAGAGAAATACAGACTCTGGCTGTATAGTCACTACTGCTGTTGGTTACATGGACCTGGATAAAATATGAGTATGAATGTCTAGGGATATTGTACACCTTACATGTACAAGCTTTAATTCAGATTTTTCATTACAGTCAGCCCACAAAGAGAAGACAGAGCATGGAGAAGCAAAAGATCTGCTGCAGCTTCAGAGTCCCAAAAAGCAAATGCACACACCTGCTTCATGCCAACCCTTTGACACATGCAGCGTAAAATCTTAATTGTCCAGATCTTATAAAAAAACCCAGCTGAAGGGCCATATGCTGGCAGATGCTTAAGAGGCTTCAGGTGAGTTCACTATTCGAGAGTGGCAACTAAGAGATTCTGATGACACAGCCATTGTTGACAAGGAAGCAGCTTCATCTCCAGAAATGTGAGATGTGACCCTAAGTAGGAAACACTTGTGAAAGCTTACATTCTTCTGGAGCATTTCTTGTTAGGCACTTCTCCTTTCTACTCCTTTTTGCTTCATTCATACTTATCAAATAACTTTAAATTCCTGAGTATTTAAAAAAACCCACACAACATATCTGCGTTGTAGGATGTGTGGGGACACATCTAGGGAATAGCATGCATACTTAGAGGAAAAAACTTTAAAATGAAGACACCACAGTGAAGCTGATTGTAGGACTGAATTTCCAGGGACTTGAGTGAAGATCACAGAACAGTTTCTAGCTTCAGTGCCACTCTCTATGTGGATAAATGACAAATCCTTCATTAGCTACAAAAATAAGTCTCAGAATAACCAGTGCAAAATTATGGCTACACTGGAAAGGGGTGAACTACGGCTAAATGTTTAGAAATGAACCATAGACATGAAAATAAAAATTGCAAATCTTAACCTGACACATTCTGGATTTACAAAAACCCTCAAATCACAGCCATCTGTTTTTACTGGGCAAGTTTAACTTCATACTTTCACAGAAAAAGAGGAAATGATGCAAGATCATTTCCCTTTAGTATTTGTTTAAATTAACAGTAACTTCTATAGCTACACCTTTATATTTGTAAGTTACTATAAAACTCCTAAATTTCTCATTATTACAGGTATGAGTGTGAAAATTAATACTAATATCCCCTAACGTGTTTCAGACCTGATGTGATCATTTCTGTGGAGCCATTAAGTTTCATCACTCCCATAAATTCAGTCTCCATGCAATGAGTTCTTTATAAGAGGGCATTTAATTGCCTGATAGGCTATAATGGCTCCTCTGCATCAATAATAAAGTCAATAATCTGCGTTTTTTAAGCCTCTCTAAATATCCACTGACACAATAGGTTGTTGCAGTCCTAAGTCCTTCAGGCCCACTGGATCTCTAAAATAAAAGGTTTGAGACTATTAAATACACATTTAACATGACAGAATGTTATGAGTTTATTGGAGGTCAATGCTGTAAAATTATGTCTCTAAAAATCCTTCTCAGAAAGTAATTTATGGCATGGAATATGTTTATTAAAAGTCCCTGACTACAGATTTATATGATTTTTTGATGACTGAAACTGAATATGCTTGGGGATCAGTCCTGCAAAACCTTTCCTTGAAGTTCAGAGCTTGTTACTCTACATAATCCCTCTCAGATTCAGCTGAAATACTCCCAAGAGTAAATATACCCCCAGTAAGTATTTGTAGTTTCATGCCCTTAAACTTGTTTCCGCAGTGATTCCTCAGATGCACTGCATGATCTAGCAAGTTATTTGATTAGGTGGGCTTATCTGAGAAAGGAAATCATTTCCTTGGTAAGCAGTGAGATAAACTGTATGTACTTAGATGCACAGAGCTAACGATGCTAATTGTTATTACTTTCACAACTCTGCTTTCACTAACCAGCTATGTCAGTGGTGACCAATTAAAGAAAGAAAAATGCTCTCAGATGAAAGAAGATTTTTAAATCCTTTCAGGACATATTTCAAATAAAAATTAATAGTTCCTCCTACCCAATGCCCCCAAACCCTCCCTAAGCTTCAAACCCAAATCAGCCACACAAGGCTATTTACAGATCATTTGCAGTGCAATGCATATTTATGAATAAGCACTGCTTTTCTCCTGAAAATGTTTGCGAAACATTATCAAAAAATTATTCCCCTCTAACCCCCTCCCTCTTTTCTTGAGAGTATTTCCCAAAAGTCACTCCCTCCATGCGGCTGGAATGGTGGGTTATCACTACATCATAAAGAACAAGAGCTATTAATGAACTGCATAATACTGTTTTCATTTCTGTGCTTGGATAAACCGTGGGAGGGATAACATTTACACTAATTTCTGATGTAGCTTTCAGCATATACTGAAGAAATAACACATTCTCCCCAGCCCGGACTAAGAGAAAGCTTACCTCACAACGTGTTCATGCAGAGCTTCCAGTCAGCTCATCTTATGAGCTGGTCAGCAGGTGCTGCCCACCTCCTAGCAGAGAATGGTCCCACTTAGTCACGCCTGAAGGACAGCACTGTTCAGAAGTATCACCAACAAAACTCATGGAGGAATGCCAATCTCCCTTTAATTCCTAACTCAGCAAAACTCTTTAAGAGTGAAACACTGGAGAGAAAAGATGACTTAAATACAGATGTATCTCCCCATGTGAACAGCAAACCATTTACATATGCTTGCAGGTGTGACTCATTCTCAAACCGAATTCATCAGCTGTATGGAATGTTCTCTCAGTACTGAGGCCCACCTACACAGCTGTGCCACTGTGTCAGGAGGTTAAGGACAGTGATTTTTGGACTCCACCTGAAGCATACACCAACATACAGGATTTCTTCTATTTCTGTATGCTGGTTTTTAATCCTAGTACTGCGCTATAGATAAAAATTAATAAATGTCTGCCAAAGAAAAACAAGACAAAAATGCAATAGTAGGCCAGGCTATATTTTACTAGCAAGACTTTCACCACTGCAGAAAAGCAGCACAAAACCTTGCTCATTCCTGACTCCCTACTGTATCTTTTGACAGTTTACTTCCTTGTGTGTGTGTTGCCAGCCACAAGACAACTAAACACAACCAGCTAGGTGAAACGGAGCTGAGTCTTGGTTTGAATACAGTACGCTTTTGGCTTCCCTTGGAACATTCTGAACTTCTATTCGGAACAGAGCTTTCCTTTCTAAATGAATACAAAGTTTCCCCATTAGTAACTTGCCAATAGCAAATAGGTGATTTTTCACCACTCATGCTGCATACCTTAAAAGTAGACTTTCACACGTGGACAAAAATCTGTAGATGAAGTACACAGAGATCTATTGAGTACAGCTGATTTATAGTACCGTATCTGAACTGTCCCAAGCTGTACTGTAGCAGAGCTGGGATAAACATTATCACTGAAAGAAGCACAGTCATGCAGTCTACCCCATGCACAATGACTTTACCTCCCGGCCTTTCACTGAGTCTCTTCTACACTGAATTTTATTGAAGGCCCATCTAATCCGTGTCCCCCTCAAACCTCTCCTCTTTCTATATTCATAAAGTTTGTCTTCCACCTCAAAGCTGTTAGCAAAGCCCTGAGTGGATTCACAACAGAAAGTAACGTATTACCATAAGCTAGGAAGGGATTTTCAAAGAATTGTGCTACCAGCTGATAAAGGATTTGGGAAACTGTAAATCTTGCATTATTTATGTAATACACTGTACATGAGAAGCTGGGCTAACATGGGTGTATACCATTATGAAATCTTCGCCTTTAGGTAAATCCAACAACTAAGAAAAACTAAGCTATTAAGTTGCTCCAGCCACAAGCCAGGGTCTGCTAGGACCAGCAGTGCAAAGCTCACAACAGACCTTAGTAACCTCTGAGTAAGAAAGAGAAACTAAAAACTTAATCCTGTGATTAAATTTCTGCAGGAAGAGCCTTGGATCTATGCAAATCTTCAGTGCCATTAATTTTACAGCTGGACAAGAAGGATGATTAAAATGCAACTTTTCTTTTTTTTTTTTTAGGCTTGAGTTCTGAGCTAAATTCAGACTCCAGAGCAACAGTGTATTTGAGTTGTACTGAGCCATGAGCATATTCTACCAGTTGCTTTGAGGACTCTGCCTCCTGGATTTAGTTTCTCAGTCCCAAAACAGTCTGGATAATAGCAGAGGAATATTGGAGGTCAGTGTGTAAAAGAACACCGCTAAATGCAAAATAAAATCTGTTTGAAAGAATGCTGGACTCTTCTAAACTGCATTGTCCTGGATTTTTGTATTGTTCTGATGGGCTTTGAGATATGGGGACAGGAGCAAATACCATGCCGTAACTGAAATGGCTTTCAAAAGATGTATTTTAAATACCTCCTAAGTACTTGAAAAACAGTTTTTGTGGGGCACAGACTTATTGATCAGTATAACTTGTTACATACAACCTGTTAGATATTCTACAGAAACGACCATTTACGATTTCAGAGGGAACACAGACGTGTTTGTCCTGTAGTGCAATCAGTCTACCTGTCCTGGAGGAAGATTGCTCTCCTCCAGGAATGGAAACTTCTATTTATCTGCCTAAAGGGAAAAAGAAGCAAATAATTGATGGGAAGAGGACATGAACAGCCTTTCATATAGACAAGAAACAGTTTCAAACAGAGGCTTTCCTTAATCATCAGCTACAGGAACAGTATCCAAAAGGAAACACTTCCACCAAATTATTATCCTTGATCCTAATCTAAAACAATGCATACCAGAAAATAAGTACTAACTGAAAACACAAGGATCTCCCTCTGCCCTCAAACCTGGAAGTTAAAGGGAAACTGAAAATGGGAGCAGGTAGCAGCTTCTTTAATATGAGCCTGTCAAAGAAATTCATCTCAGAGAACTGAAATCCCCTTTAGGAAAAAAAAGATTTATGCCTGCACTAGTTAGGAGAAACTAAGAGCACCACTGAACAACAGAAGAGGAAAAAACTACTCACAGCACCACAGGGGCTGCCGAAATTTCTGAACTTTCATGTATTTTTGGCGGCAGAAATTGTTTGTCTCTGAAAATAGGGCACAGCACATAACACAGTACAACACCAATTGCTTGGCACTGTTTACACACTCCCTGGGTAGAGTTCTCTCATATCCTTCTGGAGTCCTTTACTAATTTCATATATATGCTAAGCTACAAAGAAACTAAGAAAAAAATCCATATTTTTCTGCTGTTTTGCATGTTAGAAATGTTGTAAAGTGGACTTTCTTTTTATGGTATTTACAGCATCTGGAAATTCCCTCAACGCTACGCCAGGCAAAAAGCAAATATGGCCTTTGATTCTCCTTTTACTTGCACTGATAAAGCAAGAAGTGTAACTTCTTTGACTCAGACAAGTTATTCCTTATTTACACTGGCATAAAATGAAATTCTACAAATTGTGAAACTATGGAAGCATACTACAATTCTAATACTCAGAAGAATGTGTACTGACAAATATTGTATAAGAGAACTCAACAGCCTAGGACAACCATACCTTCCAGAACTGAAGATAAGAAATGCAGTACTTGGGATGGTGTTAAATTTTGTTTCTTTTTTCATTACCAAAATTCTCAAAGTCCAATGAAACTGTGGATCAACACCGATGGCGTAACAGTGACAGAGCCGACCTCGGCACTCCCGTGATCTGGACAGAACTCTCTTCCCTAAGAACAAAGATATAGTACTGTCATGATCTACTCTGACGTAAATTACAGTGTACACCAATTTATCCAACAGTTTATTATCCAGAAGGTTCAGTTGCATGAAAAGCAGAACTAAACCGGAAAATGTTCTCAACAGAGCAGCTTTCTCAGGAAATGCCATTGAATAAACCCACAGCATTTTGCCCCAAGTTTCTCTCTCTGAGATTCACACATTTCTGATTGAATTCCTGACAGACTGTTGGAGAGCCCGGTACTTCCACACTGTGTCACACCTGGGAAAGAGCTAAACATGCACTCACACGTTCACCGCAATAGAGCTGACAGATTCAGGTTATCTGCACTACAGTGCCAAACTTCATGTCAGGGATTTGTCAAGAAGGCCTGGGACTTTTAGCCTTTTAGCCTTACAGCAGAGTCAGTTCAAAGATAGATATTCACACATAGGTAAATTATTAAAAAACATGTATTTCATATCTGCAGAGAACTTAGAAATAAACCCGCGTAACACATTTCTATGTTATGGTGCACGTGTGCTAAGTTAATTATATAAGAAAATCCTGAAGTAAGACACAGTAGAACTGAGAGAGAAGCTGAGACTTCTCACATACTGTAAAATATGCAAGTAACAAAAACCTATTTTAAGATTAGCAATAAGGTGAGGAATTCTTTTTTTTTCCCCCACACACATTCAGTTCAGATGATCCAGGGCCTGAGTTTCAGCTGCACCTTGAAACCTAGAAAACCATAGCCTGTGGTCAATACTTTGAAGTTTAGACTTAAAGGCACAAGCCTGGACATACCACCCTAAAAAGAGGGCCCTGCTAGAAGTGCAACAAAGCCCAGAGATTGTGAAATCTGTGTATTAATGATGCATTGGAAGAGAGTCTTATAGGTACATCATACTACAATATGTTAATCAAGTATGATCTAAGCCATATTACTGGATATTCTAAAACTCTTAATTGTGTATAATTTGGGAGTGGGAAGGGCAGCCTGTTTGTGGAGCTCTGTTTTCCCCTGGGGAACCTGATCTAGTGCCTGATTTAGTGGTTGCCAACCCTGATCACGGCAGGGTGCTTGGAACTAGATGGTCCCTGAGGTCTCTTCCATCTCAAGTCATTCTGTCATTTTCTATGAGTATATTCACCTGTTCTACATAAATGTTTATCATTTTTAAACAACAGGGTGCAATTACAGACAAGGAAAACTGAACCCCATCAAACTGTCCATGCAGAGAACTTCAGTGACTTGCAAGAAATGCTCATTGATTTTACTGGAAAGCATCTGAATAAATTACCCACAGCACAGAGCTGTAAGCTCAGCTGTGCCTCGACCAGCCACACATGCCTTATCCCAGCAGGACGCAGCAGTGACAACTCAGCACCTGCTCAATGTTCACTGGGCACATTAACAGTAGCACACCTGCGAAGCGCTCCCACTCACATTTTACTCTAAGGTTTGCAGATAGTATCAGGTACAAAATATTTTGTTTCAATAGTGAATATAATTGTCTGTCTGTAATTGTGGCCTCTTCATTAACAATAAGTTAGCATCGTGATATTGCCTTCACTTTAAATTGATATGTACTGAGCACTTTTGTCAACTGCTCACCTTCTTGCAAAGTTTAGGGCTTTACAAGTAGCTTCTTCCTCTTTATTGTTTGTACTTTTTGATACATCCTTTTCTTCTAACTTTGTTTGCTTCTCTATTGGAAAACCTTTGGGACTACAAATAACTGAAGGTATTAACTTTTGTAAGAGCATACTTCAGTCGCTGATGGAAAAAAAGAAATCTTATTTAGAGACTAGCTACATTTCTTTACTCCTGCTTTCTTACAGCTAAGTCCTAAAATAAAGCTTTTTAAAATGCCATTTCTGCTACAGGCTGGAAATATGACTGTTCCTGTTCCAAAATGTAAAGTGTTCTCACAGAAGAGGAAACCCAAAAAAAAACCAAACAATTTTACTGAACCAATTTTTAGAGAATAACTACTCAGATGAAAACTTGCAGCATTTAAATTATACAGACAGCTGTCAGGGTGCAGCATCCAGATTATATTGTTAGCTGTAGTACATCAGTTCTCATTTTATGCACAGCTACATCACCGTGCTCTTACTGCATCAGCAAAGTAGCATGGGACTCTCCAGCTTTATAAGATAAATTGTTAAAAACAAATGCTAATTTTGCCTTCTGTCTTCCACAGACATGACAAAGATTTAAATATATTATTTTGTGCATGAAAAGGTGGGATAGTAGTTCTTTTCATTCTCTTTGACCAAATACTGCAGGATCCCAACAACAGTAACAAATTCATTGAAATCCTCCTTCTCATCATCAGTTTCTGGTAGGTGTCACTGATTTGGCCCAGCACACAAGCTCCTTGATTTTCCAGGCGAGCTGACACGCCAGATGGCCCCAGATTTATCCTCTGCTTTAGATCTGCCCTTGCCTGAAACCATCTCTAACACTCATCCTTTGTGCTTACTCTCTGTAAACAAACAAGCAACTGACTCTGAAGAAAGCAAATTTCCAGTATGATTCCTGTGAATGCATGCCAAGTCATACATACAGCAATGCTTGACTTCCACACATACGTATCAATGTACGATCAGAGCTACCTACTGTGACATGAAAGCATTCTGCTTTAAACGCATAGCACAGATGAAAAGCATTGCAGCGTTCTGCAGAAGGTGCCTTGTCCACACAGCTCTTTATGGGAACAAAAATTAGACCTCTTCCATTTGACTTTACAACACTTGCTAACAATGGTTACCTCCCTACAACAACCAGTGCTAGAAGGCAATGAAGCTTTGCCTGTGGGCAGGTGTGTCTAGGGAGAAAGATACAGGAGTAACCACAGTCATTCTGCAGCCCAGGCATGCTCCTCTGCCTGCCTTCCACCCACACTTCCACTCGCTCTAGTGCTGCTCTGCAGAGGATGACTCTGTTCCTTGCCTTTCTTCCTCTCCTTGTTTCAGCCTTGGAGTTTCCTATACCCAGCCTATTTTGCAAGGACGCTAGAGTGGTGCATTGTAATGACTAAGGTACAGTTTGAAACTACTTGTAACAGTTAGTGTTAGTAGCTCTCTGACTGAGAAAAGAACCTTAGAGAAATCACCACAATATCTGAAATACTGTTTATAACAAACTGTCAGCTGCTACGATAATTCCTGCCCTTGTAAATATATTTTTTTCCAAGTAAACCCTTGTGAATCATTTGAGAAGCAATATTCTACATCTCATTAGTAATTCCTATTTATGCAAGAAACATTTTGAAATCAAGGGTGATAGTTGTTGACAGATCAGAATGAAGATCTGCTAGATCAGTACGACATTGGGTATTCAGAAGTTACTCTAAAACATTAATAATCCAACTTCCACTTCAGCATGGTAGGAACACTGACAGAAAATGTTAAGATGTGTTTGCTCCTGAACCTTACCGAATTACTTAATTTCAGAAGCTGGGATTAAGAATTTATCATCACCTGTGATGAAAATTAGATACAACTCAATATTACTGCTTTCTATTTGTATCACACGTTAGTGGCTGTAATTGATTTGGTATTAGTACTGCACACTTGACTTTGTTGAACAGGTTGTTCTGAGAGAGCTATGAGCATCCACTTGTAGAGTGCATAGGTAGACAGCTCTTGTTCTTTAAAACGATGTCTTGAGCTGGCTCTGAATGAGATAATTCTGTTGTAACTCTCTACTATAATGTTTTCTTGGAACATTTGAGGTATGCATATGTACTCACTCCAGTTTTTCATGAACAGTTAACACTTTTTTTTCCCAGTGAATTTTAGAGATGTCCATTTATACCCATACATTTTGAAGATGCAGAACCCAGCAAGCCTTCCTCGAATCATACGGGTTAGTGTGAGGAAGAAATGGTTGGCTCAGACAGTGTGCAAAACAAGCCCTCATGAAGCCAGTGCAAAAACAAAGTTCAAGGAAGAAATGTATCTCTTTAGACAGGACAATACTTGAGGCAAAAATGGATATAATAGCAGAGGTTCGTCTCAAAAGCACCTCTCTTGCAATACTAATATTTGCCATCAAGGTAAAAAGATGCTACAGTGGAAGTAAGAGTCAGGGTAATCAATACAGAGACGGATTTGAGAGGTATAATTTGTACCTCAATACAAAGTTGAGTAGTACTCAGTGTCTATGGCTACAGCATTTAGAATGCCCCAGTGGATTGGGTTGACATTTATAGCCTGTTTTACTCGCTTCCAAACAAGAAAGATAATTCTTCTCCAAGTTTGGGAACTTCTCTCATGTTGCTGTGAGTACTGTCTTCCGTAGGACAACAGAAACAGTTACCAAGGTCACCTATAATTTTGCTGTATTTCTATTTAGATTTAAATAGAAATAAACAATGACTTTTTAAAATGTATGTCATGCCAAACAAGCATAGGAAGCTATAAAGGAAATATAGAAACTACACAACGGAAGGATGACCTGACAAACCTTAGAAGTCAAAACTGGCTACAAATAAAGTTTTCCGAGCAAGGAAATGAAACCAATAAAGTCTCCTTCAGGTGTATAAAGTGGAATGGAGCTGACAAGAGAAGACATTAGATCATGGCAGTACATTTGAAGAAACTTAATACAGAAGGAAGATAATATAGCCCCAGAATTAAATGAGGTCCCTGTAGTGTTTGCAAGAGGAACTGGAGTTGGAAAGCAAGCAATAAACAGCACACTTAAATTTTTCAGAAAGTGTTATGCCTAAAGGCCATCAGGTTAATGTTCAGATTTTATGAAAAAATGTACATACACCAGGGGGCTGGAGCACACTCAGATCTCTTCACACTGACTGAAGTCTGCTTGGAGGGTGGGGGAGCTCTCTAGACTTAAAACTCATTCAAATGCTGCATGGCAAGATGAGATGCAAGGAAATATAAACTATTTCCTCTCCTAATTTACATTTTTGTCACTTTCTTTGGCAAGAAAAATCCTTAGTTTTCAGGAAGTTCTGCCGTATGAAGAGGAGACGATTTTCATGGGGCTCTCCCTCTGTGGCTGCAGGGATGCTGCAGGGCCAGGAGGAGCTGGACAGGTCAGCTGGAAGGAGGATTTCTTTGTCATGCAATGGTTAATTAGAGGCACGCTACTGCAAAATATTTAGAATCGCATGATTTTCAGAGTTTTATCTGTAAAGTAAATGCTACCAGAATATTTCAGTCTGGCTTCAATAGGCAGTCCAATTTCCTTCTATCTTACTAAAATTGCTAAGCATACACTGCACATTGTGGAATAAATACAGAGATCCACTGTCCCTGAAATCAGTGGATGTTTTCCATTGACAACTGTGAGCTTTAGATTATGGCCCCTTAAGAAGGCATTATCTATTTCAAATGACCTCTTATTATGCAGCTGAAAGCAACTGGAGATAAGACATTTTTGGAGCTGATAAAAAGCCTCCAGAGCAGCAGTTCTTAAAATTAGAGTTGCAGCCTCAGGGTGGGGTGGGAAGAGGTTTGCTGCAGGGTCACAACATATTCTACAAACTTAAGATCTCATTGTAAAGGAAATTAGTTCTAGCTCTTCTGGCAACAAAGATAACCTTCAGAATGTAAATATCTGAAGCAGTTGGGTTTATTGAATATACAATAGCAGGGAATACCCAGTTCATGATGCTTTCTTACAAAAAGGGTGAATTTATTCTTCTCTGATTCAATAAATACAAAATAACAAATTTTTAAGTGTTGAATGTAGGTGCTGTACAGTCAATGAGGATGTAGGGGAAAACCATTTCAACCAGATTTCTACTGTTGAAACAGCACCAAAGTTTCTGCTACAACTCAGAATGCAGATAAACTATGAATAGTTAAAGGGAGGGGTGTAGCTTGAACTTAGAGTTGCTTGAAGGTTACAAAGTTCCAAATAGCCTGGTTGATTAGAGACGAAAAAGTTAAGAAGTGGGAAATTAGAAACTGACGCTATGTTTAAAAAAGTTGTAATTCAGAGAAGCACTGAAATAGTCACGGAATACTTTCATAGGAAAAGGACGGTTCAGTGGAAATAGAAGGGCAAAAAAACCCACCCAGATAACATACTCCTTCACCAAAATCAGGCACGTATTCATCCATGAATATCCCATTACCAAGGATAACATTTCACTGCTCATAGATATTCTTTATGATAACCAGTAATAAACTTCAGAGGCTGAACTGCATAAGCACTTACCCAGTCTACATGGCTAAAACTGAAGGGCTGTAATCTAAATCAGAAGCACGGGACATACACATAGGTTGCTTCAAAAGTAATGCCTCCTATTAACTTCCATGAAAACTACACTAGATACAAAGAGCACAATAACATGATTTGATAGAGCAAATTCTCAGCTACAAATTACAAAGCTATCATACAGGGGAGAGAAAAAATATACATGAAGGAACAAGCAGAGTTGATCAGTGCCCAAAGCACCAAATAACATCCTCTGATTCCAGTAATTTACATCAGATGAGCATTTGGTCCAGGATCAGGAAATTGAGCTGCTGCCATAAAACAAATAAAAGAATTTAGGAGAACACTAGTGAGGCTTTAAAGAAACAAGAGAAAAAAAAAATAACTAGCAATTCCAAGAAAAGGAAAAGGGAACAAACCTGAAAACAATTGGTCTTTCCCTGCTTTGTAGGTTTTCCAAGAATAAACCTATTTAAGGAATAAAATTATTGCAAATCTGTCCCCCCGGTTACTGTAGTGATAATGAAAGCCATTAAAATGAATATTTGATAAATGAATAAATGAATAAAAATGAAGGGAATAAATGAATGGTAAATGAATATAAATACTAAAATGGTGAAAATTAAATGAATAATTCTCTTAAATGAATAAATCCACTGTGCTTCAGTTTGTTAGAGCTCTGTACAGATTAAATCCCTCTTCAATGGCATCTTGAAAGGAATTTACCTTGTGCCACAAGAATATATATATACATACTGGGGGTTGCCAGCATAATGGAAAGTAAACAACTTCTCGTGTGTTGTTGCTCAGTTTCTCCCACACATGCTAAAAACGAGAACTATTTAACTAACTTCAGAGTTAGTGCAGCTAGCGGCTGTTGCAGAAGCAGCAGTATCTCAGTTTTTACCTGAGCTGTTTAATTCTCTTATGAATGAATTTGCATTCTCTTCACTATTATTTATTAAACACTGCTATTCTCAGACAGCACACAGTCTAGAAATCAAAACGAAAGACAAGTGTGGAAGAGGAGATAGAAAGGTATAACACATACCAGCAGCTCTTAGTGTAAAGACGAAGAACAAATACTCGAGCAGGCAATTATTCAGTGTACAAGGGAAGAAATATTTCAAACAGAAGGCCAGAGCTATATAGATTGCACACAGGAGAGAAAGAATAGGCATACAGGGCTGGATAAGTTGTTGGAAGACAATTACAAGACTAAGGGAAATAAACATTTTTCAGAAATCAACATAATTAAATAGAAAAGAGTTCCCTAACTCATGCTACTACTACTGAGAAAATCAGCTTGTGCAAGACTCAACCTGCAATCATTATCTAACCCAAACCCCAGTCCTTGTAATTGGAATTGTCAACCAGAAACATACAGTCCATCACCTTTTATTCCATTATCACCAGCACCTGTGTGCAACTGCCTCCTTATTTCCTTAAGTACTACCTTCAGGTATGTCCAGTGCAACCCCTTGCTAAAAGCTGAAAGTAGAAGTTTGACCACAAATGCTGCAGGATAGTCTGAGAGAAGCTTGTCTGATGTTACTTGGAGAGAAAAAAGATGGAAGTTTTTATCATGTTTAGCTGCTGAAAATTAAGCTGTCCTTCTGCTGTACAATATGTTCTCTTTCTTCTGCCGTTAAATTCTGAGTGCCCTGCAGAAACCCAGGTCCCAATTACTGAGGAGTGTAACAGTCAATACAAACATAGCTCCACAGTATAATTAGTATATACCCCCTGAAATTCCTTAACAGGTAAAATACAGAATTCCTTCAATTCCTTTGACTTAAGCAGCAGATTTAGTCTATTAACAATCCAACTCTCACTCTGTAAACCAAACTTAATTTTAATGCTGCTCCTGAGTCATCTAAGTCTCAAAATAACGCTGCATACCTTGAAACCTGAAAGAGCATAAAAAAAAAAATAAAAATCAGTCCCATTTTGAACTATTGCTGCATATTTCACTTGACTTCAATTCTCCTCTCATCCATTGGAGGAGATGCAGTAAACATACCAGATACCTGGAAAAGAGCCAAAGCCATCATGTGTTTCTAATATAACTGCACCTTACTTTCAGATTAACTCCACACAGCTGCTGTTGTTTGGGCACTAATGTCATTGATTCTTAAGTAGGTCTCGTTGGGGAATTAAGCTTGTCTTTTTGGTAGCTACCAGGGTAAAACTGAAAGCTTCAGTCAACAAAAAGACTCAGAAGTTGCAGCAATTTGAACTACAGCTTCTTAATTCAGAAAGTGTTGTTTTTTTCTTTACTGTTTCTTTAACAGATCTTAAGGTTTGTCACCCAACAGAAACATTCTGCTTGTCGACTGGTAATACCCACTTATTTGATATTGTGTATAATTTCTGTACCCTACTCCTGAAAAGAATGATGATAACATCTAATTTTTACATCATAACAAAGCTTAAATAAGAAAAATCTCCATAAAAATGACTAGCCATCATTAGATGGGTTCTTATTTCTCCTTGGCCATAGAAAGAGCCAAGACCTCCATCCCAGTATCTCCTAGCCTTGATATTTACAACGAAATTACTAGATTAAAATAAGCAGACACCAACAAAGCTAGAGCAACAAGTAGGACATGCACAATGCATTAAGACTGGCAGGCTTTGCTGTTTCCTTATTCTGATTCTTAAACAAGGACCTAGCCAGTAAATATTGGGCATTCAGCTATCTTTCTCCTTCTCTCTACTTACCTAACCATCTATTGTCTTAATGAATTTCCAGAACTGAAATCACACTGCAAGAATGTTAGTGTAATATCATCAGTTTTATCTGATTGGCTAGCGTGCTTTCAAACCAACAGCTGAGAAGGGCATTTTAATATTTTTAATTGACTGAACAACATTAGAAAGCATTTTTTTTTGTTACTTTGCTATGATTCTATCCTCTGCCAGTCCCCAAACCTGTTGATATCCCTCAAACATTCAACTGCGCAAGTTAAACCAAGATTGATTAGCAAAAAATACTGGAATACAAAGCACTATGTGATCTTATTTACTCATTCAATGCCAAAAAGCCATTTTATGCTCCTCATTCCCTTTTATAGCTATTGACTGAAATGTTGCATCAGTACCAATTATGGGGATTTGCAATGGTGAGAATGGTGGAGAAGCAGGGAATGAGATTTCATGATCACATCAAAGCCATAAATATTGTCATTCTTGCTGTTCTAATGTCCCTTAAGCTTTATTTAATGGTTAATTGATTGCTAAGAAATCTTTCAAATTCATTTAATTTTTAAGAATGGGACCTTGTTAGTTTTTTGCAAGGGCTTTCTTTTTAACAACAAAGTTATATATTATGTGGCATGAATTATAAAGCAGTTGTCATGGAGATATTGTTAATGCAGGAGACTATATGCTGTGTGCTTTAAAAACAGTGGAGCATATCTGTTTGCAAGCACCTTTTCTGAAAGCCTGGCAACTGGTGGTTAGGATAGTACCTGGGTAGTTCATCGGACCATGCCTGAGTACTATGCTACAGCAATGATATATCCAGGTAGCTCTCACTTTACGCCTGCACAGACATAACTGGAATTTTTGTGGTATTTTAAGATAGAGAGGAGTGAATTGAAATATACTGAATTGCTCTGATGCTTACGGCTTATCAAAGAAATGTAGAAACTACACAGAACAGGTAATATTAAAAGCCTGAGACCAAGGATTTCTTCTGTTTCTTTGATAGATCCATATTAATTCATTTAGCTAAAAAAGAAAGAGAGAGAAGACATACAAAAGAGATCTTAATGAACCAGTGCTTGCAATCTGGTGCCTCAAGATTTGCTTACCTCTGTAAGATTTTGGTAAATAGGTTACAGAACTGTTTCCCTCTGTTTGCACAGCTGTGAAATGGGGACATTTATGCCTAATTATCTTTATAAACTGCTTTAGAGCTCTAAAATTGAAAACGCCATTTAGATGCTAGAAGAAACACCTTTATCCCAAAAGTTTTTCAAAAGCTAGTATTTGCCCATCTTTCTTAATAGCTGTACTTTACTGTCTATGTATATACAGCGATAACAGTCTTAAGTAACTGGTATTCTTGGAGCATAATATTCTATCCCTAGCAGTCACTTTGATAATGCTTGTGTTTGCATGTTACCAAAGCGAACCAGCTGGTATCTAGACTTGTTTTGTACGACAAATGGTTTTGAAGTAAGTTTTACATTATTACAGAATCTCCTAACAGCAAAAAGTCATTATTTGTGTTTTTCCTGGTAGCACCTATAGGAGATACTGGGTTTTCTGCCAGAGAAAACACGAAGATACAGCCTTACCGAAAATTGCTAAGTAGGTTTTGCATTAAGCATCAACTTCACTATTTCATGTTTTCATAAATATGCAGAAAATCATGATGCCTTGCAAAATGAAACTTAAGAGACCAGTTCATGAAAAAATTATATGCTCCATTTACTCTGGCCTCCTATGTA
>JANHGO010000002.1:9931503-9972396 GCA_024606505.1 Aquila spilogaster | reverse complement strand
ATTGGCCTCAGCCCATCGATCCAGCCTGTCCAGATCCCTCTGTAGAGCCTCCCTACCCTCAAGGAGATCAAGCCTCCCTCCCAACTTGGTGTCCTCAAGGAAAGGCACTAGCACTCTGGTTTTAAGAACATAGCCTGCAGGGCTTTTAAGCCATTTTAAATCAATAATCTTCATGCCAACTGTCTTATGGAATAGATTTCAGAGTCAAGAAAAACATTCTTCTTAGCATAGCACTTGTATAACACTACTATCTTGCTGAGGCACTATACTTACCGTATACTTGTTTCCCCCTGTTAATTAAAATGCATTGAGACAAGTGGCCTGTTGACTTACTTAACTGGACACCAACTATTGCAGACCTGGGACATATCTTTGGTGCCATCTGATCATACCCAGGTCACGTGAGCATAACTCAGAAGTGTAGTTTTCAGGTATTTACAGCACAGCAAGGACGTGGATTAACAAAATGCTGCATGCATTGGGCAAAAATGTACAGATTGCCTTTAAGAAAACTGCAGTGCCCCATACTATTTCTTGAATGATACTCAAAACCTTTGCTGAGTCATCTAAGAACTTCCAAACTTAATGATTAATTGACAGTGTTGTTTAATCTTTACATTGATTACTCTGTGTCCTTCTGTGTGACACATAAAGGACAGCCATATACTTTTGGACTACATTGCTTATTTTAGAATACAGCAAGTACCCAGTACAGGAAAATGCTAAACTAACAGCTCTGTATGAGGCAGCACATGTGTACAAATTGCACTGAATCAAACGCTTATTCTCTTCTACTTTCAGCAACCAGCTGCTTCCTACATCTTTAAGACCAAAACCACACAGAATAAAAGGAAAAAAACCAAACACATTAGTCTGTGTCTGAAGTGAATGGGCAGTACAATAGGTAATGATTACAGTAGTTAATGATTATATCTGTATTTTAGATTAAACCAAGGCATCCAAGGATACTGGTTTTTTGGTTGTTTTTTTTTTTTTTTTGCTAAACTGCACAGTAAGTTCTGGAAGAGTCACAGGGAACATACCTTTTCCTGAGGGGACATAAACTTACAAGGCCTCTTTTGTAGATACATGGCCCTAACCATTATGCTGTTATGGGAGTTTAAATTCCATCCTACAAAAAAAAAGCAGCCTAACTCGTTAGATTTTCATTAAATGGGATTCGACTTGGATTCTCAAATAGCTTCAGATCAGACAAAAACATATCAACTATTCTACAAAAACATTTGTTTCTATGTACCTGAAATTTGAAGTTGTGATAGATCTGTTAGCTAATACTGTCCAGATACAGGAAGTGGACTCTGCAGGTTTCACAGCAGCGCAAAGGCAAGTGCTCCGAGTATAGCAGTGTATTGTCCCATACCTGTGGCTCAGCCTTCTGGTGTGAACCAGGAAGAGTTACTATAAAAGAAGAGCTCCTGTGCCTTACGAAATTTAAAGTGAAAAATCAATTCAACTATTTAAATTCAGATACAGCTCTTTATTGTAAAGAACAGCAATAAATTTAAGGGCATACAATATTTTAACCATTATAGTTGAATGTATGAAACCATGTAGTTCACAGTCAATTCCAAGTCTCAAGTATTTCCATTTTCTTATCAGCTGAATCCCAAGATCAGCCAAGTCCCCCACTTGATCAGACTCAACAAGCTGACTAAAGAGAAAGTGCACAGAACATTTTATTACTCAAATGAAGCAAATGATCTAATCTCTTTCATGGTGCACATTCATCATCACCAGAGAAGGAGGATAGATAGTAGGAGCACTCTCCAGAATGCTTCACTTCTGCTGTCGAGTTGCAGCATATTCTGCTTTATCAAGATATTTAGCTCTTAACAAATGCCTAATAAGAGCCAAATCAGTCCTGTAATTAGAGTTAATGTTTTTTGTTGATGTCAGCAATGCCAATGCAGAGCAGGAGTATTATTGTAATTTAATTTTGAAGAATTCAGAACTTAAATTAATGCTGGCTGCTTTGCAGCAATCACAAGAGCGTAACATCCTTCACTCCAAGATGTCCTAGTGCACGCGCATGTCGGCATAACACAATGTAGGTTAAATAAGCAATAGTGTATAAAGCAAGAATAGTACAAGTTACTCATTATCTGGATAATACTAACTAGTTTTTATATGTTGGAAAACAGAACAAAACCAACAAAAGATTTTGTAAAGGACCTTGCGAGTTTTTCCTAAATGTCCTCTTTCATGTTGAGCCTGAGTTGCCCAATGCCTGTCTCTAAGCTTGGGAACAGCCAACAAAATATTTAGGGCTGTTCCTCAGGAAATTAATGCAAGAGAACACTGTAGTGTGCTTACTGAATTTGTTTTCCAACACCAAAAAAATCATTCATCATTTTACAAAGGAGGGTTGAAGCACAGAGTTATTTGGTAAATTCTCCCCACTCAAATCACAAATGAAATCACCTGACAGCCAGGGTACTGAGACCTAACTTTCTCCTCTGCATTACCTTTCATGCCCACATGCCCATCTGCTAGACCTGGTGCTGGCATGTGCACCATCTGTGCTTAGCACACGAGGGAAGACTCAAAGGTTTTACAGAGGCTTATAAAACTCATATGGGACAGACCCTACTATCCCCAAGGTAAGAGCCACACGTTTTTTGATTCTTCATGCTCCCGCAGTCAGTCACTGTATCTTCTACCAGGGGCAGGACATATATGTTAAATTCTTTTTGTATACTTGCTTTAATCCTGTTGTATAATTACTCCACTCATGGTCAATCGTGGAATTATTTAGCATTTGTTGACCCTTCTTAAACTAATTTATTCACACCTAACTTTCAACTGTTTGCATCTGTGATTAATTTGGTCCAATGAATCTTGCTGCTATTGCTGTTAATTTATTGTCAGCTCAGGCTTATAGGTATAGCAATTGATTTGTCTTAGCTCTTCTCTGTTTTTCATGCCCTAATTTTCAATTAATGCCTATTCATTAGTGCTTTCTTTCCATTAAAAATCCAAAGCATTTTGTTGGTGACACTTATTGGCCTGCAATAAAGAAGGCTCTGCTTTTTACATGTCAGACAGGCCTGATTTTGTTTTACTACTCGCAACAATAACTAAGCATGTGACACTGCCTTTGTACTGCTGATGGATGTCATATGACACATGTAGGAGGCAGAGATGAAAGGGAAAAGAAACTGAGGGAGAAAGGGAGGTACTCTCTGTTTAATACCTACACATAATAAAGAGTCATACAATGTAACAGAAAGAGTGGACCTCTGCACCTATCTACCATTATCTCTGGGAGAAGCTTTAGTACAGGTCTGCCATTTTTTTTCCCCCACTCCCATTTCTGTTTAATTGCAATCCTAGATTATGTGCAGCACACTTGCCTGAATACTATGTGGAGAACAAAAGGTAATGAAAGCTAGATAAGAGAGCTCAAAAAAACAGGGGAGGAAAAAATTGCATAGTGGGAATAAAACCATCTGTTTAGGAAAACGAGAAGGAATAAATGCCAAAATGGCTCAGTCTTGTAGTCAAATTGATATACGTTAGCTAGACTTCAGCACTTGTCCATTACTACTTATTGCAGCAAACATAAGGTAACACGACATCTTTTTATTTTCTAACATTGACCTTTGGGACAGTTAAATGACACGATACTTCCTGTAGGCTAAGAATACCTCTTCTGGACAGTTACTGTGGCTAAACTGGTGCATAGGAACTTTTTGAACGATAGTAACCTTATTTTGAGGTTGAACGACCTCTTGAATTTACTCAATACAAAAAGTTGAAAACACATTTTGTGCAGGAAAAAAGAAAAAAAAAAAAATCATTGCTGGATCCTGAAAGGAAAGAGGTCTAAGAGCTCTTCCGACAGGTCACCAGATGGAGCAGAGATGCTCCGAGACAGGGCTGTGCTGCATTCTCAACATGGTAACTGAAAGGGACAGTTAAATGATAGATGTCTTGGCTAAGCATCAAGATGAGCTGTTGTTCTCTCAGAAGATCAACAAAAGACCATCAGGCATTCTCTGTCAGTAGAAGCTACATGATCAAAATGCAGTTTAAGATGCTAATCAGAAAATGGAACAATAAACTAAAGCACAGCAGTTCCTTTCAGTCTTGCTGCCACTGCAACCTTTAAGAGTTTTGCCACTGATTTCAACAAGAGCAAAATCAGGTAATTATAATGCTTGTGGCTTACAGAGCCCTCCACCTTGACTAACAAAGCTCCTCAAAGTGAAGCACTTCAGGGACTTCTCTACAGTCTCCTTCTACAAAAGAATTTATTTTATAGTTACAACACATCTTTGATTAAAAAAAAAAAAACAACATTAAAAAGTATATTGGTTTGCGTGGCAAGGTTTTGGTAGTGGCGGAGGCTATAGGGGTGGCTTCTGTAAGAAGCTGCTAGAAGCTTCCCCTATGTCTGACAGAGCCAATGCCAGCCGGTTCCAAGACAGACCCGCTGCTGGCCAAGGCCGAGCCCATCAGTGACGGCGGTAGCGCCTCTGGGAGAACATATTTAAGGAGGGAACCTCCCCCCCGCCCTGAACTGTGCAGCAGTGATTGCAGCTGTGAGAGAGGAGTGAGAACATGTGAGAGAAACAACCCTGCAGACCCCCAGGTCAGTGCAGAAGGAGGGGAAGGAGGTGCTCCAGGCACTGGAGCAGAGATTCCCCTGCAGCCCATGGAGAAGACCACTGTGAGGCAGGCTGTCCCCCTGCAGCCCGGCTAGGACCCCACACCGGAGCAGGGGGATGCCCGAAGGAGGCCGTGACCCCGTGGGAAGCCCGCACTGGAGCAGGCTCCCGACAGGACCTGCGGACCTGTGGAGAGATAAGCCCACGCTGGAGCAGGTTTTCTGGCAGGACTTGTGACCCCGTGGGGGTCCCATGCTGGAGCAGTCTGTGCCTGAAGGACTGCAGCTCAAGGGAAGGACTCATGTTGGAGAAGTCTGCGGAGGACTGTCTCCTGTGGGAGGGACCCCACACTGGAGCAGGGGAAGAATGTGAAGAGTCCTCCCGCTGAGGAGGAAGGAGCAGCAGAGACAACGTGTGATGAACTGACCCCAACCCCCATTCCCTGTCCCCCCATGCTGCTGGGAGGGAGGAGGTAGAGATAATCAGTAGTGGAGTTGAGCCCAGGAAGAAGGAAGGGGTGAGAGGAAGGTGTTTTAAGATTTGGTTTTATTTCTCATTATCCTGTTCTGATTTAATTGGTAATAAATGAAACTAATTTCCCCAAGTCAAGTCTGTTTTGCCCATGATGGTAATTGGCGAGTGATCTCTCCCTGTCCTTATCTCGACCCATGAGCTTTTCATTATATTTTCTCTCCCCTGTCCAGCTGAGGATGGGGATTGGTAGAGCAGCTTTAGTGGGCACCTGGCATCCAGCCAGGGTCAACCCACTACAAAATGAAAGAGTTGAAAACAAACATTTCAAGGGCCTTAGATCATTTTGTACTGGTCTATAAAGCTTCTTCACAGTAACAACAGAGAAACAACCTATATTAAACTGTAGCATTATTACTACA
Source organism: Aquila spilogaster (assembly GCA_024606505.1). Lineage (NCBI taxonomy): Eukaryota > Metazoa > Chordata > Aves > Accipitriformes > Accipitridae > Aquila > Aquila spilogaster. Next base: position 9,966,872 of record JANHGO010000002.1, on the reverse strand, counting down.
TTCCATATAGCCCTGCAGTAAGAAAGTGAGTAAAAGATGGAAAAGCCTTTTTAAAATCTTTGGTTTAATTATTATTCTACAAAAAAGGACCTTATTCAGAGCAGCCTTTGAGTATAAAAGATTCTTAAAGTTAAGAACAAATCTCGTCAATGACTTGAATGGAAACTAAAGAGATTCCTAAAGTAAACCGTGATCTTAAGCATTCCCTTAAATTAGTGGTTTATGAAGCACTGCCTCTGTTCAGTGATTTTCTTCTTTTATGAGTGCTACCCCTGAGTCTACCAAGACGTATATAGGCACCTATGTTTCAGCATATACATCAGCCATAACAGAGTTGGGGACATTCTAAAAGGTTAAAAAAAATCAGGGCAACTTGGTAACATGGGTAAACCAGGCTTTACTTACGTGACGATATTTAAGAAAACTTTATTCAAGTAGGGGCAAAATAGTTTTATTGGCAGCACAATGACATTACTGTGCTTTCATTTTGCTAATCTCAAAGGTAAAAAACAGTGTTTGAGATGACAAATCCAAGAAAATAAGCAAATGTTTTCATTTTCATTTTAATTATAGGTAGTCAATTTGAACATTTTATCTCCCTAGGGACTATTCAGCCCAGGCTGTAGTAATATGACGTTCCTTGAATTTTCCTCTTTTGCCAAATAAGAAGAGATGAGAGAGCAAAGATTGAATGGAGCTACAGTAAAACTTCTGGTAAAGCCATAAGAAAAAGCAAGTAATTTTCTCACAATACAGCAAGAATTTTGTACTGTGGGCTCTACAAAACAGAGAAACACAGACTCTTGGCCCTATAGTCACTCCTGCTGTTGGTTATATGGACCTGGATAAAATGTGAATGTCCATAGAGATTGTATGTCTTATCTGTGAGCTTCAGTGCAGATCTTTTGTTACAGCCCGCCCACAAAGAGAAGAGAGCGTATGGACAGACATGTAATGGGTATGCTGCAGCTTCACACAGTCCCAAAACACAAATGCACACACCTGCCACATGTAGTGTAAAATCTTAATGGCCTAGACCCCTAAAAAGCACTAGCTGACAGGCCACTCTCTAATAGATGACTAAGAGACAGCTCTTCAGATGGGTTCAGCACCTGAGACTGCCAACTAATGGGTTTTAATGATGTGGCTATTTTTGACACAGGTGCAGCTTCTTTTCCAGAAATATGATGTGATACCCTGAGTAGGAAACAAACTCTTGCAAAAATCTAGCATTCTTGTGGTGCAATTCTCATGAAGCACTTCTCGTATTTTCTACTCCTTTGTGTCTAACATCAAATAACTTTAAATACCTGGGTGTTTAAAAAAAAACAAACCACAACCAAAAACGCTCTGGGAACATATCTGGGTAGTACATACGCTTAGAAGTGGAAAAAACTGCAAACCAGAGAGACCTCACTGGGAGGCTGAATTTAGGACTGAATTTACAAAGGGACTCGAGTGAAGACAGCAGAGCAATTTCCAGGTTCAATGCCATGTTGTATGTGGATACATCCAAAATCCTTCAATAGCTATAAAGTTCATGTCAGAATAATATGTGCAAAATTATGGCTCTAGTAGAAAGGGATGAAGTGTGGGTAAGTGTTCATAAATCAGATGTAGAAATGAAAATTAAAATTGTAAATTTTAACCTGGCACATTCTGGATTTACAAAAGCTATCAAAATACAGCCATCTCTTTTCGCTGGGCTGGTTTAACTTTGTACCTTTAAAGAAAGGAGGAAATGATGCAAGTACATTTCCCTTTAGGATTTGTTTAAATTAATATAGCAACCTCTATATCTACATCTTTATATTTGTAATTTACTACAAAATTCCTGAATTTCTCATTACTACAAGTATGCATGTGAAAATAAATAATAATAGCCCAAAAAGTGTTTTAGACCTGATGTAATGATTCCTACGGAGCCATTAAGTTTCATCATTTCCATAAATTCAGTCTCCATGCAATGAGCTCTTTATGAAAGGGCATTTAATTGCCTGATAGGATATAATGGCTCCTTTGCATCAATAATAGAGTCAATAATCTGCATTTTTTAAACCTCTCTAAATATCCATTGACACAATAGGCTGTTGCAGTCTTAAGTCCTTCAGGCCCACTGGACCACTAATATAAAAGGTTTGAAGCTATTAAATATACATTTAACATGATAGAATGTTATGAGTCTATTGGAGGTCAATGCTGTAAAATTATGCCTCTAAAAATTCTTCTCAGAAAGTAATTTATGGCATAGAATATGTTTATTAAAAGTCCCTGACTACAGATTTATGTCATTTTATGTGAAGACTGCAATTGAATATGCTTGGGGACCAGTCCTGAGAACACTTTCCATGAAGTTCAGAGCTTATTACCCTACAGAATCCCTCCCGGAGTCAACTGAAATACTCCCAAGAGTAAAGTTACTCATAGTCATAAGTATTTGTAGCTTCATGCCCTTAAACTTGTTTCCACAGCTTTGCCTCTAATTCACTGTGTGATCTAGCAAGTCATTTGATTAGCTGTGCTTATCTAAGAAAGGGAACCATTTAATGGGTAAACAGTAAGATAAACTGTATGTTTGCTATGTACTTAGATGCACAGCACTATTGGTACTTGTTCTGGTTTCGGCTGGGATAGAGTTAATTTTCTTCCTAGCAGCTGGTACAGTGTGTTTTGGATTTAGCGTAAGAAAGAATAATGTTGATAACGCACTGATGTTTTAGTTGTTGCTAAGTAGCACTTATCCCAAGTTCAGGATTTTTCAGTTTCCCGTGCTCTGCCAGCAAGCAGGTATACAAGAAGCTGGGAGGGAGCACAGCCAGGACAGCTGACCCGAACTAGCCAAAGGGATATTCCATACCACAGAATGTCATATTCAGTATATAAACTGGGGGGAGCTGGCCGGGAGGGGTGGATCGCCGCTCAGGCATCGGTCAGCGGGTGGTGAGCAACTGCATTGTGCATCATTTATCTTTTCTTGGGTCCAATTTCTCTCTTTTTGTTATATTCCTTTTCATTACAATTATTATTAGTGTTATTATATTTTATTGTTAATATTGTTATTATTATATTTTAGTTATTAAACTGTTCTTATCTCAACCTATAAATTTTACTTTTTTTTTTCCAATTCTCCTCCCCATCCCACTGGGAGGAAGAAGAAGTGAGTGAGCGGCTGCATGGTGCTTAGTTGCTAGCTGGGGTTAAACCACGACAGTACTAATTGTTACTATTTCTGCAGCTCTGCTTTTATTAATCAGCTATGTCAGTGGTAGTGACCAATTAAAGAAAGAAAAACGTTCCTAGATCAAACAAGATATTGAAATCCCTTTGGGACATACCTCAAAAAACCTAAAAGTTCCTCCTACCTTAAGTCAGCCATGCAAGGCTACTTATAGAATATTTGCAGTGCAATACATATTTATGAAAAAGTATTGATTTTCTGCTGAAAAATACTTATAAAATGTTATAAAATTTCTCCACCACCCCCATTCCCCCATCCACATATCCCTGGAAAGAATTTCCCAAAAGTCACTTCCTCCATGCCACCAGAGTAGCTGGTTATCTCTGTACATAGGAAACAGCAAGAGCTATTAATGAACTGCATAATACCGTTTTCATTTCTATGCTTGTATAAACTGTGGGAGGGATAATTTTTACATTAATTTCAGAAGTAGCTTTGAGCATATACTAAGGAAGCAATACATTCCCACCAACCTGGCATGGGAGAAAGTTTACCTTACAGTAAATTAACGAAGAGCTTATCATCAACTAAGCTTACAAGCTTGTTAACAAGGTGCAGTTTGCCACCCAGGCAGGGAATGGTCCCACTTAGTCATGTATGAAGGACATCAGTGTCTAAATATTAGGAAGGATAACGAACAATCCTCATGGAGGAATGCTAATCTCCTAATCTCCCTTCCATTTGTGGCTCAAGAAAACTGTTTAAGGGTGAAATATTGGAGAGAACGATGAAGAAATAAATCTGGCTAGATCTTCCCACTGTAACAGCAGAGGATTTACATATGTTTGTAGGTTTTTGCTCATTCTAAATTCAAATTCTTCCATGATACAGGAATTTGCTTTAGTACTGAGGCCCATCTACATGGCTGTGCCACTGAGTTAGCAGGATGCTACAAGGGATGGCAGAGGGATTTTTGAGCTCACTTAAAGCATATACAAACATACACAAGTTTTTCTTCTATATCTCCGTCTTGAACCCTATTACTGTGCTGTGAGTACTTAGGTGATAATTAATAAAGGTCTGCCAAGTAAGCTTTTTACTACTGGAGAAAAGAAGCGGTGAATCTTGCTCATTCTGGACTCCTTACTGTCATTTCATTTCCTACATTTTTGGGGTGTTATCAGCCACCAGGCAACAACAACAAAAATATCACAACCAGCTAGGTGGAGCTGAGCCAAGTCTTGGTTACAACATGAAAATATAGTTTTGATGACATGGTCTCCTTACAAACGTTTTGAATTTCTATTGGGAAGTTTCCTTTTTAAATGAATGCAAATTTTTCCCATTAGTAACTTGCTAATAACAAATAAGAGATTTTGGAAGACTAATGCTGCAGACCTTAAGAGCAGACTTTATTTTAATATAGACAAAAATCTTCACATGTGGTACAAAGACACAACTCTATTGACTTCAGCTGATTTACAGTACAGTATCTAGACTGTTCTGTCCGGCACTGACATCCCTACAGTAGAGGTGGGATAAATATTATCACTGAAAGAAGTGCTGTTGTGTAGTCCAACCTGCACACAATGACTATGCCTCTCAGCCCTCCACTGAGCCTCTTCTACACTGAATTTTACAGAAGACCCATTTAATCTATGCCCTCCCCCAAATCTGCAGTCTTGCTATATTCATCGCTTGTCTTTCCCCTCAAAGCTGTTAGCAAAGCCCTGAGTGGATTCATCATAAAAAGTAACAAATTACCATAAGCTAGGAAAGGATTTTCAAAGAATTGTGCTACCAGCTGATAAAGGATTTCGGAGACTGTAAATCTTGCATTATTTATGTAATACACTGTACATGAGAAGCTGGGTTAACATACAGTTCAGCATGGGCATATACCATAATGAAATCTTTGCCTTTAGGTAAAGACGAGAACTAAAGGGACACATTCAGGGATTAAATTGCTCCAGTCACAAGCCAACATCTGTTAGGACTAGCAGTATAAATCTCACAACAACAAACAAAATTTTAAAAAATCATAGTTTGTTTTTAAGTGAAACATAGAACAGCAAATGAGCTTGTTAGTAATGCAGGACTGACTGCCTAGGTGTAAAGACATCGCTGTGGATGACAGCAGAAGTTACTGAGCTCACTTCCATTCCCAAAATTTTCTTATGGTTCTACTCTGAGGGGTGAAGCTGTAGAGGAGAAGGATTTCCAATTCTTGAAGACTTACCATGTGGTTGGCCAGCAGTTGGGATAACCTCGGACCTAACCACTGTGCTAGTGACTACACCCAAACCAGAAGCGTGTCCCAGACCTTAGACACCTGACACATTACTGACTGCACATTCAAAACAAATAAGGGGACCCCAGAGCACTTCTTAAGGAGGCACTTACTTTAAAGCTGCTATAAATTTTTCAATAAACTTAGCAATACTATGTACATAGATCTTGGTAGATCCATGTGTAGGAGTGAACTCTGGTCTTTGACACACGAGCCTTGGAATATGTTCAGTGCCAGATATGATGAGCTTTCTGGTAACTAGATTTACTGCAGTGACCAGGAGGAAAAAACACAGTATCAGTGGCTCAAATTCCATATCTTTTCCTGCTGATCCCTGTGCTATTTTTCAGAAGCGAGAAATCTTACAATAAGAAGGTGTAAAATTTATATATTGCATACCTGGCTTTACATTATACTATTTATTTGTGAAATTTACCAATTCTTACATTAAAGCTACAAAGCTACATTTAGAAATCTAAGGCACAGAGTCTTTGAAACGAGGTGGGGGTTTTTTTGTTTGCCTTTTTTTTTTTTTTAAACTTTCCCCAGTGAAAAAAACTCAAAAAAATAACTTCCCCAATGACCCAGTTTTGTATAATAACATGAGAATTTACTGCAGATTTCTTAGTAAGAAAGAGAAACTAAAATCTTAATCCCATGATTAAATTAGTGTAGGACAAGTCTTGGACCTATGCAAATCTTCAGTGTTAATGTTACAGCTGGGCAAAAGGGTTTACTCATGTGTATCATATTTAATGCTGGGGTCTTGAGTTGAATTCAGAGCATGCTGGACTCCAGCGAAATAGTGTGTTTTGAACTGGACTGAACACTGCGGGGAATTCTATCTTGGCTGCAATTTCATCAACTGCTTTAGGGACTTCATCTCCTGGATTCAGTTCCCCAATCAAAAAAAAAAAAATATCGGGAGAATGTCAGAAGAGTAATGATTTTTTTCATGAGAGAAACAGTCAGACAGACATGGCAGGGGGGGTGGGGAGTAGAGGAACACTTTAAAACAAAAGTGTTCAAAAGAAGGGTGGAGTCTTCCAAATCACATTGTAATTGCCCTGAATCTTCACATTCATCTGACAGGCTTTGAAAGACGGGGATGGGAGCAGGTGGTATACTTTATTTGATTGAATGGGCTTTTTTTTTTTTTTTTTTTTTAAAGTATTTTAAATACTTTCTAAGTACTTAAAATAGCGTTTGTGGGGCATAGGTGTATTGATCAGTATGACTCGGATCTTGTGAAACACTCTACAGAAAAGGCCTTTTAGGATTTCAGAGAAAACACTGAGGTATTTGTCTTGTAATGCAAGGCTGGAGGAAGGTAGCTTTCCTACAGGGCATGGAAAACTCTATTTATCTGCCTGAAGGGGAAAAGACACAAGTACTTGATGGGGAGAAGAAAGGAATGCCCATTTATACAGATAAGAAATGATTTCAAACAGAGGCTTCCCTTAATCATCAGCTACTGGGACAGTATGCAAAAGGAAACATTTCTTACCAATCTGTTATCATTGATCCTGATTTGAACAAATTTTTACTGGAAATTTAGGAATACTTTAAAGTACTAGCTGAAGACACAGGCTCCCCATGACCCAAACCCTGGAAATTAGAGGGGTTATACATTCAAGAAACTGAAAACAGGAGCAACTAACAGCTTCTTTAATATGATCCTATTGAAATTCAAAGAAATTCCTCTCACAGAATGGAACTCCCCTTTAGGTAAAAAGGGATTTATGCCTGCACCTGTTAGGAGAAACTAAGAGCACCAACTAAACAACAAAAGAAGAAAAAACAACTCACAGCACTGCACCGGCTCTTGAAATTTCTGAACATTCATGCATTTTTGGTGGCAGAAATTGTTTGTCTGTGAAAATAGGGCACAGAAAATAGCACAGTATAACACCCATTTCTTGGCACTGTTTACGTGCTCCCTGGGTAGAGCTCTCTCCTTTCAAATCTTTCTGGAGCCCTGTACTAATTTCATATATACACTAAGCTACAAAGAAACTAAGAAAGAAATCTATATTTTGCTGCTGTCTCGTATGTTGGAAATGTTGGAGCATGGATTTTCTTTTTATTGTATTTACAGCACCTGGAACTTTGCTGAAAGCTAAGCCAGGAATAAAACAAATATGGGGCTTGATTCTCCTTTTTACTTGCATTGATAAAACAAGAAGTGTAATTCCTTTGACTTCAGACAAGTTGTTCCTTATTTACGTTGGCATAAAAGGAAAGTGAACTACTAGTCTAATAATCAGAAGAATCTGTATTGACAGCTAGTGTATAACAGAACTCAATAGTGCAGGACAATCATATCTTACAAAACTGAAGATAAAAAAATGCAGTATTTGGGGATGCGTTAGATTTTGCTTTCTTTCATAGCCAGAATTTTAGAGTCCAGCAAAGCTGTGGATCAGCACTGACAGCAGAGCAGTGACAGAGCCGGCCTTACTGCCTGTGATGTGAGCACTTCCCTGCTCTGGCCAACTCCTCTGTTCACTGGGAACAAAGACATTGTATACTGTCACTGTCTGCTCTGATGTAAATTATAATTTACATCAATTTATTATGCAGCAGTTGGTCACAAAAAAAAGCTTAGTTTCATGAGAAGCAGAACTAGATTGGAAAATATTTTCAACACAGCAGAGTTTTGTCAGAAAATGCCATTCACTAAACCCAAAATGTTTTGCCCAACATTTCTCTCTTTCTTTCCGAGATTCACACATATCTTCGACTGAATTCCTGACAGGCTGTTGGAGAGCCCAGTACTTCCACACCGTGTAATGCCAGGGGATGAGCTAAACACGCGCTCACACATGCAGTAGAGCTGACAGATTCAGGTTATCCACACCACAGTGCCAAACTTCACGTCAGGGACGTGAGGACAGAGGGCCTAGGACCTTTAGCTTTACAGTAGAGTAAGTTCAAAAATATAGATATTCATACACCCATAAATTACTCAAAGTATGTTTTATGACTTCTAAGAGCTTATAAATAAACTCACATTACAGTGTTTATGTTATGGTGCACATATGCTATGTTATTTATATAGGAAAATCCTAAAGGAAAACACAGCAGAACTAACAAACAAGCTGAGACTTCTCACAAACAGTAAAATAATCATATGTGCAAATAACCAAAGTCTAGTTTAAGCTTAGTAATAAGGTGTCGGAATGCTCCCCCCAAACAGATTTCTTTTTTTTTTTTTTAATTGAGCAATTCTGAAAATTTTCAAGTATTCCTTAAACAACATCAAGTTTCTGATCTGAAATAAGCTTGCTGGGACCCACAGCTGAAAAGGATGTCAATTCTGTACAGCATCTTTTGGGGCTTCTAGGATACTCAGCAGGTATTTTCCCAGGTTCCTGGGTCAAAGGTAGCAATGGGAGAAACTGCATGAAACAGTTACATAGGGTGAGAGCTTGTTTCAGATGATCCAGGGCCTGAGTGTCAGCTGGGTGTAGAAACCTTGAAAGCTGTATCTGTGGCCAAGGCTTTCATGCTTAGGTTTAAAGGAACAAGGCTGGAAGTCCTACCCTGAGAGATTGCCTTGGAAAAAATGGAACATCAAAGCCTGGAGATTTTGGTATCTATTAATGCTGTATCTGAAGTAAGTCCTGTGGATGCATCAGGTTACAGCAGTAACCCAATAAAACTGGATATTCTTAAAAACTTAATTGTGCAAAATCGGGGCAGGGGGAAGAGCAATCTGTCTGTGCAGCTCCATAGTTATATTCAGACTGTTCTAAATGTTTGTTCTTTAAACAACATGGAGCAATTGAAGATAAAGAAGGAAAAAAAAAAAAAAATCAAACCCTATCGAGCTGTCCTTGCAGAGAACTCTCAACAATTTTCTAGAATTGCCCACTGATGTTATTGGAAGGTTCCTGAATAAATCACCCATAGCATGGAGCTTTAATGGCTGCTCAGTTGTCTCACCATGAGTTGCACACCCCTTATCCTAGCAAAAGGTGGTAGTGGCACCTCAACGTCTGTCCAACCCTCACGTGGACAATTAACATTAGTTCACTTTCAAAACGTTCCCAGGGTTCAGCCACCCACATTTTACTTTAAGATTCATAGACAATTTCAGGTATAAAATACTTCGTTTTAACAATGAGTCTTTCTATAACCACGGCCACTTCATTAACAGTAAGCTGCATCATGCCTACTGCCTTCATCTTAATTTAATACAGCTGGAAAATCAGGCACTTTTATTTTGTCAACTGTTCGTCTGCTTGCAAAGTTTAGGCTTTTACAAATAGCTTTTTCCCCTTTACTGTTTGTACTTTTTGATATACTCTTTTAGCCTAAATCCATTTGCTTCCCTATCAGAAACTCTTTGAGGCTAAAATAACTGAAAGTATTATCTCTTGTAAAAGCACATTTTAGTTGACAATGAGAAAAAAAAAATCTTATTTAGAGACTAGCTACATTTCCTTATTCTTTTTTTCTTATAGGTAAATCGTAATACAAGGCTTTTTTTAAAATGTCATTTCTACTACAGGCTGAAAATACAATTATTCCTCTCAAAAATGTAAAATGTTCTAAGACAAATGGAAACCTGAGAAAGTATCTTTCCTGAACCCATTTTTAAAGAATAACTGCTCAGAGGAAAATCTCCAGCATTTAAATTATATGGACAGCTGTCAGGGTGCAGTATTCAGATTATATTAACTGTAGTACATCAGTTCTCATTTTATGCACAGCTACTTCACTGTGCTCTTACTGCATCAACATGGTAGCATAGGACCCTCCAGTTTTGTAACATAAAGATGAATTGTTAGAAACAAATGTTAATTCTGCTTTCTGTCCTCTACAGCCGTGACAAAGACTTAAAAATTTTATTTTGTTCCTAAAAAGGTGGGTTTAGTAGCTCTTTTAATTCTCTTTGACCAATTACTGCAGGAATATATCCAAAGATAGTAAAAATTCAGCAAAATCCTCCTCCTCATCACCAGTTTCTAGTAGGTGTCACTGATTTGGCCCTGCACTCCAAGTCCTTGATTTTCCACGTGAGCTGACACACCAGATGGCCCCAGACTTAGCCTCTGCTTTAGATCTGCCCTTGCCTGAAGCCATCTCCAGTGCTCATCCTTTGTGCTTACTCTCTGTAAACAAACAAGCAACTAACTCTGAATAAAGCAAATTTTCAGTCTGATTCCTGTGAGTGCATCCCAAGTCACATATATACAGTATTGCTGGACTTGATGAAAAGTATTGCTGTGTTTTGCAGGTTTCTTGCCTGCACAGCCCTTATGTGAGTTTGTGTTCACACAGCCAGAACGGGGTAAGCTAAGTGGTCACTAAGAACTAACCAGCATAAGCAGCAAAAATGAGTGTCAAGTTCTCAGAGAACCCAACTGAAAGAGAAACAAATACCATTTTTAAAAGAAGAATATGTATCTATCTATCTATGGGTATTCTTCAAAATACAGGATTTGGAAGTATCTTTCTTGGACCTAATTTTAACACGAAAAGCTTAGATACAGAGGTTAGAAACGTGGTGTTGGTACCATCATCGCAACAAGCACTACTGAGGATACTGTGGTAGAGTATAACACAGAACACAGGACAGCTGGGATTACCTATTAATTGATCTAAGATCATCCTAGAGCAAGGCATTTCATCTGATTATCTCTTTATCAGTCTGTGAAAACATAATCACACTGCTACCCTCTGTAGAGAGCTTCCATAGGTAAGAATAAATGCACTGCCAAATCCATTCCTTGGCCACCTTGCAATGTACAACAGTCATTATATTTTCATTTATAAAAAGGCACGTTAGATATCTATAAAGATAACACTTGAGCCTGTAATAGGTTGTATTTTAATGCTTGTACACGTCTGTCACAGTTCTCGTAAGATGGTTTTCTGTGCATGATTGCGTTTTTTATTATTATTTTTAAATCCATTACCCACATGAGCAGCATTGGGAGTGGGAGGCTGCATAGGCCATTTGAACTAATGACACTCCTGGTAACAATGGTTATTCCCTAAAATTATCAGTGCTACAACGGAATGAAGTTTTGCCAGTGGGCAAGTGTGTACGGGGAGAAAAACATAGGAGTATCAACACAGTCATTTTGCAGCCTAGGTTATTCTCTTCTGCCTTCCTTCCTTCCACACTTCTACACATTCTGCTCCTTTTCTGCAGAGGATCCCTACTGCCATACTCTGTCCCTTGCTTTCCTCTTTTCCTTGTTTCACTCCAGGGGTTTCTTATAGCCAGCCCTCATTTTGCTTATCTACCTTCTTCTCCAGAATTACCTCTTCCCTCCAAGTCACAGTCTACCCCAAGTACCCACCCAGCAATGTTTTGCCTTAGGCCTTTCTGGATCCCTAGGTCCAGTCTGTTTGTTCAAATAACAGGAGTCATACTACAAGCATCAGCTTCTAGTCCAGTTCCTAATCCAGTTTTCTACCTATTCTTTTCTATGCTTTACGCAAAAGTCTCGCCTCTGGTGCCAGCTCTGGTTCAGTGCTTTTGCCTCTGCAAAGCAAGGGTGCTGGAGCAATGCATTACGATTAAAAAGGTATAGTTTTAAATTACTTTTAACTATTAATATTTCACTGACTGAGGAAATAACCTTAGAGATTGCCACAAGATCTGAAATACTGGTTATAACATCCTATCAGCTACTCACGTAATTTCTGCGTGTTTAAATCTATTTTTTCCCTAATAAACCCCTGTGAATGATTTGAGAAGCTGAGTTCTACATCCCATAATTAATTCCAACTTATGCAAGAAACATTCTGAAATCAACAGGAACAATTCTTGAGTGATTAGAATGAAGATCTGTTACACCAATAAGGCACTGGATGTTCAAGTTACTGTAAAATACAATAACAATCCAACTTCCATTTCAGCATGGTAGGAACACTAACACTGGAAAGTCCGAACATATGATAAGTTCTCTCTTGAACTTTACCAGACTATTAATTTCAGAAGCTCAAATTAGGAATTTATTGTTGCCTGTAATGAATGCTATGTACAACTCAGAATATTTCTGCTCTCTATTTGTATCACTCATTAGTGGCTATAATTGATTTGGTATTAGTCTTGCATACTTGACTTTGTTTTACAGGTTGCACCGAGCATCATAAGTACTTGTAAGTAGATACGTAGACTTCTTTAAAATGCTGACTTGAGCTGGCTCTGCATGAGATAATCGTTACATTCTTTTACTATATTATTTTCTTGGAATATTTTTTTTGTCTATATAAGTTCCAATTTTTCATGAACAGTTTAATATTAATTTTTCCAGCATCCTGAACTTTACTGAAACATGTTCATATGTTCATTTATTCCAGAGACACAGATATAGGACCCAACAAATCTTTCTCTAATAAAAACAGATTGGAACTAATGTGAGAAAGCAATGGTCAGTTCAGGTGAAGTGTGTAAAACAAACTCTCATGAAACTGGTGAAAAAACCAAAAAGTTAAGGATGAAATTTGTCTCTGTAGACAGGATAATATGTGGGGTAAGACTGGATATAATAGGCAGAGGTCCCTCACAAAAGCATCTTTCATCTCTCTGGCAATACTAATGTTTGCCATGAAGGTCAAAAGAGGCTAGAGTGGAAGCTAGAATTGGGGGAATCGATACAAAAGCCTGTGTGGCCAGATTGGAGAGCCACTGAGTGGCTGTGGCTCCAACTTTTAGGATGCACCAGTGGATTGGGCTGCCCTTTATAGCCACTAGTTTACTTGCTGGTCTAATAGCTTCCTAAAAATAAAGCTAAAGTTTCTCCAGGTTTTGAGACTATTTTTTCACGTTATTGCAAGTTCTCCTTTTTTTAGGACAACAGAAAAAAATTACCAGACCATCTATGTTTCTGCTGTATTTCTTGCCCTATTTGGATTTAAATCAGGAAATTAAAGAATGATTAAAAAATGCATGTCATGCCTAAAAAGCACAGAATATTATCAAGGGACTACAAAGGCTGACACAATGGAGCAATGAGCTAAAAAAATCCTGAGAAGTCAAAACTGGCTGTGAATGAAGTTTTCGGAGCAAGGAAATAAAACCAATAAAGTCTCCTTCAGGTGTATAAAGTGGAGTGAAGCTGACAGGAGAAGACATTAGACCACGGCAGGGTATTTGAAGGAACTTAATAAAGAAGGAGGATAATAAAGCCCCAGAATTTAATGAGGTCCCTGTAGTGTTTGCAAGAGGAACTGGAGTTGGAAAGCAAGCAATAAACAGCATGCTTAAGTTTTTCAGAAAGTATTGTGCCTAAAGGCCATCAGGTTAATGTCCAGATTTAATGAAAAAATGTACACACACCAGAGGGTTAAAGCATACATCAGATCTCTTCACATTGACTTAAGTCTCTGCTGGGGGGTGGGGTGTGGAACTCCCTCAAATATAAAACTCATTCAAACACTGCATAAGATGAGATGGAAGAAAATATAAACTATTACTTCTCTTACTTGAATGCACACTTTCTTTGATTTTTTTTTTGGCAAGTTGAGCTGATTGATAAAAAAAAATAAATATCCTTTTTCAGGAAGTTCCAATATTGTGAAGAAAATTAGTTGGAGCATAAAAAAAAAATAGACATGAATGATTTTTTACACTGTGTCTGGGCCCAACCTTCCAGGTTCACCCCCAGAGAAGTCAGCCTCAGCAACAGGAACCCAAGGCTCCTGCAGGCTATAACCCCAGAGATGGTCCTGCAGCCCCCCAGGAGCCCTGGGCTTTCCTCTCCAGGGCTGCAGGGACCCTCAGGGGCTGGGAGCCGCTGGGCAGGTGAGCTGCAAAGAGGCTTGCTTTCCCAGGCAGAGGTTAATTAAAGAGGCATGCTACTGCAAAATGTTTAGGTTCACAGGAATTTCAAGGCTTTATCTGACAAAGTAAATGCCACCAGAATATTTCTGTCTGGCTTCAACAGGCAGTCCCATTTCCTCACATCTTGCTACTACTGAATTTACTAAGCAAACACCCCATCTTATGGAATAAACACCTGGATCCACAGTCTCTGAAATCAACAGATGTTCCTTTCATAACTGTGGGCTTTATAGACCCTTAAGAAGACATTACGTATTTCACATGACCTCTTATTATGCAGCTAAAAGCAACCAGAGATAAGACATTTTTGGAGCTGATAAAAAGCCTCCAGAGCAGTGGTTCTCAAAATTAGAGCTGCAGCCTCAGGTTGGGGTGTGAAGAGGTTTTTCTGCAGGGTCACAACATATTCTACAAACTTAAGATCTCATTGTAAAGGAAATTACTTCTAGCTTTTCTGGGAACAAAGATAACCTTCAGTATGTAAATATCCAAAGCAGTTTGGTTTATTGAATGTACAATGGTAGGAAATACCCGGTTCATGATGCTTTCTACAAGGATAGGGAAATTATTCTATTCTAAACTTATAAATACAAAATAAAATATTTGTAAGTGTCAAATATAGGTACTATCCAACCAATCATGATGTGGTAAACTATTTCAGCTGGGTTTCTGTTGTTGAAACAGCACCAAAGTTTCCGACGCAACTCAGAGTGCAGATAGGCTGTGAAAGACTATAGGAAGGGAATGGCTTGAATTTAGAGTTGCCTAAAGATTATTGAGTTTAAGTTTCAAAAAGCCTGGTCGATTAAAGCAGAAAAGTTTAACATATGGGAGACTAGAAACTGCCACTGTTTAAAAGTTGTAATACAAAGAAGCATTAAAATAGTCACAGAGAAGTTTCAAAGGAAATTGGGGGTTCACTGAAGATGGGAGGGCAAAAACTACAAACAACTTAATCATTCACCAAGAACAAGCATGTGTTCACCCATAAATATCCTGCTCTTCAGGATAAAATTTCACTACACATAAGAAGCTATCCTTGAAGTTGACTGGTAATATAGTTCAGGGACTGAACTGCATAAGCACTTATCAGCCTATATAGCTAAAACTGAAGAACTATAATTCTAAGCACTGGTTGTATACAAGAGGCATCAGATGATCCAGTCCTTGTTCTCCTCATGCAAAGAACAATATGATGCCTATTGAAGTTAACAGGTATTACTCATCCAGTGTTCTCACACAGGAAGAAAAACTGGCTTGCCTTTTTTTTTTTTTTTAACAAAATACCTGAATTCTCAGTGCTCAAATGGAAATTAATACACAGAACCTAATCTTTTTAGAAGTCTAGACTTTCTTCTGCTGTAGTTCAAAACACTTGTTGCTAAAAAGGTCTTTGATGCCTGGTTTGTAGGGAACTAATCTATGGGGAAAGGGAACTGACATTAAAAGGGAATAAGAGGTGAGTTTTAGAGGAAAAGCCATCCTACAGAGAAAAGAAATACGTACGGAGAAACAAGCAGACCAAATCAATGTCCAAAGCACTGACTAACATGCTTTGATTTCCATAATTCACACCAGTCAAACATTTGGTCCAATATCACTGAACTGAGCTGTTGTCATAAAACATATAAAGGAATTCAAGAGAAAGCTAGGGAGGGCGGTAAAGAAACAAGGGGAGTACAGAGACAAACAGTTCTGAGAAAAGGAAAAGGGAATGAACCTGACAGAACAAGTGGCCTTTCCCTGCTCTGTAGATTTTCCAAGAATAAACCTATTTAAAGAATAAAATTATTGCAAATCTGTCCCTACAGTTACTGTAGTGATAATGAAAGCCATTAAAATGAATATTTGATAAATGAATAAATGAATAAAAATGAAGGGAATAAATGAATGGTAAATGAATATAAATACTAAATGGTGAAAATTAAATGAATAATTCTCTTAAATGAATAAATCCGCTGTGCTTCAGTTTGTTAGTGCTCCATACAGATTAAATTCCCCTTAAATGGCATCTTGAAAGGAGTTTACATTGCACCACAAGGAGATATATGGGTTACCAGGATAATGCAAAGTAAACATCTGCATGTGTGCCATTGCTCAGTTTCTTCAGTACACTCCAAAACGGACAATTTAGTTATTAGTTAGGTTTTACAGTTAAGGCAGTCAGTGGCTGTTGCAAAGGCAGCAGTATCTCAACGTTTGCCCGAGCTGTTTAATTCTCTTATAGCAATTGCGCATTTCCTGTACTGTTATTTATTAAACACTGGTATGCTTGGCATTGTACAAGACACAAATATCAGTATGTTCAGAGCAGCACACAGTCTAGAAGTCAAAGAGAAAGACAAGAGTTGAAGAGAGGGAGATAGAAAGATTGTTCAACACAGCAGTAGCTCTTCAAAGAAAGAGGAAAAGGGAAGAATTAACGGAGCAATTATTGACTGTACAAGGGAAGAAATATTCTGAACAGGAGGCCAGAGCTATATAGATCGCAGATAGGAGGAAAGGAATAGATACATAGGGCTAGGTGAGTAATTGAAAGATGGAATGACATGGTCAGAAAAAAGAAATATTTGTCAGCAGTCAACATAATGAAACTAGAAAAGAGTTCCCTAATTCACACTGCTATTACTGAGGAGGTTAATCTGTGGAAGGCCCAACCTTTGATCCTTAGTCAGCCCAGAGCTCCAGTCACTCTGGCTGGAATTGTCAACAATAAAATTGTATCCCATCACCTTTGTCATTCCATTAGCATCAATATTAGTGTGCAACTGCTTCCTTATTTCCTTATTTAAGTATTTCTAGCGCAACCTGCTGCTAAGACTGAAAGCAGAAGTTTGGCTATGGACCTTGTAGAATCTACTGAAAGAAACTAAATTTTTTTGTTGTTTTAAAGAAAAATGCAACTCAACTCCACTGGGAGTTTTTATCATTTTTAGCTGTGGAAAATTAAACTGTCCTTATGCTGTACAAAACATTCCCCTTCTTCCACTCCCCCATTTTTAAATTGTGACTGCTCTGCAGAAGCACAGGTCCAGTAATTGAGGAAAATGACAGTCAATTGTCTTGGTTCAACCGCAGCTACTAGGAAGAAAATTAACTCTACAAAATTAACTCTACCCCAGCTGAAACCAGGACATCAAGACAAACAAAACCCCACAGTATACATTAGTATATACCCCCTGAACCTCCCTAACAGATGAAATAAAGAATTGCCTCAGTTCCTCAGATTTAAGCACCAGATTTAGTCTATTTACAATCCAAAATTCTCCCTCTCTGTAAACCAAACAATTTATATTCTGCTCCAGAGTCACCTAAATCTCAAAATAATACTGTATACCTGGAACCCTGAAAAAAAGTGAAACATCAGTCCCATTTTGAACTGTTGCTGCATATTTTACTTCACTTCAATTCTCCTCTCATCCACTGGAGGAGATGCAGTAAACAAGGATACCTGGAAAACAGCCCAAGCTATCGTGTGCTTCTCATATAACTGCACCCCGCTTTGAGATTAGCTCTGCACAGGTGCTCTTGTTTGGTCACTAATGTCATTGTTTCTCAAGTAGGTCTCACTAGAGGATTAGGCTTGTCTTTTTTGGTAGCTGCTAAGTTAAACTTGTAAGCTTAAGTCAATAACAAGTCTGATGATGAGGGCCCTGTATTTTCAACTAGTGCTTCTCATTCCAGAATGTTTCTTTAACAGAGCTTAAAGTTTGTAACCCAATGGAAGTCTTTTACTTGTCAGTTGGTAATTCCTTCCTGTTTGATATCTTGTGTAGTTTCTGTACTCCAGTTCTGAAACCAATTATTACAATATATATTCTATACATTATAACAAAGAAAATTTCAAATACAAAAAGTCTGCATAAAAATGGCTGAGCAATCTTATGATGGGTTCATATCCCCTTTTTGCCATGGAAGGAGCCAAGACCTGCATCCCAGTATTTCCTAGCATTGATGTTTAAAATAAAATTACTAAGTTAAAACAAGGAGGCATCAATTAAACCAGAACAATAAGACGCTCACAATCCATTAAGTGTAACATGCTTTGCCCTGTTATCCCTGTTTCCTTTTTCTGACTCTTAAAAAGTAGGACCTGGCCAGTAAATACTTGGTATCTAGCTATCTGTTTCTCCCTTTCCCTATTTATTTATCTATACATCTGTCATCTTGGTAAATTTACAGAACTAAAGTTACACTGGATTTCATACCTGTCAGGATGTCTATTAGTCTTACAGCAGCAGTTTTATTTGATTGGTTAACTTGGCTTTGAAGCAATAACTGGGAAAGGCACTTTAATAGTTTTAATTCTCTGCACCACATTAGAAAACATTTTTTTCATTATCTTTGTTATCTTTCTATTGTTTGCCAAGCCCCAAACCTGTTGATATCCCTCAAACACTTCAACTCTTTAAGTTAAAACAAGATTGCTTAGCAAAAATTTCTGAAATACAAAGCTCCATGCGATCTTATTTACTCATTAAATGCCAAAAAGCCATTTTGTGCTCCTCATTCCCTTTTATAGCTATTGACTAAATGTTGTATCAGTATCAATTACAGGGATTTGAAATGGTGAGAATGGTGGAGAAGCAGAGAATGAGATTTCATGATTACATCAAAGCCATAAATATTGTCATTCTTACTGTTCTAATGTCCCTTAAGCTTTATTTAATGGTTAATTGATTGCTAAAAAATCTTTCAGGTTCATTTAATTTTCAAGACTGTGGCCTTGTTAGTATGTTGCAAGGGTTTGTGTTTTTTTTAACAGCAAAAGTTATATATTATGTGGTATGAATTATAAAGCAGTTGTCATGGAGATGTTGCTAATGCAGGAGACTATATGCTGTGTACTTTGAAAACTGTGGAGCATATCTGTTTACAAGCACTTTTTCTGAATGCCTTGCAACTGGTGGTTAGGATATTACCTGGATAGTTCATTGCACTATTCCCCAGTATTATGCTGTCGCAGCGATATATCCAGGTAGCTCTCATTTTACACCTGCCTAGACTTTACACTGGAAACTTTAGTGGTATTCAAAGACCATAATGAGGCAGTGAATTGAAATATATTGAATTGCTCTGAAGCTTATGTCTTATCAAAGAAATGTAGAAATCATACAGAACTGAAACAGGTAATATTAAGAGCTTGAGATCTAGGACTTCTTTTGTTCCTTTGATATATCAATATTAATTAATTTAGCTAAAATCAGTAGGCATACAAAAGCGATCTTAATGAACCAGTGCCTGCAATCTGGTGGCTCAAGATTTGCTTACCTCTATAAGATTTTGGTAAGTAGGTTACAGAACTGTTTCCCTCTGTTTGCACAGCTGTGAAATGGGGACGTTTATGCCTAATTATCTTTATAAACTGCTTTAGAGCTCTCAGGATTGAAAACACCATCTAGATGCTAGAAAAAAACCCACCTCTATCTCAAAAGTTTTTCAAAGGATAATATTCACCTGTCTTTCTTAGTAGTTGTACTTTACTGTATACGTATACAGTGATATTAATCTTAAGTAACTTTTATTCCTGAAGCATCATATTCCATCCTTAACAATCAGTTTGACAATGTTTTTGCTTGCATGTTACTAAATGGAACAAGCTGACATGTAGACTTGTTTTGTAAGACAAACGGTTTCGAAGGAAGGTTTGCAGTATTACAGAATCTCGTAACAGCAAAGTATCGTTATCTTTCTATCTTTTGTGGCAGTGCCTGTACAAGATACTGGCTTTTCTGACACAGAAAACAAGATACAGCCTTACTGCAAATTACTAAGTAGGTTTTGCATTAAGCATCAAGTTCACTATTTTGTATTTTCACAAATAGGTAGAAAATCACGATGCCTTGCAAAATGAAACTTAAGAGACCAGTTCATGAAAAAATTATATGCTCCATTTACTCTGGCCTCCTATGTACTTTATTTTTTATTAACTCACTTATCCTTTATATGCTGGAGACCATCTCTCTAATATGTAACCCAGAAAGGTGGACTGCAGAATGGGGAGGGAGTAAACCAAAATGGACATTTGCATTTCCAGCACAGAAAGTACATTCAGAAATTCACCCCACATTAGAAAAGAAATGAACCATACAGAGTTTTGTTGTTGTTTTGAATGTTTTTTAGCCTAGATAAATGAACAAAACTAAGAAAAAAAAAAAAAAGGTCAGTTCTTCTAATGGCTTTTGTGGACTGCAACATGTGATTCATGCACCTCAAACCACTTCTTTTATTGCAGAAGGGACACTATACTTCCCAGATATTTTTTCTTCCCACAGTTATTCCATGTTTTTTCCTCCCTTTTTGCTCTTGGGGACACCCTCCTTCTGAATTATACTAACAGCTAATTATGATCTTACTGCCCTGGTGGGATTCAAAGGCCAGAAAAAATTTCAGTTGGAAAATGTCTGTTTCTGTGTTCCACGAGCAGGCAGGTTTTGCCTTTCTCAACAGCTGAGGAAGAGTTCTCTCTCTGTTTTTTTCTTACAGATAATTGATGTCAGCTACAGTTCTGCTGCAGAAAATTGAGTTTGTAATATTCACCTCTTTTGGAAATTATCCAAATTTGTTAATACATGTGAAAACAGCAAATGCCTCACCCTTACTAGACTTCTACCTTCTATTAGCCCATGCTAATTACAGTGGATAAGACTGCCTTTTTTGCCTACTGATCACTATTGAGCCTCATTGTAGGGTTTCTTCCCACTACTGTCAGTTTGTCGTCTTTGGTTTTGTCACTGACTTCAGTGGACTGGGAACTCAACATATTACTACAACTCCTCATGCAGATGTACAGAGAAAGATCTTACTCATCTGCTGAAATATTCTACTCCTTAATACATGACATATGTACCAGCAAAATAACAAAAACCTTAAAAGTTGCATGCAACCATTTTTCCCTCATTTTGCTGATAAGTGTGCTACTTTTAGAGAAAAGCTAAGGAGGGAACTTGAAGATAAGAATACAATTAAACATTAAACAAGATGACGCTAATCACAGTCTTTTCTCTGGCAAAAAAACCAGATTAAGTTAGAAATGGACCTGGTGAGGAAGGGAGCACAATATAAATTAATAGAGTGCTGCCAATTTACCACTAAGGATGATGAAGGAACAGTCAACAAATGCTATGAGAAACCAAATATTTTCTTTTATCTCTAATTTTTTCATATCACAAAACAATACTCGGAAGTCATTGCTTATCTTTCTGCACTTTATCATTTACAGCACCCAAAAATAATCCTCACAGCAATCCATGATGTCACATTATCCACATTTAGTTGCGGTCTTGAGGGTTTGTTTTCATTTCTGTATTGAAAGTAGCTGGGTTTTAAGACTAGATGGCAGGACTGGATGTTAAGATACCTGAGTTCTAATAATAATCATGGGGCATTGATTATTTCAATGATCTTAAATAAAGTTTGATGTCCCTGATTTGGGCTTGCTGTTTGCTGATTTCAGAAGATGTTGAAGACTCCACGTGCCAAAATAAATAAGAAGAATCTTTCTCCCTTCTCTCTCCTGCTCCTAATGAAAGCCAACAGATTATGGCTCAGAACTGTCAGGAAGCTTAGCAGCAACTTCATGTGCTCTGCAATATTTACAGAGTCTCAAACTGAAAGGTAGTCACAGAATGGCAAAGTATATTCTTATCAGAGAATATTAAACTTTAGTTTAATGTGCCAGTGCAATTTTTTGTATTCATCTTCTTAAAACGTGAGTTACAAATTCATTGCACAGCTATGATGGAAGTTTTCTTCTCTAGGTGTGAGAGCAAGAGCTGGATGCAATCAGAGAAAGACAAATAAAACAGTGTAGCCTGATGAACCCTGATAATTACTACAGTTTCATGTGTTGGACTGCCAAAGCCCCTCTTAATAGCAGAGCAAGAATGATACCAATTTTCATAAATTTCATTACGTCAGTAGTGCTTCATGCAGATTAGAATGCAATGCTCCGGAAACAGCAGTTAGGAACTAAGTAAATTTTTAGGCAAAGCTAACCACTGAGGGTGGGTCCTAGTCTTCATCCTGTAAGGCATCGTTTGTTCCCCCTGTGTCACTTCAAAAGAATATGTACAGAACTGGAAAGACATTCAAGTCATTCCTACCATGTGACAGTGAGAGTGAATCACGATAGTTGTTCCTATTGTGGAGCGGAAAATGGAAATGTGTGAATCTGTAGAGACATTAAAGTAATCATTAATCCTTTTCTACTTGTCAATCAAAACTGTTGTACTCTTGGGGTGAGAATATGTTTGGCTGAGAACAAGCTTTTAGTGAAATGGATTTGGCAGATGCATATTTGCAGATGCTCATGAAAGATGAATCATGACATTTCCTGACAACAAACACACCAAAATGTCTGTTTTACTACTCTTTTTTTCACTTCGGGTATTGCATCAGCTATATATACTGTATATGTACGTGTTTGTGTATAAATCAATCAAGCACTAATGAAGAAAATTCTTTGCTGTCTACATCAGAACACAACACTACCATAACAATATCCTGGTCACAAAAAAACCAGTGAAGAATGTCTGAAACAATTGAATAGGTTCTTCAGAAAGTCTATCAATTTTGATCATTACAATGGTATAGAAAAATTCTTTAATTATCTATGATCATTATATTCTCATAGAAGACTTCTTATCATTAAACCTCATCACAGAAGATTAATTAACTAAAGACAATTTATCTGAGATCAGTAAACATCTCCAGTGCAAAACACATTAAAGGAAATGGTGATTTTATCCCATATTTGAGTAAAGAGTACGAAATGACTGGCAAAATGAATGAATGGATAGATAGACAGACAAGTAAATAAATAAATAAAATTGAAATTGTCTCACAGTTCAGTATTGGTTAACATTCCAATTTTATGTTATTTAAGTATAAAGAGATTTGTATGAAAACCAAATCAAGCCAGCAAAAGGAAAATGAAGTCAATAAAAAATGAGAGTAAGACAAAGAACACAGGAGAATGCTAATGAAGATGATAGACCAGTTTGAGCTGATGCTCAGAACCACATCAAATGCCATGTAAAATGTACCTGATCTCTGAGCAGCCTTTGGCTAGCTGAAGTTAAATTTTCAACACCCACTATTAATGACACAGGTACTCTCTTGCTTCAACATCACATATTTTTTACCTGTGAAAAAAGTTACAACTTCAAATTCATGTTGACAGCTATACAAAATCCCAAGAAAAACATACTGAACTCATAGATTGATTCAGCCTCATTAATTCTTTGTCTTTTTTTTTTTTTTTTTAGGTTTCTTTTTTGTTTTGTGTGCTTTGTTTTTTTGTTTTTGTTTTCTTACTGTTCTCCTTCAAATTAATTGCTTTTGTAAGGAGGAAGAATCTGGCTATTCCATAAAAACTTGTTATTGTAATATTTACACATTAAAATTCTAGTATGCCTTTGAAGTTGAATGCTGCTATATGAACTGTACAAGCTGTGACCTCCCAGGTGATATCTACTAGAGATCCATCTAGTCTGACCTGTTGCAGATCCAGAGCATCAAATCACTATCAGTGAGAATCACATAGGCCCTCAAAACACAGAGGTTACTAACTTAACAAAGGTAGAAATAAATTTGGCATCAAAGGCTTCAGTCTGTTGTACTAAGCTTTACAATACTTTTATTCATTCTTAAGGATTTTTCCCTAAAACTAATTTAGAAGTATCAATTAGTTCTTTAAAATGGATTTAAAAGCAAATAACAGCAATGCATCACAGTAAATTTTTACTCACATTCCTTCTGCTTGAGCACAATAGTTATATTTGACCAAACAGTATCTTCCAGACAGTATCCAGCCTTGACATGAAGAAATTCACAAAGGCTATTTCTCTTGACTATATGTTTCAGTAATCTTTTATGAAGACATTTTGCCTCGTTTTTACTTTGAAGTGTTCAGCTTCATTTTCCAGAGGAAAATGCCACTACATCACTATTTCCCCAGCTAGGGGGAAAGATTAGGGATAATCGCTACAATCAATGGGAAGCTCACACCATCTTGGAATAATGACAAACCCTTGGTTTGTGGACTGAAGGTATTTCACAAGCACGGCTTTAAACAGATTGTGTTTGCTCGCCATCACCCACTGTATTCAAATAGTCAGGGCAATCATTGTTCTTTGCAGATGTAATCAAGCTGCAGTCAGGATTCCGTTTCTGGCTAAGGATGCTTATTTGTTATTAAGTATAATGTATTGAAAGTCATAGCAATGCTGATGGGTCAGCACAGATGCCTTCCATCATGAGTTACCAAGATGCATTTCTTCTTCAAAAAAACCCTCACAGATGAAATGTTTTCAGCTAGCTGAGGTTAATAAAGATAGGTCCTTCATCATCTCAAGGAATGGAGCCAATAACAAGTAACAGAAATAATATCATAAATCATTCTTTATAAAGTAGGATTGACTATTATTTGCTAAAATGTCTTTCATGATGAATTTACATACTCTTACCTGTTGAATGACAATAAGAAAGCAAAGAGGAAATGTCACGGGGGACACAAGAAGGTAAAATACTGCTATGTACTACCGTATTTGATAGCAGGTATTGATTTACAGAATAAACTACCAAACAATCCTGCCTACAAGTTCAAGGGATATGGCTAGCACGGGAGTCTATTTATATAAGGAAACAATCTAAATTCCTGGCATTTTGAACAGTTAGCTGGTCAGAAGGACCTGCATAGTCCTAAAATGAAACAGCATACATATATATGTATGTTTTATTACTATCTACCTCTTACCACAATTCTTGCATTAATCTGTAGGGGTAGGTTTTGCTCACAAGATGGCAGTGTTGATTATTACACAGTGCTTCACTGAGCCTTCCTCTAGCAAAAGGTCTCTGTGCTGCTCCCCAGGAAAAACCACGCAGGGTGGCATTCCCTAGAGGGCTGCATCTCCACACCTGCTTAGCCAAAAAGCAGATCATCTGACCCATCACACTGCATATTTGCTATCATAAACCCTCAGGATTAAACAGACAACACCCATCTAAATCTCTGAACATCCTGATATCCAAACAATGTCAATCCTCATTTTCCAGTTCTTATTAATTTTAATATCAATAGAAAGCATTTTTTTTTCCATCCTTACAGATGGATTTTCCCCTGTAGAGAGCAGGGATGGTCTCTAAACTGGTAGGATTCCAAGTTTGCAAGCTCTGTTACATTGTCTTTAGCAGCCAAACGTTCCACATGATTAACACAAGTTATTACCAATGGCTATTTGCAATGCAGATATGCTCAAGTAGTTTTGGAGACCCTGTACTGAGTAACATTCAAACCTTATAGGACTTTTTTGCTGGACCCAGGACATTGCATCCTACTAAATACATGCACAACAGACAAGAACTGAGGCATTTGCTGTTCAAACTCAGCAGTGCTTCTTTACCTACCAGTGGCACTCAAAAATCAAACAGGTTCAGAGGCCATTTATCCAGCTCTTCTTCAGAGGTTGACAGGCAAAGGCTTATCATTGCCACCGAACATTATGGCATGTTTTGGAGAATTGCTTAAAATGCAAGATAGCAAAAGGGCCTGGAATTCACTAACATTTATCCAAGTCCAGAAAAAGAGACAAGGACTTTTAATGAAGATTGACAGCTAAGGGAGATTTGTGTCAGTAAATGAGAAAATAAAGCATTCGGAAAAGGGAAATCACACGTCGTTTTAGTAGTGAGCCTAAGTTAAGTGCAAAGACGTAGCAGAATGAACAACCATGGCAGAAACAGGCAAGCGCACAAACCAGGGCTGCCAAAAACAAGTTAACAGAGCTTCTGGCTGCAGGTGTTGTTCTGACCAGCTACAGTCATCAGGGCATGGAGAAACACCCAATATAAACTGAGGCAAAACTGACAGATTCCCATTATGTAAAAAATGAACCACAGGAACAATGTTTCTTTCAAAACAAGAGCATCAAAGGTTCTTTTATTTACCTGCTGTAAAACTGAAAAATGCTTACTTATGCATTCCCACTGATCTATCTCCAATAACGAAAGTGATTTTTAAGTAAATTAAATTTGCAATGTTTAGTCTTGAGCATCACACGCAAGATGAAACTTTTCTTAAAGAGCTGCTGTGCATCCAATGAGACATCATTTGCTTTGGACACTGTAACAGAAACATTTAACGTTATAATGATAGTAAAGCTTCCACTTCAATCCCAACAGCAACAAAATTCAAAGAACTGGCTGAGACTGCATCTGTAATGCAACTGGTTTTGCACTGACATTGCAGCACTGACTGCACCTAGAGCTTCAGATTACTCAGGTTTGGTGTCACTTGTAATCTAACACAACATACTAAAAACAGAGTTATAGTCCTAAACTTGCAATTTCCTGCCTTGCATGGGTAGTTAAATATTTACTGTTAACTTTAGTAAAGAGTTCCTATTAAATTAATGTGTCACCTACATGATACATATTTTGGAGACATGCTAGATGTTTGAAGGACAGGCGAGTTATTTGAATGTTAAATCTTCTCAACTACTGTGGTGATCAGATGGCTGAAGCTATCGCAGCCATACAAAGGCATTCATGTATTCCTTCCTACTGACAACAGGGAGCTCAGGGAAGAAAAACTATTTCTCATTCATGGACGGAACTCAACACTGTGGTTGCTCAATTTCAAGGGCACTTTTCCTCCCCTCCATTGCCCCCCACGTAGTTGTTTCTCTGACACTTCCTCTCATGAAACGATTTTCAACAGAGCAGTGTGCCAATCCATCCGAGCCAATGGCCCTGGCTTGGTTTTTGTCATCTCTGTTTTCCTTCCACCACTTCAGTCATCAAGGCTGCCAGAGCATCCGCTATGCCCTTCCCCTGTGAGAATGACAATGGATTCTGACCTTGCTTTCCTTTCCTTTCTCGTTCCTCTTACAGCATCTGCATAGGTATCTCTAGCCAAAACCACAAATTTGACTGGTGCCTTAGAAACACATTTTTCTACTCCAGACCAGTCTCATCTGGCCAAATGAAAATATCAGGCGATAAACATTCTGGGATAAGAAGGACCTTTTTTGTGTGTGTGTGATTATGCATTGCACGAGTTCTGGCTCCTCGCATAATTAATAACGTTTAGTGATGCTAATAAATGCCACCATAACAGAACATGAATTTGGTGTTCTAGTATGCTGGAACAGGCTAGTCTCTCTTTAATAACTTGCTACCCTCTCATTTTAATTACTGTTCCTTTCCCACTTCCCAGCTGATTGTCCATTTCCTTCCCTGCGCAATCTGTACCTACAGCACAGGCTGAGTTCCTACTGACATCAGTGGGGAGTCTGAATTTAGACTCTGCAATGGAGATCTGAAGAGTGCACTGGTGGGGAGAAACTTGCCCTTGGCTGCTGCATGCATGACTCACTACAACTGATATTTCAGATGCCCCAGATTATGACCTACTTTACTGTGTATTACTCAGAGAGAATGAGTAAGACATTTCTGAGGCTGATACAAAACCAGTATTTTCTGTGGTAGCAAGGAAGAAATGCTTTCTTAAACATTAGATCAATTTTGGAATTCTTGTATTAATGATTAAAATTCCCTGGGGTCACTGTGCAAAGTCTACTGAAGAACCGAATTGATTTTCATAGGCTACAAATCAGATCTATGGTCTTTAACTGAAATGCAAGGTGCATGTTTCCATACATAAGGGATCATCTAACTGATGAAAGACCAAATAGGCCTCCATAAATAGATTTGCTGTTTGGCAAAATTACAGGATTTGTGGGTAATTTGTTCAGTACTGGCACCAGAAGTACTGTTTTCAGCCTATTCTGCAAACCTTGTGTGGAACAGGCCTTAGAGTCAGAAATCATTTAAGCATGTCCCTAAGTGCTTTGCTGATATAATAACATAGATCCATTGAAGTCACTGGAAGCCTTTCCCTGACTTTTATGGGCTTTTCATAACATCTTCTATGATTCAGTTTTCCAGGTATAAAATACGAATATGAATAACAGCTCTTTCCTCCTATTATTTGTCAGGTCTATTTAGACTAGAAACTCTTTAGGGCAGATCTGTCTTTTATATGCAGGTGCTGTGCATAGAACAATGATCCCCCAGCTCTGGAGGGGAGCTAAGTACTACCATAATATTATGCTCTAGGTCAAACCAGTCTTAATTTATGGAAGCTCAAAGATCCATGCTATGCAGAGGGCCAGGCTAAATCACCAGACTGGTTCCTCATCTCACTCTAGAATTTGATATGGGTAACTGGGATACAGCTAGTGAAATGCAAGACCAGTTCTGTTTTTCTACTGCTACTGGAATGTCTCTGGCTCTATGTATGTGTGTGGATTTATACACCCATGTAGATTAAACTTGCCACTTAATATGCAAGTCTTGAAAGAGCTGTGACTCAGATTTTGACAAAGCTTTGAAAAATGAAGTCAATTCTTCAGTGTGTGGTTATGCTGAAATCAGTGTGAAGATACCAGCTCTTCCAGGAACTGCATGGCAACTTTGTGGACTGAACACTTTACATATAGGTCTTAACCACTGCGTTATTCTTAGAAGAGATCTGAGAGAGCTTAAAGAAATTTCTTCTTATTCCCTATAACATTATAATATACCTGTATTGGCCTCTTTTTAACCATATACTGTAATATGAACAGTACGGGGGAATTCATAAAACATCAGCATTTTGATCTGTAATGCTCTTGGATTAAAAAAAAAAAGTTTCTACAGGAAAAAAAAATCCCATGTTCAGTTGCCTGTTTAATCTGCAAATGAAAGGCTGAGATAAGACACCAAGGAAGGAAAACACAAAATAAGAATGTTTACCATGCAAATGAGCTTCATTAGTACAGAAGATCCTTATCTGGACCACTCAAAATATTCCATGTGGGTGGATTTTTCTACTGTGAGAAAAAAGGTTTTCTTTTGCAATCAGCGTTATATAAAGCCATTGGCATCTCCTGGATTGTTTATCAATATAAGTATAAAATGAAAATTAGATATAAAAATGAAAAGATTTAACTTATTTTAATTATGTTAAGATTTAAAATATGGAATACAAAAAAAATATATTCAGGCTACCTCATCAACTTAAAATGACAGTTCAGACTTCTAAGTATGTATGTTTTCAATTTTTTGTGTTAATTAAATGGCCTTGCCCAACCTGTATTTTATAACTATTATTCTAAATTCGACTGATGGTAGGAATACAGAGTTCTAATTGGATAATAAAAAATCTAATGAGTTAGAATAATCAATCAAAGAAGGATGACCACTTGGAATAGAAATTAGAAGCTTCCTATTATAATTTACTATCAAATACTTCCACCTAAAAATTGGATGTAGCTTTATCCTAGAGGTGCGTAGTAATGCCTTCAACAACCTCAGAAAGTGACATTGGCATTTCTGCTAAAATATCTTCAGTATATTTAAGAGCTTATTTAATTTGGTTGTAAAATTCTACTCTGGGCAAGTAGAAGTGTAAGAGACTTCACAATGATCACGAGGTGTCAACACACTGTAGTAATGACTTACAGCTTCAACATTTTTGCAAAATTTTGGCACCAATCTTTTCAAAACTTGCTTGTTGAATGAGAAATTTAACCTCAAAACTGCAAGAAGCAAGAGTTTTGTCTAAACCCCACTGAAGTAATAGAAAGACTTAAAGTGATGGTAATGAGCTTTTCAGCGGACAGAAAACATAGTATCTCAGATACAGAATTTGTTCCAGAAGACATTCATCTGACACACCACACCCTTCTTAGTTCTTACATTCATTGCTGGTATTTTTAGAATGGAATTTTCAGAGCACGGACACATAAAAATGGCTTATCAGTTATGCAATAAGAATTATGAGTTTAAGATGAAAACCAGACGTCCAGGGCCATACTACTACTATTAATACTACTACTGCTGCTGCTGTTAAGGCATGGGGTAGTATCTAGACTTTCAGTGCTATTCCGGTAACTATCCAGCTATATGGAACTACCTCTACTGACATAATGCTTGCTTGAAAAAGCAGGAAAAAGTTCTGATTCATATGCTCAGATTTTGAAAAGCACATGACATTTTTACATTGAAAATACATTAGAAAGTGAGGACTTCTGATAAACTTATGAGCTGATTCTGAAGAGCTGATTCTCACTAATCTACATACAAATAAAACAAGCATACAGAACCACTTAATCACCAATGATGTGACTGCAGCTGCCCGCCTCAGATCCTTTCTTCCTCAATATCACTGTAGAAAGTACTCTCCTATAACGTACTCTTTAAAAACTATACCATTAAATACATACACATGTATATACACACACAGGAGTGATACATGGATTTATTTTTTTGCATTTCATCACGTCCTACGTGCAACCTAACGTATAAAGAAAGAATCCAAAAGAGTAAAAATCTTAACAGGGTGGAGTTTTTGCACTCTGCTTTCATTTAGCATATGCAATAGATCTCTTATAGTAATTGTTACTAATTTCTTTTTCCTGTATTTAAATACTTTAATACTTACAAATGAGGCAACAAAGAAAGTCAATTTGACATTTAATGTTCCGCACAGAAACCACAGACAGTCTGCCAAGGAATTAATTAAAATTACAGTCACATAATAATGACACCAACAATAAATACTCATATACAGGTAATAAATTAACTCATTAATTCAGCCAGTACACAGTTGTAAATAACTATATGAAAATAACAAACATTTTATATCAGTGCTTTAAATGTTAGCTCTGTTTTTAATACTGAGTTTCCTTCCTTGGTTGTTCAAAATAATTATGCTTTAATGGGATCTTAAAATGTAAATTTATTAAAGAATCTGGAATAAATTAGTTGGAAACTTCCTAAAAACACTTCAAAAAGATCCACAGGATTTTTCAAGGTCTACCTTACTCATGAAACCAAAAGTCACAGAATAAAAGCACTGAATGTGTGTGTTTCCTTATATATGTGTGTGTATACATATATATTATATATACACAGAAATATATAGACACACACTATATATGTATGTATGTATGTATGTCTGCAGGTTCAAACATGTTTTTTTCCAAATACATTTCACTGAGGGATGCAAGATCATTCCTTCAAAACATTTTTAGGAAAAAATATGATAAATATGTGAACTGCTTTAGTTCTGATTAGCAGGAAGTTTTCAGCTTTTATCTGCTAAATTGCGGTATGGTATTGCAGTCCTGCATAGGCAAAACTCCCATCACAAGGAAGCAGCGGATCACTGATACCAGCTTGCCACAGGGAGGACATCCCAAGAGGATCTGATGTCCTATTGGGCTTCTGTGTGTGTCTGTGTCAGAAAGAAACCCCATCAATCCATCCTTACAAGGAGAGGTCAGAAAGGCCATGGACACCTACCCTTTATCCAGTGGCATATATAGGTACCTTATTTTCTCTCACAGCTGTTTCTGAGACATAATCTGGAAAAACAGAAATGTCCTTCTCACTTCAGAAACTTGGCCATGTATGCACTAGCTGCTGCAGGTAATCTGCTGCTAAAACTGGTGACAATACATGTTGCTGATACAGGAATATCACCCACAAGTCCACACAACAGCTGGACAATTTATTAACTGCTCATTTTAATCCTCCAGAGTTTTCACTAAAATGGATTTTGTAAGCATTTAGTTACTAGGTGCTTTTGATTTACTGATACAGTCTTTGGTAGGGAACTTTATCAAGAGATTCATCTACAATATACTGTAGAATCACGTCTGCATTGGCAAAAACCACGGCATACTCCCAAGTTACCAGTCAAGAACGGTTTTACTCCCATCACATTTATTGCAAATGACTTACTGGATATTTAAAATAGTACCTAAAATGAAATAGGAGAGATAAGGGAGATTTACATTGTCCTGTATCTTTCACTGTAGAGAATACATTTCTTTAAACAACCTGCCCTATTTTATGCTTAATGTTCAAATAGGCCTGATAAAGCAATGCTTTTGAGCGTCTCCTAAATTTAATATTTGGCCCATGTACACAGTTTCTTCACAAATGTTTTCTTTCCTACCTTGTAGTAAAAGTGTGCTACTTTTTAGTAGGACTGACAGATTCTTCATTTAAACCATAACCAACATTTTTCAGTTGTTATTAATCCATAAATTGTCCAGGCTCTGCTTTCCCCATAATAAAATATGTTTTAAACAAGTGAGCTATCTCAAGCTGAAAAAATATGAACTAGTTTATTGTCATTTCTATTATAAGTATAGAAATCAGTTTGGTACTTATTGGTTTGGTAGAACAGGTTCATTACAAGAACAGTAAAGTGTACAAAAAGTAATGATGTACCATTCTTCCCCTGGGCCTTGTTCTGAAAAAACCTTCTACTGTATGCTCACAAAACATACTAAGGGCTTTCCGAGACAAATAAAAATTAGGTTCTGCTTAAAATTGTAGTTACTTTGGCTGCCTTGGCTGTATCTTTATATAATAAAAATATCTCAGTAACAATATCATAATCTTTTTAATACTAAGATTACCGTTTCATTGGCATGAATGAAAAGACTATACCAGGAATTCATTTACATATATATCCTGTGTCCAACAATGGCCACATTCTTCACAGAAAAGTGCAAATGTCTCAAAGTTATCAACTACAGATGAATTGGTAGACAGCTTTTTTTTTTTTCCTAAGCATCTTAGTAACTTCATCAGCTAAAAAATAAAGTACATTTCTTTGCTACAATTGTTTTGCCATCTAATATGCCATTTTATCATGCAAGCATCCAATACTATATGTGTGTGCAACAGAATCAGAAATTATGGTTACAGACATGATTTTTTGCCATTTGCCTGAAAAAATATTCTAAAACTAACAAATTTCCAGGAAAAAGGAAAAAAAAAAAAAGTATCAGAGAGGATAAAGAACAATTTTCAAGCTATGAGACAAATTTTCTGTTGGTCAATAAGGCTAAAATGATTTGTGTAAGTTGAGGAATTTGGCAGTAAGTTCTCTTTAAGTGCTCTCCTAATGGAGATGATGTAAGGGGAAATTTAAGAACAGCATAGGTGTTTTGTGTCCGTAGGGGGGGAAGGGAACCAGCAAGCCAAGACAGGCTGATAGGCTCTCTCATAATTTGCTATTTCAGGTGAAGGGAACCAATGAGTTGGGATAGGCCTTAACATAATATTTTACCACAGTAGCAGAAAGGGGATCATTAAAGCCAAGATGGGCCATGGTATAATTTTTGCTAACCCTGCGAAAATACATTCGGCATTACTTGTGGTGAGACAAGAACTAACCAAATTGCTGATTTAGCATAACTATAAGGCCTGAGTATCTATAAACCGCGGCGGAACTGCTGAACTAACAAATGGCTGATTTAACACAATAAACAGCACATAGGAAAAATAATGCAGCAACAGCATAGTTAAGACAGCTGCAGAATGAGGGGAAAAGGAACTATTTGAAAGGAACATTGCCTTTGGAATATGGAATTTGAAAGTCAATACGGAATATTGAAATGGGAAAATATGACAGTTGGTTTCAGGAAACCAGTTTCCCAAAGAAACATTTCCCAGACAGAGAAACCTCCATACTGGGAAACTGACTCAGCAGAAACAATGAACTATCAGTCTGGGAAACTGAAGAAATAAAGAACAGAAAGCCATAGGTTATGGACTCTTGAGGAAATAAAAGACAACTCAGAAAACTACCAAGGTGGGATCAGCTGAAGCAGATCAGCATTAAAACCCCCAGCTGCTAAGAATCAACGGCTATGGAAGCAAACACCTTCTCCAGGAAAACTTGGGATGCGAGGTTGGAGGCTGCTGGGAGCTCTGTGCTGTGAGTGTGGACTCTAAGGACCAACAGAGGTGCCTGATGAGACACAGTGCATTCTCATAATTACCTCAGTATCCTAACTGTCTATTGTTATTGATTACTTATGGCTATCCATCTCACAGTTAAATATTGGTAAATCATAGTTGCATCATAGTTGCATGATTGGTAAATCATAGTTGCAATGGTACCATGGTACTACTATGCTTAAATTTATACAAGCTGTTAATCAATGTAAGTTTTTAAAAGCTGTCCTATATACTTCATGTAGTCACAGTCCCTTTATTCACTTCCTGATATGTTGTCCACTCCCCTCTTTCTCCACTTACAGATCAAATTAAGCAAAATCCTTTGCTGCTGCATATGGAAATTGCCCCAGTCAGATGCTCTTTACAAAAAAGATAAATTCCTAGCTAAATAGGTTCTGATCAAAATTAGAGCTAACATAGGAGATAGACACAGAAATACAAAGGAAGAGTGTAATATAAGAATTGTAAGAGTCACTATGTATTTCTTAAAACTCTGGTCCCACTGATCACTGAATGAGTTAATTTCAGACAGCACAAGTTGTACTATGTAAAACACAAGTCACATCTATTTTAACATTAGTCTCCAAGGCTGGCAGAGGACAGGCTGGAATAAAGAGGTAGCGTGAAGGGGAAAAGAGTTTATGTTCAGGACACTTTGAGGAGCAGTAGAAAGTGGAAGAGTAAGGTTGTTTTTTCCACAGGGAGCCGTCACAGGAAGAAACATGCCAAAAGGAGCCATCTTGAGAAGGTGGCTGGTAAATATGCAGGTTAGCTTAGTCAGAAATAGAAATAAATATGTGGCTATACTATTTTCATTGCTGGCTTATAGACAGAGACTATAACAAACTCTGCACATAAAACCAGCAAATTAGATTTCAACGTGTTTTTGGAAGACTGACCTTCTCTTTTTCCTGCCAAGACGGTAAGTCCTCCATCCGTCCTTCTTTCTTCAGAAAACAACGACTCCGGTCACATAAAAGAAAGGCAATCATTGATTAAGTATCTTATAAAGCTTGATATCTCAGCAACGGCGTTGGTGGTGAGGTGTTAGCAGCAGGGGCCTTTGTGAGGAGATTCGGAGCTGCCCTGTGCTGGACGCAGCTGGTCCCAGCCAGTTCTGCAACGGCCCCGCTGCAGGGCACAGCTGAAGCCTGTCAGCAATGATGGCGGCACCTCTGGGAAAGCCGATTTAAGAAAGGGCAGAATATTACCCAGCAGTGAGGTAAAAAGTGTGAGAGGGAGGGATTCAGTCCTGCGAGCAGCCAGGCCGGAGAGGAAGGAGG
>JANHGO010000002.1:9808359-9931403 GCA_024606505.1 Aquila spilogaster | reverse complement strand
TGAAAAAATTATATGCTCCATTTACTCTGGCCTCCTATGTACTTTATTTTTTATTAACTCACTTATCCTTTATATGCAGGAGACCATCTCTCTAATATGTGACCCAGAAGGGTGGGCTGCAGAATGGGGAGGGAGTAAGCATAAACGGACATTTACATTTCCAG
Organism: Aquila spilogaster; assembly: GCA_024606505.1. Classification (NCBI taxonomy): domain Eukaryota; kingdom Metazoa; phylum Chordata; class Aves; order Accipitriformes; family Accipitridae; genus Aquila; species Aquila spilogaster. The sequence goes on along the minus strand of JANHGO010000002.1, from coordinate 9,931,239 downwards.
TGCAGAAAGTGCATTCAGAAATTCACCCCACATTAGAAAAGAAATGAACCACACAGGGTTCTGTTGCTGTTTTGAATGGTCTTTTTCAGTCTAGATAAATGAACAAAATCGAAGAGGAAGTGAGGGGGCAGGGGCACAATCCTTGTGACAACTTTTGTGGACTGCGACGTGATTTACACACCCCAACCTGCTTGCTATATTGCAGAATAGATGACATACTTCCTCAGTATTTTTCCTTCTCTTAGTGCAACTACTCCATGATTTCTGCTTCACTTTTTCTCAAGGACAACTTCTGTCCAAATTTTACCAGCAACTAATTATGACCTCATTGCCCTGATGGGTTACAGTGACCAGAAAAAAAACTGCTAGAAAATACCTACCGATGCACTCGAACAGAACAGCTGTGCATTTCTCACCAAGTAAGGAAGTGTTATCATCTGGGACATAATGCCAGATAGACAACTGATGTCAGCTACAGCTCTGTTCTGGAACTTTTTTTTTTTTTTTTTGTAATATTTTGTATTTTGTACCTCTTTTGGAGATCAGCTGAAGTTGTAAATACATGTGAAAAGCAAATGCCTCGCCCTTTCTAGACTTAGTCCTTCTATTAGCCTCCGTGAATTACAGTGGATAAGACTGCATTTTCTTTGCCTCGTGACCACTGTATAGCATTGTTGATTTCTTTTCCCTCTCACTGCTGACATGTTGTCTTCTGTGGTTTTGTGGACTGAGAACTCAACATACTACTACAGCTTCTCATGTAGATTGACAAATAAAGGTCTTACTCATCAGCTAAAATATTCTACTCTTTAACGTGTCCTTAAGGAAAAGTCAACAAATACTGTGACAAACTACATATTTTAACTCTTCATACTACAATGCGTTACTTGGAAGTCACTGATGATCTTTCTGTATCATTTACAGCAAGATGATCAAATGATTCTCACAGCAATCCATGATGTCATATCATTCATGTTTAGGTGTGCTCTTGAGGGTATTATCTAATTTCTGTTCTGAAGTGAGCCAGGTCTTAAATTAGAGAGCAGGACTACACGTTACGATGTTTAAGTTCTAATCTTAGCCACGGGACTAGGATTATTTCAGTGGTCTCAAATGAAGCTTAATGTCTTTGGTTTGGGCTCGCTGTTTGCTAATTTCAGACGTAAAGACTCCAAAGGTCACAATAAGTAAGAGAAGGATTGAATGTGTCTCACTCTAAAGTATTCTCCCTTTTGCCCACTGCTCCTCATGATGTCCAACAGATTATGGATCAAATCGGTCATGAAGCTTGGCTGCAACCTCCTACACTCTACAAAATGTAGGGAGATTAAATGAGATCACAGAATGGCAGAGCACATTTTTGTCATCCAATAGCACACTTCAGTTTAATACTCCAATACAATCTTTGCATTATTCATTCTGTTAAAACATGGCTTACAATTTCATCGCACAGCTCTGAAAAATTTTGTTCTTTAGACGTTAGAGCAAGAGCTGGACAAAATCAGATGCAGAGAAACATATTGGATATGCTGTTACTACAGTTTTAAGTATTGGACTGTTGTAGACCTTACTAGTAGCAGCAGAAAGAATTACAACAATTTTAACAAATTTCACTATATTAGTAACACCTCATGCAGATTAAGACGCAGTGCTCTGGAAACAGCAGTCAGAAACAAAGTAAAGTATTAGGCAAAATTTACCACTGAGGGTGAGTCCTTGTCTAAGTCCTGTATGGTATAGTATATGGTATGAAGAATATGACAGAACTGGAAAGACATTAAAGTCATTCCTACCACATGACAGTGAGGAGTGAATCATGGTAGATGTTTCTATTGTGAAGCAGAAAATGGGAATGTGCGAGTCTGTAGAGACATTAAAGTAATCATTAATCCTTTTCTACTTGTCAATCAAAAGTGTTGTACTCTAGGGGTAAGAATATGTTTGACTGAAAACAAGCTTTTATAAAATAGATTTGGCAGATGCATATTTGCAGATGCTCATGAAAGATGAATCATGACATTTTCTGACAACAAACACATCAGAATGTCTGTTTTACTACTCTGTTTCCCTTTGGATATTGCATCAGCTATATATACTGTATATGTATTTGTGTAGAAATCAATCAAGTTCTAACGAAGAAAATTATTTGCTGTCTATACTAAAACACAACGCTACCATAACAATAACATAGCCCCAGCAAAAACACCTACAATACTTGAATAGATTATTCAGCAAGGTTTCAAATTGTGGTCAATACAACAGCACAGAGAAATTCTTCATCTATTATTATTAGATTTTCATAGAAGACTTCAGGATGCCTTTCAAGTTGAATGGTGCTACATGTGCAAGGTGCTATTTTGCAGGGGTTCATCAAGCCTAACCTGGTGCAAATTCACACCATCAAATCAGTATTAGTGAGAATCACATAGACCTTCCAAACACAGAGGCCACTAACGTAAGAAAGTTAGAAATAAATTTGACATCAAAGGATTCATTCTGTTGTACTAAGCTTTAGAATTCCTTTGTACATTCTTAATGATTTTCCCTAAAACTAAATTTAGAAGTAGCAATTAGTCCTTTAAAACGCATTTAGAAGCAGTAACCGTAATTAATCACAGTAAATTTTTATTCACATCCATTCTGCTTGAGCACAGTAGTTACATTTGGCCAAACAATATCTCCCAGATAGTATTCAGCCTTGTCATGAAGAAATCCACAAAAGCTATTTCTCTTGACTGCATCCTCCAATGACTGATTACTTTCTTGAAGACATTTTACCTTATTTTTTACTTTGAAATATTCATTTTCCAGAGGAAACTGCCACACCACATTCAATTTCTCCCCAACTAGGGGGAAAGATTAGGGATAATTACTACAGTCAATAGTAAGCACACACCACCTCGGAATAATGATAATGCCTTGGGTTGGGGATGGGGTATTTTTACCACTACGGAAAATTACGTTTGCAGGACATCATTCACTGTTTTTATTTCAAATAGTCAGGGCAATCATCGTTCTTTGCAGATGTAATCAAGCTGCAGTGCAGGATCCTGTTTCTGGCTAAGGATGTTTATTTGTTATTAAGTATAATATATTGAAAGCTGTAGCAATGCTGATGGGTCAGACCAGATGCCTTCCATCATGAGTTACTGAGATGCATTTCTTCCAAAAAGCTCATAGATGAAATGTTTTCAGCCAGCTGAGATTAATAAAGATAGCTCCTTCATCATCTCAAGGAATGGAGCCAATAATGAGTAACAGAAATAATATCATAAATCATTCTTTATAAGGTAGAATTGCCTACTATTTTCTAAAATGCCTTTCATGGTGAATTTACATACTGTTACTTGTTGAATGACAATAAGAAAGCAAAGAAGAAAGGTCACTGGGGACACAATAAGGTAAAATATTGCAATGTACTACGGCATTGGACAGCTGGGATCGATTTACAGTGCCCAGCAATCTCTTCTGCAAGTTCAAGAGGTGTGGATTGTATAGAAGTCTATTCATATAGAGAAACAATATAAATTCCTGGGATTTTAAAAAGTTGTCAGCTCAGAAAAGTCTGTATACTCCTAAAATAAACCAGCATACATATGTATGTTATTGCTGCTTTTTATACTAATATGTAAGGGTAGGTTTTGCTCACAAGATGGCAGTGTTGGTTATTACACACCACTTCACTGTGTCTTCCTCAAGCGAAAGTTCTCTATGTTGCTCCTCAGGGTAGAATTCCCTGAAGAGTTGCATCTCCACACCTTCTTACCCATAAAGTAGATCTGACCCATCAGACTACTTGTTAGCTGCCATAAACCTTTACAGTTAAATACACAACACTCAGCTAAACCTCTGAGCATCCAAATTTCCAAACAAGGTGGATTCCTGTTTTCCATCTCTTATTAAATTTCATATCAATAGAAAACATTTTTTTTTTTATCCTTACTGTAATGCTATAATGCGATGGAAAGTACAGCAATAATAGCAGGGTGGCAAAATCTTTGGCTGCAGCAAATGAGGACAAGCCCAAACACAGCAGCCATAGACACAAATGAAGGAAAAGAGCTGCCTACCTTTGAAAGGCCTCAGGTAGGCAGGGATCTCCAGTACGATAACCTCACCTCCACTGCCAACCCTTAAATGAGGTCTGGGAAGGGGTGGATCCTGGCTCCACCCCTTCCGGTCATTCAGATACACTGCATGCACCTCAGCTCCCCTGGGTTGGCCCTGCCTTCCCACCAGGTACTCAATCACTGGTTCAAGTTGTGACTATGTGATTAACACAGGAGATTATCAGTGGCTATTTGCAATGCAGATGTGCTCAAATAGTTTTCAAAATCCTATACAAACAATATTCATCCTATAAGACTTTTATTCTGAACCCAAGAGGTTATGGTCTCCCTTTATTGACTCACAACAGATGATAACTGAAGCATTTTCTGTTCAACCTCAGCAGTGCTTCTTTACCTACCAATAGAGTCATGATATTCAGACTAAGAAGACATCTAAATAGCTCTTCTTCAAAGGCCACGAAGCTCATCATTGCCACTGAATGCCATCTTTTGGAGAATTTCTTAAAATGCAGAAATGTCTAGACTTGAATATTCAAATCCAGAATAAGATATGATGATTTTTAATGTAGATTGACAACTAAGAGAAAATAAAGCATTGGGAAAAGGGAAATTACACATTTTTTTCAGTAGTGAGTTGTGCCTAAGCAAACTACAAAGCAGTAACAGAATGAACAGGCATGCCAGAAGCAGGCGAAGATACAAACCCGAGCTGCCAAGACAAGATAACGGAGCTGCTGGCTGCAGGTGTTGCTCTGACCAGCTACAGCCAGCAGAGCAATCAGAAACACCCAATACAAACTGAGGAAAACTGACAGATCCCCATAATGTAAAAAATGAACTGCAAGAACGATGTTCCCTTCAAAACAAGAGTATTAACGATTCCTTTATTTACCTGCTGTAAAACAGAAAAATGCTTACTTGTGCATTCCCACTGATCTGTCTGCAATAATGGAAGTGATTTTTAAGTAAATTAAATTTGCAGTGTTTACTCTTGAGCACCACTTGCAAGATGAAGCTTTTCTTAAAGAGCTGCTGTGTATCCAATGAAACAACATTTGCTCTGGACACTGTAACAAAAACATTTAACATTACAATATAGTAAGGCTTCCACTTCAGAACCAACAGCAAGAAAATTCAAAGTCATTGTCAAAGCGACTGCGCTTGCAATGCAATCAGTCCTGACTGCACCTAGAGCTTCAGGTCACTCACGTTTGGTGTCAGTTGTAATCTAACATCGCATACAAAAAATGCAGTTATAATCCTAAACTTGCAATTTTCAGCCTTGCATGGGCAGTTAAGTATTTACTGCTAACTTCAGTGAAGAGTTTCCATTAAATTAATTTCTCACCTACACGATTCATATTTTGGAGACAAGATAGATTTCTGAAGGGTGGGCAAGTTATTTGTAAGCTAAGGCTTCTCACTGTGGTGATCAGGTGGCTGAAAAAAAGGCATTTGCGTTGTCCTTTCAACTGGTAATGGGGACCTCAGGGAGCAGAAAGAATTTCTTATTCATGGACAGAACTCAAGACTGTAGATGCCCAGTTTCCATGGCACTGTCTCTCCTCTCCCTTATCCCTCATGTAGTTTTTTCTTGGACATTTCCTCTCCAGAAGTGATTTTCAACAGGAGCAATGTGCTCAGTATCTATCTGAGTCAATGTCTCTGACTTGGCTTTTGTCTCCTCTGTTTTCCTGCCACCTTTCTGGTCATCAAGGCTGCCAGAACATCTGCTATGCCCTCTCCTTGTGAGAATGCCAATGGATTCTGAACTTGCTTTCCCTCCTTTCTTTCCACCCACAGCATCTGCACAGGCAGCTTTAGCCAAAACTACAAATTCAACCAGTGCTGTAGAAACCAATCTTTCTACTCCCGAACAAACTCATCTGGCCATACGAAAATATCAGGTAATGGGAAGGCTGGGATCCAGAGGATCCATTTGTTGTTGTTGTTTTTTTTGTTTTGTTTTGTTTTGTTTTTTTTTTGTGATTCTTCATTGTGTGACTTCTTTGTCCTCCCCAAAATTAATAACGTTAAGCACTAGAGCTAATAAATGCCAATGTAATAGAACACGGATCTGGTGCGGTACTATGCTAGAAAAATCTAACCTCTCTTTAAGAACTTCCTACCATCTTGTTCTTATTATTGCCCTTCCCCACTCCACAGTCACTTCTCCATTTCCTTCCCAGCACAGTCCATACCTACAGCACAGGCTAAGTTCCTACTGACATCAGTGAAGAGTCTTAAGACTCTGCAGTGGAGATCTGCAGAGTGCACTGGTGGGGGAAACTTGCCCTTGGCTGCTGCATGCATGAGTCACTGCAACTGATATTTCAGATGCCCCAGATTATGACCTACTTTGCTGTGTATTTCACAGAGAGAGTGAGTAAGGCTTTCCAGAGGCTGATACAAAATTACAAAAACAGCATTTTCCGTGGTAGCAAGGAAGAAATGTTTCCTTAAACATTAGATCAATTTTACAATTCTTATATCAATGACGAAAATTCCCTGGGGTCACTGTTGAAAGTCTACTGAAGATCTGAATTGATTTTCATGGGCTATAAATCAGACCCTCAGTCTTCAACCGAAATTTGAGATGCCTGTTTCCATACATCAGGGCTCATGCGACTGATGAAAGATCAAATAGGCCTCCATAAATTGCTTTATTGTTTGGCAAAATTACAGGAATTGTGGGTAATTCGTTCATTATTGGCACCAGAAGTACTGCTCTCAGCCTGTTCTGCAACCCCACTGAGGAACAGGCCTTAGAGACAGGCGATCCTTTAAGCAAGTCTCTAAGTGCTTCACTGATATATCATAGGTCCACTGAAGTCACTGGTAGCCTTTCATTGACTTTTATGGGCTTTTCATCACGTTTTCTATGATCCAATTTTCCACATATAACATACGTTTTTTTTTCTCCTAGTCTCCAGATCTTTTATAAGCAGGTCCCATATGCAGAACAATCATTCCCTATCTGTGGAAGGTAACTGTGTCCTCCCATGGTATTGTGTCTAGGTCAAATTGGCCCTAATTTATAAAAGCTCAGGGGGCTGTGCTATGCAGAGAGCCAGGCTAAAAGAGCAAAACGTTTTTTTCTTAAGACCTGAGAATTTAACATGAGTAACCGGGATTACAGATAGTGACACACAGGGCCAGCTCTGTTTTTCTACCATTACTGGAATTTCTCTGATCATATATATGTGCGTGAATTTATCCATCCAGACTGATCCTGCCACTTAACAATCAAGTCTTGAAAGAGCTGGGGCTCACAATTTGCAGAAATTAAAAAAAAAAATGAAGTAAGCACTTACACTGAAATCAATGTGAAGGCATCAGCTCTTTCAGGAACTGCAAGGAAAGTTTGTGGCTTGGATCCTCTTCAGATATCTCTTAACCACTGCATGAATCTTGAAAGAGATCAGCGAGAGCTGAAAGAAATGTCTTTTCCTTCCCTTTAACATCGTAATACACCTGTGTTGGCCTCCTTTAAACCATGAGCTGTAATACAATAAGAACATCCATATGGGGAAATTCAATAAATATTAGCACTTTGATTTGTAATGCTCTCAGATTAAACAAAAAGACAAACAAAACCAAACCACATAATACCACAATAGTTGCTACAGGAAAAAGGATCCCACACTCAGCTGCCTGCTTATTCTGCAAATGAAAGGCTGAGATAAGACACTGCAGAAGGAAAACATGAAATAAGAATGTTTACCATGCAAATGAGCTCCATTAATACAGAAGATACTTATCGAGACCACTCAAAAGATTCCATACGGATGCACTTTCCTATTGTGAGAAATTACATTTTTGTTTGCAATCAGCACTATACAAAGCCACTGGCAGCTCTGGGATTGTTTGTCAATATAAATGTGAGATGATGATTAGATATAAAAATTAAAAAATTAGCCTATTTCCATTACGCTGAAATTTAAAACATGCATTAAAAAATACATATTTTCAAGCTCCCTCATCAACATGAAATGACAGTTAGACTTCTATGTATGTATGTTTTCAATTTTTAGCGTTAATTAAATGGCCTTCAGCAACACATTTTATACCTATTGCACTAATTTTCAACTGATGGTAAGAATATAATATTTTAATTGGATAATAAAAATTCAAACATCTTAAAATAATCAATCAAAGCAGGATGGCCTCTCGGAGGAGAAACTGGAAATTTCCTTTTGTAAGTCACTGCCAAATACTTACAGGTAAGAATTGTACAGTTTTATCCTAGAAGTCCATGTTTCAACAACCTCAGAGGGCAACAATGGCAATTCTGCTAAGCTATTTTAAGTGTATTTAGGAGCTCGTTTAATTTGGTTGCAAGTCTTCACTCTGGACCAATATAAGAAATTGCTTAAATAAGCAATCTCACAGTGATCACAGAGTGACAACACACTGCAGTGATTACTTAACGCTTCCATATTTTTGCAGGATGTTAGCAGCAGCCTTTCCAAGACTTGTTGAGTGGGAAGGTAAACCTCAAAAATGCATGAAGCAAGAGTTTTGTCTAAAATGCACTAAAGCAGTGGAAAGTCTTAGAGTGATGGTTGAATGGGGAAATATTGGTAGCAGGTGGACGGTTGGATTGGATGACCTTGGAGGTTTTTTCCAATCTTGGTGATTCTATGATTTTAATGAGCTTTGCACCAGATAAAAATATACATATATATTATCCTAGATGCATGGTTTGTTACAGAAAATATTCACCTGGCATACCGTATCTTTCTTAGTCCTTATATTCATTTCTGCTATATTTAGAATAGAATTTTCAGAGCATGAGTACATAGAAATGGCTTATCAGTTATGTAATCAGAATTAGGAAGAGTTTAAGACAGAAATCAGCCCCCTGGGACCATACAACCTCTCGTGCCATTGCTGCTGCTGCTGCTAAGGAAGGAAGAGCTGATATCTATACTTTCAGTGCTATTTCAGTAACTATCCAGCTAAGCAGCTCTCAGACATAATGCACATTTGAAAAGCAGAAAAATGTCTGATGCATATGCTCAGATTCTGAAAATCCCTTGATAGTCTCACATTGAAAAGGCATTGGAAAACGGGCACTTTTGGTAAACGAAACCTGAAGAACTGATCTACATACACATAAAGCAAGCACAGAGAACCACCTGATCATCAGTAGCGTGACTGCAGCTGTCAGTTTCACAATCTTTCTTCCTCAATATCAACACAGAAAGTACTAACTAAATTGATAATGTACTCTTTGAAAATTACATCATTAAATGCATGTACGGGAATGATACATTCCTACACAGGTTCTTTTTTTTTTTGTATTTATTAACTCCTTGCAATCTAATTCATAAAGAGAGATTTCTAAACAGTACAAATATTAACAAGGTTCTGCATGGTGTTGAATTTTTCCTCCTCCTTGTTACTAATTTCCTTTTTCTGTATATAGATACTTACAAATGAGGCAACAAAGAAAGTCAATTTGACATTTAATGTTCCACACAGAAATCACCAACATGCTGCCAAGGAATTAATTAAAATTACAGCCACATAATAATGACACTGAGAATAAATACTCATACACAGGTAACAAATTAACTCATTAATTCAAATAGTACACAGTATTAAATAACTGTATGGAAATAACAAACATTTTATATCTGCTTTAAATGTGAGCTCTGTTTTTAATACAGAGTTCCCTTCCTTGGTTGTTCAAAGTAATTACACTTTAATGGGATGTTAAATTTAAATTTATTGAAGAATCCAAAGTAAATTGGTTGGAAACTTCCTAAAAGCACTTCAAAAGGATCCACACACATTTTGAAGTCCTGCCACATTCGTGAAAACATAAATCATGGAATAGAAGCACTGAAAGCACTGGATGTATGTATTTTCATACATACATACGGATATATACGATGTGTACATATATGTGTGAACTGCTTTAATTCTGATCAGCAGGAAGCATTCAGCTCTTAGCTGCCAAAATGCAGCTTTCTGTTGCAGTACTGTATAGGCCAAACTCCCTCACATGGAAGCAGCAGCTCACCCTGAGAGCATCCAGTGTTCTCTTGGGCTGCTGTGTGTGTCTGTGTCAGAAAGAAAGCCCATCAATCCATCCCACCTCTGAGGAAGGCCATGCATATCTACCCTCTACTCAGTACCATACATAAATATCTCATTTTGCCTCTCTTAGAGCTGCTTCTGAGACCTAATTTCAAGGAACAGAAATGCTGTTCTCACTGCAGAACCCTGGCCATGTATGTCAAGCTGCTGCAGGCACTTGCTGCTAACAGCCCACTGGTGACAATACACGCTGCCACAATGAGAATATCACTCATAAGTCTATGAGACATCTGGAAAAATTATTAACTGATCATTTTAATCCTCTGGAGTTTTAATTGAAACAGATTTTGTAAGCGTTGAGGTACTAGGTGCTTTCGATTCACTGATACAGTTGTTGGTAGCAGAAACTTAGGGATTCATCTATAATATACTGTAGGATAACTCTCGCTTTAGCAAAGGCCATGGCATACTCCCCAAGTATCAGTCAAAAGTGGTTTTACCCTCATTGCATTTATTGTGAATGACTTAGCGGATATTCAAAGTAGTATCTAAAATGAAGCAGATGACCACTAACCCATATAAAGGAGATTTAGACCGTCCTGTGTCTTTTACTGTGGAGAAGGCATTTCTTTAAACAACCCATCCTATTTTATGCTCTACATTAAAAAAGAGCTTATAAAGAAATGCTTTTGAGTACCTTCAAAATTTTAGTATTTGATCCACATGCACACAGTACACTCAAAAATGCCTTCTTTCCTATGTTGCGGTAAACGCACTTATTCTTAGATTCTTTTTTTTAAAGATTTTTTTTTCATGTAAACCATACCCATCATTTTTCAGTCTTATCAATCCACAAGTTTTCTAGGCTAGGCTTTCCCCATAATAAAATGTATTTTAAACAAGTTAGCTATCTCCAAGTTGAAAAAAGTATGAATTATCTTATTGTTATTCCTATGACAAGCACAGAAATCAGTTTGGTTCTTATCAGTTCAGTAGAACAGGTTCATCACAAGAATCAAACAGCAGCAACGTACCATTTATTCCATGTTTTTTTTTGTCAAAACATTCTACTGTGTGATCACAAAACATAACAAGGGCATTTAAAGGCAAATAAAATTAGGTTCTGCTTTAAAATTGCAGTTACTTTGGCTGACTCAGCTATGTATTTATATAATAAAATATATCTGAGCCTATATGATATCATAATCTTTTTAATACTAAGATCACCATTTTATTGGCATTAATGAGAAGTATGTCCCTGCAGTTCTCTTACACATATATATTGTGCCCAAGAATGGCTACACACTTTAAAAAAAGTGTAAAGAGTTTAAAGTCAGCAATTACAAAGGAAATGGTATATAGGTTTTTAAATTATTATTATTTTCCTGACCATCCTTGTCCATAGCTACTTCATCAGCTAAAATGTAAAGTACATTCCTGTATTGTAATTATTTTCAGGTAATAAGCCATTTTATTATACAAACCTCCAACAGCATTTGTGTGTGCAACAGAATCACATAAGTTATAGTTACAGGCATTATTTTTTGCTGTTTACCTGAACAAATATCCTCGAAGAGGAGAAAAAAACCACAAAACCTCTATCAAAGAGGATGAACAACAATCTGCAAGCGACTGGACAAATTTTCAGTTGATCAATACGACTAAAACGATTTGTAAGTTGAGGAGATTGCCAGTAAATCCTCTTTAAGTGTTCTCCTTCATGGAGATGATGTAAGGGGAACTTGAAGAACAACAAAGGTGTTTTGCTTCCATAGCAAGGGGAAGGAACCAGTGAGCCAAGACAGGCTGATAGACTTTAGCATAATTTGCTATTTCAGGTGAAGGAAGCCAATGAGCTGGGATAGGCCTTGACATAACACCGCACAATAGCAGAAAGGGGCCATTAAAGCCCAAAATGGGCCTCGGTGTCATTTCTGCTAACCCTGCGAAAATACATTTGGCATTACTGGTGGTGAGACAAGAACTCACCACACTGCTGAATTAGCATAACTATAGGGCCTGAGAATATCTATAAACTGCAGCGGAACTGCTGAACTAACAAATGGCTGATTTAACACAATAAATAGCACATAGGAAAAATAATGCAGTAACAGCATCGTTAAGACAGCTGCAGAATGAGGGGGAAAGGAACTATTCATAAGCACTACTGCTTTTGGAATACAGAAATCCAAATTATACATGGGATATTGAAAAGGGGAGACATGAGAGTCACTTTCGGAACAACAGTTTCCCAGGGAAAGAAACATCTACAGCACAAGGGCACAGTGACCACAGGGGAAAGCGCTCAGCAGAAGCACTGACCTACCAGCAGGAAACCGAGGAAGCAAGGAACAGAGGCTGTGGGCTCGGAGGGGATAAAAGATGACTCAGAAAACCAACAAGGCGAAAAACAGCTCAGCATTAAAAGCCCCAGCAGGTAAGAACCGAGAAACACCTTCCCCAGGGACGCAGCACGATGGGGAGCCCAGTGTTGGGGAGCACCGCCATGGTCATGGGCTCTGCTGCCAGCACTGCAATGCCTGCAGTTGGCTGGTTGCAGCCATCCGCTGCCATTACTGCCCACCATTAACCAGTATTGAGCATCCGCTGCAGTCTCGTAATTACCTCAGCATCCTAATTGTCTGTTGTTATTGATTATTTAAGGCTATCCATCTCACAGTTAAATATTGCTAAGCCACAGTTGCATTTCTCACCACCGTTAAATTTCTATAAGCTATTAATCAATACGAGCTTTAAAGAGCTGTCTTCCACACTCCATGTAGTTACGGACTCTTTATTCACTCCATAATACATCGCCCAGTCCCCTCCTTCTCTCCTAAAAGGCCAAATTACGCAAAGCCATTTGGCTCCGCATATAGAAAGTGCCTCCTTCAGACGCACTGTGAATAACAGATAAACAGCTGAACAGGTGGTGATCAAGATCAGCGCTCACACCGAGGGCAGAAACACAGAGCAAGAGTGCAACGTATGAACTGCGTCACCGTGAAAGACAGAGACCGTAACAAAAAAGAGAGCAAATCAGACTCGATCTGTCTGGAAAACTGACCTGACCGCCCCGCTCACATGGCGGACCCCTCCGCCCTCCTCTCCTCCGCACGCAATGCACAAGCCAGGCGCCGCGTGCGCCCCCTCGCGGCGAGGCGCGGCACGGCCGTTGGCAGCCGCCTGCACGAGGCGCGGCCATTTTGAGGTTTCTCACTGCCCGCCCCTATTCGAACCGCCGATTAATGGCATATTTATTTATTTATTTATCCCAAATGGAGTCTGTTTTGTGTGCGGAAGCCGCCTCGTCTTTTAACTTCACCCTCCGTCCATCAAATGGTATAATTAAAAGAAAAATACGTTATTTTCACGCAGTAAGTTATATTGTGAAAGCTCCACTCACCTTCCTGGAGCAAATCCTCCGAACAGTTAAGACTGCTTCTTCCACGTTTGCACCCATTCCGATTTGCTTCGGAGAAGGAAATTTCCGCGCGGCATTAAAGACAGATCATAAAAGATCAATATTTTATAGCCTGCCACTTCGAGGAGTCGTATAATATTAAGCAGAATCGACACAAAGCATGAGTTTAGTGCACCTGACAACACTCAATGCAGAGAAGATCAAGTGTTCTGCTGTGCCTTGGTCTCTTTTATTAAATCTGCTTCCAGTCGCTGTCACTGCGAAGTAACAGGGAAAAAGAGCGGACGAAAATGAGTTGGTTTTTTTTCCTTATCGTATAGTTACATTGTTGCACAAGGCACTTCTGAAATCCTGCCTGGAAGCTGCTGCCTTGCGACCAGGTGTTCTCCCACCCAGCTGCGTTTCCTGACTGTGGTCAGCAGTCGGCTCAGGCCGCTCTTACAGCCGTGATAGCATAGGGCGTTCGTTAGGTGATGCTTCCAGGAAACAACCAATTTCTTCAGTCTGTGTTCAACTACTGCTTCCCTTCCCCAAATGCTGTTGGTCAGAGGCCACGGATGAGGCACGGACAGGGTGCTCTGTTAAACAGCAGAAGCACTAGTGTCAGGGCCGCTGCCATCAGCTCACTGACTCCCTGCAGAGCACCAAGTGAGAACCTGAAGTTCATTAAAACTGCAGCTTTGACTAGCTTGGCTGGAAATTACTGTACGGGGCTTATTACATAATGTATTCTTCTGATGTATATTTTACTTATCATAGATTATGAATGAATAGAAGCATGATTTTAGATAAAGGGAGGGAAGGTAAATGTCAGCTGATGATGATAGTCTCTGTATCAACATAACTTCGCATATTGACTCTGTAGAACTGTCCCTTGAGGCTAGATCTGGCGGGCTGTGTTTTATGGAACAGTTTAGGTGTGTATTTGATAACCAACTATCCTAATTAGTTCAGGCTTTATCAGCCTTCTTGATCGTTTTGGTTCCCCTCCAATCTCTGTTGATGTCTACAAGAAAAACTTTGTTATTGTCAAGGGAAAGTAGATCATATTTCAGCCTCTCTAGCTTGCATTTGGTAGCTGATATTGGGTTATCTTACAGGAAGGGAAGGTTCCCAGTTTCAGAAAAAAAGGAGGAGAATGATTTTGGCCATCCATTTTCTTTTTTTCCAGGCAGCCCCAAGTGCTCAGGGTATTACAAACTGGCACAAGTAGCAATCTTTCTGGCCATCTGCCAATTAATCACGATGCTCAGATTCAAGGATAGCAGTAGGACAGATCTGATTTCAAGTTGCTACTGTGTTTCCTCTACCTGGTGATTTCCTTCCAGTTTCTGTAAATAAAACTAACAAACTCCATATTTCTTCATTTCATTTATTATTACTGTTACGCTTCTTCATGCCTCTTACAGCATTTAAAAAGAAAACACTGTATCTTTTCGTGTCTTTTTTCAATTCTTTCATTAATCATTTATTCTCCCACCAGATGCAAAGTATTTGCTAAGCTCATACACTGCCATTATTATTATTATTATTATCCGTATTAGTAATGGAATCATTATCATTCCCATCACTAAAAGCTAGCTCATTATCTGATAAGTCAAAATTTCCTCCCAAAGATTTTGAGGTATTTGATTTTCCTCATTTGTATTCTTAGAAGTCATTTCTTCTTCAACTGCTGAAGATGAAAACGCACCTTCCATAAGCAAGCTGCCATTCTGTTCATTATGCAGCTCTGATTATTAATTTTTCTTTTCTCCTTTTCAGCCAAGAATAATTGTGTTTTCAACTGGTTTGTGGCACCCGAGAGAGTTCCTTTCAAAAACAGCTACTAGGGGTTAAGTTGTGATTATATGGACTCGAGACAACTATTGATTAAATCCGTGGGAGCTGGTAAGACTGATAGTTGAACCATAGAGTTTTCTGGTGAGCAGGTTCTTGGGGAATAAACTTTGGGAAGAATTTCTAATAATAATATCAGTGACAAGTTGGCCTTTCACAAGTGCAAAAGATGAAATAACATTTTCCTTTTCTCTCAGCCCATTTTCTCACCCATATTGACATAGCTAAAACCTAGCCTGAACTCCAATTAGCTAAAGAGTTGCACCGTCTCACACAAGGCTGTCAAGGTGGACATCTCCTCTTCTATGAAGTCTGAATTCTGTAGACATATGTTCTAAAATGTGTCTCTTCATAGAATGGCAACTCTGACTTTTCTTGATCATCACTAGTCAACAGCTCTAGTATGATGAGGTCATACTTCATCCAGCTTTCTTACAGCAGGTTTCATTTAGCCTCTGTCTTATTTCTCCTTGACACTGTCCAGAAGGTGAGATTTTCTTTCTCAGAACTGTTTGATACGGGAGCTCTGATCTTTAAGGCACATGGTTCTCATCTTTTTCTCATAATTGTTTGTATAAATGGGGTCAGGGATAAAATGATTCAATGAGAAGTGCCAAGCACATTAAGTACACAGGATAGCTGGGAAGAAAATCTAATCAGTTTAAGGTAGGAGTGTTGTTTTGCTTTTGTTCCTTACTCTGGCTTTGTTCCTAACTGCTTTTTTTCTCACAAAGAGATATTTATGATGATGTGATACAGAAAACCACCCGATGTGTGAGTTGTAAGCGGCCTTTTAAAATTCAATTAACTTTATTTAATTAGATTCATGCATTTGTAATATCAAGGAGTCACATTACTGAAAATTAGCTTCAGTGATGCTCTTCTAATATTACTGCACAGCTATTTGTTGCCAAATGTAAAGAAAGCTAATTACTGGACTTGGTCTCCCACACAGCTGATGCTGCTTCAACCATCTTCCCTCATATGACACAAAATTATGCATGCATGCTACTAAATTGTGTTTTAAATCTGAGATATCCAATCCCTTTAGAAAACTAAGCAATTCTATTCGTTTAGCCTGGGACATCAAAGCCAGACAAAGAATTCAGATATCTGATTTCCATTTATTTCTCACAGAGATTATAACTCTCTGTACGAACACAAATTATGCAAAAAGAAAGGCCTTTGCACATGCTATCTCAGCATCAGACAACTAGTCATGCCACAGCATCAGGCAGATCTCTCTCACTTAACTTTATAAATAGAAAACACCTATTTATCCAATGCACTGAGCAAGAACTAGTTAGTATTCCATTCTGTTAGCCTTTTGGAGGAGAAATCTAGATCGGTACCAGAAGCTTCTCCCAGGAAACTAACACATATTAAAGATATGAATATTTTTACAGATATCATAGCTGATTTCTCCAAGTAGGAAAAAGCGTGGCTTTAAAATATCACACAAGTATTTTACCTACCACAAAAACACCAGTGTTATAATGTAAACATGTGAAAAGCAAATTTAGTACAAGGGAACAAAACGAATCAGTTTCAGAGCCACTGGAACTATGGCCTGAGCAGAAAGGTTGTAACCGAGTCATGACCGTTTTTAAAGATTCAGAAAAACATGTTTCATTATCCCTACATTGACAGTACTGAACCTGAAAATGACATTGGATTTTCTTGATGGGAGTTTATATTTTCTTTACATTTTGCTCTAAGCTGTAGCCTGGTCAAGATTGAAACGCAACATGAAGAGTGGCCCAAACTGTGGCAATTTAAGTGCAAATTTATAGCTGCTTTAGGAAGATGCAAGACAGACTGCATACAGAATGTTATGCGTTTTCGTTCAATTCCAGCAGAGCTGTAATAGATTACTGTTTTTCATGAAAAAACTCATACTTAATATGTAACTTCTGAATCTTTCAATGCTGACCAACCTGCAGAGTATACTATTCTGGCTGAATTGTACGCTTACATGAAAGCAATGAGAAACAGAAAAAAATGAAAACAGATAGGAGAGTAGAGAAAATCAGTGCTACATAGAAACAAACAAACAAAAACAACAACCAACAGACAGAACAAGAATTGCATTTACATTCTATAAAGCCTGAAAAACTCTACCTGAACTACGTATATATTTGATGAGGGAAGCAACTACCATTATAAAATTAACACTGACTTCACAAAGTGCAATACATCTGAAAGAATGCCATACCACACCCAAGTTTAACTGTAAATTTTAGGAAAAATCAATTTAATTTGAGGTTTTCCTGACAGAGTGACAGGAAGGGCACTGGTTGCACACCGGTCTGAATGACAAGACCTACAGAAGCAGAACAGTGGGTAGCTCCCTAGGATCTCTCAGGCACCTGCTTCTGCCCACAGAGTTCGATGTCTTGCCTGAGAGCTACCAATCTGACAGCTTTTGTAGTTTGCTGTAGACCATGAGACATTTCTGCACTGCAACTTGGTAATGCCTAACTGATCCTTAATCAGCTGCTATTTTATGTCCCAGTGACATTCATTGCACACCTCAATTCTCAATTAAACAGCAAATGTTTAATATTACAAACCCATTTCAATATGAAATTGAACACAGAAAAGTAGTGATACAATTTTCCATTACTTACACAAAATGATGAATTAACCACACAACTAATTTTCCCCTTTATTTTATCTCACCTAGACCAAAATACATCGCCAGTGTTTCTGCTTATATTGTAATTATACAATGCAAAAAGTTCTTACCCGCATACTTCTGCAGCTTGGATCAAAATGCCTCATCTATTAATGACTGGTTTTTCTAGAGTTGACTGAAGAGTTCTTGAAAATACTGAATGAAAAGACCTTTAGTACTGATATCTTCCCAGTAAAAACATCTATTTCTTAAATCTTTTCATAAAAGGAACAATGTTATAAAATGTCAGCCATACTTCTTCCCCTAACAGGGGTAACATGGGTCTAACAGAAGACATTTACGAGAATTTCAGTTATCTGTGATTCTTTTTGCTAGCGCAACATGAAAGATTTTTGAGTTGGGTATTTGAGGTGGATATTTTACAGAACAGTTCTTAAAAAAAATAAAAAATAAAATAAACAACAGATGAAGGTTCTGTTATTGTTATTGAACATACCTCAGAGAAGAGTAACAGCAAACACGAGGTAAGAATTCTGAAGTAGACATCAAAGATTTTGCTCTATTTTATATTATATAACCATAGGATATAGGTCTGTGAACTGAAATAAGTTTTACAAAAAAAGGCTTTCCCCAATGTTTGCAGTGAGGAAGATGATCTCATCCAGACTTCTGGAATAACTGTGTGTCAAAACATACAGTCAACTAGCAAAACTGTAAAAAATGAACATTTGTATGTCATGTAATGATAGTAAATGAATTGTAAGAGTTAATAGTTTTGCACTCTAAATAAAGGCACTAAAATACAACCATGTTAAGCATGGCACAGAAACATAAGCACAGCAAAAATGTATTATTCTTCCTATGACAGAACCATTTGCTTTGCTGCTTTCCTCAGGCTTCATCCACATGGCACTGTGAAGTCAAACCCTACATCACCAGGCAGCGGTGTTTAAATTGGTAGTTCTCCCAGTTCGATAACCTCTTCAGGTTGGTATCTGGTTTGGTGCTCATGCCTTTCTGCCCTTGCTGGGGCTGTACCTTTGCTGGCAGAATGCAAAAGGCACCTTTCTGCTGATTTAAAAGTATCTGTAGGTTGCACAGGTCATCCTGTGGTGCACAGAAAAGAACTGCTTTTCTGTTGAATAGAACAGTGGACTGGAAATCTTTGAGGTGCTTTTTTCTGAGTTCTCATGAATGACTCTGGGTGTTGCACTTACACTTAATTTCTCCATATGTTTAATGGAACAATAACACTTACCACATGTGATAGAGCACTTACCTAACCCAAAAGTCAGAATGATTCTTCGTAGCCTTCCAGTTGCTTCCAGTATTGTCCCTCTGTGCAATTCCATCTGCACTGACATAATGCTCCACAAGTTTCAGACTTTCAAGTGTCATCTATAGATTCAATGACTTTTAGTTTTCAAACAGCTTCTCTACACTTCATTTAGACAGGAAAAATAGAAAAAGGTTTACTATCATGTAGCACTGGACATGTGCTAAAACTGCCAGGAGATAAATGGTCTTTGATTTTCAAGTGTATATTAATGTATCAATATTCTCCTTTCTTGCCATATATGTATCTCAGAAATAATAATGTCATTATACCTGCAGAATGAATTTGACCTTATCTACCGAGCATCATGTTTTAGTATTAATAGTTTTTGTTCTTAGCAGCAATTGGGAAATACAACCAGACATGCTGAATGATATATTCCTATCTTCAGAGCGTGCCTTTACTCATTCAAAAAAGTTGCAGTTTGAAAACTGTAGTAAAAAGAATTTGTATCTTTATTTTTAAACACTGAATTAGTGCTGGGATTGCAAAAAATTGATATTTAACCTGCAAAATTGCATTCCTCTATGCTCCTGATATGGTAGAAAAGGCTTGAATTGGAACAATTATATATCACTGGACTAAGAGTATGGGTGCAGCCATTTATTTTCTCATCTGTTTTAAGAAGTACAGACGTAGCTGGCTAAGTCCATCATGTCAAAGGGTAGTGTATAGGTAGTTTTTCATGAAGTGCATTGTCTTCAATTCTAGACAAACAAGGCTTTGTTCTAAAATTCTAGCTTTGTAAAATACCATAAATTAACCTGGCAATAGGGTGACTTTATACAGTGTTTAATACCAGGAAGAAAGGGAACAATACAATGAATAAGAAAGGACTGATCTGGAATGCAGAAGTATATTTGCTGAGGTAATACAGCACCAGATCACCAAGACATTCCCATGCACTGACAAGAAGAATACCACAAGGAAAGAAAGGGGAATGCTTTACACTAGAGACATTCAATGTGAGATAATAATAAAATGTAACTGGCCAATATTAAAGAGATGCTTTATTTGGCCAAAATCATTGGATTTTTCTCAGGAAAGAATTTGATTCAAGCTACTTAACAATATCAGTGTAATACTTCATTTGTATGGGTGTGAAATAGAAAAGCAATAATGGAAAGTGTCATTAGAATAGTGTCAAGCCACAGTGTCCTTGAAACAGAGTAGAAAACTTCTGCAGGAATTTAAATTACACCGGAATAGAAATCTATGCATAAAGAACTACAAAAGAAAAAGAAACAGAGAAACAAGCAGGCTAGCTCTCAACAAATGATTATTTGATTATTATTGTGTCTCTCTTGCTTAAAATAGAGGAACTTCATTATAAGTTTAGGAGTGATACAAAGTTATATGAGATGAGATAAAGTATTCAATTCTAAAGCTAGAGGCTTCAGAGAAACTCCTTTCTTCTCCAAGACTAAATCAAGCTAGCACCAGCAGCCACTGGCTTCCTCTTCCTTTAAAGTTGTTATGCTTATAGGTGACAAGAGTGGGCTCTGAACTCTGGCTTTAGTTCCCTCCTATCCTTCTTCTGTGGATACATTTTTATTTCATCTTATTTTGGAGATGGTGCTGTACTTAGATTAGGTGCCAAGTGGGAATTTACCTTCAGGATTGTTAAAATAATTATTTAAAGAATAAGCAAATGTATATTCATGTAAGAATAATAATTAAAAAAAAAATACAGCTAGTGCTCCTTGTGAGTACTGTGAGATAAGAAAACACTATTGTATGTCTTGAGCCAATATATTTCTGTCTTATGCTACTGCCTAAAGCACAATCACAGAGCAAAGAAATGAGAAATTTTAAAGGCTACTGAACACTGGAGATGCGAAATCAGCACCAGATTATTTAGCGCAGGTTCTTAGAATGATACGTAGGGAAGATGCAGTGCTCAAGGACTCTCCAGCACATATTTATAACTGTAGCATTTGCTAGGCTACTGTGTACCACAACAGTCTGAAATAGAAGAAGACAAAAAGAAAATAAAGCTTCCTGAATCCCTCTGAGGTGACTCCTCATCATCTCTCTTACAGCTTGTTTCTTTTCCAATGTATCATTATCTTCTACTTGTATCTACTTCCAGGTTCACTGACATAAAATGCTGATCATGGCTGTTTTCACAGTTACACTTTTCCATCTCTATTTCTTAGAAACAAGTAGAAGAATTCCAAAGGGTTTAATGAATTAAGCACCCTCCATTTCTATCAGTTTCACTGGATGGTAATGGCATTTAGTCACTCCCAGATCTGCAAACTGAGCTGAGATTTCTACTAAATTGAATAAAGTTCAACCTTGAGAATTTGCTTCAGTTTGTTTTATTTTAAAATAAATGCATGGACACTTATTTGAATTTCATTGTGCCCTCTGGACACTCAAGCACTTGGATGATTCTAAACTACTTCCAGGAATCTGCCTTACTTTATCTGAATCAGTTATTATTTCCTCTGAAGAAAATTATTCCACAACAATTAGTGTCAGTGCTGCACTAGAAGTTTATGAGTTTTGGCTCTCTTCTATGAGCAAAGGCTCGGAAACAAATCAGAACAGAGTGCTAGAACCATGGACACTTTGCAGGGAAATGACATGTTCTTCCACCTTACGTGATTTAACAGAAGAAAGAATGACCTCTTCACAAGATGCTGCTGTCAAGGGGACAACAGCTCCACTGAAATTAAATTCTAATAGTAACACAGGCAGAAATGTCAACTGTAAATCAAGGAGGCTGTTTAGTTCAGCTTGCTAGGAGGCTCGGACTGGTCTGGAATTTCATGTCATGTTGCCAGATTTATAATGATATGAGTGGGTACAGAGTCTGATCTGCCATCTTTGATCCGATAAAATATTCAGGCACATAATTTTCAACTTTAAATGTCCACGTCCCCTCTTTGAAAATCAAATTCTTCCCTGATGATACGAAGTCTACTGACTTGCACAGGCTTTTCCCATTTACTCTATAGTCAGTGGAGTGACTGTAGATTTAAATCAGTGTAATTGGGAGTAAAAGTTGGCTTTTTAAGTCCTACTTCTATTTTTAAAATCTTCTCTGTCAAGTTTCATAAAGTCAGATGTGAAGATGAATTTATTGTTTAAGCTTCTTTTTCCTGCAGGCAAAAAGCTTAATCATTTTTTTCTACTGACCTTGTCTTGTCTAAAGATGAGTCAATGAATCAAGTTATGAATGATATATCATGAATAAATGATTTATGCCTGGTCAGATCAAATATGATGTATTACTTAGGTCCTTGAGTATTATTGCATATAAAGATTTATCTGAAGTGTCATACAATTGGTCAGGGAGAGAATTCTTAAGTCTTTGTACATCCTCTTGGAGAAAAAAGAAAAAGAAGAAAAAAAAAAGAAAAAAGGGGGTAGGTAACTGTTCTCTGACATGAGACATTTATCAAGGCAAAAATCTCTGTCTCTGACAAACACTTAGAAAGGACGGTCCAGCAGGTATGCTTCTCTGCCAGAATGCAGGAGGTCCCAGATATGCCTGTCTTCCTGATCCTTTGCAAAATCCTTTCACTTTAGTGTCTATATGGTGCCATGACACAGATCAGCTTAGAGACTTGGATGTGCTTATATGAGCCATTTTTTTTTTGCCTTACAAACTTATTTGCAGGTTCAGCATAGCTTTATCATACAGCTTAGCATTCATCATACAGATTATCCATTATTGACTCCTAACAATGTCAGAATGCAAACATCCTTCCTGGCTAAAGTTTTTCAGGAAGTATCACATATCAGCAGTAACCACTGCTCCCTCTATAAAAGATTTTATTACATTCATAGCGTACCTGCAAAGCAGTTCCTCAGACAGTCTGCATTAGAGATCCCCAAAGCGTGCAGGGTGAGGCCCGGTCATAGCACTGAATGATCTTCAGAAAGCAAACTGGTGCAGAAAAGTTATTAGAATATATGAACCCTATAACATTCTTTAGAAAAAGAGATAAAGAGGTGTATCAACTCTTTCAACTTCATGCTGTTCCCATACTCTTCTTTGTGGTCTCTACTCATTGACATAACACCTTCCCAGCTACACTTAATGATATTAACCCTAATGTATTCAATCACCAACTAGACCACCACACCTTGTTATAGGATGTTCTATTGTTTACTCAGTGAGCTACTTATCATGGACACATCAATTTTTTTCTGATTCGGGACTTACAGAATAGTAGGCATCAATATGTAACTTGAAGCAAATTACTGCATTCTGAAAAGGAATTTTTCTCAAATATTTATAGATAATAGAAAAGTTGTATAATTATTCTGAGATAGTTCCTCACATTCCAAAAAAAAAAGGCAGTAGAATCGGCAGGAGCTGAATGGACAGTTGTTTATTACATATGGGATTTGTAGGCCTCATAGAAATAATGGGACCAATCCTCTGGCAAGTATTTTGCACTGCTCTGTCACTAGAACTAAGTATTTGCATTCAGTTTACAAATTTGCACCGACCACAGTCGATTCCTTGGATGGCTAGAAAAGTAAGCAAGGCAGAACTCCACCAGTCTAAAAGTACTCAGTGGGAGGTGCAAAGGTAGTTGGGTTAGGGGGGGGAAAGAAGCCATGATGCTGCAAGCAGCCACTGTAAATACTTCTCTCTAAATGTAATGATAAAATATCAGTGGAGCATGCCATGGAACATCAAGATAAATTCTTCATATATTAATAAAAATGTTACATGCCACAGATTTATGTATTGAATTTTCATATTTTAAAAAGAATTATTTAAAAAGCTGCCTTTTTATTTCAACTGCTGCTTTCCCTGCTATTTTATAATAGTGAATGATAATGAAGTTGTCATTTTACATATAGGATAATAAATTGCCTTATTATAAATACAAGGCTATTACTCACTCATAGGGCCCTGATTATGTTAGGCTAGGAGAGCATGACAAGCACTTTATGAATGGCAGAGTCCTAAAAGTGAACTCAGTTGGTGTTCATTATAGGGTCACTCTGCTAGCATTTGAAATGTGAACTTCATGTGTGGGGGTATCAGCTCATTTTTCTTGCTCGCTATAGAAGTAACATCTGCATATCAAGGTCCCCCACTACAGTTCTGCATCTTCATTTTAGATAACACAGTGATCTTTCACTTTGGGAAATGCAGTGACACATGACATATGTGAAAACTTACTCAGCTAATTTGACCATCTTTCATGTGCAGTCCCACGCTGACAAACACCTGCCTGTCACCCAGGCTAGACAAATCCATCTTTATGATTTCCAACACTGATCTCTGTTATTACTCAGAGGAAAAACACAAAAATAAACCTAGAAATGTCAAAGTTGTGGTGGTAGGTGCAGACAGCAAACTCTTTTCCTCCTGGCTTTTCTGGATGCTGTGTTCCAGTTTGGAATTCAGCAGTTCCTTTCAATAGGTATTAGACATTTCATTGTCTGAGAAGTCATGTCAGTCATGGCAATAAGTCTTATGCTACAACTTACACATGCGGTGCTACTTGATCTTAAACCACAGTGCTTAACCTTCAGGTTTTTATTCTCTCTTCTGTAACAGCCTCCACAAGTTTATTCCATACATTCAAAGACATGATCTCAGATGTTTTGTCTTCAATATTGACATAAAATTATCCATTTTGCTTCACTTTACATAATCATTCTATAACTTTCATTCTAAACTGCATGACCAACAGCAATGTGAACACATACCATTTTATATTTTATATTTTATCTTTCTATATTTTCAGCTCTTAAAGTACATCTCTAACTATTTTTATCATAGAAATCATATTTTCCCTTCTTCCTGTAGAAAAGACAATGACAGGGTTCTGAAATTGTGCTTATCATCACCTTCTCTAATCAAGGCTAAGGGATACAGAATGCCTCTATCTGAAACTGATTTGTATTATTGAATCATAGAATCACCAAGGTTGGAAAAGACCTACAAGATCATCCAGTCCAACCATCCACCTATCACCAATATTTCTCTCTAAACCACGTCTCTCAACACAACATCTACATGTTCCTTGAACATTATACAGTATGAAAGCAGCTTATACTTAAGGGGTGGCAGGTTACTTTTTGTTCAAGGGAGAACGGAAAATTTTTAAGTACAATAGCCACTATAAACCAATGACACTGACATTAAAAGGAGGTAAATATCGGTATGGTGTTAGTTCAGATGTACGTTCTCCTTTGTGCAGGAAAAGCAACTCTTAACCCAATGGGATAATTCACCTCTGGCATATCACTGACCTCAGCTGAAGTACACCAAAGATGAATTCAAGACATTGACTAGAAAACCCTACTAGATTGCTCTTAAAATAAGACTGTCAAACAACGTCAAAGAGTGCTTCTCCCATTTGTAGCTCAGCCTCAAACAAGCGGATGAGATCTTCATTTAATGTACGCTGATAGTCTCAAAGGACTGATCTTGATTTGTGATGCAGCCCAGAGCTTCTTCAGCTCAGAGAAGACTATAAGCAGAAAGAGGCTGAAGTAAGGTCAGCGGACTCTTCAAGGTCACTGTGCTGAAAGAGCTATCTGCTTTGGTGCCTCAACAAAAAAGACTTTTTAAATTCAGTTATTTAGACCTAGCTTACCTTATCTAGCCCTAGGACCACTCACTCTCCTTCTTGCCTGTTAGGGAGAAAGGGGCGATCCAGTTGTTGTTACTAAGTATCTCAAAATTGATTCTGCTCCCAGTGCCATTTCCTGCTGATGAAACATAGAAGTTAGCTTACAGGGGCTGGAGTTTTTCTTTCAGACAGATTTGCTACTGTTACTAGTTTTAGTCTCTCCTCTCTTGTCTCATACCTTGCCCATCCCACTATAAACTGATCATTATGGGATGATCCACTCTTATTGGTCTACAGCACACTCAGAACAGATTCAGAGCTGGTTAAACGGGATCAGTTCTTTAGGCAAGAATCAGACCTCCACTTTGTGCTTTCTGTTACAGTGAAATCATCTTATCAGCAGCTGCCTTTCCCAGTGCCTGTTTTTGCCACTCCGAGGACTTTCATCCCATTCTGGTCAGATTGTGTTGTATTCATTGTTTCTGCTCCCATCCTACTCATAAGCATAGCACATAAACATTAAACTGTGACAGTGCCAAATTATTCATTACTTCAGTTGCATGGTTACCATACCTAATGCTTCATATAAAATGCAAATGTCTTCATAATTACATGTGGACTCCATTCTAATGTGGATTTCTATGCTACTACTTGAGAAGGAATATGAATATATATATATGTATACTATACATATATATATAGCAAAAGATGCTATATAGCTAGCTGAAGGTTAAAAGTGGAGAAGACAATTCTATATTTCCATTCTTTCAGACAAATGCATTCTATACAAAGCCTGGCTACTTGGAACTATATAACATGTTTAAAGTATATATGCAATACAAGTAAATAACACACACATATATATATATATAAAATTTTATTGTTCTGATATAAACTTGATGAAAGAAAGTAAGGTTTAAATCTCCTGGGTGAGGCCACAGAAGATTTTGATACTAAGGCAAAGAATATTTGACTTCAATTATGTTTTTCGGTGATGCTGACTTGCTCAGATCTATCGGTAGGAACTGACAATCAGATTCTTACATAAAGTTGTTGATGCACAGCTGACTTTTATTTCCATGGCACGTTTACATGGCTTAAAGAAAACACATTGTGAATGACCATGTTTCACAAATTAGTCTTTGACATTCCATGAGATATTGCAGTCAGAGCCGCAGTATGTACAGAGCTAATGTACCAAACCAGATTTATGTTCTAGCCGTTATTAAAAACATCAGAAAGGTATCAATTTTATTTTTACTTTTAATCTGGTGAACATAACAGCAATTAAAAAAAAAAAAAACAACCCAAAACTATACAAAATTGAAATAAAATATGGAAATACACATTCATTTTACAATGACACTATTACATTATACCTCTCAAGTGCTTCATCAGCAAAGAAAAGCCTTCAAGTTCTCCTATATAGAAGGGCTGCTCTAAAAGTAATGTTTCCTATTATACTATGTTGGCCCATGATGCCTGAGGCAAATGTTGGTGGTATGGCAGTAAATGTTGAACCTTCCCACCAATATTCCACTCCATTTTGTTGCTGTGATGGCAGCAGAGGGGCAGTCTGACAAAATGGTGTTTGATATGGAAGTGTGTATGAAGCAAAGGTGTGACACTGAATTCCTCCACGTGGGAAAAACAGCACCCATTGCCATTCACTGACACTTGCTGAACATTTACATTTATGGACACCAACACTGGGAGGTGAGTGGTGCATTTCAGCAGTGATGACAGCAGGTCACCTCCGCTGGAGCAGATTTTGACAAGCGCAGCATGCAGGCTCTTGTTTATTGCTGGTGAAAATGGTGGTGATTATGTTGAAAAATAACATTTTGTAGCTGAAAATTTGCTGCAACAAATAGTTATTGTGCTCTCTGTACTGGTTTGTTTCTGAGGAAACAGCAACAGGAGGCATTACTTTCAAGGCAGTCCATGTACTGTTAACAAAACATGGAATTTGTACTTTCATGAGATAACTGCTTCACAACTTCAGGACCTCTGAGCTACAGGAAAAAACTGATCATCTGAATTTCGTATAATCTTGACATTTCATCAAGATTTTCAGAACTAATTGGTCTCTTCCTTCAGACAGCATTCAGGTTTTTTTTTTTGTTTGTTTTTTCTTCCCATTTGTTTGTTTGCTTTTTTCAGTCTCACACTGAATACTTGGGAGTTTGATCCAAAGTATCTAATTTTGAAAAACTGTGATTCTCAAAAACATACAGAGCCAATTTCTTTACACTCAAAAGACCAATTATCAGAATACCTGGACTAGCTATCCACCAACATCTAAAAAGTGGATAATTCAAAGTTTACCTGTCAGATCCCAGTTTCTGAGGTTCTGTCTAGCTATATTTTTCTTCCTCATGCTTCTCCTTCCAAGTTTCTATTATACTTTAATGCTCTGGGATCCATGTTACCAAATCAGCAGCTTGAGAGGCATATGTTACAGCTCACTGGCAGAACCAATTAAAAAAAGAAAGCAAAAACAACAAAAAAGGAAATGAATACAATTCCAAATCATTCAGTGCAACGTACATTATACGCATCTTCATATTCCAGTTCAACTTCTAACAAAAATGCAACTATGGAAAAAAAAATGTCTAATTCACAACCACTTTCAAAAAATGTCTATTACTGAATTCCAGTCCACAGTGCCTTCTGTACAAACACTGCCACAGACTGCAAAAATCATATTCATAGCACAAATAAGTACAACGTACTTCTTAATCAAAGTACGTACAATCTACTTACATTAATAGTTAACGTTACGTTTTCATTACACTACGTTATAAATGTACAGTTCATACTAAGTAAATTAGTTTTGCAAATACACTGTTTTATTCAGACTCAACATTTTATAATGCATTATAAAAATCAACCTTTCATTGCACATTTCCACATAATATGATATTTATTGGTTTCCAGGAATCACTGCATCAAGGTTATATTACCGCGTGTTCAAAAGAACTAGTTACTTAATATTCTGAATTGACTAGCTATCAGTTGTGGTACCATGATTTTACTACAGGAAAATTTGGATATAGATGGAATGAAGTCATCATTCAGGCATCCCACATGCTGTGTCAAAGATAACACAAATTGACAGCAGCTCCCTTGAATACAAAAGGCAGAAATACTTCCATATTCCATCTGATTAGTTAAAATCTGTAAGGTGTTATGTGACATAAAAATAATAGTTCATACTGAGACTAACACGATCACTGATAACAGGATTTGAGCATTAATCCTCAAAGGTACAGCAATGAGCAAACACAACTAGCTATGATGCAATGCTAATATCTGGCCTTAGGCAGAAGAATACTACTTTTTAGACCTGTACTAAAACTCCCATGACTATCTATTCAAAATATCTTCACTAGTGCTCTTTCTCACTGCATGCAAATGGTTAACACACTCCCATGTGAAGTGTTGCTTGAATTCATTATATATTCATTATATATCTGCTGGATATGGAATTATATTTATTTTCCATTTGTCTCAGAATACCAAATCATAATATATGTGATAAGGGTATGTTGTGTATTGGCTTGCATAAACTGCAAATAGAAAGCAAAGAGAATTTGTATTCATCTTATCTGCTTTAAGTATAAAATATTAAGCATCTCCTTACTTCTCCTCTAGTGCATTCATTGACTACAAGATGTTTCAGCTGTTGAGAACAGGAAATGAGACTACATGAAAAAAACAACAGTGTTCCACTATACTTCTTCAGAATCTTCAGTACACAGACTGAAAACACCAAAAATCCTGGAAGTAATTTGCAGAGTATGTTATTTAACTTTTTAAGGACAGTGGGGAACGGCAGCCCGACCTTGGTCAGACTTATCCATCCCACTTTGGTGTCATTCAGATCAGCACCAGGACCGTTCTACATAGAAACTGACTGGGGACACAAGGGTCACAGTGTAAACTGTGGGAGCACTCTGATAGCTCGAACACCTGTATTAAGAGTTTGTAGCTGGTGCTAAGAGAACTGAGTGTTACAGTGCCATATCACCAGTATGCTCCAATGAGAACAATTCCAAATGGGGGAAAATTAGCAGGTCTCTGCAATATTATCACAACCATATTTGTTCTCTTTAGTTCCTGAAAGCATCATATTCCATACTTCCACCACCACATGGCAATAGCAACCACCCAAGCGTATTATATCATATGCATTAACAACTCAGTAAATGACTTTCTTTCAAGATCTATGCTTTGAAATACCACTTCTAATTATATCAAATAATCCAGGAGGGATCAGACAGAAAGACCTTGTATTGTCTTAAGACATGGTAAGCTTTCCATAAACACTAGAGACAGCAGCCATTTAGAAGAAAAATAAAGAGCAAGACTTCATTTTCAAAGGCTTCTCGGAAAATAAATGAGAGATAAGTAGCTTAAACAAAACCAAACAATCTTTTTTAACAAAATGGATTATGCAGACAAGTAACTATACACTGCATTTTTTTTGTAGCAAAAGTTGTTCCACACCCATACTCTGATTAAATTTCTCAAAGTAAGCCCTTGTATTAATTCCAATCTGTGAAGCTCATAAGAAAATGTGTACATTAATCCACACTGACATTTATAATAACTATTCAGTTAATGCTAAATTATAACACATCACTTGCACATACACATTTATATTGCCCTGTGGGTTTATTTTAATTCACCAAGAGACTCCTCAGATTCTCCTTAATGTAATAATCTACATTGAGAGATTTAAAGAGAACAGACTAAAAACTATATTCTGTTATTAAATCTTTTGGGAAATTCCACAGAGAATGGCCAAATTCTGCTGACCTTACTCATGTAGAAAACTTCCCTGATGAGTGGTCATGGTGAAGTCAATCCTGCTGAAAGAAACAGGCCATGCCAGAATTACTGAATGGAAGCAAATTTTCAGTGAATCTAAATCTACAGGTGTACATATTCTCCACTTAGGATGAGTGTGCGTCCCAGGGACAATGGCTTTAAAATTAAGAAAAAACAACGTTGGGTCTGATAGCACCATACTTCTAGAAAACATACAGTCCCATTCAGACACACGTAAATAATTTGTACTCATCTGCTTTCTCCATGAGTCTTCATTACTTTTAGGCACTTCCTTGGTTCAAGTGTCCAAATTCAAGTACATTTTTGTGCATATGGCTTGAGTCTTTGCCATCCATAATCACGTAAAATACTGTAACACAGGAGCCAAGTTCTGCTTCTGCTTTAACCATCTTCTCTTTCTCATATACCTATACGTACATCTTTTGTATGTAGCCATTATTTAATTTCTGGCACGTACGTGGCCAGAAAAAATCACATGCTTTCATACTACCTATTTTATTGTGCAAGCAGCTAGTATCACCTCTGGTTAAATTTCTCTACCATTTCTTATTATTCATTCAGCTTTAAAGAATTTCTGTCAAAGCTTTTAAGATTATTTTCTGCATACATTGGCATTTTTGGGGAAATTTCCTGCAGAAATGGTCCAGAAGCTAAGATTGTTTTTTTTTTTTTTTTTTTGTCTACTTCCATTCAAAAAATTACAACTGAAAAATTGCAGTTTGTACATACTCAATAGACACTACTTTGAATTTAACAGATGATATCTCCTTATATTTATCCATTTGGATTTGACCAGAACTTTTCCTTCACTTTTGGCTTTCCAGCACTTTCAGTACAGTAAGCTGTACTAGGAATTAGAATCAAAACTTACTAAACTGGATGAGCAAATCTTCTACTACTCTTTGTAACTTTCCACCCAACTCAAGCACAATGGGCAAAGAAGCTGAACTGATTCAAACACAAAGGGTCAGGTCTAGTTATGGTGAGACAAAGGACGCTGGGACAAATGCTTCACTAATACAGGAAAGTCAGCAAAAAAAATCAGGGGTCTTTCATAATAGGAAAACTGAAATGACTGACATGCAATCCTGTATCTGTATTGATAGACAAGTCATTTTTACCATAAATACAACCTTTAATAGATAGTAACTAATTATTTATTCTCTATTTCTGAGACCTTTCCTTGCCATACTGGCATCTCTATCCCAAGTTTTATAGACTCTGAGCTCCAACAGAAGACGCTTTCCTACATTTTGAACGTTTGCAGTGCTTTATAAGGCTAACTGCACTCAAAGTCTGGGTCCCCCACATCTCAAAATGAGATTTGTTCCCTATCACTCAGCTTTCTCAAACTGGCAGAATACCAATAAAATGCTGGAAAGCCAAAGGGAATGAACATCTTCCACCCAATACTTGTTTCCTGAGATAGCGTTCATAACATTCGTCAGAGGTATCTGTTTCTGGGTAACACAGATAACAGCTTACCATATAAGGCTTTTGAGGAACATCTTAACTGCTCCCTTGAAAATGCAGGCCAAGACTTAACTGCATTTGTTGCATTTAATAGCTTTTAAAGTCAGAATGACCCATACAATTACCTTGCCTGTCGTTCTGCACAACACAAACTACAGAGTTCCTGAAGTTTGGTTAAAATAGATACATTCATAGAATATAGCTGCTCATGTGCTCTCTGCGTTCTCTCATGCATCTTTTGTTTTCAGTGAGTCTCTTAATGTATACAGAAATCCTGTGACTGGGAACCAGGCACTCTAAAGACCTCAGAGGATAAAGAAACTAGTCTCTACAACTTAAAAATAAACCTTATGTCTTCAAGTACAAATTTCCTTATATACTTTCCTCATATACTTTCTTCATATACTTTCCTTTGCCAAGAGTTTTCACTGAATGAAATGATGGTTATCCTTCGAATGCATGTTTAATTAACTTATTAATAATTTAACAACTAAGAAATATAAGGAGGGATTTGGAGAAACTGTATCTATGGAAGAAAAAAACACTTTTTTTATTATGCAGGTGACCATGCACTGGAACCCATTGTCCAGAAAGGTTGTAGAATCTCCATACTTGGAGATATTCCCAAGACTACTGGACATAGCCCCTTCCTGAGAAAGCAGCTCTAGGTGACTCTGCTTGAGCAAGAGTGTAGACTAGATGACCTCCAGAGGTCCCTTCCATGATATCTGGGAGATTCAGCCATTCCCTACCAACTGCTTCAGGAACTGAGGTCAGCTAAGAGCCCCCTTTTACACCTCCAGACTGAAATACTTTCTAAAAGGTAAGTGAAGCAGTGCAAGCTAATTTTTGCATGTAGTTATTATTTACATTGGTGTTTATGCCGATGTATCACATCACTGCAAGTAAATTAGTATTTCTACAGTGTTTTCTAGATGCAATGCATTTGCATATTTGTGTTTGCATATTTGCACAGACACTGAGTATCAAAATAGCCTTGTTTTTCTTGGATGATAAAAGCAATTCACTGCCTTTTTAAGGTTAGTACTCAAAATTCAGCTCCCATGTACTTATGATTCATCTGAGTTGATTATACTTTAGCTTCTTTATGTACTCTCTAAAATATGCACTAATAAGATTTTATTAGACTTTTATTATCAACTATCTTAACATACAAATGTTGCAAGTTGCAAGGCTTTTCTGGTCTCTCAGAGTGTGACTCTAGATTACTTAGCAATCAATGTATTTGTTATACTGTCTCTGACAGTTGATGCTTCTGGAAAGGTAACAGATTTTTACTATCATTCAGCCAATTTGCAAACATACTGCAGCCTTTAAATGCACTCAGTTCATTTCAAAACAATACAGGAGTGAATTCAGTCAGGGTAAGCTACTATGATTTACTAACATCTTCTCTTAGCTGATATTCCACAGCAGGAAAATTCTGTTAGAAATACTCCAGGTATTTAGGACCTTAACTTGCAATAAATTCTTTGAAGTCAAAAAGTAGGATTTAAAAATCAATGGAAGGATATGGCTCAAAAATGCCTTTTTCAAAACTAAATTGGTGCAAATATTATCACTGAGCACTCATACGATCTGAACATTTGAAATAAAAGCCTCAAGATCTAGAAGTGTAAGACAGCATTGGAATCAATGTGTTTAAGTCCTTGAGTAGTTCATCTGATTCATCTCTGTAACAAGAATGTATGATTGTCTCTAGAATGGACAGGTATTTATAGTAGCAATGCCTCCTGTGGTGCAGTACATTGAAGTTTGCTATTCTTGAAGTTGTTATAGAAGGACATTAGTAAGAAAACAAAATAAATGTTTTAGTGAAAAATTACATGGTTGAGAAATCATCCACGAGAGAGACTCTTCCCAACAGATTTCACTGGTTTTGCATGAGTACACTTCAGGCTACACTAGAGGAAGTCTTGTTGGACTATACAGGAAGCAGTCATTAAATTCACCTGTCAGAATCAAAGGAAGTGATCATCTCCATTTTTGCTCTCTTAATGGCACCTGACTCTATATCATTTAAGACCACAGATGACTCCACAATGAGTCAGCATTGTAAAGAAAATATTACTAAACATACTGCTAGAAGAGCTGCCCGTATTAGAAAACACAATTCAATTCTGGTGCTTGTAATACATTCTGAAACACTACCACAAAATAAACATACAAGTCAGATGTAGCTATTCCAACCATTTAAATATTGCTGTAATAAAAAATATATAAACTAAAGGGTAGACAAGCCTTGGAGCATCATAATAAACGTTACTCATCAGAAGTCAAACTCTCTTTGCAGTAAACACATTTGGTACCTGCATTAGCAAAAGAATAATCATACACTCTTGTTTATCAGATGCCAAGTAAAATTAGGAGATAATACCTAAGTTCATGCAGTCATACTAACTGTTGCTGAACATATTCTCACTTCACTTGTGACTGTACAACTGCACAGCCCCAGCTCTGGTCAGACCAGGTATACTTTTGCCCATGTTTCAATAACTTGCAAAGAAATGTAGAAACAGCACAAGTGTACGTATCCTACCCTAGGCCACTGCTAACAGAGGCCCACTTGCCAATGTCTTTGGGAAAACAGAAACACAGATCTGTAAACAACTTCCATTTTTCACTATGTGAACATACACTGTAAATGTATTGTGCTATTTCATAAGCTTTCATCCTTTCATCAAATTGTGCACTTTGAAAGTTACCTGAAGGCATTTCTTTACATTCACATAGATACTTGAAATGTTTTTGTAATGTTTCCGTGGGAAATTGGGTAACAATACATTTAACAAATAAATTACACTTTAAGAATCTATACAAAATTACATTTTTTAAGCTCTTCCCAGAATCATTTGGAATTGTAAAACTCTAAACCCAATAGGGTTTAACAATCTCAAGTGTTTATATTATTAAAACTTGCAGTTCTTAAGTGTATGTTAACCCCTTAGAGGTTTAGGACACTGAACCTCCTCATCCCTTCTTTCAGAGATTACTTCAAACTAACAATGTAATGGTGTGATTACAGCCTTTGCTTCATCTGCTTGACTTCCGAGGTCAATTCCTGGCTCTGTGACAGAGAATCTTTTTTTTTTTTTCCTGACAGCAATCCAGGTCCTATATGCTGGGCAGTACTGATCCTGCCTGGAATAGCAAGAATGGCCAAGTGGTGGAAGCTCAAAAATGTTCCCAGAACTTTAAGCTCTTATTCTCATTTACTGTTCCCTGGAAATTTAGGGAGACCTTGATGAGCAACATAAAAGCTTACAAGGCCTGTAGGCCTTAGACTAGGCAGTTCTTTTGTTGAACATTAAGATTCAAAATATCTCTGCATGCATTTAACTACTGATGCAAACTACTCAAATTAGTTGAAATCATCACACAAATTCTCTCTCTGAGAATTAGTAGAGAAAACAATTCTGTTTCATTCAGAAGTGGGATAATCAAAGTTTATCTGTATTCTCAGAATTGAGGTATTTATTGTTCCACAGGAATAAAGATGTTGGATTGCTCTGATAAGGGTGGTTTTGAGCATTTCCAGATTAACTTCCGCGCTGCATACCCCAGGAAATGCCACATCCTTCAATTACTTACTCTGAAAGGAGTAAAGAAGAAGCTGAGTTTGCTGAAGAAATTAAGGAGCACAACAGTATACTTAAGTCATTCCTCTGACAGAATAGGCATGGAAAGCTCACCTGGGCATACCTCTGGGGTGTCTCAGAACCAGATCTTCAGTGTATCACAGGACGTGCCTGGTACTTCGCAAGACTGAGCTCTTTAGACATAAAAATATATTTTACATATAAAAATACAGCAGATGTCTTTCCAAAATTCATTAAGTGTTATTCCCTCCCATTGTTTTATACATTCAGAAACAGACAGTTGAGATATACTGTAAACAGTGCAAAAGACTGTTTTCTGTTTATAAAAACACACATTGCATTACATTTAAGCGCCAACTGAAAGAAAAGTTGAGAAAGGTTTTATCCTCAGAGAAATTCTGGTCCAAGCCGAACTTTTGTTTAGTGAGTTGTAAACAAATGTCTCGGAATGCAGAGAATTCTCTCATTTCTTTCCGGCTAAGGTAGTCTCAAAAACATCAAGTCCTGCTTTGAAGTAAACCTGAGCTGAACTGATGCTGTTCAGCACCTCTGACAAGGCTGCTTGAATGGTCTCATTTGACTGATGTAGTTTGCAGTGCTCCAGTGCCTCTAGCAGTACTGAGAACTGGCTTGTCCTTTCATCTAGTCTGTAAAGAATATTTCTAAAAGAGAACAATGGAGAATGATAAACTTTTTGCTCAAAACAATCTTCAGAAATCATCAAGAATCCCGGCAAGTATCAGTCACATGTTACAGATGATACATACTATGCACAGCAGAGCTGACCCACAGCAGACTGAAAGACAATTGCATATTTATTAAGGATTTGTGAACTGCATCTGCCCATTGATCCATGTGTAAATACGATGAAACATTCACAAAGTCTGTGAAAGAAATCTCAAATTCCTCTTTGGCCTTTAAAAATTTCATCAATTTCTTGAGCCTATGCCCACCACAACCCTCAAGAAGAATTTCATGTCTCAGCTGGACTCCACTTAGTCTTCTCTAAAATAAGTTTAGTCCGTACTTTGGACTGTAGGCAAGGAACTTTTTTTTTCCTATCTGCTCCTGTTATTTATTTCATACTTCAGAGGTGAAATGCTAGCTGCATTGAAGGAAATGGTAAAAATCTCATTGTCTTCAGCAGCACCTTTATTTCATTGTTTGTGGCATCAGAACAAGAGCAATCCATCTTTAATGTCACATACTTGAGAAAAGAAACAAGTGAAATGCACAGCTAAATCCTACAAGACAAAATATGTTTTTTTTTGGTTGGATTTTTTTTTCCTATAATATCTGAAAGACTTTTTAATGGTTCATTTGAAAATACATGAAAAGGTAATGCCCAAATCCTTGGAAGATTACCTGTATGGTGTGCTGAAGGCTCATTATTCAAAGCTAGTCATTGATTTCAATGAGACCCTTTGAAACAGGCTATAAATATTATCTAAAAGCAGGTGTGATCATTATCCTAATTAGAGGAGCATGTAAATATCATAAATCTCCACCCAGGGGCTCCTTTGATTGTAAACAGAAGCGAGTGAAATTTGAAACAGGAAAGCTACAAGTGCTCTGGTACCTCATCACCTCATCCTTAACCACAAGGCAGGGGGTTCAGGGCAGAGGAGAAGTTGTTTCTCTGAATGAAAACAGCAAGAAATCGGGACAATTTAGATAATCCATTAGTAACCTAATTGCATGACAGGACAGGTCCAGTGGCAACTCCATATTAGTAAAAAAACTGCTGACTACCTACAAGACAGATGACCACAAAACTGTATCTTATTACTATAAGTCATTTAATTGCCAGTCCATACGGAAGAATGGTGACGACACCACAGAACGGCTACAGTCCTCTGCCGTGTTTTTTCAGACTGAAAAGATGCTTTGAATGAAAGGCAACATTTTTCAGAGACTGAAGTTATATCATGGATTGTCCTTAAAGCATCTCTGTGATACAGTAAATGAAAACTGTGTATGTTGAGAGCTAGAAATATTCTTGGTTGGTTGGTTTTTAAGGATAGGCTCTGCAGTGGGATGTACTATAGTTTTCAAAGTGGGGATTGATTTTGCTCCCTCTGAAATCAATTCAGGCACTCCTGCTGAGATCAGTGCCAGTAGAATCAGGCTTTTGAAGAACTCTCCTCTGTCATACCCACAGTTCACAGACAGACAGAAGCCTGTTCACAGCCCCTCAATGCCCTTGAACAGCAGGGGCAATGCTAGAGACAATCACATTGCTTTCTACTCTCAGGAGGTTTGTGGCAGTCCTAGCTGGTGGCTGGGAGGATTTGAGGTAGGACTCTGCCCCAAATGCTTATAACACTGGCAACTTGATCTATATTAGGATCCCTCTCTTCCTTTGTAGGTTGTAATGTCAACTAATAAAAACGTCATAGGCCAATAACCCATCAGCAGAACAATGCTAACTTAGACTTCTAGGAATTAGACTCTAAAAAGGATGATTTGAAGGCTGGAACTCTCAAGAACTGCTAAGAAAATATCTGTGGTGAATAGAAACTGATCTTTTATTTTCATATCTTCAAATGTGCTGTAAACAAGGCACATAGGCAAGAAAAAAAGACGGTTAACCTTGAAACTAAAGGATGCTAGAACAGTTTAATTCTACTGCTGGGATTCCAATGGCAGGTGGTCCACTGTAAAAGACAAACATTCCCAGCCCATCTCACCTGACTACAGTACAAATCAGCATCTAATGAGAAAAACTGAGTAATTTGATGAATGAATGAGACAAGCAGTCTGTTATCACAGTTTAAAACTATATCATGACTGTTGCAATAGTAACATGGTCTAAGCATAGCAGATTGTGTAGCATGATATAACCTATTTTTTATGTATGTAAATACTTTAAAATAAGTAACATTATACAATACCGGTTTTTATCAGATTTTCTACTAGAGACTATCACCAGGATCTTATATTTTCCAATTACTGACCTTTTCTTGACAGCTAAATCACCCTTTTTGTTGCATAAAATGATTCCTGCCTTTATACATGTACGTAAGAATCAATTTCTAGAATTTTATTTCTTATCTCTGTCCAGACTTCATCAAATGGGATACAAAAAAGGTAGTCTAGTTTATTACTTCCATGCCATAGAAGTCAGAAAAGTGCTTTCATTAAAAAAAATTACATAAAAACCAAAACTCACCCATTACTTTGGCAGAAGGTATTGCTGTGTGACCACAACATGCATAATGATCCCAAGACACTTTCATTTACACCGTGAAATTCAATTACTTAAACATTCTTTAATACAAATTGGTTTTGTAGCCTACACCTCTAAAACAATGATTCCAGCCTTTAGCCTAATTGCTTAAGTATCTACCTTCATCTTTAACTATTTTGATCCTATACAAGTAATTCTCAGTCAGCCTGACCCACACAAAATGAGAAAACAGAAAAGCGCTGTACATTGCTGATGACACTAATGAAATTACAACACACATCACTCATCTTAATGGGCTTGTTTCAATGATACACCACAGTGACCTGGTAAGTATAACACTGAAGTAGGAAACCTAATTAAAAATTAGGTCATTGAAAGATGTAAAATATCTCCATACAAATGAATCAGCCACAGTAAACTAAAGCGAAGAAACTTACAAAATGGATTCTCGGTGAACCTCATCTACAACAACTTCTATGAGACCTTTGCGGGCCTAGGAACATACAATATTGATTGAAATAATGCTGATACAGTTAAATGCTGTTTTACACTGCCACAGATAAGGATGCAATGTCACCCTTACTAAAACAAAATGAATTTGAAAAATTCTTGAATGCTAATGCTAAATAATATAATGACTTTAACACAACTCAAAATAATTTGGAGATTATATTAGAACAATCGGCCGGTAAAGACTGAACTGGCTTTCTACATTAAGCTCGACATGAAAAAGGATTGTTTAGCTTGCAATAAGTTTGCATGCAGGTGATGCGTGACATATAAGCTGAGTTATTCAGGTACTTACACATAGATGCTCATCAAAAAGTTAAGGTTTGAAATTTTGGAAAAAACGAAATTACTGAATTAAGATCCAACAGCATGCATATGGCCAGGGTAGATAGGGATGTGACAGCCAACCTGTTAGGGCAACACAGCAGTAAATGTCAGTGTACTCCTTCACTGTCCTCAGTCCCCAGAAACTCAGCATGTCATATTTAAGGACCCTTTATTTGTAATTTGTTAATAATTTTTGTTTGCTACACAGCCTATCCTTTCTTAAGGGCCATTAACTACCTTCCTGTAGAGCTCTCATTTATAAGGCTTCAATTTTTTTATAGGTCTATCTTACAGAAAGATAAACTGAAATCACGTACTCTCAAAGTTGAATATCTGCCAGAAAGATACTACTTCATAGTATCAGCAGCCAATAAACCGTAGGTAATCTGGACATCAGACTTAACTGAACTCCAATCAGAGGAAAGGCATTTCAAAGGCATCATCATGTAACAGCAGCAAACTAGAAACACTCTATCCCTGTCAGATAGAAATTTATCTTGCATTATGAGACTGGAGTTTAGACACCTCTAATTGAGTCGATTATGGCAAAGGGGATCTGGTCAGTATGCATTTAATAAAATCCTTGTGGGACTGCAAAGAGATAATTATTTGAAGTCTGAATCCGTTTCTGAGAGGGCAGTTTATTACAGGCCTTGTTGAAAAAAATATCCTGATTTTGGCAGCTCTTTGCAGCATCTCGAGGCTTTGGATTGATTGCTTGCCAAATATACAAAGGAAAAAAAGAAGGCAAACTGTAATGATAGCAGGTTGCAAGACACATTATCTTTTATTTTCCTACAGTTATCTTTGATTACAACACTTTTTTAAAGGTAATGAATGCACTGTCATAAAACACCAATGTCTTACTGAATTATTGCTAAAGCCTAATGCAACCTAGCTTAAATTTCATCCTAATGCACCCTGCAAGCTTCAGATCCTTGTCAGAACCTTCAGAGCACTAATAAGCTTTACTGCAAGGGCTAAACATCAACTTTACCTTTCACTTGGCTTTTCCACTGTTGAAAATCTGCTCAGTTTCTGAAAGTTATTTATTTCTTACGTTGGAGTAAATAAGATCTGTAAGTAGAAGAATCACTTCTACAAATTCAACAGAACAACTTTACGGAACGGAAATGGAAAGAAAAAGAAGCATTAGGATGCAATTGCACTTCAGAAGTTGTAAGCCATTATTTATCACAGCTAAAGAGCACTCCTCTAATTAATCAGGCATGATTTTCTCTAGGGTTTTACAGAAATTGAGTTAATCTAGAAATATCTGAAAAAGCCACAAAAACTAACACTGTCGGGCTTTTTTTTTGTGCTGTAGAGCTTTCATCCTTTATATACAACTTCACATACACGTAAAAAATCCTTCAATATTTTTTCTATAATTTCTTAGAGCAAGGACCTCCATATTTATACCTCACAGTGATGTATGCATTAAACTATATTAACTGTTCTTTAAAGAGTTATTTACTGGCAAGAACTGATAGGAGATACACTTTATTAAATCTCAAATAATGCAGCTGTTGGTAACAAATGTAAGCACGTTGCTTTTCAAATGACAGAAACATATGCTGAATAATTTGGAAGAAACTACTTTTCTTTTAAGGATGTCTTAGTCTGTAATACTCAAATTCAAAGCAGATATGCTGCTATTTTGCAAAGACTTGAAGGAAGTGAATTAATAAAATTATTTCCAAATAGCTTACAGCTGATGATCCAAAGGCTTCATAGAGATTTTTATTCAGAAACCGTGTAAAACATCCGATTCCTATGGAGGAATAGCATTTATAAACAAAGCTGCGAGAAGTAGTGTCCAATGCTTGATGTATTAAACTGATCTGACCTTGATTTCCAGCTCTCATTCTCATCCTGCCTAG
This sequence comes from Aquila spilogaster, assembly GCA_024606505.1. Classification (NCBI taxonomy): domain Eukaryota; kingdom Metazoa; phylum Chordata; class Aves; order Accipitriformes; family Accipitridae; genus Aquila; species Aquila spilogaster. The sequence continues at coordinate 9,889,467 of JANHGO010000002.1, read as the reverse complement.
CTTTATCATCTTAAATAACTCCACACCCACACCATAAAGCTTGTGAGACCACTGTCAAAATCAGAATGGTCTTTATCATAGAAGTTATTATTGGATAAATAATTAGAGATATCATAAAGTGTCCTTTAAAGTAAGGACCAAAGTTATATTTCTATTATGTTCTAGAGCACATACACACAATATTTACAGTTTCAAAATCACAATTAAGATAATTTTCCAGTTAAAGATCTCACCACTAAATTTCTAAGTGCTGTGGCCTAGTTAATACCTTCTGGGAGAGAGTATTACATATTAACTATTTCCCCAATGAATTCTGCTTATTTTTATACCACATTTAAGAAACATTCCAGGCTAATATTTCCCACATACCCATGTGGTTCTTATCTGTCATGACCGAAAAAGTAGGACCATATACTTCTTGGAACTAAGAAATGTTATTGATACTACTATTCCTAAGAATGAAATAAAGTTTAAATATTAAGTTACTGTTGAATGTAATAAAATCTAAATCTAATACTTGTTATACAACTTTATGAGTTCATAGTCTATTTTCCTCTGTAATCAAATATTCTTGGTCTATTCAGTAACAATGGAAACTAAATGGAAACTGTATGGTAATCAGACAACTTGCTTGGAATTGGCATGATACCTCTGCAAGATCTCCCCGAAGAGCCTTCTGTGAGAGGATTTCTACAGGCAGCAGAAGAAACAGTGTGAATTGGGCTAAAGATCTAATAAGGTCGTACAGTCAAATAAATGTAATTATAACAACAACAAAAAAAAACACAGATTCTTTACAAGCCAAAGATTATTCACTTTTGAGGGTAGCATGACAAATAGTACATCCTGGATAAAGTCTTGTTTTCAGGGCCATCAATGCTCTATTAAGTTACAAACTAATACTAACTGTTTAAGAGACACAATGGGTCCAATGCATACTGCAGTTCTAGAAGGTGAATATTGATCTAGTTAAAAAAATGGAAGAAAATTCACAGGAAGCAATAAATGAAGGTATATATGCACAGGTTTGCCATTCATATCGGGGAAATGAGAAAGCTGGTTTCCAGCCATGACATAATCTCTAATCATAGTGGTTTTCTGCTTTTGCAGGTTTAATGAAAAGATTTTCATGTTCTCTGTCTACATAAGCTTTAAAGTCAATCATAATTACATCTCTGCAGATGTCTCTAATTCAGTATTACTTAATGCAGCAAATGGCCATAAAATAGTAAAAATACACAAGACAGCAAATACAGTCATTGATTCATGGTCATTATTTTATACACATGACTCTAATGGAGAAACCATTTAAACTGCCACTCAGATCACGTGCTTTGAGTATGAGTTATACTCATTTCATTCCATCTTCTCAGCATTAAGAAAGGGCATAATTCAACATGACTATCAGTCATGGAAAAATCATAACCATAGCAGGAATTTTTAAGAGCATTATCAAACAAGTAACCACTACTGATCTATGCTAGGATAAATACATTGCTCCACACACAGATGAAAGTTAAAGAGTCAATATCCCAGTGGAAGAAATTGAAGAAATTCTATTTGGCCCAGTGAATCAATTACCAAAGCTCCATCACCATTAAATCACAGGAGCTGGGAAGGACCAGGTCAGGATCCTCCCCAAAGTTATGAATAAAGTTCCTTATTTCCTCCTCTATCCATGCTACATTCCACTGCCGTTAGTTAAAAGAAGCAAGTCTTCGTGAACCTACGTTTAACTTTTTCTATCTTTAATATTCAAACTCATCATCTCTAACTTAAACTGTCAAAAACTGTAATTAGACTGCACAAACACTACAGAGTTTCAAGGAATAAGGTAGAAAAAAGTAAGAATTAAGTGTAAAAATTACATTTTGACAAACATCTGTTGGAGAGAAGGGAGCCAAACAAGTGGTCAGAAAATGCAAATGAGCAGGAGGAAATGAAAGGAAAAGTAGACCAAGCTGTAGACAAGTGATGGCAAAATTAGTACAGATAAACAAAAAAAGAGAAAAGCAACTATGGTAGAAGTTTCTATTAGACAAGAAGTGAAGCACAGGAACTTAATATTCATAGAGTAAGAAATAGAAAAACTGCAGTAGATTTTAACAAGTGCAAAATTGTCTCAGTGCTGGAATAACTAATACACTTTTTAATGCCACATCGAAGAACATACAGATATGGAAGAATTTATAGGAAAAGACAAATGTATTTTCATTGTATAAATTAAGACACAACAGGACTAAGATTGGATATGTGGAGAAAAGGAGATAAAGTTTTCTCAGAAGGTTGAATCTGAGAAGAAAATAGACTCATTAGAACTTACAGAGCCAAGAAAGATCAGTAAAGAATCTGAAAGTGAAATAACCAATACCATTTACCATAACTCTATGTATAATATGTAGAACAATAAGTGTCATCAAAACCATAACGAATGACTTTGTTCCATACAATAAAATGCAAGAAAAAGAATAAAAATTCCACGTGTTTGGTTTGGGTCAGTCAAAAATGTCTCAAAAATTAAAAGAAAGTACACAAGGATATTATTTATTTGATGCCACAAATGAAGAGTTTGAAATGAGAAAACAGCAAAGTTTGTACAATGAGACAGAATTACTGCCCGTGGTAGAAACACTAGACTAGTGTTTTCTTCTGCTTTTTTTTTCTTCCCAAACTGCATTGTTCTATCTGTTTACTCATGTCACAGTTTAAGATCAGAAGGATATCTGTATCTTTAATGCCTGTCCTCTGTAAATCCAATGAGCAGTTTTGTTTACACTTGGAAATTTATTAAGAACTTCAATTTTCTGACTCAAATGTATCTCTAGAAACTTGAGCCTTAGGGTATGTGAATATTGGCACCTGAGGATCTACTGCAGTTTATCAGTGAAACATGAATAAATCCAGTAGAATCTGTGCATATGTCAGGAATGTATATACCATAACTCAATCTGAAAGGAAAACATTTGTTTCAGTGAACAACAAACTCTTGAGCGGCATGAGATTAGCAACAATGCAGACTATGTATTTGTGTGGTGCTAAAGATATCCATGCTACTCTGTTACCTGTGGTACTGCCAGTACCAGTGTTCAGGTGGGTATTTACATAGAGAGATGCAAAAACATGGCACAAGACTTTGAGAATGTAAGAGTTGATTAGCTGACACACAAAAGACAAAGATGCTCATGAAAGAGACAAAGAGAAGACATCTCTCAGCTAGTAATGACCATATCAGACAAGCTAAGCTGCTTTCATTGCCAGAAAACTGTCCCAAGTCTTTGCTTCCATCTATGTTTATTTATGGCTGAGGCACCCTTCCCCAACACATTTTTAAAAAATTATTTTTAATTGTGCCAAAATTTGTGGATAAGACTAAAAAATGTTGATGAAGGTTGTAGTTGTATACTTCCCTCTCAAATGGAAACAGAATATCATGGGAAGAGTATGGTACTGTCAGATTTTCATGACGTTCTGCTAAAAAGGAAAATCATTCACACTTACTTTGTACCAAACAACCTCCTGATGTCAGTCCTCATTACTTAAATTTGATCAAAATATCCTAATATAATTATCCATGATTTGAATTATGCTAGTAACAACAATAATTTTATTGCTCATTAGAGATGAATAATGCATCAGTTATGCCCAAATACTACTGCATGACAATGACGGGAGTGAGGAATCTACATAAACACAGTATACAATACAGCACATATATACAGCAAGAAGAGACCACAGCTACGGCAATGAGAACATAATACAAAGAAGATACGAGAATAAAGTATTAGCTCCCCTTTAGTTGACAGGCACAAGTAGGTTTCAACCCACCTCCAGCAAATAAAGCAAAAAATCTGCTTTTTTGTTCAACTTCCAGAAGAGCAAAACACAGCATAGATCCAGAGAGTTGTGAATTAGGACAAACACAAGCCTAAAAACAATGCCTAAACTTGAGCAAATTCGTCAAGTACTTTGATTGAGGTTGAGAATATGAGTCCAAATGGGTATACAGGAAGCAATCATTTTTTCATGAAGAATACGTACTTTACTGTGCACACAAATTCTTCCTTCAGAACGCTATAAATTACAGTATTTATGGAATCTTAATGATCTAAACACAGTTGGAGCCTGAAGGTCAAGGCTGCAAACTGCATCCTAAATTTCTGTTTACAGATGAAGCATAGTATTTATTGCTGCACTGCTTGTGCTGCTATAGTTAAAGGGCTGCCAGCATCTCCATTATAAACCCCTATTTCAGGGCTTTATAACTTGCCCATCCATCTTCCCACTGGCATGAAACACGGCATATGAGGTGCTGGCTATGAGATTGATTTTTTTTGTTTTGTTTTCTTTACCAAATTACAAAAAGAAAAGTATGAAGCCATACAAGCAAAAAAGTGTATGTTTTTTTTTTTTTTTCCCAAATATTCCTAGTGAACCTGCAATACTATTCAATAATAGCTTCAGAACACAAAACACTTTTGTATAACTGCATCAATTAGCAGATGGACTTTCAATCTCTGAGCATGGAAAAATAACCCAAACACAGGCATACTGTTAGATAGTCTTTTTTTTTCAGAAGAAAGTGTACCAAGGATTTTGAAGGTTAGGAAAGGAATTCAGAAATCTACCACTGCCCTTGATTCTGTTCGTGTTAAATTTAAGCCTACACTATGTTTGTATACCTTTTTAAAAGCATAAAGAATGTTTTGTTTTGTTTTTACTTTTTAAAGTATCAAAATGATGATACATAAGGTGTACGTTACTTCATATACTACACATAGGATTAGGTAAAATAGTTCAGAGTAAAGCCATAGCCAATGCTTTCCTACAAACTCTGCAGTAACCTTGTCTCCTATTAAGTCTTGTATCACATTTAATGAAATCAGGAGAGGAAAACTGCAAAAATTTCACCTCCACCACATCTACTTTGGCAGTGTAAATACTGCACTCTGTGCTAAGGGCTGCTGTAAGCAGAAAGGTGAAAACCGTACTTTACATTATATCCATATATCTAGCAATTATATTGTGCTGAATAACAAGCATTATTACTGCAAGAATTTAAACATTGACCTCAAAAACTCCTCTCATTGGAATCCTAAGTTTTGGTATATTTTATTTTATTTTTTTTTAAATCAGGAATAAATTCATTCACAGGGACAGATCAACAGTGTATTGTTGTGATGCAACACAGATGTTACACTCAGAATTTTTATGGTTTCTTCACAACATCAAACCATTTCAAACAAGAAAGACAGCAGTGCTAAATGTGGAATATTATTCCTTCTTTAGTAAAATTTCATGGTATTTCTTCATATTATGAATACAATCATGGCAGGAATTAAGTAAATCAGTCCTTCCCCAAACATAATTATTATATTCTCTTCATTATAGCTCTGAGGATCTCATTCACTGACATTGTAGAGTTCACTGCAACTACCTTGTCTTCCCATTTTGGTATTGTTAAAAGATGCCAGCATTTGTTTTATGCCATTCCTAATGCTTGGCAGAATCTCTTCCTCCTGATGCTGTAGCTTTTTGCTTTTCCCCAAAGTCTAACATCTGTCTACTTTGCGTCCGCTTGAAACAGTCACTTGCAATAATTTAAACAAGACATTTAACAATTTTTGCCATCAGCTGCAACAAAGTAGTGTTATATTACCTTAGTTAGCTCTGTCTGTAAGTACATTTATATTCTCACATAACGCAGATCCCTCAACCCCTTCTGTGTTCTGGTCCCCCTCTGTCTCCTGTATGTGTATGATAGCTCACTTCTGAGCTCTTTTTTGGGTATGCCAATCATTTCCCTCTAAAAACAAACCTGGGTACGGCTTTAGAGACAGTTCTGCCATGTGATCCCCCCTGATAGGCAGTATGGATCAGTCATCGATGCAGAGTCCTTTAAAACTACCCCATTTGCCTTTGTTCTATAGCCCGGGCTATGCAAACATACCAATGGAGTCAAGGAATCTGTGGTTAGTGATATAGAGCTGCAGACCTCCTTCTTATGAAGTAAAAAATAAATGACAGAATGACAATGATATTTTAAAATCAACCTGGCTAGTGCTGCATATTACATATTAGATAAAAATTCTAACAGCAGATAGGATGTTATGAAAGGTGACTATGGCTCTATCATATCTAAAGGAGACTATGTCTCCAACTGGTTGAAAATCAGACAAGAACTATGTAATTAAATATGTTAAATAATGCTACATAGGATCCTGTATAATTATGAATCTTCAATGAACTATGAAAATTTTAAATAAAATCCAAGTGGAGATTGTAAAGCACTATAAGACTTCAAAATCTCTTCCATTTTTAAAAGCTTACTGTACGATCTAATACAAGTATCTGTCACGCTGCCTGAGCTGCCATCACAAGTACGTCTTGTTAGCAGCGATGTCATGACTGAAATGCTACTCTGCTGCATTCTAATGACCTCTTGTAATGTAATGCGTTTATGTTTTCTGCAGAAAATATGAGATTAAAAAAGCCTTAATCTTGGATACTCATTGCAATTTCTTTTAGAAGAGAATGACAGTTCTGAAAAACAAGCAGTGTAAGATTAGCACTTTAGCTCAAATGAAGAACATGTGAAACTTCATACCTGTAAAGTCCTGGAGGGGCTTGATGAACCAGGAAGCTTTTCTCCAGGCTTTGCAGCACATCGTTGAGCATCCTGACTCTGATAGGAGCTCTCTCCCTGGGGTCATTAGCTGGGCGCATCTCATCTGATTGGAACAATTCTGCGGTGTCTCTCAGACGTGACGCCACTGCAAGCAATTGAGAAGCATCTACTTCTTCACCTAGGAACGCTAAGAGAAAGACAGTTGCCAGTGTTTCAGATAGCATAATTTATAACTCTTGCTCATGAATTAAAAATACAGTTGAGTTAGAGCCTGAGCCTCCTTTCCCACCTAAGAATTATGTAACTGACCAAGAAAAGCCACAGGTCATTGTCCATATGCTGTGATCTATTTTTCAAAGAGGATCGATATGGGCTGTGATATTTTAAGATCTCATAAGCTATGAGTTTGGAACCTACCATTCAAAAATCAGCCATGAAGGAAGCAATGTTTAACTATGAGTATCAGTAAAGTTGCCTTCTGAGACCATATTTATTCCATGCCATTGGATGTTACTGCTCTCAAGTTTGAAAGAGAGGGGTTTGTGCTTAGATTCCATAATGACTGCTGTATAGAAGAATATAATTTATAGAATTTCATTAAATTTCTTTCAACATTTCAAAATCCTAGGGCTTAACAACACTTTTCATGTAAAGGTTAGGTATCCTTCTTACCGAGTCTGGAGGAATATAAAGTTTGAGTAAGTTAGGCTGTTACCTCAGAACAGTATTCTCCAAGCATATGAGCTCAGTGCAATTGGGGTATTCTGCAAAATATCTGTATCCTCAGTTTTCAAATTACAGACAAATCTCCTGCATGGCTGAAGAACTTTCAGGCACTGTGCATATCTTACCCTGGGACTTCCATCAGTATGGAAAGGTTTAAATTCACTGTTAGAAGTAATGCTTTGGTTTTGACAGAGCACTTCATATTCTAATATACAATATTTATAATTTTTATTCTATCATATAAGTAATTGTAAATATTAGCTATGTCTTCAACAGGGAGGCTGAGATAAAGGCAAAATACATCATTCCATATTTGGAAATCAATCCACCCAGACCACAATTTCAATCAAACAAAATGTAGCAAAGGCTCAATACTGCTTCTCCATAGCATTCATCTTATTCCTAAACCAACCACATTTTCCTTCACAGTTTCACTGAAAAGCACAGATCACATCACACTTTAAACCAGCAAACATTATAAAACAAACACTTCAGTGTGTGGTCAGTGTTACCAGAAAGAACTACAGACACTGTTTAAGGGTATCAGTGGTTTATATCACAACACACTGAACAACATTGCCAATGGAAACTGTGATCTATTCTCTGCTCAAGTTGAAAAGCTGGGATTGGAAGGGCAAATGACTTCCAGAGAAATTAACTAATAATGACTTAAAACACTTTGTGATGCTTCCACAGATAAAAGAAGAAAATGGAAGTGTTACTTCCCTCAAGAGAAAACAATGACATTATATTTGTATTCTTTGCCCTTATCTCTCCAGTATGAATCATGATGAATCATCTGAGGTAGTTGTTTAGTTCTTAAATAAATAAAATTGCAAGCACAGGAAAGTCACTCAAGAGTACATATATATTGTGCTCTCAGTGAATTATACTGTTGAACATCATTACACTTGCTAAATGTAACTGGATTTTATTCAGAATAGGTTACATCAAATAGATATATATATATTGCTATTATTGTTATTTTACAGATGCTGAGCATAGTCGCCTTTCCTTATGAAAGCACCTGCTCTTAGGAAAAGCAGTGAGAGCGATTTAACATTTTAAAATTGCGTTTGTGCCCCCTAGGAGGAATAGGTACAGATAAATCATCATGTAAGGCATGACACACTCCATGCATGTGAACATGTGTTTGCACATAAGAGGGGAAATTGCTTCAGGTTTTGATTAGCTTGAGCATTCAGGGTTCGCTATAGTGTGGCGCTGTATTAACCAGAAAGATTTTTCATGCTGTGCAAAATTGGATGATCAGATCTGGCAGTGGAAAATCTGAAAGTGAAAGCTTTGTAGAAATTATGCTAAAGGGGGCAGAAACATAAATCCAAGGACATCCTCAGTGCAACAAATATGTTGCCATCAGCTTTGATTTTCCTACCATGACTGCTGCTGTGCAAGCAAACTAATCTGCCGTTGCTACTACAAGTCTCTTTTCAAAGAGACATTAAAAAGGCATGTTGTGACATTTTTATATGCACATCAACACACAGGAAATTATCAATGGCTTTGTACAGAACTGCTGAACCAAATACGGAGTACTGATGCAGAATAGATGCCCATCCTTCCATTTCAGTACCAAATGCTTTGTTCATGGAAAATGCATTTTTGCATGATTTTCTTTAAAGCCTGATGTAAGGTTTACCAGTATTGATACGTAACATCCTTGGAAGGATACTGAAGATGTCAGTGTTTCATGGCAAATAAGGTATTTCTGTCATACATATAGATAATTGTTGCATTTTTCATCCTACTAGGAGTCAAGAATAATGGGTAGGAATAATATGGAAAACTTTCTGAACATTTCAGGGAGATGGAGCAAGAAACTCTGAAGAACATCCTAAATGATCAGGGAAATACAGTCAAGCAGGTAAAATGTTCCCAAGCTGAAGACTAGTAGATAGCTGTAGGCAATGAGCGTGCAGTCATCAAGTAAATGACTGAGAGATGTTTCTGTATTGATTTTTCTAAGGACAAGGAGTTCAGAATGATGTTTTGAAATGTATGAGTTGAGCCAGGCTTGTGAAAAGTTATGCAGGCCTTCCTGGAAATAGCTTATCGAATACCAGATTATTTTTAACTCCTGCTAGCACTACCTACTATTATAATCACAAGTATTTCAGCTAACCCTAACATCTGTAAAAAAAGCCATTCTGAGAAGAAGAAAGGGCCTAACTGAGCAGAAGAAACAGACAACCGACACTGTGTCAGCTACAGAGCTTTACATCACAGCTTTTCCCCCACTATATAGGTCAAAACAGGAAGTCTCACTCACAGTATTAGTAACGGATGCACCTTCTTGATGGAGCAATTTTATATCAAAGCATTCGTCCTACAGTCAGAAAATAGTGCCAAACAGTCCATTATATCTGCATCTACCAACTAAGCCCAGGAACTTTCTGTACCGCTTTCTAACCCCAACCCATTGTCTGCAACACATCAAGATTGTTCAGCTTCAAATATAGAGCTTCCAGGGAATCTGCTTTACCAAGAGGTTGGACTAGATGATTTCCAGAGATCCCTTCCAACCTATTCTGTAATATGCATTGGTAAATGATTGTGCTTTGTCATGGTTGAGAAAAGAGAAAAGTTAGCATGATCCACTGACAACGTGAGCTATGGCACTAACCAAACAAGGAAGATGACAGATAAAATTTCAGAGACAAATAGCAATGGGATTAGAAGCCCTCTCTTGCTTGTACTGAGTGCAGCCTTGAAGGGAATTAAAATCAAGGAGCTCAGTCACAGCGGTTGTTATCTTTGACTGCAATTATGAGATTTTAACACCAATTATTATTTAACTGACATAGTAACATCAGAAGAAATACGAATAAATTATGGCTTTGTTTACCAACAAAAAGTATTACATAATGACGCTATTTAGCTAGTAAAGTCACCAGCTATCATTCAAGTGGAAATGGAAAATCGGTATCAAGGAGTGGATGATCCTTTTTTCCTCTAACATTCCTCTAACAAGAATTACCTCTCAGACTGTTCTGAACTTCCAGAGCGATGTCGAGGGCATTAAACGGCAAAACTGGTTCACTGGCAATTTGCAAAGTTGCATGTCCTGATAGCTGAAAAACACAAAAAAATACCCACAAAACTGTCAAACAGTTCTTAACAGATTTAATAGCTAGCGCTTCTGGAATAGACACAGCTTGATTACATTTGATATTCTTTTTTTTTTTCTTGAACAATATCCCACAGGCACATCTCTGTGAAAAGGAAAAAAATCTTGACCAGCGTCTTTGTATTACAACATGAAAAGATGGAAAGGGATTATAATTCATGACCCAATAGAAGAATTCCTCCCAGTATTTTTTTGGAACCAGAATGTTACAGCAGTCTCTGAATTGCTTTGTTTTCAAACAAAACATCTCAACTTTCTATAAATAGGAATGAGGTTCATTGTTTCAGTTCTCTGGTTTAAGTCATCAGATTTTAATAGTTTACTTATAAAAAAAGGTAAAGAAAACAAAACACAGACATTAATGAGCTTCAGATCAAGCCCTTGTCTAGAAATCACAAGGCTAAACGTAAGCTCACCTGAAAACTATCTTGAAGAGACAAGTAACAACTTGATACACAGACATGTACCATTACCAAACTGGATTAAACACTTAAGTTTTCTCAGTATCTTACAGAAAGAAATTCCCAAATGAGTGAAAGGGAACTCTCAGTTCACCTTGGAATAGATACTAGCATGTCATGAAACTCAATGGCCTGAATGCTTCTTTTCAACAGTTTCAGAGACAAGGCCAAGGACTGACTTTTTTTTCACTTACAGAAGACGTACTCCAGCTCAAGGCTTAGACATGATACAGAGGCTATGTATAGAAATGCATCTTTCCGATGGACTATACTTAGCCTGTGATTAAACGGAGCATTTTCATCTCTAGGCTGCCAAGTCCATCACTGTTTGTGGGAGCTATAAAAACACACTGACAAAAACACGCAAGAAACTTTCATTCATCTCTTTCGTACCTTGATATTGCAAAAAGAGTAAAAACAGCTGTAAGGCTGTGCTCTAAAATGGAATGATGGCTGCAGGTGATGACGATCCTGTTGATAAAAATGTGGACTGAAGAAAATCATATTGTACAATTGTTCCCCAGGTGTTGGGGGGTTAAAATAATATCTGTCCCTCAAAAGCAATATGATAGCTGCTGTGCTCAAAGTAGTATTTTAATTCTACGATAAAACCTAGTAGGAAAAGACAACAATCCTCAATAATATTAAAAACAATAGTACAGCAATTGAAAAGGAAAAGTCTCTCCCTGGAAAGTGGATGAAAACGGTAATATCAGGAAGACAAGTTTCCTGGAGACAGATTAATAGAACTCCAGCAACAATTCCAGGAAAGCATTTAAGAAATAGCGTTTCTGACCTGGCCACAGACTGAGTTGAATACAGAGACTGAAGGAACACACTGCAGCCTACATCTGAACAGAGGCTTAACTCTGGAGCTACTGAGATTTATCCCTAGGAAATAAAATATTGCCAAAGTCAAGTAGAAGAAAAGTAGGGAGTAATATTGTGTCAGGATATTATCAGGAGAAGTAAAGAACAAGTTCATATAATCCAGCCATAAGCAACTGTAAAAATCTGTTTCTAGATGTCCAAATGCCATGTAAAATCCTTCTTTGTCCTACAGTGAACTTCTTCAAGGTGCAACTGCCTACAACATCAACAACCTGTGAGTTGCTATAAAAAAGCAACTGGGGCAATGAAATACCATCCTATTAAAGAGAAGGCATTCTATATCAAGCCCAAACACACTGAATTCTGAATATTACTATATCAGAGTAAACACTGAAATTCTTCCATGACGCCCTTTTCTATTTCTTCCAAGTAATTTTATTTTGCTTTTTGATTACAGAAGACCCAAGTTTTCTCTTTGCAGTTCAAATACAATTCTACACAAAAAATATCATGACTAACCAAAGCGTTTTGGAAACTTTATTACTCTGCAAGCAATGCTACAGACATTTGTGCGTTAGTAAATAGATAACAGTGGTGTTTATTAAATCATGCACTTTTGGGGTAATTCGGAAGTAATAATTACACAAGGGAAAACTCGGAGCATTGGTTCGAACAGAGCAAGTAATAATTCTGCAGGAGCATATATCAAATTCACATAATGCAGCAAGACAAGAAAGGCCACTGATTTGTTATTTATAGTCTTATTTTTGGATATACCATTCCCTTGAGTACAACACAGAATATACACAGAAAATAAAGATAAGCTTCTGACCCCTTTTCCCCATTGAAAAACGGTTCAGACTGACTATTGAATTATTAAATGTAAGAATAACTTAGTAAAGAATAAATGCAACTATTTTTTCATAAACTGAAATAGTACAGCAGCATAATTGATTCCATTCCCATACTGAACTGATTATAACCTAATGAACACTTCTCAGTTTACACATAATGCACACATAGCACACATGATTGATGTAACATATGCACAGTAATCCAGTCTAAAGAAACAAGTACTAGTTCAAATGCTAATTGAATCTGAAACTCTTTTCTTCTACAATTTAAAATGAAAAAATAATGAATAACGTTGCTACCACACTTGATTTTGGTAAAGATAATCTTCAGTAAACTAAAAGGCATTTAACAAACTTCCAATTACTGCAAAGGTAAATATAAGTATCAAAAACACAGTGATAATGGTAGTTACACAGTATAATGCAAAATAAATCTGAATATTCAAAAGAAGTTTATAATTATGTACCACGCAAGGCAACATTTTTCAAGGTCTTTTAGTTTACAGTATAAGAATCTGTATAGGAAACAAATAAAAGTCAGCTCAATCCCAAAAAGACAGCATGACCATGAAATAGCAACTGGATTAAATACGGAATGTGTTCAACTATGTAAATAAGAAACATCCTTTATCTTGTTAGCTCTTTCACAATGTAAATAAGAAAATGAGCTAAAATTGGAGGAGGGGGACACTTTCATCACAGAAAATGCTTTTTCATGGTGAATATGCATGCTGTTATTGGCCAAGTCTTAAATCTTTACATCTTAACTTCTGTCCATTTTTGATGGACAATGCAGGGATGACAGTCTGTCTTCCATCCTAAAATACATGGTCATGGCTCAGGAAAGGTCATGTAAAGACATTGTGCTGTTCAGGGTGGTAAATAACAGCATGGCGTAAACCCTATTTAACCTTGTTTTCTTTCTTTCTTTTTTTTCTTTCAAAGGTAAATGTTAACAGTTCAACATGTGGGATAGGTTGTTGCATCGTCTAATCTCAGGTGAATATCTCTCTGCACCAAGAACTCCCTTTCCACATGTAGTGACTAGCACAGTGATCTGATGAGATCCTTAGGCATTAACCCATGCATAAACAATGGTTTCAATGTCCAAATCTGTGCAAATAAGGAATAAATCTCTGCATGCATTAAGATCCCCTCTCAGAATCCCAACAACAGCAATTTCAAATATTAAAATAATCAGAACTTAATGTCCCAGGTAATGGCACATGCATAAATGAACAGGTACTCAGTCTGGTTCATATTGGAACTGAGAGAGAGTAATTTCGTGTCCATCCAGAAGACACAATGGTAATGCTTATGTAGGAAACCATGAAGTTAACTATAAAGCACAGTCCCTTGTGTGGGAGGTTTAGCAGTAGAAAGGGAAAGTTTCTTATGTGACTTGTTTTAATTTTTTTTCTGCATATAAACAGAAATTGCATGTCTTTGAAGTATAAGGTAAACAGCAATACTCTTGACGATGAGTTTATAATCATGTATTTCATATTTATGCCTGTCAAATTCCAGTGGTATATAGGTGCAAAGAAAGTGTCAGATGAATCAAGTTCTAGAAGGGTCAATAAATTCAAGCCCCTTGTTAAAAAAAAAAAAAAAGTTAAAGTCACTTAACCTTTTCGCTAGTGTGGGTAGTTACAAACTTGCCAAAGGATACAACAGATGCCCTTCTGCACTATGAGCTCCATGAGCACTGGGTGAAGTGCTCACCACAAGGACACAAATTTTTATGCTATTGCAAACTCCCATGCTATATTTCTTAAACAGAATTGTAAAAGTTTGTTCCAGCATTAATTCTTTTTTATCTCCATCTTTAAAGCCAGGTTGCTCTGGTTACCAACCGTGGGATTTGAGTGTGACAAACACAGAAAAATTTGTTTTAAAGCTGACTAATTTGCATATAGAATTCCAATAAACACATCATTGTACACAAATTAACCTTTTAAATGCTTCCATTCTCTGTCCCATTTCAGGCACAGCAAGAGAAGTGGGAAACCAGTGCTAGATCCTTTTTAAAGAAGCAATGTTACTGCCTGAAGCTGGTTACAGACAGTCCTGAGGAAATGGATTCAGCTATTGTTGTGGTAGAAAGAGAAACAGTTAATAAAACATGAAGCAAAATTTATTTGCACACATCAGAGGCAAAGACCTCTGACAGGGGTTGGACTAGATGATCTCTAGAGGTCCTTTTCAACCCCTACAATTCTGTGATTCTGTGACCTCTAATGACAATGATTGTACACAGAACTTGCACCTTGGATTCATCTCCATCACCTTAAACCAAGACTACAGAGCCTACCTTTTTATTTTTATATAATACAGGCATTCCAAGGATAGAACATACAAGAAGCTAACTCTGCGCGCTGCGGTAGACATTAAGATAAGCAATGCTGAGTATTCGTAAACAGTGAAAGAAAGTTTAAAGTAAAGAAAATAAATACCATCTGCTAGAATAACAGACAAGCTATATCAGCATGGACTCCTATGTACTGGTACATAGCTCTAGAAGTCATCATGTTCTTCATGCCTTTCCCTGATGTGTTTAAGACTCCAATGAAAATGCTAGCTCAACCAGCCTTCCTTACTCATTAGATACAGGTTAATCAAAGCAGACAGTAATGCCTAGCAGATAAAACAAGCAACAGTGTAAGTTTATACATAATCACCCAGATTCAGAAGTACTCTAAAACGTAATACAGATTTAAGCACAGCAAAGTGTATACTGCCTGACGGTCATAACTGATCAAAGTATCTACTCACACGGATCAAGAGAGTTCCATGAACCAAGAATCTTCCTGAAATAGGACCAATGCCAGAGTCATACACTGAAGGACATCCAAATACTTGCTCACTTTCCATGTGATCTCGTAACACCAATTCTTAATGCTGAAACTGCAGGACTGAGCCCAAAACTTGTGGCATTGTCAGAAACTAGATAATAGTCATCAGAGAAGAGTGATAATGAAGAAATCTGCAACATGAAGCTTCAAATACAGCTTTCAGTTTAGACCTCGGTATCATCTTTTTAATCACTCCCCGTTTACAGAAATGGTTTTGATTTAATTGAACTCCTAGAAAAAAAAGTCTCTAATCACACTTCATCAGCATGCAATTATTATTCAAAGGAAATCATATGTACTATTAGGCACTCTTAATTAAAATAATGCATATAATCTGCTTCAGTACCTAACAGTCATTCTCCTTGATGTTCTTAATTCCTCCTTTTTCTTCCATTACTGCAACAAAACATTTTTATTCTATTTTCCCTCATCTATCCCAGGTTCACTTATATACTTTTCGGCGCTGATGATGATATCAGAACACTGGGATGCATTTATACTCCACCATCTTAAGCTCACAGAATAGTAAGACCTTCAAAATGTGTCAAACCTGAATGGAGATTTATGAAAGGAGGATGAGGAAATCCTGTAACAGGAATCTTAAAGTGCAACTAGTTTGATTTGCAGTTGTGATGTCTTCTAAGCGGACGTAAAGTGCACCAGGCGGCAGTCAGCCCATACAAAAAGACAGACAGATCTGGGGAGAACCAGGTACAATAGATGGAAGAAATTGAGCTTAGGAATTGAAGAATGTGAAGAAAAGCTTCAATGAGGGGTTGAGGCAATGATTCCTTGAGGACCAGAAGTGAAAGTTCAGACAATCAATTCAGCAGTGACTCAACAGAATAAGCATTATGAAAAGAATCATGAGAACGTTACATAGAAAAGCCTTAATTCCCTCAAACACAGCAAAGCTAAGATATGTAATGGTTACATAGAGAAAATATTGCCCTTTCCTCTTTTGCCACCTCTCGATGCACAGGTCCTTCAATTTTTTCCATTTAGGTCACCCTAATCAGTGAGGACTGCAGCACTGACAGTTCATTAAAGAAGACAGACTAGCCCTGAGGGAGAGACACTAGTGAACTACAGTGATGAGGATCCAAAGGAAGCTGAAAATACATGGTTGTCTAGTATATAGCTCACAGAAAAGACCCATAAACACTAACAGACACATTCCACTTCAGGGAAAAATTGGGTGGATAATATACTGAGGTTACTCCCAGATGCCAGCGTATGAACCACACAGGTTACGGGAGTACCCACAAAGAAGCTCAATTTCTCTGTTAGGAGGCTACTTCGATTGGGATTAAATTCTACTCTTGGATATGCTCAACATGGTAGTTACTGAACCAGCAAAGAATTTAAGCTTCTTGTTGGTATCATAATTCAAAGATGCAATTTCTCTGAATTTTTCATGCCACTTTTTCAATTGGAATATTTAATCTTCAACATATACTGTGCAAGATACATAGAATAAGAAGTAATAAGTTGACTTACATTAATAATTTGAAATTTAAATCTCAGGAAGGGATCTCATATCTCCTCCTGTATTTAAATAATATAACAGAAAAAATAAAGGTGGGAGAAGATTGATTGTTTTATTTTAAAAAGAAAACATTAATTAAAGATGAATATGTTTGGGACTGAGCAAGCTTCCCTCAGGCTTGGGGAAAATGCCAAGTCTGACAAACTCTTTGAGCCTTAGGGAATCTCAGGTCAGTTTGATGAACCCAATGAAGTATTTTATAATTAGCTGGCATGCTCCTGAGGCTGCCAATTTACCTGAAAAACAAACTCCCTCACCCTTCAAACTTGTCTCTGAACAACACTGAATAAAGACCTAAGAAATAATGATTTTCATCGCAGAATATTTGTATAATCAGAGAAAGTAAGACTCAGAGAAATGTACCATGTATCATGGCCCTCAAAATTCCTAAGGAAGCTTAACAATAAAACTCTATAACAACCTGAGTTAGAACTGAGATTTATAACCATATCTGGGGCCATAATAATACACCTGCTATTACGATATTCAAATTATGTTAGCTATTTCCTTCCACTGCACCCTATCTTTATAGGACCTCTGTATTAAAATGGTAAAGGCAGAATAATACAGTAGAAACAACATAGATTAAATAGAGAATACATTTTAAAAGCATATAATCTGAAAACACTGCAGGAAATGTTACTATGTGCTCAAATTACATAAGTTACTCATAAAATAAAGAAATAAATAAATGTTTACCTCCAGTGTTGTACTTCAGGTACTTTCTGTTTTAAACACCTTATTTATAATATACACAAGTGTCTATATAACAAAAATACATTACATGCCTCAGAAAGCAATTCAAAAGACAACCACTACTTGAGAAGGCTTGTTGACTGTCTTAAGCTTATCTGAGAGAATCAAAGAAATGGGGTATGGCATATGAAAGGCACAGCTTACTTGGGAATATTCAACAAGCCTTGTGAAAACAACTCAAAGGTCTGAACTCGCCTTGACATTACCATGTTTTAGTCAGTTTCTGGTCTTGCTGTTGGTTCTGTTTGGCTTACCTGAATGCCTATTTGTCTCCAGTTTTACATTAACTTCCTGGAACAAATGTGTTATCAGGAGAGATTCAACATGGCAAGAAAATAAAACAAACAAACAAAAAAAACAACAAAGAACCAAACCAAGAAAGCAAATTTTGCATGAGAATTCCATACATAAGGACAACAAAGATGGAAATCCAATGACTGCACTGAAAGAAGATGAAAGGGACATTGCTGAAGAGACTGGAGAGGTGAAGAGCTTAGGGTTGAAACAGAAGTAAAAGATTTAGAAAGAAAAGCGTGTTGGAACTTGCTTCAAAACAGCTAGGAGCCCGGGGAATATCTGACAGAGGAGATGGCAAGATTAAAAGGACAGCTGAGAAAGATCATCTTGGCAGTATTGCTATAGCTGAATTTCAGGAAGTAAAAAGACTTGCAAGGAAAATGTGTCAAGACAAGAGAAGATTACGGTGCAGAGAAGTGGTTTGACCACGAGTCCAAGAAGAAAAGTATGTGGGTGTTTTTTTTTTTTTTTTTTTTGAAATACTACAAAATGAAACTGAGGTAGAAGAAAATACTTAATAGTGTTCTTCAGCATACCGTAATCAGTGCGTAGTCAACCTGCTTTCTCCACATTATGCCAAATTCCAGATAAATTGTCCCCTAAACTGGAAAAGGACTGCAGAATTCATGCATATTGTAAACAAATCAGTGGGAGCGCTGACAGCATCCATAGTGATATATGCATGCATGTACGTGTGCAAGAGCACTTGCATACACAGATCAAAGGGAAAAGTCATCTCAAAATGACAGTTACAGATAAAAACAGATTTTTCAGACCCAAAAAAAGATTTTGTAGACTAATAATTTTCTTCTTCTTTTTCCCCTGAAGTAGAAAGGCAATGTATATAGGCATTTGATGTACTTTGAATAGCTTTAAATTGAATATAAGTACCCTTCAAAAGTGTTTTGATAGTAGACTGAAATTTATAGAGCATTTTATGCTATATGTACATTGCATGTCAGAAGCACAAAACACATTTTTACCAAGACTTATCTAACAAATAAGGATGTAAGGCATTACTATGGTGAGGGACTGATCAGAATTCAGACCAGTCCCCCAGTGAAGGATTTTAGAAAATACAGGTAGTTTTAATTTCTATCGCAAGACCTCAAGCATTTCTCTCCACAAAAAGCACAGCTACCTGAGGCAGAGTCTAAACTAGATATCTTCACTAGAGCTTATTGCTTTGCTTGTTCATCCTGCTCCAGTAACAACCACCATTTGCAAAAGAGGGGGCAAGGAGAGAGACTTAGACTGTAGAAGCAGAGAGCTTTATTTGTGTGGTATATTACACTGAAAAGAGCCAAGCAGCTATTGGCAGTTATAAATCTTCAATTACAATAGTACTCATATTTAACAAAAACAACAACAAAAAAGGCTGCGCTACAAGTCATGGAAAAAAACAAGCATACTTAATTGTAATTTCTGCTAGTCTAAAAGTGCCTTAGCTCCATTCATTCAGTTATCATTCTGTAGTTAATAATTACAGTGCTAACGTATATCAGAATCCTCTGATCTCAAAATAAAGGGTTCTTTTACCAAAGAAAGAAC
This sequence comes from Aquila spilogaster, assembly GCA_024606505.1. Lineage (NCBI taxonomy): Eukaryota > Metazoa > Chordata > Aves > Accipitriformes > Accipitridae > Aquila > Aquila spilogaster. Next base: position 9,869,814 of record JANHGO010000002.1, on the reverse strand, counting down.
ACACTAGTTGTAGGAAATTCAAGTTTCCAAGTAAGAATTAAAAGAAACAATCAAAAATTAAGTAACATAATTAAGGTTAAACAGTTTTTGTCAAATAGCAGAAAGAAAAAGCTTTGTATGCAGCTATATGGGAAAGCTGAGCAGTTTATCAAGTGAAGTGGCAGAAGCCCTTCCTATTGGACATGTTTCTTTCTGTTAGACATGTCTCTTGTGGACTTAGGTGCCACTGAATTCCCTCTACATCTTTTTTCTTAAGATTAGGTTAAAATGTGAGACTGAAATACCTCTGTGTCATAAGATCTATATTCTGATGAAAAAAAAAAGCTTTATGCTGTTGGCAGAGAAATGAAATTAAAACGATCTCTTGCAACAGAGAGATTCTGGAGGTAGGCTCCCTTATATGTATGCCCCTTTAAAATTGCCGTTTAAAAATTAACGTGAGAATACAAATTGAATTGCTGTTATGTACGTGAGTCTCTGGAACATAACTTGCAAATAATGTAATAATGTACATGCTAATGAAGATGAGCATATGACCATGCAAGGTATTACATATTTCAATTCTCTAACCGAAAGACGTTCTCTAATTGAAGGACATTCACACAACTTCAACAAATTACATTAGTCAATATGTCAGTTAGAAAAAAATAAATGGGAATGAGAATATGGTAACTGCTTGTTAGCAGCTTCTTGATTACCAGTGTTGTGCTTATAAAGCATCCCTAACAGCAACCACAAAACCCTACGTAAGTACTTTAAATGAAGAGATTTTGCAATGCCCTGAAAATCTTGTAGTCAGTATGAGATACTGTAAGGTAAGCAATTTAAGGAAATACAAAGACAATACAACCAGACTGCCATATCTGAAGTTCCATGTTGCCACATTTGTCAGACAAGAATTAAACCTGGAGACTCACCTTAGTCTCATATAACAAGTATACTGATTTCAGTTCAATTCATGCATAATTGCGACTCGCTTTTTGAGTTTGTATAGGCTGTGTATCCTGCAATCGGTCACTGGCAAGGATTATAGACTAGTATTTTAGAGCAGCAGTGACTGATACAGAGTTACTTTGGTCCATTATGTACTTGCCTTCTGTAAGTACTAAAGCTCTAAGAATTTTCCCCAAATCCCTTTTTTTTCTCAAGTACAATAGAAAGTCTAACAATATAAATAGCTTTCAATAAGATACTAGAAATTTAGGACAAATGAAGGGTGTATTTTGAGGCAAATATTTTTTTCTTCCCACAACGTTCTCAAAAGACCAGCTCTGTTTCTGTGATCCACATCAGTGAACCAATTCAAGCCGAAATCTAGAGAAGTTGAAAGTTTTTATTGAGATGAAGCATATTTTGGTAGCGTAAGTCAGAATGATATACCGAACACATACATATTCTGCACTGAATAGAAACATGCTTTTCATTTTACTTATGCTTATAATTACCTCAAAATTACACGTAAGACATGTAAGATTTAATAGTAACTAAGACAATTGGAGAACAAGTGCCAAACAGAAACAGAATTACATTCACCACAGTAGCATGGTGAAAACTGCAGCAAATAGAGAAGGACACTCCGGGCTTTTAAATAAATGTTTTTTTGACAGATATGAGAAAAAATAGCAAAAAAAAAAAAAAAAAAAAAAAACCCCAAACCCCAGCAACTACCCACCAGCATTCTGGATTTATTGAACATTATCTTACTGTGTAGCAAACTTAACTCTTAAACAACGATTGGGCTACTGAACAAAGTGGCTCCATAGAATCAAGACGGTTGAATTCTCAATTTCCAAGAACATCATGAAATTTTTTTTTTGTTATTGCTTCTGCTTCTTTTCATGCTCTCAAAATGCTAAAGCAAAATAAAAGCACGTAGTCTGAACTGTCACCAGAACAAAGTTATTAGATCAGATGCAATAAAGAAAAGCATGTTTCCGTTTTTATGTTTCTCACTTCTTTGGTTTGGTTTCTAACCCAAGCATCTCAATGGCTGTTAGAATCACTAAGAGAACTTACTGTTGTTTAAAATATATAACAATCTTCATAAAAATGCAATAACAGACAAAGCCAATTAAAGCTTCCAGATTTGCTATCATTACAAATGATATGGGTGTTCAAAATGTTTCTGTGTAAACAGCGGACCTGGGACAGCTGATATCTTCATACAGCAACCAGTCTGACTAATCGTTGGTTATCAAGATCAGTGTCCAGTTGCAGTGAAAAAAACTATTGCACATATACTAGCTGTCAGTATCCAAAAAGCATCACATGCCTTTCAGCTTTATAAATGTATTAAAATAGCTTACATACCGTGTATAAACTCACTTAAGTCCAGTGTTCAATCACTGGTGATTTAGTCCATGGAAACATGGTCCGTACTACAAAACTGGACTCTCTGATATTGTCACATTATTTCCCATTCCGTTTTGTTCTCACAGCTATATTGAAAAGGTGCTCCAACAAGTAATTCATGTAGTGCAAGTCACAAGTCTTATCTTGTTTGGGATATACTCTACAGAGATGAATGCATTTTTAGGAGGTTTGGTACTAATGCTTATAAGGAGGTGGAAAGTTAATAATTAAGACAAATACTATCACGGTCTTCATTCCTGCTGTGATTGTGTTTCATACGTTACTTTGTTTAACTCTAATGCAGTACAGAAGAAGACAGCAGCATTTCTACAAGGAGCTACATCCCTTCAAAACTGTAGACATAAGCAGGAGAGATCCAATTTTCACAAAAACAATTCGAGCCTTTCAGAGAAATATATGGATGTTTTTAACAGTATAACTATCAATGTTGTATTGCCAGGTAAATATAATAAGGCATAATGGGAAATTGACATGAAATTATTGTTTTTATTATTACGTAAGGAAACATACAAACATAAAAATGAGGAATTTTTGAAGTTTTATAGTGAAGGATGTTTTAAAGATTTCAAGTAAATTCTTAATTGTATATATTTTTTTTTAATCGATGACTTCTAACAGCATCTATTTAATATCTAGTTGACTTAAATTACTTTATCATATTTAGTAATTTCTATATGGTTTTGACTGATGTAACAGTGCTCTTTGGAATAGCAAATAAGAACTTACTAATTTAAGATGATGGCCTACTTAAAATGCAATGACGTAAATAAAGCATTTAACACACACAGATTGCTAAGGCAAGCTGGCTTAGAAAAGTACTCGAACAAGAATCTCTAATACACCTTATCTAAGAATAAACACTTAGGAAATAAGTAGAAAAGGTTCCAAAAGTGTTCCCCTTTGTCCTGTGAGATTTGTCCACGTAAGAGAAAGGGAATGCAAATTAAAGATTCACAGCTTTATATGGAATTTGAGGAGATGGACAAATTTTGATATTAACTGATGTCCTCACTATTCATCATGCTATCCTCCACATTATGCAAAATATCTGTTGAGTTACAAGCAAAGCAATGTATTTTGGAAATCATGATACAATGTCCTTACAGTTTTAGTACTTCATAGTATAGAAAGAAATGTTTCATTCTCTTTGCCTCATTAAGATCTCGTGAGGCTCCTGTCAGCTACAAGTTCGTTCAGTTTATCTCAAGAAAAAAGGAAGAAAAGAGCTTAAAATTTTCCTTAGATATGCCAATCAAAAGGATCGCACTGGCTGGAAAATTAAGTTCAGAAAAATATCATTTATGTCAGATAACACAGAATCTTCCTGTGGCCCATTTCATTCGTCACTGAAACAGACTATATTTATGTAAAGGCCTGACCTCACCTTGCAATTAGCCGGAAATTAAACTGCACTATATAAATGTGCTCAGTCAATGATTCCAACATGTATTTCTCTTCCCGTGCTATTTTGTTAGCTGAGAAGTACTTTCATTTGCATCACAGCTTCACAAAAGATGAATTGTATTCAAATTTGAATTGGCCAGGGAGAACAGGGCCTGACATTCAATCTTAAAGCATTTCTTCACTTGGTGATGTGAAGATTATTAAAATTCCCAAATTCCAGTGATTTATCTCAGATTCTACTGCAGGCTGCATTCATTTATATACAAATTTACTGCTTTATTTCCAGTCATGTGGTAAAGATATACCCTCCTCATTCACTTTCTTTCATCTATGTTTTTATTGTATTTGTGATGGTTGCTGGACTAAACAGCAAATTCTATCAGGTTTCTGATTCTGAGACATATCTGTGGGTCACCTGTTGGGACCAACGGCATCAGCTGAACATCTGTAAGCCCACGGGGCTTGATGGGATTCACCTCGAAGTACTGAGGGAGTAAGTAGACGTTACATAACCGGGACCTTCTCAACAATTTACCAAAAGTCCACCCATCTACAACAAGGGCAAGAGAAGACTCAAGAAACTACAGACCTCTTATTTTAACATCGGTGACTGGAAAAGTTATGGAGAAGACTGTCCCAGGAGATACAGAAAGGCAATTAAAGAACAGAGCAATTATCTGGCATGGTCTGCTGGGGTAGCCAGACTGTAAATCATAATACTTCATAAAGGAGGTTTAAAACTCATTTGCACTCTCTTTCCAGACTCATGAACAGTTTGAGGGAAAAAGCATAGCAGAACACAGACATAAACAGTGTCTTTCTCTGGACAGTCTTCTTCTTGGCTACACAAAATAGAAAAAGGCAAAACTTCAAATGGTTGTATACAGTAATCTCTCTGTTTCACCTATCATAAAAAAACTGGCTGTTGAAAATGATTGGCTGGCAGTGCAAATCCTGCCACAACAATACGCTTTTGAGCCTTCTGTTAAGAATCTGGTATTAATTCATATCATTTATGTATACAAATTCAGCAGTCAAACTGTGATCATATAACCATAGCTTGTGGCAAGCAAAATAGTTTGCAAAAGAGTAACGCAACAGAACTACTAGAGACTGAATAAACAGCAAATGCTTCTTCAATTCACGCTTTACCAGATATGTGGTTTGATTTAACTCTGAAGCTTTCTTAAACAGTGAGCATAGGAACTAATTTTTCTTTAGGTACAGAGCAACACATAAAGCTGCATTATGAAACAAGTTTATTAGTGGTAAATAAACAACATGGTTGCAAATCTGCCTCCTCACAGTTTGCTTTTCATTAGCTCACCACACAAACTGGCAACATTTTAAAATGGGGAAATATTTTTAGGAATCTCACTAAAATATATACTTCCTTAAGAGTAAAGTAATGCGTAACCCATAGATTTTCAGCAAATCTTGTCCAAATGGATATACTGATTCTAAGCATATTTACAAACTCTGGAACAGATTTATAAAAATCGTAATATAAATGCAAATCTTACCAGTAAATACTAAAGAAAAACTTTTGATTTAGAGATTTTTTCATTGCGCTATATGAGTACAACCAATACATTTATTTATAAATCAGAATTTTAGTACTCAGCCATTTGCATAAAACATAAAATACAGCCCTTATGCATTAACTCATAATTAGGTTTTTTAAATTCCAATCAGAATTTGCACAGAGTTCCTGAAGTCCAGATTTAGTAATGAGTTTCATAAAAGATTCTGTAATTTGCCTCTCTTGTCTTCCTTCAAAGTTTAGAATAAATCACACTGCAGTCACAATGCACCCTGGTTATGTTGAAAATAACAATTCGTTATTATTTGCCAAACTTAACCATGATGCTTCTACAAATCTTCTGAAATAAAATCAACAACAAACCCCAGAAATTATTTATTTTAATTTATGGCATGTATTTTTAAGCAGATAAAAGAATCAGCCCGCAATGGTGTACAGAAAGAAAGAAATTTCCTTGAGCAAATTTCTACACCCTTCAGGTTTAATTTTCAAAGCCTACCAAAAATTATGCTGCTGCTAAAATAACTGCTTCGACATTATTCTCCACATGAGCTTCGTGCCATCATCCTTATTTGGGCACTAAATCTTGTACGGCAAATTAGATCTGAGAGCCAAAACCAAAACAAACCCCCAGAGCAAAACCAACAACAAAACCAAACGATAACTTTCCAGTCAGATGTGAAACCACAAAGTCATCAGCACAGAACTGATGGATACTTCTGATTCAGTATTACATTAGCTTCAAGTCTTTTGGAAAATCCAATTCCAATAGCAGGCGCTAAGACTTTGAGAACAGCTCAGAATTTGATGCAGTATAGGTGACAGGAAGGGACAGGGACAGGAAGGGAGTGGGTAGTAAAGGTGATGTATTAAAGTCAGAGGGAGGCAAACATATCTTCACATTAAAAAATAAAAAACAAACAAATAACAAATTTCTGAAACACTGCTTAAGATGGGAAAAAAAAATCCAAATTAAAATTTAAATTCAAGTACTGCTCTTCCACATTAAGACAAATAAATTATCTTAAAAACAAGATGTGTAACTAATAATTTTATCAAGGTTACAACCTTCCCTAAGCACTTACATATATTAGGTTTAAATTTAAATTTCTATAATTCTTTATATTACATACAGAGTTTCTATTCAAAAACTCATTTGCCAAATCCTTCCCTTGTCATAGAATAAAATCTGACAACCAAAGGTCACAGCATGCTGAGCATAAGTGCTGCAGACACAAGGGAGTGTTCTCCATATTTCAAGTAAAAATAAAGAAGATAAAAATAGAAACGTTCCCCTTGTTTTATGTTGATTCAATTAATTATGCCATTTTATAATACCTGGAACTTTTGTAGCAGAGTATTTATTCCACTGAGCTTAATCAAGATTTTCAGATGCATAAATAAGAGAAGCATTACTCTTTTGTCTTCAAAGTATATCTCCATTTTCTGTTTAGCACTGAGGCTAAATTCCCTTCTCAAGCATAGCAGCGTCAATATGGCAAAGTACGGGCTGATTACTGATGGGATGTAGAATACAGAGTATAATTCAATTTCCAAATAGATCTTACAGTCACAAAATGGAATAAACTACAGATTTTGTTTGGAAATGTAATGAATCATGCTTGCAGCTGCTGCCTCTCATTTTGCACCTGAAAGTCTGAGAGTACATCTGCACTTATTGGCTCATCCACTTTGTGAATAGCTTAAAATCTGACCAATGTTTTCCTTTATACGCACAACTCACATAGACCATTGGCTCATATATTGGTTGAAGCCAGAGTCAACTCCACCAAAGTAATCTGGACTAGTTCTATGATGAAAATTAGATCTGGGCTCATCTGTTTACATCATATCCATTTATCTGGCAGAGAGGACTGATCAGGGAAATCTGAACAATTAACACAGCCTGGCACCTAGACAGATACAAGCATCTTATTTAAAATTAGATTCTTCAAAATGATATAGCAAGGAAACAACTCACAGAGAAAATGATATTTTTGTACAGTCTTCAGCTTCGTGTTCTAAAGCCATTTTTTTCTAGAAGAAAAAGCAATAAAGCCCTTAGAATAGCAGAGTATTACAATTTGAGCCGAAGCTTGTGATTTTTTTTTGTTTGTTGCCTTGCACAGCACAAAAAATTGTGATAAAAAGTCTGTCAGTTTGTAAACTGTACAACTGTAAATATGTTGGGCTACAAAATTTAGCTTTTCTGGATTTGAGTATGTATATAAATATATCTATATTACATTTAAAATAGAACGATAAAAACATACAAAAATATAAATAACCAGACTATTATTTGATACAACTATTTTAATTTTGAAGTGTCCATGTCTATACATAGCTCAGTTAAGCCAGTAAAAGAAAGATTTTGCCAATTCAGTGCTTGTTCCATCTGCTGAAATAAAGATAGCATTTGTACTTAGATGCAACAAACTTTAAAATAAAGTTCTTTAACTGTATTTCTATCAACAGATGTCACTGCTGCCTATGAAAGCTTATAAACTTTGTTGCTAAGGTGCATTTATATGTTCTAAAAAGAAAATAAATTTGTGTTCACTGTAAAGATGACTGCAGAAATATTACATGAAAAAGAGAACAGATATATGTGTTACTTTTGTCTTCCAGAATATTCAAAAACTTTCTGAATGAAAAGTACATCTGTTACATTGTTTTGCTTTTACGGTTGGATTGCTAAAAACTATACCCAGCCCTGTCCCAAGGAACTGCTGGCAGATGGGGTGATCAGTCCTATTGGCCTCCTAGATCTCATGCACATGGTCTTGAGTTCCTTTCTCTGGACTCAAAATGGGAACGGAAAGGATCATATCTGAATCCATTTTATAATTTTAATTTACAGCTATAGTCATCTATCATTAGTTTAACATTAATTGGTCTAATCTCAGCTGCTTTAACGCTAGTCTGTCAGCAAACCGGCAATATTTTTTATTGTTATTGACCACACTCCTAATAAAAACAGATCAATAAACAAGATGTTCTTCCTGGAGTTTTGTAATACATTTGTCTTATATTCTTTCTTGATTTGGCATAATTTTCTTCCCTAAGTATTTACTCGCTTTGTCTCACAGCTATAGACTTCTACAAAATCGGTTTGCATTGTTCAATTGTCTTTTAAGAGACAAGGTTTTATTCATGTTAATTTTGCTATAACCAATTCAAGGAGAACTATTAGTAAAGACAAAATTCTATGTGTTTCAGTTATTTGATTTGAAGAGCTGAATATCAACATTTGGGAGACAGAATAAAAAAAACAAAGAACATAATTCTTAGACTGAATTATGTTACAAAAACATCATTAAGATCTTTTCTACGAAGTACATCAGGATTTTCATATACAAGCAGAATTATGAAGCAATTCAGGTGATCTGCCACTGGAATCAGATTCTCACAGCAAATCTGCAATGAAGGCTTCACACTCCAAATAAACTGCTCTGGTAAGCAGCCCTTGTTCAGGCTCCAGTGCTGAAGAGCATAATTTTTATTCCAACTTAAGTTTGAGCTTTACTTTTACTATTAGTTTCCTGCTGGTATCCCCATACTCAGATCACAACGGGTGAGTTCTTAAGAGCTATCTTCCAGGACAGCTCTTCCTATCTTTCTATACGTGCAGACATTTTACTCCCCTATTCGGATGGCCACAATTCCAGGAAATGCTCAGCACCAAGAGGACAATTCCAGCAGAGCTCAGTTATCAGTTAGATGCTAAGCTAGGTAATGACATTTAAAGACAAGACTTAAAACACTGCAGATTGGAATAAGCCCCCAGAGTAACCTGACATTTTAAAGTTCCTTCACAGAAAACAAACTCTTGAAAAGTTCATTTTGAATACAGGACTGAGCTCATGAAGCAAATTGCAGCATGTAGAGCTCCGATGTGTTGCAAGTTATGTCACCAAAAATTCAAAAAGAAAGAGATAAAATGTCAGTAATGAGTAGATCAAAGGAAGTTACTGTTATGAATTCAAAGCTAAAATGAACTAAAAGAAATAATTATAGCAGCTGTGTTTCCCCAAGTATTTCTGAAGGTTGTTTGTAAAGCCAAATAATTAATCAACAGAATTCAAGCAGTCAATTTCCATCTCTTGTGAAAAAGCACTTAAGCAGATACTTAAGTTCCCTGACTTTACCTCATATTCACCCATATGCAAATTGGATGATATTAACTCTTATAAAAAAAGAAAGTGATTACCACATTAGTATGAGGTGAAACCTAATGTGTTAAGAGGGATACTCTGGGAAAAGAATTGTTTGATTTGACATTTCTGTTAAACGTGGTCACAGGTTCCCTCAGAAGACAGAGTTTTACATAAGATCGTAATATAAGCTATAATTAATTAAAATCTATTTATATGCTGTATGGTACATAAACAATGATATTCATTTTGGAGCAGGGAAGAGAGAAAAGAGACGAACAGTTTGCCACTTCAACAGAAAAAGTACTTCTAGAGTATCCAAACGACTGGGAACTAAAGCAGTAGAAGGTGAGTGTTTTGTTTTGAGGAAAAACTCCTATTTCCTGCATAGCTACCAAAGTCACTACACATGTGCAAAAAATAAAGAATTAATCTTTGACAGCTGAAGTATTTGTGAACTAGCAGCAAACACCTGTGGCAGTACTGCTGCTGAAGAATGAATTAATAAAATGATACTCTGATTAATTCAGAGTAATTCAACTAAAAGTGAAAAATAGGACAGTGGGAAACAGAGAAGAAAATTCAGATAACCCCAGGCAGCTTCAGATTTTCATTTGTTGGATTTCAGTGGCTGAATACAAAAAATGTGTTGATACACCTTACAAAATGCATACATATGTCCAATTATTCATTACCTCTCATAACAAACTTATGTTTTTGAAGTAAAAGCAATGAATGTAAAATAAGTTTTCTCATCACACAGTACGAAGCCACTACTGGACAAAACAGAAAACAATCACTATACATGCAATAAACGTGCAGTGGCTTCTTTGTACATTCACGATTATCAACCAGCAGAAAAAAAAGCAACTAAAAAATAAGAAAAAATGACATCTGTCATTACCATCTATGCTGAGAGTCTGTCACCGATGCAGCACACAGTAACCAGCCAGAGATGCAATTGGGTTACAAATCTCAGCATAAGCAAAAGACGGCACTGGAAACGAAGGCATTGCCGTAGGCAATGTAACTTCTTTCCAAGTCAGCTAAGTCTCACTAACATACTCACTCACGAGGCCTGCGTACGTAGTACAGAACTGTCCAGCTGGTCAATGCTAGCAGTTGAAATTCCAACAAATATCAAACACAGACGCTAAATATCAACTCCAGAAATTTAGCTTCAGCATTGAACTATGTCCCAGCGTTTGCCTACTGTGTTAGTCTGATTCTATGAATTTAGGCTGAATTTGGGTGAGGAGATGAAGTAGTTGCTCCATTAGTTTACGTACCATTGTTGGACCATAGTATACTTTTTCCTCTTACATGAACTGGAGATTAAACAATGCTTCCTCCCATTCTTTCTTATTTTTTGTTTAGTCTGATGGCCACAATTTGGAGTAAAAATTCTCCAGAAGTTTTAGAAAGAACACCAGTCTTAGAATACTCTAGTCATGGCATCTTTCCATAACACAACAAATAAATGGCATAAGAGGAAACAGAATCAGTTCTATCCTGCAATGCTTCCACCATTTTGAAGGAGTCATTGGAAAGATGTGGAAAAATTTGTGCTGATGTTTTTAATATATGACCGAACTAACGAATTTGTGTTGGCCAATGAAGACGGTTCATCAAATCTTTCTTATCAAGGGTTCTGCAATTTTAACTCATTCTTATTACTTAGTTTATATCCACCAGAGTACAAGTATAAAGTGCAAGAATCCTTGAGGCTATTTGCTTTTAAGACCAAAGAACTACTGGGAAATTCCAAGCATATCTACCCTAACTAGGCTAGAGCACACAGAGAATATATTGTTTGGCCAAACACAGTGCGACTGTCTGTCAGAACACCTCATGTCTTCCACCACAAAGTCTCCCCTTTCACGTCTGATGCTGAGAAAATTCCCAGCTTTTTTTTCTTTGAATGCTGTTACTTGTTCACCACAGCTCACATAGCATCCCCAAAGTTACAGAGAAAGTTTCTATCACCAGGTTTTCTCTCACTCTCTCTCTCTCTCTTTTTTTTCTGCTGCTTGCAATAGCTACAGAATAACAGAATAAAATACACATTGTCAGAAGGGAGTTTTCAGCAGGTTTGTATTTACCCTCTGCTTGAACTGGATTATATGTTCTTTCATGCAAGAAGGCTAAGGGTAAAATAAAAACTCTCACTTGTGTGCTTAAGAGAATGTGTGCTAAATAAAACAATTTCTGTGATATATTACTGTGCTTTTTTACTGCCTTTTTTTTACAGAAAATTTCAGACAAGTTTGGTTTTGGACAAATGCAGTAAGACTGTCACCACAGACAACAGTTCTGCTTTGCACACCTCAAATGCCATTAAACCACAAAATAGTAGTAAGATGCTTCAGACCAGTATATGAGAGGCTGTTCAACAAAGCAAGTAATTTAAGTTATGGAGAGACCATCTGGCAATTGGAGCATTATGCTGCACCTATGTTAACAAATTTTACTAATAAAATTTGCCTCTTACTATTATATCACCTTAAGGCAGATGGGATCTACTGAAATATCATGAACTGCTCCCAGCTTTGGGAGGACAAACAGAAAAATCAAGACATGAACCACATTATCCTGCAGTTTCTCAGCTAAAAACAACAACATGCAGATGGTTTTATGTATGACAGAGAATCCAAGTGATATTGCAGACTACTTTGAATTCTTCAAAGCAAGGTCAAATGCTACATCTAAAAACTATCAACAGCAGATTTTCTCCAATACAGATATTAATCTGGCTCTCCAGCTTGGTATCGCTTCATACATCCCAAGCTGTGCCTCTTGCACGTTAACTTCATTCACCATATCTCTCGCTTACCCTGGTCTACACTCCTTTTTGCTGGCTGGAGGCTCTGGAAATCTGCTTTGCAAGTATGAAATCATAGCATAATTTGCCTTTAAAAAGGCAATACTTCTATCAGTTGGTGCGGAATTCCTGTCTTCAGAGGAATGATGTCAAAGAGACTGATAACTGATGTGAAGGTCTGGCACACTCAACTAAAACAGGAATTTAAAAAAACAGAAAGACATCAAAAGGAACAGATCACTGTAGAAAGTTAACTGGATAAGTTATCTGTGTAAACTCCAAAAGCTCCAAAGCGTCACATTCGCATGAGGGATCTCATGGCATACAACAAAAACTTCCAGTTTGCACACCACATAGTGATGCAGGGGCAGGCTGCCGTGTATCTGCCTGCACTTTCCAAGGATAAAGGGTTCACGGGTGTTGGTTTGGATATGCACTATAGTTGGGTGCACTGGACTTCTGCTTTCTGAACATTTCAGGTTCATTCCGTATGCACCATTATGACACGTGTTGTAACTCTGGAATAAAATTCTGTCTCTGCTGTCTGGAAATCATGAATCACTCTGCCAAATTCTCTAGTTCTACATCAAGGAAATTTTTAAATGAAAAAGGAAGACATCAATTGAAATCCAGACGCACAGTTGCCTTGATGGAGAAGCCACTGGGATGTATCAGCACAATGCCACACAGCTTTTTCAGAGTAATCTGATATCAAAAAAGGTGTATTGTAGTGGGAACAACACATGAATGCGAGCGTACTTTACTGAAGTAGCTATGCCAGTAAAAATCTGCTGGAAGAAACACCTCTGGTGAAACTTTGCAGCAAAGATGTGCTGAACATGGTTTGTGAAATTGTTTCCACTTGATATAATAGAGATTACATCCCGGCCAAAAATACAACAGATGCTTCAGTGAAATGCAAAGAAGTTTCAAGCCCATTGACTACAATGAGATCTTGTTTTGGTTTCAAATTCTGGCAACAAACAGTATTATTACTGTTCTTCATAGCAGTATTGTATTGATTCAAAATAGGCACTATCAGTCTTTGGAACTTTAAAGGTTTTCCCCCTTTTCACGTTAATTTAGATATTATCTTCTGTTCGATGAACAATATTTCAATAATTTGTGGAAATATTGCATAGAAATTATACATATGCATAGCTACTTGTGACTTTTTCAGCATAGAGGCATACAAAAAACAAGCTCATTCACAGACACTATTGTATGAAGATGAGATAGAAATACTTAGCAGAGGTAGCATGCATCAAACCACAGAATTTGACTTACAGCGATGACGTGGACAAGAACTATCAAAGATACAGAAGTCACTGTATTCCAAATACGAATGGGTATTCAGTTCACTTGTCTTAGAGAATTAATGGCACTATACAATGGGTAAATAGAAATATATATCCCTCTCATGCTTTAAAATAAAAGAGCAGTATGATCTGTGAGAGAATTCCTCATATCATAGTTTCCATGCTGTACATTTTCTTAGTTAAAATGTGGATTTCATTTACCAATCACACAAAAGTTTAGTGTTTTTTATTCCATTTGCTTCAAGAAAATAATCTTTTTGGAAGTGCTTGTTTAGGAAAAAAAAACAACAAATGGAACTGCTGTAGTGTATTACACCCACACAAAAGGTATTTCCTCTACCAATGAAAATATTGCTCATTATTGCCATTTTATTTAAAGTCTCTAAGTTAATTGCATTACGGTAGTTAGTTCTACTTTACGCACCTCTATAATCAAAGTGTAGAATAATTAGGATCACTAATAATTTTCTCAAGAGTCATCTGTCAGCACCCATAACTCATTATAAAACCAATTATGTCACTTCTGGCGTATCTTTCAATACTTTGGTGTCTGCCAAAGTAAAAATCAATAGAATTGCTATTCCAAGCCTGTTATCAGGTAAGTGGCTCCAGTGGCACTCCCTGTTGGGGGACTGCCATTAAAGCTTTCAGAACTGCGTAATCTTGGAACATGATTAGACTATTCCAGTGAGCATACTTCAAAACACAGAAGTATTTTCAGACATCATTAATACCTCCAGTTAACTAGGTGCCATGAAACACTGACATAGAGTGCTGAATAACACTGATAAAACTTGTTGGAAGATAGCGCATATTTCTATGAGTATGTGTTTGACAACAATTGTATTTCAACCAACTTCTCCTGGTCTGTGTTCATTCACTGCCATCCAAGCAAACATTCCTCCACTTTAATACTCAATATACGCATTATAAAACACTCTTCAGATTTCAAGGTCTGTAAATCCCTCTTAAGATATCACTACATTTTGAAATGAAACATGTTACTGCTGCAATTAAAGTCTTAGTTCTCCACCACGATGAAACCCTAGTAACTATTTTGCCAGAGTTGCTCATCTGCCTACATGTTATACTTCCATATTGCTGATCTTGGATAATTCATTTTTGTTGTTGCCAAAAGAAATGTTTCAACAGCAACTGCTCTTCTAAAAGAAGTAGCTCCAAATAAACAAATAAGTTTGTTAGGTCTAAATAGTTCTAGTTTATATGAAATCTGAGTGCAAGTGAACGAATTCACGAAGGAGACTTCATTTACAGTCATGTATCTTTGCAGAATCAGGGCTTGACGAGCAGACACAGTGAATACACAGCACTTTAGAGCAAGGAGTAATTTTGCTTGTATAAATAAATAATATAGAGGTAGTACTAAAATGGATCAATGAGAGAGGAGTCAAAACATTAAGTTTGGGAATAATCCCTCTGTGGATCAATCTCCAGAAGCAATCTCCAGGATGGCAAATCCCTTTCTCCCATGTGAGAGCACTGACAGACCATAAAACCGACTGTGTGCAGGTGAAGGTGCCCTCAGAGCCCTCTTTACTGTCAAAATTGACAGCAACAAACTTGCTACTTCCTGCCATCAATGCTCAGTGCCTCGCATTCATGCCAATAACAAACTTAATGTGAACTACAACAAATACAAGTGAATCACATTGAATGAAGCACACACAAGAACTTCCTTTTTCTCATTCAGATTAACCAACATTACAGTAGAGAAAATTCAGAAGGTGAATCTCAATGAAAAATCCTTCAACAGTTTTTACTACAAAACAAGTATTAACATGAAAAATACCAACACTTGGTCACCTTTCAAAACTGCCAATATTCACAAATCAAAATCTATCTCTGTGAAAGAAAATATGTGGAAATGAGATCTCTCAATTTCTTTTACCTTTGCAATGTTCTCATGCAGTTTGAAGGAGGGATCCAGCTCTTCAGTTTTTGTCGCATGCACAGGAAAAAGAGCTTCAGACAGAAAGCTAGAATTCTGTGAGAAAGAAAGAAGACTTTTAGCATTCAACATCCATTTCTTCCTCCTAATGCTTACTAAATTTTATTCAGAGATTCAAAACTCTTCCAATTATTCTTAAGTTTTGGTAATTAATAGCATTTATTTTACTCATCCAATTAACTGATTCTAAGTCCCTGAATGAGGCAAATGCCCCCTAAATTTTATGACTATTTCTGCAACTGCAGTTGTCTTTGTAATAATGCTTCCTAAACCAGCAAAGAATTTTGCCTAGAGGGAGAAAAAAAACACATCTAACTTGAATCAGATAGGATTCAGAGGAAATATAAACACAATAACCAAAGAACATCTTTTATCTTCTGTGAACATCCTACTTCTGTGTACAGTAATATCATCTACATAACATGGTCAGTTCCCTAGAATTATATCCTCTAGGTTGACCACTCTTTAATATTATTTGTACAAGATGTTTGTCTCTTCTCATACAGTAAGAAAGTAAGCAAGCATGTTGCATATTTGCTGACATCAGGAAATGATAAATTGATATCCAGGTGTGGACTGGAAAAAGCAAAAAGACACCGAATAAAACCCTAGGTCTCAAATGCACACAGGTGCCTAAACTGAGATTTATAAATCTATATCAATCTATGTATTTGTGAACTTGGTATAATAATTCAGAAACAAAACTAAAAAGAAAAATGTTTTTCTACATCCCCATAGCTCCTGAGACACATATTCTAAAATTATGCTTACTTCTGTTAAGTGCCTGTAGATATTTCCCTCTAGGCATGGCTAGGACAGCTAGGAAACTAGTGTCTATCTAATCCCCACTAGGTATAAAAATAGATGCAGATGTCCACCTTGATGGACCAGATGCTCCATTTATTTGGTAAGCATACTTTGAATACACTTACCAACAGCAATGAGTCCAGTACAAAAACACAGAGACTATGGCCAAAGGTATTTCAGAAATGAGCAGAAGGATGTGTCAATGCACGACTATCATGCCATTCTAAAAACTTCTAACTGTGACTACTTCTAAAAAATACATACTCTTCAAAATGAACTCTGAGTTTTGACACAAAAATACTTAGATACTTAAATACTTAGAGACAACAATACTTAGAATATCCTGTTTCATTTACCTGTATTCTGAAGAGGACCAAAAGTTCACCTCAAGCAAACCCTGTGCCAAGTTCTGGTTAGATCAAGGCAACTCGATTCAACGTCGCATTATGTATCTCCTTTCAGAAGACCTAAATCTTTCACGAATCTTATTCTGGGTTTTGATTTGCCAGCACATGAATAGAGTATTATTGTGTTTAACTAGAACATCCTAAGGTCCTTTATTGGGTTTTGCATTTGGCTTACAACTTGTGCAACACAGAGCAACATAAAAGCTTAGCAACCTCTTTTTGTGTGATTGAGCTTTGCTCTCTCTCATGCTGGGTTCCACACCATGCAAAGGCTGAAGAAAAGTAATGCTGTTAAAAGAAGTTAAAACAAAGTAGAGGAAAACTCTATTCACAGAGACAAGCAATATAAAGTATATTACTCATGTACCCATGGGGGATAAAGGGGTGGTATCTGACACATATCCACTTAATCAGAATTGTATTTGCATACAATTGTCTCCGAGAGCTAGTTTGGGGCACTACACTGGCACAGCACTGTTAGTTGTCTATCCAAACTAGCATGAGACAAATACACTACATAGATCACAGATTCTACGATTCTATGATTAATTCACTACAGATGAGCAATGCACAATGCCAATAAGCTCCAAACAAAACTGCTCAGTTAGGCCTAGTTCCCTACAGATGCTCGAATTCACCTCTGGAGCTTCTCATTACAGCCTGCTTAGGCCTCTGAATAGTCTCATAGACACATTCAGGAAAACTCAGTGATAGCTAGGTCTCAGAAGACGTAGTTACATTGCTGGTAATTTTTCTTGTTAAATTTTTCTACAAATTAATGCCCGCATGATGAATATTATACCAGTACTTCCACACATTTGTAGAGAATTATTTCTTGTCGTAAGCTTCCACCACTTTCTTACAAAATTAATAAAAGTATACAATTAGTGCTCACTCATACAAATTATTGCATTCAGTTGTGCATTTGGGTGTTGCATAACTGGTCACAGAAATATTGGAATAATAAATGAAGTCATTCTCCCCTTGAGAAGGAAGGAAAGATCTTAGAGAGAGGATCCATAAAGTCACTTATTATAAAGATAAAATGCATACTTCAAGATTAATTCATTACATCTATTCATCTGTTTTAAGCTTGTGCACTAGTTTACAGAGCCATGCCATTTGACTGAAGGAAGGTTGAGGAAGATTCTCATTCTGCTACAGTGGTGCTAACATTGTTCATCATCATTTGCATAATTGCAATTAATAACTTAGAAAGAGTTACATTATTTATATTCTTTCTTAAATATCTTACTGACTGCTACATGAGATCAGACCATCGCTCTATCTAGATAAATGTTCTTTCTTTGGAATCTAAAACATGAAGACCAGATGCATGTACTGCAGGGGAACACTTCTTCACCTGCTTTTATTCCCCCATACTCCAGACACACAGCTGAAGAGTACAGGTTAGGACTTCTAGTAGTCCCATGTTCTTATCACATTCAATAGTGAGAGACAAAAACACTGAAAGTACATATTCATAGCCATCTTCTTAATTTAGGTGCCTTCTCAAAGCATCTAATTTAGATGGGATGAACTCAAACACCTGTATCATTCAAAGACTGATTCATTTAATGCTTGTAACCATGCTGTAAACAGGCTGCTCCTTCCAGAAACCATGCACTAGACAAGCATTTTCCCTTTACTTGTGAATTTTACCCATTTACAAACA
Source organism: Aquila spilogaster (assembly GCA_024606505.1). NCBI lineage: Eukaryota > Metazoa > Chordata > Aves > Accipitriformes > Accipitridae > Aquila > Aquila spilogaster. Next base: position 9,851,342 of record JANHGO010000002.1, on the reverse strand, counting down.
TGTTCACTGCTCCCCTTCCTTATGTGTGAATATCTTCTGCTTGTCTGTTCTACCAGTAAAGGAATCCTCAGGATTCCAGTGCACCATGAATTCAAGAAAATCACAAGGGTGAAATTCACAGCAGCTCCTGAAGGTTATCAATGACTCTGATGGCTATTCTCACTTTACTATCATGGACATTAATCACACTAATAATGTATTCATTATATTAAGTGCAATTATCCCTTTGATCTTTTATGAATAGGGAAGGATACTTAAAAAATACTGATTATCTATATAGTAGCATCACCAATAAGAAGAGTAGAAAGAATATAAGAGTGATCAGCAGTTCTCTCTAATGAAGAGAATAGCATTTTACTCACACTTACCAATTTTGAAAATAAATATATACATATGCTTGCCTGTGCAATCTCACTTTCCAATAATTTTTGTCAAAGTATTTAGGGCAAGCTTTAATTGGTGTGGCATCATTCATGTAGTTAAGTAACTATTAAATTTCCAAACCCCACATATAAAACTACTTCTATTCTGCATGACAACCAGTTAATGAAAATACATGCTTGTATGAGTATTACAAACAAATGTAAAATGGCAGCACAAATTGGAGGCACATGATAACCATAACTACCAGATATAAACAAAGGAGAAACTGCCCATATTCCTCTTTGGTGACATGACATCTCCGATTATCAACATCTACCATAACTCATCTATCAAAGCTCTTCCGCTCCCAAGCAGAGTTACAAATACAAGATGCTATCACACTGAAAACGATGCAGAACACCAGTTACTATATGAACGATAGAAACAAGATTCAAAACATTTCTAGTCCTAAGTCACAGAACAATGGAAGTGAAACAATTAACGTCCTGAAATTTTTAAAAATATCTGTTTATTAATTACTTAGATACAATATATTTAATGGAAAGAGGAAAAATTATCAGAACTAGCTATGTTATTTGTCATCTAGAGGAAAGCCTATTTTGATTTTTGACTGAATTTGGTTTCAATGCTTAACATCCCTAGAAAGGAAAAGAAAGTCTTCAGAGCTGAAGTCCTTTTCTGTTACCAATATTTTACCTAAACTACCATTTTTCCAGACTACTATATTCCCTGAGCACAAAGAAAGACAGACAGACATGACTTTGACACTGACTTCAGTAGAGACCGATCAATAGAACCACTGCCAACATCTAGATAAAATTTTGTTCCCTGAAGAAGTAGCAAAGCTCCTTTTGTGAATATTCAGAAGAATTCAAAGCACTATTTAAAGTTTCTCCCTGACCACTAATGAGGAAGTGACTCTTTCATTATTTATTCAGTTCACAGGCCTGTCTTCCATGTGCTATGAAATCTACTGGAACCCGTGAAAGTTTTATCATTTTTTTGTTCATGAAGCAGGAGGTCTTGCTCCTTTTGCACAATTTAAATGGAAAGAAACGCTAGGTTGTAAGTATTTGAATTCCACAAGTGAGTGGTGTGATTGAACCCCAAGCAAACTGGAGCTGATGTGGATCAGTTTTGCTATATTCCTGGAGGCAAACAGAGAGACAAACTTTATTTTTGTTCAAAACTAAGTTTTATGAGAAGAGAATTCAGGGTAACAGTCTTTGTCAAAAAGTAAAACAAAAAAAACAGACAATCAAGCTTTGTAAATAACTTTTGTCTCTTGTTTCTCTACACAGGATGTTGTTATTTTTAATTTCTTCCTGTGACAACAGCCTGAGAGAGCTGGGGCTGTTCATCCTGGAGAAGAGAAGGCTATGGGGAGACCTGATAGTGGCAACTTCAGTATCTAAAGAGAGGCTCTAAGAATGAAGGAGACAGACTCTTTAGCAGAGTCTGTTGTGTTAGGACAAGAGGAAATGGCTAGAAATTAAAAGAGGGGAGATTTAGATAGGGCATAAGGAAGAAGTTTTTTACAGCACAGTCCCTGCTTGTAACCCTAAGATAAGAATTTCTTTTTCCCCACTTGTCTTCTCAGGCTATGACTATGTTCTTTGCTTATCTCATTGGTCCCTTCTGCAACAAAAGGTTTGGAGGTCGTCTTGATTTTTATTACTGCGTTCTTTCCACACTGGTCCTCTCCTTCATTTGCAACATCTATGCTCTGCAGAACTCTCCCAGATCTGTTCCTCCTCTGGAAGCCACTGAGCAATTAACCCTCCTTCCAAAGACTTCTGACAACCTAGTGTAGACCACAGCAGCTGAAGAAGGTCAGCAGGAAGCCTTTACTACTGCCTTTTAAAAGAACACAAAAGCAAGCAAAGATGAGCAACAAATCAAAACACATGTTGGTATTATGTCAGACCACTGTGAGGCACTCTGAACCTTAGGCAGCCCAACATTCACTCATCCAATTGAAAATTTTCTCTTGGCTGTTTGCCGACCTTTGTAAATTGTTCTGTAGATACGCAGAACAATCCAAAAGGATCGAGAATGTTTTCTCTTCTGGTTTTAAGCTATGCTTTTATAATGCAATAGGTAGACAAGAGAGTAGAAATAGTTCTTGAATTCCCAATGCAAAACTTCTGGATTCACTCTTCAGAAGAGAAACGAGCGAGTATAACATCCACTTGGAAGCTAGCTTCCAAAAATCCCCTTTGTCTCATATTCCTTTTGGAATGATCAGTTAAGCTGATCTTTTCAATACTCCTTTAATGAAGCATTCTGTGAAATTAGAAAGATGTTGATGTTCCACTTTTCAAATAATGGGTCACTTCTGATTAAACTTCGATTGAACATTCAACTTCCAATCTCAAAACAAATTGCCTCCTTTTCTTTTTAATTTGAACCCGATTTCTTGCTGCCCTCAGGTCTCCTGACAGTAATTAATTGATTTATGAATTGATTAAATGAGGATCTAAAATGCAGAAAGAAAAATCTAAAAACTCCAAAACTGGCTTGCTCTTGCTTATATATGATAGATGCTTGCACTAAAATTCACTCCTGATTTATTAGACTAATATTCCTAACTTATCTTATCCTTTCCCTACTAATAAACTGAATAGCATGCTTCACCTTCTAAAGGCACTAAATTTGCCACCCCTTGTGTACCTTCCTATACCATACATCCAATTCATGTATCAACTTTCATCCAACCCTTTTTAAACCATAAATAAAAACACAGCACTTCTGGTTATTTAAAGTAAACCAGAATAAATACTTAAGCATATTTTAGAGATCTTTTTTGCTGCCATTAAAAATAAGAAAACAAATTTTACATCACACTGATTTGTCTTAGAAGTGGAAATAGTTCTGTTGTAAATACAAATAGTTTTGTTTACTAGACTAGGACAATGCTGCATCTACAATAACAATACAATAACAGTATCTGTTTTCTTGACTATTACTTCGGAAACAGTTACATTATCAGTGTTAGTATCCCTCTCCGATGAATAATCCATAAATCCCTGCACATTTGTGCATTTTTGTTCTGCTCTGTTTGTTTTTGAAAGTAAAATGCAGTGTTTGTGCAGTATAAACATTCAGTGGAGGATTCCTGACTCAGCAGTAATGTTCAGTCTGGAAAAACTTTATCAGTTTGACTTGTCAATATTTGTCAATATTGTCAACACTTATGACAACTTTGGCCTTCTTCACTACACAATATTTGTACTTCCAATTTAGTACAGCACAAAAGTAAGAGATGCTTAGGAAGGAACAATAGAAGGAAAGCAATGAGAAAAAGAAATCCTTTGGCAATTTGTACAGTTAGGTCAAACAGTATAAACACAATAGTCAAATGCTGCCATGAGTCCTAAAGTCTGCAAAGGAAATACAAAAGAAAAAAGAAAAGGATGAAAGTCAAGAGAAAGCTGTTTATTTCTTCATATAGATCAAAGAATAATGTCTAGTGGAGAATAATTTAGAGGTATAAAGCCTCTGCTGCATCAGGACTGGGAACATAATCTGTTGCCCGTTCACATTTATATGCTGGATCTGTTCCATGAGCTATTAACCTGTTTCACTCCTGCCTTTTTGTAATACAGTGGCACAAAGAGTAGAATTGCAGCAGCCTGAGGGGGACACACATACATGCAACGTCTGGACAATAAAACAGAAAGGAAGTAGTGCTTACCTTCAAAATCAGACTGGGAAACAAGTCTACTTGGGATGCTGAATTCAACTGCAGAGCCACCACTATCAAGTTATGCCAGTGTCTAAAGCTATTACCCATAAAGGACTACAGATGCATGAGGAGTTGTCTGTATCTGTAATTCATGGACATTGCCAAAAATTTGTCATAGTATGAAGGAGAAAACCATGTCAGAAAGATAAAGCAGAAAGCAGAACAAAAATACCTTTAAAATCTGCTCTGCAGGCTCACACTAATTCCTTCTTCCATTTTACCCTAAGTCAAGCAATTGGCATATGATACCTTGGCAGCAAATATACAATTCTATTATTTGTGAAACAGGTGTTTCACCTCAGATAGGCTAAAAGACCATCTCTTCTCCATTTCCTTCTTTCTTTTTTTTTTTTTTTTTTCCCTGGCAACACAGAAGAGATTGAACCGGAGGTTTCATTGGAATAAGGGTCAAAATAGAGTAATGGAAAAGTGCATCTCATAGATTAACACATGGTTTTTCTTCAGCTATCTGGAAAATGTTTTGGGTTTTTTTTTTGAGAAGTCACAACATACTTGATTATGTTTTTAAATAGATTTAGGGAGGCAGTGGATCATGTAGCACAGAACATACTGAAGCCAAAGTATGATTCTCAGATAAGTAATTTAAATCGAACTGATGAAACAACACCAGGTATTCAGGTGTGGCATATAGGATTTAACACTAACATAGGTCCTTAAATCTGCAAATATACCACAAAAGAGAGTGCATGCCTCTCCATCTTACTAACAGACTGACTTTTCCCTTTCTTGTAAATGCTCCTAACATCAAATTAAACATTCACCCATAAAATCCATGAATGATTAAGATTTAAAAGCCATTTTTAACTGGCTAAACGAAGCTAAAGGTTTAAAATATGTATGCTCTTTAATTACTTTTGTAAAGTAAACCTTTGCGGTTGCCACAACTTACTCTGTATCAAAAATCTCCGAGTGAGAATGATCCTATTCTGCAAAAATGGGCACAGCTGCTGGAGTTGTTGACAAGGAACTTTTCTTTAATAATTCTCCTATTTCAGTTGACTAAAGAACTTTATTAGTAAAGAAAAAAGACCAAATCTTATTTCTTTTTTTTCACATTCTGGTAAAGATATGCACTGACCTTGTGATGTCACCAGATGCCGGACAAAGTAAGCAAGGCCTGCCAAACCAGACTGCACAGAAAACAGAAGCAGTAGACTTTCAATCACTGCTGCACAATTTACTTTATTATTCAAACCAATTGGAGCCAGAAAAAACCTCAAGCCAACAGTCATCAGACAGGAAAAGAATATAAGCACTTTTCCTTCATCTCCTTTAACTTAATGTTTTCTTTTTTGCATTTGTAAATGAATTGAAATAGTCACTGTAAAGCTATAATATTGCAGCATGAAAAAGTAGCTTTTAAGACTTTGGATATTTGCATAGCTTTATTCCTTTCTCAAATCTTCCCTGGCTGCTTTGAAAGCAGAATCGGCAGTGGAAATAGGAAGAAGCAGCAGAAATCTAGAACCTTGTGAAAGATCTTCCCCAATAGGAGGATCAGTTCACCTGTAAGTCTAATGAAAAATAAAACCATTATGCTAAGGAAGGAACACAACCTTCAAACCAGAGCTTGCTTGCATCTATCAATAAAAATACAAGCTGAATTTAATAACCTATCAGTGACTCAAATAATGGTTCATAGTTGTGTGATAGTCCAGTGACCACAACTTGTTTTCAAATTATTAAAAAAAACTGGAGTGCCAGTGGAAAAGTATTCCAGATACTCTGCCAGAAGACCTCTAGCTGATCTGTTGAATTTATCACTCAGAACAACAATGGCAAAATGTTATGCTGAAAGGAACACATTCTCCAGGGAAGATAGATAACGTGGTGCCTTCAATTCTTAGATAACACATTCTCAGTAGCTAGATGCTCCAGTAAGTTATCAAACAAAAGCAATAATTGATGTCTAAGTAAATTTCTCACGTTTTCACATATCCCATTGACCCTGCTAAAATCCAGGCTGTTTTTCTTCCACTGACTTTCAACAGCCCTCAGTCAATTCCAAGAGAATGAAGAGCCTGTGACAGAATATGTAAGGGCAGAGTTTACAGCAACAAATCTGTATTCATGCTGTGCAAATGTTAAAGAAGCTGTGCACTTTTGTTTCTGTATAGAAGGTTTTTGCAAAGTTTTTTTTCCCTTCTGGATGCACTGTAGAATGTCTGGGATATCAAAGCTCTAAGATTTGTGAGTCTAAATAAAAACTCTTGGAGCAAAGTAATGCATCCGACTGATGAGGACGTCACCAGTTTCATTAACATTGGTGGAATAACAAAGATTCTATATGATGACATTAAATAGTTAAACATTCACTTTTTTCAATAAAACAATTTGTGCAAGCAATTGAATGTCAAATGTATTTTGTTTTGTTTTAATCATTAACCTTAACAATTGCAGCACCTCCCTACCAAATTTGACAATGCTTACGTACAAGTGAAGAGATGGCCTATTGTATTAATACACAGTTTGTGACAACTAAGCTGAATAAACTCTACAGGTATCAAGAAATTAAAAAGCACTGCTATATGCAAAAGACAGACAAGAAAAAGGGAGAAATGTGTTGGTCAGAAGAAATATAGTATAAATAATTAAGTGCATGGCTGAGGAGAACATAACCCATGAGTGAGAAGGGCAAGAAACACAAACAGCCATGGCTTGGACATACCTTCAAAAGCAGTCCCAGGACGATATCCTGAGGACAGGATGCACTACATTTTGTTAGACACTGGCAGTTTGTCCATAAACAAAACTAAAATCTCTTTTCACCTTGATACATCCTATTGCTTAACCCGGTTGACCTTGAAGTTCTACTGCAAAGTTCTTAAAATCTGCCAGAACTAAATGGAGCAGCAAACTGCACTGACAGTTTAAAAAACCAAAATCCTGAGTTCCTAAGTAACCTGCCATTCTGAGGCTGCTAAACATTTGTCCCTTGCAAATCTTTGTAGATCTTAAAAGATTTAACATATACTAGGAAAGAAGAAACAGGGAAGTGAGAAGGGAAGTTAAGTGCTTGTAATTTTAACTGGAAAGGCTCCCAGATATGCAAACTCCCTGATAGCCTAGACAAAGAAAAGGAAACCTGGCTTCTACTTGGACTAGAAAGCCAGTGGACACCTCTCTGAAATACAAGGGTTAAACAACTGGCACTAATTCTTTTCTGAGGACATTGAAGGATAAGCTACAGAACTAAGCTAAGGCTAAAATAAATAGACCATGCTTTTGCATATACTCTGCTCTGATCCCTCAAAGAAAATGATACCATGATGCACATGACTGAAGTTCTTGATATATATACTTGGATATGTTAAATTAATTGGTACTGCATAACTCAGTCCAGAAGGATATAAATATTAACAGTGGAGAGATGGCAAAACATTTACCAGAAGAGCCTGGTCAGTGGTAGATCATCAAGTCTGTAATCTTGAGATATCAAAATTCTTTCCTGTCTGGAAAGGGTCTTGAGGACGTGCCAGAAGTAAAGGAGAAAATTATCTGGTTATGGAGTAACAGTGAGATTAATGATGTGATACATAACGCCGAGATAACTGCATTAAGAATATAGAGATCAGAAACTTTAGATTATAAAAATTGATTTTAAGCACTGTAGCTGTTTGACCATTGAACCACAATAACAATACAAAAATGGTTCTCAATAATGGATATCACAGATTAGACAAATCATTTTTACTTTAGATACAGGTAGATACAAGTGTGTGTGCATGCAGTTAGATTTCTTGCTTTACCCAGAGTTAGCTAGGTTAAACCAAATCTTCGTTGTGCATACATATATTTATATTTATATATACTGCTTGACAAGAACCTTTCAGGAGAGAATTGGTAGAGTAACTCTTATCAGTGTTTGTTTATGATACACCTAGCTGCTTAACATGAAATGCATGCTACATGCTCAGGTAAGCTGCAGCTATGATGGTGTTGCTGGAAGACAGAAGCTGTGCCCATCACTGGGGATTATTCATCCTTTTCACAAATTGTTTACTGTTTTCTTTTTCAGTCCTGTTGACATATACAGTTCATTCTGCATCAGATATGCAGAGAGAGAGCTGTTCTTTCAAAGAAACAGTAGCTTGTGATAAATTCCAGCAGTCAGAGAAATGGCGGTAGCTCACTGATGGACAGAAATGAGCTTTATTTTCACTGTTGTGTGAAATCGAAGAAATAAAGTGCTCGAGGTTATAATGGTAATGGACGTAGGTATTCACCTGGAAATAGTCAGTGGCCATCAACTACTCTACAGAATTAACTATGCTGGGATGATTGAAAACGCAGTTGCAAGTTTTAAAATAAAAATAATTTTGAACACTTCCTACAAATTTCATTCATATTAAACTGAACTCACTGAGGCCAATTTTAAGCACTTCTATTGAACAAAATTAATTAATATAAATATCATGTTAAGGTCATAACTGGAATTGACTCAGAAGATCAGTGATTGAATAATGAAAATGAACAGAACAACCTAGTTACCAGGTGATATCTGTAGCATGCTCCCAGTGCTGCCTGTCCAGATGACTGGAGAAAGTCCTGAACCTTTACACACTGCCACCACTCCATGCCACCTGATTTCTGTTAATTTGTATACTCAATTCAGAACTTCATTTGACATATGCACACACACACACACAAAAAAGAAATGAAAAGGCTGAAGGACCACACAGCACATATTAAAATGGAGCTCCTAATCACAGGCACCCAAACGCCACAATTTACAGACACTCAGTATTGCTCCCATACATGACAGACAGCTGTAAATACCAGTTTCCAGCTCACTCTTTTAAGACACACACCACAGACAAGCACTCCATACTGCCTAAGCCCTCCCTGTACACTAACACGAACACATGAAAGAGATAAAAGCAGCACGAAACATGGGAGTTATTTCTCAGTAAACTAGACTGTAAGTTCTCTCCATCAAGGACAGCTCCTCTGTTTCTTTTGTGATAACAAAGAAAACTTGCAGAGCTTTTGATTTGTTTTGAAATAAGTGCATGATATATCAGCCTGAGCATGTAAATACTGAAATCAAGAAACTGCAGGAAGTTCCACAGAAGAGCGATAAAAAGAAAAGAGGGCACTGGTGGGGGCAGCAGGAGGAAGTGGAAATTGATGGTAAAAACACAAGCAAGGAGCCATATTCATTGAAGAGTTAAGATTTAGTGGCCTTTGTTTTACATCAGTGTGGGCAAAAATCACTTTTAAGGGCTCTATTGAAAGCTGAAAGTTACCTTCAAAAAGTTATGCATATTTCAACAGAAATAAAAATCATTATGCATTCTCTCTAAAGGGGATACAATCTAAAACTGTCAAAATTCTAAACTCTTCTACATATATTACATACAAATGCCTTCTATAGAGAAACCCCTTTTCATTTTTCTTCTAAATTAGCTTAGTGGTCCATGGTATTGCACTATCTTGGTCTAGTCTGCGAATAATGTGACAGGTAATTTTTATAGTTCATGCCTGTACTTAAGTTTGACTGAAGATACGGAAAACAACTTTTATGGTCTACGTGTAAAAGTAAATGTTCTGTAAGCCCTGCAAATCCAAACTTGGACAGCTATCATAAAATATTTCATGCTAAATATGTGTCCATCAATAAACAGAAAAAAAAATCCAAACCCACAAAACAGAAGGTAGGGGATTTTAATGTGTTTTGTTGTTGTTGTAGGTTTGGGGCTTTTTTGGTTTTGCTTTGTTTGTGCACTAACATGTTTTCTCAAAACAAAACGATAATGCTAACGTTCATGCAATCTGCCACATTATTGCAGAAGGGATTTAAGATTCTTTGTTATCAAACAGAAATCATTATGAAATGGAATGCACTGAGAAAGATGAATAATATGCAGATAACACAGAAAACCATCTAGCTCTAATTAAAAAAAATTGGATGCCTCATGAAACTGTGGTCTACAATGCCACAGAAATGGGACAGAAACAGTCAATTCACAACATGAAAAAGAGCTCAAAATAGCTCCATCAAAACAGAAGAAAAGCTCCAGTGTCAGCTTATATTTGCAAACGACCAGACGGGCTTCAAAATGCTGAGCAGTCTGGTGCTTCATTTCCAATGCTCAGGAAACAATCAAATCTCTAACTGAAACCACAGCAAATCCAGATTATATTTCTCTTGTATTCAAACATTAGGCAGCCACAGTACTCAGTCTCTATGATTTACATACGTTCTTGTACTTCAGCAGTTACAATATAAACAGCTAGGAAAGACACAATCAAAATGAACTCTGTTATGCAAACGTGAAAAATAGGAAGGTAAGGAAAAAGCTAAACTGGAAAAAGAAGGAAAGCTTTTCAAGCAGAAGTGCAGTGGTTTGGTGGAATCCACATCGATGACATGTGACTGTAGAGAGAGAAGTAATGCTCTATATGATCATTTGCATGGAAATAAGTCATTAGTTTGAAAAGCATGACTCTTCGAAGTTAGAGGATCTGAATTATTAGAAAAAGATGATCAGCATTCCTCCTTTGGAAATCAGAAGGTGGCCCTCACACAGAGTTAAACTCTGACGCACACAGGCTTTACAAGAGGAAGGCTTTCTTCAGCAAATGCAAAATAGTTCTTGGACATGGTGTTATACCTTCCTCCATCTGAGAAATTCTTCCAAGTTTACCACTTACTAGCAGATCAAAATGCTGCATATTTTCTGCTAATAAATAAGTGCACTCGATTTCACTTGGTGCATTTATACGAGTGTACTTAAAAGGCACTTTACTAGCCTACAGATCTGACCATAGGCATTTGCCATGCAGATTTAACCTCCCTGAGGCTCTGTTTCAGAGTATTAGATAATTTCAAGCAAGTTTTTTACTTACTCTTCTGGTCTGAACATTTCCTCTCGCAACTTTTATTTCCCCTTATTTACACCTCAGGTTCCTACCAATGAAAAGCTTTTACAGCCTCCCCTCCGAGGACCAGCATTACATTTACTGAGTAAGAACTGCATTGCAAAAGCTGACCTATAACTATTGCTTTACAGACAGACTACAAGGCACAGATCTCCAACCACTTTGCTCTAAACCAGGGTTTTTTTCTGCACGTGGAATCGTGCTTATACAAACAGTGCCATTTCTATGTGACACTGCATGCTATCTGACAGATCGGTAAAGTAAACAACTACCTTATATTCCAAAATAAAAGAGCTTCCTGAGTAGGTCACAGCAGTGAAAGGGACAGTAGAAGAAAGCAATCTAGTCTACAAAAACACATCAAATCATTCACGTTCTGAAATTGGTTTTGCTAAACTACAAATCTTGCTTTGTAATAAAGCATACAAAGCTGAGGCACTATTTAGAAAGTGGAATGGCTTGGAAGTAAACAATTAAAAATCACTCCGCATACCTCAACAGATTATTCTGTCATTAACCTGCACAAGAGAACTTCCTATAATACTTATTAATTCAGCTGTAAACCCATTATAGCTTCAAAAGTACAGCTTACAGTACAGTATAGCTTACAAAAGTAGCATCCCTGCTTGATAATAGAAACAATCCTCAGTTTGTCCCCAAATAGCTTGTCTGGTAGAATATAACAAACTACATGAGGCACCGAGCCCATGCTTTGAAGGGCTGGTAATCATCAGTACAATGAATAACAAACAAAAAGCAAGGAATACAAATTGAAGCACACTGTGAAACTTCACTTTTCTGAAAAAAAAAAAATCCATCTTCTTGCCAACAGAAAGTTTCAAATTTTGCTAAGTAGATTTATTTCTCACATAAAATAGATTTCATGATGTCAGTACATCCTGTGGTCTGAGAAGTACATCAGCTTCAAAACTGAAGTGATTTACAACAGGCTCATTTCTAGGAAATGAATTTGCAAAGAGGACAAAAGCTGCATTTTGAAAGAGAATCAAATTCTGTTTGTTTAAGCGAATATGAAAACTTTTCTTTTTTACAAGTTTAATTGTATTGCTGAATCATTCTGAGAGAAAAAATCTACAGCTGCAAAGTTAACAATGTGAAAAACCAGTTTTTCCTTTTAGCCAAGGGAACCTTCAGTGATCATATTGCAAATATCGCTGGGAAAGAATCGTTACTTTGATATACTAACGTCTGCAGATTCTTTCTCATGCTCTATAGATCCTGTATACGCAGATCTGGAATGAAAACTATGCGGAACAGCTGCTAAGTGACAACAGAAATGTGCAGCAGATGACAAGCCTGTCACAAACATTGCACTCATAGAGCTTCTGCCTTCACATTTTTCTTAAAGACTTTGCATTGTGTTTAACCTGAAATGGAATACTTTTTGCCTAATAGGTGCAGTGATGTTTAGAAACAAAAAAGACTGTTTATTTATATCTATTCTTGACTTCATCTACTTCAATTTACACATCTTCATGATAACGCTTCAACATTTGGCATATTTCTGCTTTGTTTTGCATTTGTGAAATAGAAGCATATTAGCATACAGTGTCAGGAAGTGCTCCAGTTCTACTCACTTCCAGTTTTGTTTGTGAACTTTGGAATATGTGCACATATGTAGACATGCACAGTGTAAGAACAAAAAAGAGAGGAATATGAAGTCTGTACTTTTTGCATGTACAATAAAGCACACACCCTTTTTCAGGACCACAGTATCTCAAAACAACTAGTGCCAGTTGACCAGGTGAGGGTAAGTTTGAGTTGTCCAAGAGCAAATATAACCTACAGTAGTGAAGGCTGAGGAAGGACAAACTTTTCAAGCAGATTGTGCTTGCTTAATTTCAAGCTGGTCTGCAAATAAAAGAACATGACAGCTCCAATCAAGCACAATCAAGATCTTTAGAACCAATACATACACTAGAGAAGCATATTTGGCCCACAGAGGCATATAAAAGTCATCTTGAAGGCTGTCTCACCCTACTTTACAGAAATAGAAACACACATCAGAACTTATTTCCTCTATGTTGCGTTAGATCATAAGTAACCTATAATTCCATGAGCAATATTAATGCTGTTAACACTCTGTCCTACAATTTTTTGTTTGCTCTTTCTTTGTCCTAAACACTTCCCTGTTTGTTTGAATGTTGTAGTTCTATAAAACTGGAAGCTTTGTAGTTCTGTGGTAATCCGCTGGAGACCAAAAAACTGTACTATTATAACCTTCAAGAACGCATCTGGCATGGAAGGATATAACTGAGAAAATCTTATTCTAGCTTTCTGCTATTTTCAGTTTGTTTATTTTTATTTGTAACTACCTCTGATGTGTTGATATCCTCATAAGAAAACTGCGCTGCAGGTACTCCAAGATGGTTGATGAAATAATCGGAATCTCCCTGCATCTGCACAGAACTCACATTAGAGCCTGGACATTTCATCTTTTCCACACAGTTGATGCTCTGGCTCTGAAAAACAAACACAAATCAAAACTCCACTTATTTATTTGCAACCAGACACTTAACAACTCCATCAACATATCATTTACACAGTATTTTGCTCAAAGCATTTTAAAAACAGGCTGGAACTTACATCAGTGCAGGCAAGTATTAGCTGATTCGTACTTACTTTGAACTAGGTGATCTTAGTGGTCTTTTCCAACCTTAATGACTCTATACCTGGCAGTGAGTGAGCCTACAAATCTTTAATCATCTACCATGACCTGACGCAGTGTTTGGAAATGACATAAGCAGGGAATAAAGAGTAAACTGCAGCGTGCCTGAGACTTTCAAAGGACAATGGAAGTCACTTCTAACTGAAATGGTAGAAGAGAGACAAGAATCTTGCAGCAGGCATGTGAAATTTCCCATATTGAGTAGGAGATTACAGGTATCTTTTGAAAGCATACCCAGAGATCTTTAATGGCTGCTACACAATTGTGCTTTTTTCAGTTAAAATAAGAAAAAATATTTTTTCTTATTATTCATGAAAAGAAAATAATAATGATGTTAGAGCCAGTTATTTTAAATATGCACCAACCCTCATTTCTGCTAAAACAATGAGAACAGAAAAAAACAGACACTTTTTCAGAAACTCAAATCTGATTTTTAGCCAGTATTTTGCCCATCAGCAAACACTTTAGTAAACTGCATTTCAGCTGTTCAAACTCTTCTTCTCAGTATAACAACGAAATCATTTTTACTTATGAAATTCTATATATGAAATACTTAAAACTTTACTTATGATATGCGTTTGTTGTTTTTTAATCACCATCCTTTATGGTATAGGATTTATATTTTTATGACAGCAATATTCAAATCAATTGTGCTGTTATGTATGGAGTTTAATTGCTTTGTTGAACTTTCACTGTTCTGATAATAACTTGCATTGTTCGACTAGTTCAACAATAAATATTTAACACCACACTAACACAGAAGTATGTTTTAGATACTGTTCCTTTCCAGTTTATTGTTCCTGTCATGTAGATTCCAAAAGATCATCATCAAGTCTTTCTCAGTTATTGTGGAATTCATGCGGTGCTATGCATTCAGACAAACACAGTGTTTCCCAATATAATGAACTTTAAAATAAAGAATAATAATGTCATACAATTAATAAAATGTTTCCATCTGTGAAATGTTAAGTAGGGGAAAGTAGGAGTAAGCTACTAACTGAGTTGATGCAGGAACAGCAGCCATTCATACAGTATGCCATATATTCTACACATAATAACAAATCAAAATAAACAAGAGTTGTGATTTAAAGGATTGCAGTTTTCTGGGAATGGGAGAGACTGAGCATTCCTCATTAGATGAAGTGGAAAGACCAAAAAAAAACAAAAAAAGGAGTCTGAAGATAAGAACAAAAAGAATGGATCACGGAAGCCGGAGGATCACAATAACGTGAAGTGTATTAAGACACTGAAAGAATCAGCAAAGCAAGTCAGTTCTTCCACTTCTCCCTTTCTTATTATTCATTAATAATTCAGTATAAGAAAAGATATTAAGGAATCATTTAGTGGAATAGGATGCAAAAATGAGATACTTTTAGCGTGCAGAAGGATGATAGGAGGCATGGGAATGAAGGGAAATGCGATGGGAGTAATTAGGTAGTGGGACTATTTTAACAATACATCTAGAATAAACTATCAGCAGCATGCTCTGTAACAACTCTCTCCCTTCTGTAGAGCAGACAAACTGCACTACTTCATGCAGTTTTACAGTAAAACACAAACGATAGCACTATTCAGATCACTCAATTTCTCAGGCTGGTCTCCCCACTATGTCAGTCAGTCCTCCCTTTATGCTGGAAGGAAAGCAAGCCATGTGGTTAGAAAGTAGGCATCGAGTGGTACACGTCAGTGCAAGGATGTGCATGCTAATCGTAATTGAGTAATTTTATTTCTCTGGAGTTCATTTTGTTTTTCAGCATCATGTTACAGGCTCATATTACAAATCTGAGAAAGAGTACCATATGGCCCATAAAATACATTTAATTTGTATTAATGTTATAAAAGAGACCTCAAACATTTAAAGTGTAATAAAGTGGTACTTCACTGCAGACATCATTTTTCTGTTGATTAGAGTTAAGCATTCATAATGCCTTTTACTGCAATGTTAAGATGCTGGCATAAGTGAAAACTGAAATTAAAAACAAAAAATAAAAAATCAATGGTTATTTCCACAGCTCGCTTTCCACCTAGAGATGCTTACTTGTCAGTAAGTTCTGGTCACCTACCTTTCTTTAAGTGAACACAGCTGAAATTAAAATCCCAGCTGCTTTTGAAGACTGATTAAAATGTCCAAGCAGTTTTTCAACAGGACAAATAAAGAGTGACTAATTGCTCGTATAAGGTGCCACCAATCCCAGCTTCAGAACTACAGCACAGAAGCTTATTATTCATGAATAATTAATCTGTATTTCTTGAATAGCTACTTGGGTTAGTAACTGGTGCAAGGCAAACACACTGTAGGAGATAAGATCATCTAGATGAAGTCAAACTATCTAAAAAGAAAACAGCTACAGAATTTATGAAGTTAATCATAGACCATGGAAAAATGCAGAAAAAACAAAGCAGATATACTGAATCATACTGCAGCAGTGTTCAGCTGGGATGGCTCAGTTTTTTTCCAAACACATCCAATGGAACGTATGGAGAATATTCATGGGGATGAAGAGGAAAGGGATCCTCAACACAAGGCAACAAATTAGCGTCTTAGTTACTGCAAATATTTTATGCTCAATCATCATCAACAGACAGGAAAGGCCAGGGAAGGTGCACAGCAAAGGATTCACGAGTATGCACCTCTCACCCATGAAATCCTGCCACACTACAACAAATGAATGATTAGAAGGTCTGAGAGCTCATAAAGATATTATTAGCTCTTTGCCCGCTCTAACTATGAAAATCAAATGGAAAGAGCATAGAGTTTCTAGGAATTATATTAATTCCACAGCAAACACACTCCTCTGTTTTCTCCCCTCTGATTATTGATTTGGCTATAATCATCCTGCTTTGCTCTCTTTCTTTGCTGACTGACCATATGTATTGCCGTTAATGCAAATTAAGTGTTTATGAAATTATAAGGGACATTTCATGCCGCACTTTCCCATTTAGTACTTAAGGTTCTTTTCAAATCAACTAAAGACAATGCAAGGTACCTGATACCTCAGACCCACCCACCATCACAGAAAAAATGACTAACTAGAAATTAATTGCATTGACATTTCCCAAATTCTGAGTCCTGTCAAATTGTCATGATTCAAATGTGTACATAAGCCTCATTCTAAATTATATCCATTCATTCTTTCTCTGCCTAAGAAAACCTAAGTGCCCAACTGATAAGTAATATGCCAAATACAGAGAATAGCTATGGTATAAATAATCTAAATTTTACACACCACTACTGTGATAGACACGTCTACATGCATAATGCAAACATCTGATTACCTACATCATTTTAGGGACACAATAAAAACATTAAAAAAGGGATGGTCTAGTTAATTAACTAGTACACAGAGTAGTATTGTGAAAAGCAGTCATTGCAATGCACGTGCATGTCTTCTACCTCTCTTTTGCCAATAATGGCAAAGTTCAAAATAAACTTATAATCCACAATAATCTTTGATTTTTTGATGCTGTATGAGACAGTGAAATGCAACTACCCAGCTTCATCTGATGATATTTCTATTACTTTCTAGCACATTTAGTCAACGTTTATATAACAAAGTAGCAACACTGAAAAAGACAATCACCCTTTAGACTTAGGCTATAAGAGTTCAGAATAAGGTAAGCGTGGTTAAAACTTCAAGAAATCTTCTGAGGTAGTGATTAAAAACTGCCGTTTTGATTTTCTTTTTCTTTTTTTTTTAAATAAAATACTGGGTCCTTAATTTCTCAGCAATTACTTCCTTCCAGCTTATGCATATATTTATGTAAACATGTATGAGATTTTACTTAAAATACATAAAATCTGAACACTATTAATTAACTTTTAACGGCAGCATGAAGACTCTTACTGAAACAAAATAAGTCACATAAAGAATGCATTTACCTCTCAGAAAATTCCCTAGTTTGATCCCTCAGTACTTTCACAGTAAAATGAAAATATTCCTTGTAAGAACACAGACATTTCATTCAGAGGACTGTCTTGTCACCAGGGGGAAAAAAAAACATAACAAAAGCCTCCCACAAGAACAACTAGCGTTTATTTAAAGATATCAGGGACAAAGAATACCTCTGGGGAATTTAGCATCATCTACAATTCTTCTGAAACCCATCACAGTGCAGATGGTTCTCAAACAGGTCACTAGAGCCGCCAGGGGATCACCATCACCCCATTAGAAATTTCCTACAAGGTACTCCGTATTTTCTTACAAAACTACTGTATCCTGAAATTCGAAGAGAATTCTGGAGTTTTAGCCTGTGTTGAAAGAGATTATTACAACTTCAGAAACATGAAGTGCCTCTCAGATAAACCATCCATTTTTTCAAAGAATTACTCTGTTAAAATGCATGCAGGTGTCCTGCATATCAGGGAAGACCTTTTTCATCCACGGGGGAGCAATGAAAATTGTGACAACTACAATGCTTACAAAAGTGTTGAAGAAACAGATGTTCTACTAAGGTACATAGTTTAGTGGAGAAATGTTGGTAGTAGGTGGACAGTTGGACTAGATGATCTTGGAGGTCTTTTCCAACCTTGGTGACTCTGTGATTATGTGAAAAGTGCAGACCCAATGACCCAAGGCTCATTTCTGATACTAAATTCAGATTTCTAATGAACCAAGGAAAATTCAAGTTTAACCACACAACATGAAGTGCTATACTTAAAAGTCCAATTTTACCACTCCAAAAAAGTAAAACAATTTTGGCCTTTTGAAGATGACTTCCTAAAAAAATTGGTAAACCAATGGTTATAGAAGAAAGCACGGAGAAGTTTATCTTCTTGGTGCGAGATGTTTAAATACAATATTATATGCTGTACTACTTTACAGATGAAAATTATTTTAAATTTAATTTACATCTACAAAACATCAAACAAGCATAAGCCTGTGTCGCTTGTTCATGGCTGACTTTTTCATCAAGCAGTACATGCATGTTTTGAAGTCATTGTTTGTTTTTCATTTTTATATATGATCATCAGTGTAAGGTCATTATAATAAGTGAGACCTCACAGGAATGAACATTTCAGAGGCAAAGTATACATCAAACTGGTAAAAAATACAAAAGCAAGGTTCTGCAAAATTATATAGCTTAAATTTAATTTCCTTTACTGGACCTTTTCTTCCTTTATCTGCTGACAGTCTCTCTGATTCCTGATGCTTTTTATATGAAACTGAATTACATTTACCCTTTCTATACCTAAACTGAAGTCATTTGCCCCATTAACTTGTTGCCAGCACCCAGTTCAAACTGCTAGGCATTTTGATGGCTTTAGGAAGGCAGGTAAAAGTCAAGCAGATGTATTTGCATTTGATTAGAGAATTTCAGACTGATCAAATATTTAAAGCTAAAATTACAAAGCACGGCCATCAACAGTTGCAAAAATCTCACTATCTGAAAAATAGAGGGAATTTAATAAAAATAATTAGGAAACTACAGACCATAGCTATGGTAGCTTGTGTTTCTCCAAACTACCATCTTATTCCAGACACCTATACTCATCAAGTTGAGAAGTCCTCCCATATTTCTCTGTTGACACTGATAAAATCAAGCTACCAAGCATGCACAGTAAAGTAACTTCAAAGACTGTATTTTCTACCATCTCAGACTCAGTATTCAGTGTAATGCTTCTATTTACGGTAACATTCAGAAAACATCTTATGATCACATTACTTTATGATGAACACCCAGCAATGGCCATACTGAAATAACAGAGTGAATAAAGTGAAATAATTGAGTGCATAGCTTGTATTTTAAAATCTAATTTTTTTAATCCAAACTACTTCTGAGCAGGGAATGATTGCACTGGTAATCAAACGATACAAACTGCTTTTTGATTCCATAAAAAATAGTACTTTTCTGGATTTAATGGTGCTCAAGCTTTTTCTTCAAGGTATTTAGCAGCGTGAACACTACTTAGTGTCAGTCGTCACATACATACTGAAATACTGTGAAACACAGGCTTAATGAAATATAAATTAATCAGTATTAGTATAAAAAAGGGACAATTTGAGACTTGCTAAGAACTGCATGATTTCTATAATATTTTGTGCTGGCTAAGTATGCAAGAGGATTAAGATTCGATAAGTCCACCTCATTTTCAAGAAGTTGTGTTATACCATAGAAATAGCTGTGGTTTGTAAATAGTTCTAAATGCCTAAAGATATTCTCATTCTATAAAAGGTAGAGATAGAAATACAGTGAACACATTTCAGTATATTCTGACTCCATGATGATCAGGTTCAGCAATGCTACTCATTCTGGGTTGCATCATTCCAATCTTTCCAATAGAGATTACAGTTTTAATTCTCTGTCCTTACAGGAAGGAAAAGATAGAATTTACTCAATCCTCTAAAGAGGAAATATATGGCCAATAGTTTTAAGGAAAGCTAAAATATTTCATTGACCACCACAGACCTTGTCTCGAACTACTCCAGAATTCTGGAGAATTTAACCCATTTATATTTCCCTTAAATGATCGTCACATAATTATGCAATTAAGCCTAGGGTATATCTAACTTTTCTACAGAAACTGACCATTTCTACTCTGTACTTAAGTCAGACTGATGAATCAACACATTTTACCATTGTCCCCGATTTGAAGATGCTTAAGAATCAACTTACCTATTACCGAAAAATATAGCTCAAAAAAAATTGCGGGTATTTAAATTCTATGGTCTGACTACAGATACTACGTAATCAAAATGATCAACACCCAGTCTGTCCTAGTTGGCTAGGCCAAAATTGGTTAGATGTTAACAACCAGAATCTATCCAAAGCCAGTCATGTTACCAGACACCCGGATTGCAGAGGCACCAAGTCACCTGAGTCTTCCCCTGACTGTTTAAGTATCAGTACCTCTGAGAATCAGTCTGCTTTTACTACGGTTCAGAGAAGTGAAATGAATCATGCAGCAGCAAAAAGCAGGTTAGGAGCAGAGCTGGGAGTTGAAAATAACCTCTTGATTGACTCCCAGTATACTGTTCTATTCACAGGGTCACAGAAGCTCAGAACTCAAGAGTTCAAAGCTCAGAGCTTTTCATATGTCATCAGTGCAGAAGTCCCAGGTTTCATGGTTGTCATGGATTTCTCGAATACAGAGCTGCTCTGGCTAGACAAGTTCTAATTTCCTAAGCCATCTTTTTTAATTTCCTCCAGGAGACTGCCAGACCTCTTCTCTTCTGAAGTCACAAATAATGCGGCATACAGCTCTAAATACCTTTTCAGTACTTCATGTATTTTTAGAAACACAGACAAAGATATTACAATGATGCATTGAAGGAGGAGGAAAAATAAACACATTCACTGAGTCTACCCAGATCCATAGCTCCAACCTTTCCTATTTTCTGGCTTGCTATCTTGAACACATTCAGTGAGCGTCAGATTGCAGCTATGGCATAAATAGCTGAACAAACAAAATCATGGATCCCCGACAAAATTAAACCCCATTTAATAGTTCCTTGTAGAAACTGTGCACCAGGCAATGTTAGGCCTAAGAAGGTAAAGAACCATGCTGAGAGCCATGCACACACATTTACAATACAATATATTAACTCTATATTTCACTTACCCTTTGATATGTATGAATTGGAATATGAAAAAAAAAAATCTGCCTGCCTACTTTCATTCTGAGAACTCGTGTTACCTGTATTTCGGATTGTGGAACGATAATTATTAAAAAAAAAACAAACACAAGAATGATCTTATTACAAAATCTTCCATAATTTAGCATGACCAAACATCTTCCACAATGAACTCGCTCCCCATACAGTTTTACAGAGTTTACACTGACAGACAGTTGGGTTACTGAGTAAGAAATAATTAGCAGAAAGATAGAAAACTCTCCTATCTATGGCTGCCCCTACTACATGCTTCTTATTACTATTTAGTTCACATCTTTGGTTTGACCTTTTAAATAAAAGGCTTAGATCTTCAGAGGTGCTGAGGGACCAGCAATTCCAGCAACATTCTTGAAACAAGTTTGTTTGTGAAATAGTAGTTTTAAAAGCTATGAAAAGGGAGAAATTTTAAGAAATCTCTATACTGACTGGGGGAGAGATTATGTTATTCTCTGGTAAGTCTGTTAACAGATACGAAAGTCACAAGGAAGAAGAAATTTGAATGACTTGTTATGACGAGTATATTTTTTTAAAAGGTAAAATATTCCTTACTCAGCTATAGACCAAACCTGATAAAAATAAATAGCAATAAGAATAATAAAGACAATAAGTTGATCTAAGGCTTTAAGAAAAGATGATCCTTTATTTAATGCAAAGGAAAAGGAACAAGTTACATAACTCTCCTCAATCTGTGTTTTTCTCTTAGTCTTTATGCTACTAAGACTTAAGTAGCAAAGGAACATTCCCCAGGTCTCACATTAGTAATCAAATATTCTGTTTCTCTAAGCATCTGCATGTTGACAGAATAATGAAACACTGATAATTATCATCCATTATACTAACAGTCGCTGTCTTCTGGTATGGCATTGGATGACTTGAAAGTTTAGCAGTTTATTTTCTATAAGAATACTATCTTTAAGGGTTTTGAAAGACTATGATAAAAAACAGCAATGTAGATGAGTTTTAGTTATTTCCTATAACTGAAAATTTCATTTGAATTTCATTTTAACACATTTGAGTACAGCCTGATTGACTTATCAAAACACTAAAAAAAAAGGTTACAATTTGAGCCAGTCATGCTGAACTAAAAGGAGTTATGAAAACAACCAAACCTCTCTGATCTACAGTTCAATGTAATGTTTGGAGATGAACAGTATTATTGTACATTAAGGGGACTAAGGATTTTCATTTAAAAGCATTAGAGGAACATCTATATCAGGAACTACTTTCAATTATTTTCAACTTAGTTGTCATACAGAATATGTTAAAACTGAGCCAAAACAAATAGCCTTTCTCATTCATCTGCATAGCAAACCTGAAAACACCTAGCAAAGTCTTCCTACTCCTATCACCTTCCCTTCAGTGAGCCCCAGGAGCTGCTGCTGTTTCTGCCCTCATCTTTAACATTAGCATGCCTCTGTAGTACTTTATCTGTTGATCCTAACGTAACCAGTGCAGACAGCTTCAGAGCATAATGCATGTTCTTCAGAGAACACAACCATGGAGCACATGCATTAAGGAAATTAAGACAAAGACACCAGCATGCATTCTACTGAAATCTCCAACCAAATGTTTGCATTCAAATGTTTTTTTTTTAAAAAGAGCTGAAGCCTAATTTCAGTCTCACTGTAAAGAGAGCTCAGCATTCACTGACACCAGGGTGAATCCCTGCTTTAAGTGGTCATTACCAAATACCAACAATAAATTCCAATTCCTCTAAATTAACTTATTTACCTAAAATTCAATTAAATATTTTGAACTAAAACTTTGTGTCAGAGAGGTATTGTAGCAAGTATCACAAAGCGTGTGCAGAAAGCTACCTGACTGAAGAAGGAAATAACTTACACAAATGAAACAAACCTGATTTTAAAGCACCAGAAAGTTCACCCAACCAGAGATCAAAAAGCAGTTTAATTCCAAATCAACCATCAAAAATCCTGAATGTGGGATAACTGTCTAATGCTCATTACTTGAAACTATTTGTACTCTTTGAATCTATTATATCATTGATACTAGAAGTACGCAAGCTACCCATTTGTTTTAAAATTAAATACTCTGATGGAGGAGACTCAAGACAGCCTTAAAATATTAATGCATGATGCAAAAGCAAAGATCCAGAGGGAGCTCTGGCTAATTAACAAGCTCTAGATGTAGACCTATAATGATAGTACTGATGAAATCTCTGTCAAAGATTTAATTGAATTCTAAAAGTTCCTTGTTGGGCTCGTGCTCTGTAGTAAACACAGGGGGAAGAAATAAATCACACTAGGGGAAAAATTTGAACATACTTGAGTTCATAGAGTTTGAAACGTTGATATAGGCTAATTTTTAAATGCCAATGCAAATAACAATGCTGGTACAGGTGATATCCCCAATTTAAAAGGGGAATACCTTAGGCAGGACATCTCACAGAATACCATCCAGTGTGGAGCATATTGCTACTCACTTCAGTAAGGAACACACAGCCCTCTTGCTGGAGGAAAGCACTTGCTAATGATTGCTGAACACAGCCATATGCTGCACACAAAGTGCAACCCTGTTCTTCCAGGACAACATGAGAACAAGATGGATGTGAGGAACGACTCTACCAGAGCAGATTTGCAGGATTTCCAGAAGAATCTTAAGCTCAGTGTTTGTGCTGCTGGACTAAATTAATGATTTAGGGGCTCCTTGTATATTTCTGCATTTTCCTTCACGTTCCTTCTGAAAAAATAGAATAATTGAAGGGCACTCAATAACAATGGGATTTAATTCACTTACCTCAGCAGCTATTCACCAAATACTACGCGTTACTTTCTGAGGTAAAAGAATTATACCTGCGTATTGAGAAAGGCAGCTGGCTGTATGTCACAGAGTATTTTGGGGAAAAATCTAACTCCACAGGAAATCCAGATTCTGTCCTAACAGAAGCACTAAAACCTCTCTCACATTTTATCCCACTTTTACATCAGTGTAACTGCAGCAGTCCTCGTATAACTTCCCTCAGTGTGCAGGAAATCAGAGTAAGGACCAAAATATTTATGCTGAAGCCCAAGGCAGTGTGTGTTCTCTGGGAACATAAACACATTGTCCCAATTAAAGGTCATGTATGAGCTCTCCTCCTTTCAAACACTGTCACAGCTCCCTTTTTAAAAGGTCACAGGTAGCCTTTCAGTCAAGTTCTAAGAATATTTTGCCTAAAGCCACAGCGTTATTTAGAATAAGCGTGAGGGCCTAAGGCAAAATCCTCAAGGAATAAGTTGTGCCTCTCTGAGGGGGAAGTATGGGATGTTAGAAAGACGAAATGATTATTGATTTACCACTTTTATTTATAAGTGGGATTAAACACTAGAGCATCAAGCTCGGGGGGCAGCTTTGGGAAGCCCAGAATGAAAAGATGCTCAGGATACTGTCAGAATAGAAGCAACACTTCTTTTCAGGCTCATTGAAATGCCTTGGTTCCAGATCCACTTGGTAGTCAGCTACTTTGGCTTATAGAGATATTTTCCAAATACTCCACTGTGCTGTGAAGAGGCATTAAATCATAGTATAACGAATGAAAATACTGTTTCTGATAGCAGTGCAAGAATATGAGAAATTAAAGTGAGAAATCTATTCCTAGGTGTTTTTTTTTTTTCTTCTTCTGAGTTATGACTCTCACTTCCACTCTACATACACTTTTTCTGCCATTTTAACTCACTGCAAAATATTAGTTGAGGAACAATGCGCCTCAAGTGGCAACCTCTGCCAAAAAAAGTTAATGAAGACTTCACTTGCTTGTCTGAGACTTACTAATTCATTTCAAATGGTAAGATTCACATGAACTTTGAGGAAGATGTATCAATTCTCTGAAGCAGATATTCAGTGTACAAAGTGAATAATTTTCTTGCTTAAATTGAAAACTTTAGGGACTGACAAATCCAATTTCCTTTTTGTGAAGATCAGAAACAATTTGATAATTTAGGAGTTTTCCTGAGGCTACCTGATTCATCTTTTACCCATCACAACTAATCATAGAAGCAGCAATAATAATAAGTGGTTTGTATAGTAACTTATAAGAAGCACAAATTCCTCATCTCAGACCTGGGATATGAATGGCTCTCTTGCTCCTTCTCCTAGAGAACAATATGAGGGTGCAAGTAAAAACTCAGGAATGATAGAAGTAACTTCTTACCACAGATCTCATCCAGTATTCACTGCAGTCACCTGGTGTTTACTGACAATAATAATTATTAGATAAGAACATAAAGGTCTCTAGCTAAAAACCTGGATGAACCATGCAAAAAAACCAAACCTCAAACAAATTGAAAGCCCACAACTCTATTTATCTCTGTGTTTAATTTACAACCATAATCCATAAATTTACAGGGGGGAAAAGACATTAGATGTGTTGTTATTTTTTCCCCTCAACTCAGTGCCCCCCAAGTATCTGCTACGATGTAATTGGTTCCAAAGCACACTCAATTCTGAACCCTCAGTGCCATTTTATCATGCAGACAACTGTTTCATAACCTCAGTTGAAGTTTTTCTGTAAGTATGATTTATGATAATACTGTGGGGTTTTAAGTTAATTATTTTGAGTAACAACTGCAAACAACTACCACTACTTGTTTTATATTAAAAAATTGATCTAAAGATGCTTTCTTTTCTTATGGTTATTTGACTGTACACTTAATTTTTGCGCATTTATTTTCCATAAGCTATTTGTGTTGTATAGTTTATAGCCATTAAATCATTAAAAGACATAGCTAATAATTACTAGAAGAACAGCGAGAGAAACCATGTGATTATCTGAGGTTATGCAGAAAATTTAAAATACCCAGAGCTGTAAAACTATCCTCTTTTGGAACCAGAAGTTTACCGTTAATCTGTCTACCTGAAAGGTTTTCTATCATTATGAAAACAACTTTCTATCATCATGAAAAGGTCTCTGGAAGGTAAAACAGTTTCACTGGACAGTACAGTTTATTATATTATGCAGTTTTAATTTGCTTGAACAACAGAAACCTAGAACTTCCAGTGGAAGGAAGAGAATCCACATTGACATTAATGTAAGGCTTTTATTGTGAAAAATCAGTAAATAGCAGCAAGCATCTATACAGAAGCTTACTTTTGGTGCTACTTGAAAATGAAATAAATGCTTTTAGACTCTAACTCCAACCTTAAATGTAAAAATGTTTTATGTCATTTAATTCGTTAATAGAAACTAATAATAACTAGCATGAATATTGCTTGTCACAGTAATTTCTTAATTTCTGATACAGAACGTGATCTAATCCATTCTTCTGGAGTTTTAAAAGGTTCCTAAGGAGCGAGGAATAGTAAATTTTCTTGGGTTCAGAAAAAAACAGCAGATCTGGAGTCTTATCAGCAGTTGACATATAATCAGTTAAAGTCAAATATAAAGAAATTTCATTATACATTTTTATCTTGAAACGTATAATGTAGAAAAATTCACTAATGGCCTTATTTAGGGAGAATAAATGCCAGCCAAAAAAGCCAAACCCAATTTACCAATGATATACTGCCAATAAATGGTGATTCACTGACTGAGCAAGTGAATTAACAGACACTTTCCTTACAAAAAATAGTAGGCAAAATATAACTTGGCAGAATCTCCTTCTTGTTATTGTGGACACTAATTAGCAGTCATATAAATAGACCGGGATTAAACATGTCAAGGTCTCAGAATTGTTTGAATTCCTCTTTGCTTAATTAATCCAAATATTTAAATTATCTTCATGTAATTCGGTGTTTCAACCAGAATTCCAGTGATAGGCACGTAAAATTACTATTTGCAGACTGATTATCTAGCTCCCTTTTAAAACCTGACGCTAAAATAAAGATGTAATCCCTTCACGTCAAACATCTTTAAGAAGTCACAGCCTCTGTTAGTTATCCAAACACGTATCCTGTTCTCTCATTGGTCAACAGATCTCACATAGCACCCAACTCAACAGGTTTCTCACTTCTCTCTTCATTGTTAGGTCTATAATGTTCATACAAACTACATTTCAGCTAAAATGTCCTCCCTGCTTTTCCTATAGTTTGTAGAATTTGAAAGAGAAAGTTTTTTGGTATCTGCACTGATTAGAAAGCTCCAAAATTCAGCTTTAGAAAAGTCACATTCAAACACTCCAGAAAATAAATGCCCCTGTATGACAAGCACTTGCTTGCCAGGATGGTATTTCTCCTGAGTTCTCTGTAAGCTACAGTCCTTGTTGCACTCATCAAGTGCTCCACACTCAGTTCAATTTTCACTCCAGTTTTCTTTCACAGGACAAGTTCTATTTTTCATTGTTTTCCCTATTTGTAGACTTCTGTAACAAAAATTAAGTGTCCCTAGAAATACATTCTTTCTTTGTTTTGCTAAGATGGAATTTCAAGCACAGCAGTGAAACCCAACTCTGTTCTTAATGGTCAAGTTCAAACACCTCCCTGTCCTCACACCTATCAAAACTGCAAGGCAATACTATTTACAAACAGAAAAAAAACAATGTAAGCTGGATCTGCACGCCTAACGATGGAAGTACGAGATTTACCACTGAATCCAAACACAGGAAGGTAGCATTTAATCCAATGGGTACATGGAAGGTATCTTCCACGAATCCACAAATTATGGAAACAACCTATTTTCCCTTTCCATTTTAAAACAGATTGATATTCTTAATTCTGAATTCCTGTTCTATCTGCATTTCTATTCTAACAAACTGACGTTCAGAGAACTGCTCTCATGATGAATCACTAAATACAAATTAGAATGATGTTTGTCTCTCGCTGGACTTTTTAAGCACTTATTCGTAACCTGCATATGTTAACAAGAATCTTGTGTGGTTGGTTGACTTGTCATTTTTTAAGATGATTTGAGATCCAAAAAGACAGATCTTACAACGTTTGTACTATCATAATTTGGAAATAAATCTATAATTACATTGTATTCTTGGCAAGAGCTTGAAGTAACATCAATATTCTTTATAAGATCTGTCTCCCAGAGAAAGTCTCCTAGATGCATGGCAAATTGTGAGTACCCATGGGAACAAATGAAGATCTTTGCTGGGCTGCTCCATCACTGTCATAATGTTTGACATGAATTCAGAATTCTGGCCAGCACTCAGAATCAGTAATTCCTATAAATCTTTTCAATGTCACAAGCAGTATGACATTGCATTAATTACGTATAATATTATCCTACAAACAGAACATTACAGATTACCTTACATTCATTTTGTCCTTTCCTTTTTAAATGGGGCTCCAGAGTAAACATGCAGAACAGATACATTCTCAACTATATAGCCCTACACATTAAAGAAACAGAGATGAGACTGAAAGTATATATAGAAGAAAAAAAATGAAACACCAGTCATGTTTAACTAACCACTAGCTAATTCTCTTGTACAAGGCAGGAATCCTGAGAGAGGCACTTCAGGATAGTACACAACTGCAATTACAAGAATTATAAAATTTAAGGAACATCATATCCAAACTCACCACAGAATTAAAGTGGAAGTGGAAACAGAATTCTTTTTTTCCATAACTGACATCATGAGTGCCATGCTCCACTAATGTGGTCCTTATTAGAATAAAACAATTAAATCTTAATAAAATGATAGTCAGACAATACAGTTGCTGCTGCACAGCTCTAGACTGTTCACAGTTTACAGTGGCAGTCATGGATTGTATTCCGAATTCAAAGAAACAAAATAAAATTAAAACAAGTAGGTCAAGGACCTAATGTAATAAATCTAATCCTGTCAAATGGGAGATACCTGTTTTCATGGAGATAGGACTGCAGACACTGATTAGCAAAAAGCTAGACACCTGTCAGAAGAGTATTTTTGCAAACACAGTAACTAATATGTGTAATAAGATTGTAACTGACATATCCAGAAAACCTGTAGAACATATTTATAACACTATTAATTATTTTCCATAAATATTTTTTTTTTCTGTCCTGAAAAGAAATGCTTTTGCAATGCGTTTTCCACAATACTTAGAAAGAATAAACCAGATTCTGTTCCTGAGGAAATTATCATCTAATCACTGGACAGGAGAACTGCTTAGAACATTATTAAGAAGCAATTTGACCAATATTAGATCATTTTAACGATTTAGTTGGACAAAAACTGCCAAGTGAGATCAGTCTTAAGCTCCACTTAACGCAAGCTGATACTTTAAGCAGTGTTTAGTACCAGCTGCTTCAGAGGCAAGTCAAAGAAAAATCAGAATAACCTAATGAATATTAGATTGGCAAATTTACAGGAAAAAAACATCTAAAACACATGCTTTATGAAACTCAAATTTAAATCTGTTTCATGCATTCTATTTTGAATTGCTTTCATAATCTAGTATGTATTTGATGCTATTTTAATTTCATCTTAAGTATTAATAAATACTTCAGTCATAGAAACAGCAATAGGGTCATTAGTTTAAAACCTACATGTACTGATACCTGCAGACCTATGGAATATTTTTACTGTAGACATGTCACAAAAGTGCAGGTGAGCTCTGAACCTGACATATGTACGTTATATAGTACTTATTAGAGTAGGAGTTATACTCTCCCCCTGTGCACCACATTACAGGTGGTAAACACACAGACTTAAATGCATTGAGAGAAAAAGTCTGTAAAGATCAGATTAGGAAAATAAAATTCTATTTCTTTCTAATGAGTATTAACTATGCTTCTTTTAAGGTGCAAAAATGCACAAAAGCTGAAGGGAGTGCAAGTTTGGTAAGACTTGGTATAATGAAAAGCTGATGTAAGTTACCCCTTCCAATCTCTTAAAGCACCTTGTGGTTTTTTAAAATCAAGTTTAACCGGCTTACTTAGTAAAAACTGTTCATGTATATTAGTTAAAACAAAACAACATCTACCTTTAGTTACTTAAAATCAACCAGTACCAAGGGGATTATCTCTGCAACCTCATAAACCATACATGAAACAAAATATTTTATTTCTAACCTCTGCTGCCAGTTGCTGAAGAGAAGGGGATGCAATAGGATGTAAAGTTGAATTGCCTCTGACTGGATTATGGAGGCTAACATAAGCCACAACATTTCTTTGAAGAACTCTCTTGAGATCCTACAACACAAGCAGAGCGACGGTTATTACTGCACATGGTTATAATTAATTGTTTTATTATTTCCTTTCCTTCTAGGGAAAAACTGCACCCTATGATTCTGTCCTCTGTGCTTCCCTAAGTAATACTTACCTACTGTTTTTTACAATATACTGTTAAAAACTTCAAAGGATATCTTAGTGTTATTTCTCTCTATAGCAGAAGTTTTAATTCCATTTCACACATCAGCTCAACAAAATGCAAATAGGCCTATGAGGAATTAAAAATAACTACACTTGTAAGGCCAAAAATGAAAACATTACATACTGTGAAACAACGTGAAGGCCTTTTACACTTATGCCTGACAAGAAGACAAACTTCAAAAGCAATCATTATCAACAGTTAAGTGTACTCTAATTTTTAGAGAGCAAATCCAGATTTAAATTGCATAACTTCCTCAGTGTTGCCACTTTATTATGTCTTAGACTATGAAAATAGTACGTACAAACTGTTTCAATTATTATCTCTTTTTAAACAAATCCCCTTTGCCTTCTCAGTAATGAGTTACTCTTTGCATGAAGTGGCTCTTCATATTGAACAGAAGGGGTGTAACACAATTACATCTGATGTAAAGCTGACTTGAAGTGGAACTAAACAGATTTTGCTTCCAGCCTGGATCTTTTCAATTTGATTTTTTCACCCCCTCTTGTTTTTGAAGAATAATTGTTTTGGAAGTATGAAACTTCAATGGGAGCTAGCTGCTTCTCACGCATGATAAAATTAAATTAACTCTTCATTTTCTCTACTGCTTTAATTCAGCAGCCATGAACATATCTGCTAGCTACTCCTTTATCAACTGAAATCAGTTCCATTCATATACAATCGACAAGACTCTGATGAGGTATTTTGTTTCACTGAGCTGATCTATATTCTTTTGAATGGAAAATAGTCCAAGGAATATTTCTTGTCAGATTGTAGCTAACTTTTAAGCACAAATATATGAAAAGCGAACCAGTAGTAGTCATGGGACGCTGAAATGTTGATATAGACAACGCAATGCTTCTCCTTCTTTTATCACACATACTCTGCTCCCCAGAAACTGCCTCTAAAGATGTTTTCATTGGATGTGCTGTGGAATACGTGAATGTCCACAGACAGCTGTCACAGACCAGTGTGAACGAACAGTAATTTCTATATGGTAATCTCATATTACTTCCATGTTTTCAACAAATGTAATAATAATTGCAATGCTTCATTTTAAAATTATTTTACCTCTGCCCACTCATATGAACCAATGTTCCCAAACGATGTTCCTCCCCAGGAGCAGAACACAATGGTTCGGTCAGTTCTCCAGCCTTTCTTAACTTTTAACATCAAGGCCTGTATAAATGCTGTAATGATAGCCGTGCTACTGGCCCATTCTTGTCCACTGTAAGTATTCAAACTGCTGTGATGACTACCAATGATGACGTATCTGTCTGAAACAAAAAAAAAAGAGAAAAGAATCTTCTTCCACTTACTGGCATTAAATGAATTACAGAAACTAATGATGAATTTTGTTAGCAGTCTGTAATGTCATTAATACAATACAATGCTGCCAACGAAAGCTTATATGGTCACGTGCAAGACAAGCATATGGTAGAAATACATGTAACCGAGAGTACTACTTAAATATAAGTTAATAAATATTTGTATTTTCCTAATTTCACCCCTCTGTCCTTTTCTTCATTGCTTGCTTACTACTCTCTCTTCTTATAAATCAGGTACATACCCCTTTTTACAGGCAGGACTTTGTGACATAGATAATCCAATGAAGTTCCATGCTTGTGTTAGTGTTGTAAAGGAAAAAAAACAAACAACACAAGTAACTGGAAAACACGATCTTCAATACACATGAGTATCCAAAAAAGAAAACAAAAGATGTGGCGGTACAATGAGCAATATGGAAAAAATACACAAAGTATTAGCACTCCCTCACCTGGAAGACTGTGTTCAGTGCTCACCAACCTATCTCAAAAATGACATTGCAGAAACAGCAGTTGAGAAGCTGGTAACCAGAATAGTTAGATATCAGGACTTAGACTTGCAGGTAGGGAGATACTGAAAAGACCTGGACTGCAGGTTTAGAGAAGAAACATGACAGAGGAATAAAGACAGTGAATGATACAGAAAGGTAAGTCAGAGCTGGCAATTTTGGTGATACTGGAAGGAAGTATTTTATACAAATTTTATAAAATGAAAGGCAGTAAATTTCAACCTGAAATACAGAATGTTTAAAATTATGCAGAGAAAAAGCAGAATAAACCACATTTCATTCAGAGAAATTAAATTAGATCTTTATCTCTTGAGGATTGTCACAGAATCAAAATATTAACTCTCAAGTTTAAAGAAATCTTTTCTTCCACAAGAATGATGCGATATGAAACAAAATGAATTAGTAATGTGACTGACATGTGTTAACAAGTCTACGCAGAGTTCTGCTGAATGACTTATTCAACTGTAAGACCTTCTGCTTGAGATGGATTCACAAAAGAAGTGCCTTTGACAGATTACTAATTGAGTGTATTCTGATATATAGTGAAGACTTTCTCTCCAAATCCAGACTCTTAAAGGTATTCTTACCATATTTTGGGCATTGAGAGAGAAAAGGAGAACAGTTATCATAGATTCATAGAATGGCTTAGGTTGGAGGGGACCTTAAAGATCATCTAGTTCCAAATCTGTGACAGTCTCTGGACGTCATATGGGTTACAAAGAGTGCAAAGAGTGTTGGTTTTCTGTTGGCATTCTTACTTTATCCAAAGGAATTCATTCTTCACTGTTGTCAGTACACTGCAACGTAGCAATACAAATAAGTGGTAAAAATACCACACTTTATACTGCCTATAAAATTAAATATCTGCTCCTGGAGGACTTTTTGCAGTGACTGCTGCCTGAAAAGATTTCTTTAACTGAACACCGATAGACTTTGATTTTAAAACCATTCTTTATCTTTATTAGAGTTAAGCATATACTGTCATAACTTTAAAAAGTAGCTTCCTACTAAGAATGCAATAATAAGGTATACAAAAGATTAAGAATGCATTAAATAAATACTGATGCATTCTTTTTATTATTTTTCATGCTTCTGTTTCACAGTTCGTTAGACAGTATGTCTAAACATGACAGTTACTCTGTTTCAAATCCTGTGACAGCTATTTACAAAACATTAGCAAAAGTAGGCTAGTAACTTCAAATTGTTCTAAGACATTAAATCTTTTATTGAAACTAAATCCACCGTGCTAATTATTCTCTACCTTGCTTTAAAAAATAAAATTGTTCTACTGAAAAGTGCAGCACTGAGCTCACGCAAAACTCAGTTATTATTTCAGTAACAGGGATAAAATGTAAGATTCCCTGTCCTTCCCATTGTATCACTTAATATGAAATGACTGGTCCTGGTCCTAGGGGACCACACATAAATTTTCATCCTTTCTTTTAAAGATGGTAAAAGCGCACTAATCAAGGGAAATGTGGTCATGGTTTTGATTACGATGTGATCTACCCAGTATGAATTGGATTGGGTCAACAACACTTTGCAATGTGTCAGTAGTCAGGAACAGCATTCATTAATGATGTAGAAACACTTGAGCTTTCAGGTAGATACAACTACAGACAGAATAAACTCAAGATGATCTTGATTCCTATGATGTTCTCATTACGTTACCTACATACAGTATCAAAAGAGGAAGGAGTTTTTTTGTTTTATATCACAATTACCCTTGGGTTCGTAATGCTTAATTCTGAAGGCATACAAAACAGTAATTATTATTCATAGAATTGTATAAACTAGCTTAAGGCATGAGTCTAACACAAAATAAGGCTGCGGAAATTGTGATGAAGAACTTAGTCACAGATTTTAGTACACTGTAATCACATTTGATAATACATGCTTAACTAAGCCAGACATCAGGCTGCCCGGGCACCTTGGTTTCAGAGAGACATTTGAGTTATGCAGGGATGTTGTGGATTGAGTCATAGTTTTATTTAACTCAAAATTCTGCTAACTTTATAAAATAAACCAAAATATTTTCTGAAGTCATATAGACAGCTCATGTATTAATTCAAATCATGCAATACAGCATATCTTATAATAAAAAACATCAACGTAGTTACTTGTGCATTATATGGCAAAGTAGAACCCTGACCTCAGCTATGACTCCCAGTCATTGTGAAACAAATAATCAGTTCAAATGATGAAGGACTACTTACCAGGAAATACAGATCCTTTCAAATATCCAATAACATTAGAAATTGTCTTGTACGTTGTGACTGACTGAATATTGAGACTGATTATTTTTTTGTCTGTTAAGAAATACAATGAAAAAAAAAAAACCTCAGAAAACGTTAAAGTTCTGCTTATGCAGCCAAGAGATCTGCAGCCCACAGATACAAAACAGATATAAACCCTTACTCAAAAAAAAAGGATGGTTAAAAAAAAAAAGAAAAAAGTTACCAACAAGGAATCAGAAATTAAAACATGACTTACTATGGCATTTCCTTAGATGGATTTTAGCAATGAAGATCAAGCCTGTAATCTTAAGAGCTGTTTCTACTCCATAAGGTAAAAAACCATTAATTCACCCAATAAATGCTAACAGAATACAGCAGTAAAAACCCAACCAACCAAAATCAAAAATAAAGCCACAAGTAGGGTTAACAAAATTCTGCGATAAACTTGTTTTAATCTTCACAGGTTTCCCTAACCTAAGCCTTTCCCCAGTTCAATCTTTCTCTAACATTCACAGAATTAGACCTCATTTACTACTGTGGAAAAAATGAACAAACAAGAAAACAGAAGAAACATGTGCTAAATGTTATGGGAGAAGTTACACCTTAGCATTAATAATCACTGTGCCAGCATAGCCTGTGGTGAAATCCTTGTGAACTTATGCCAGCAGAAGACAGCTTTGTTGCCTTAGCTGGTATTGGTTGAGGAAATGATATAAATACAAGACTGAAAAACCTCAAAAAGCAACCAATATATATGAGATTTGTCATCACAACTATAGTAGCTGATACATGGCCCAAGGTAAGGCCAGCAAAATGTGTTTGATATAAAATAGTTACTTTTGTTTGTTTTTAAAGTATAGTTCTTCACTGAGAATTATTGCCATTCCCTCTGTCCCCAGCTAGGACACACTAGCTACTCTGACTCCTGGAGTTTGTGGCAACGGAACAAAACATGCAACTACAGGGCACTGCAGATACCTTTAAAATGTTGTGTTTGCATTATAATAGACTCTATTAACATTCACCTCATCTGAAAGGTCATAACTCCTATCTGAGAAAAGCAAAATGTCTTCAACTGTTCTAACTTAAATGCTAACAATTGTCTGATAGTGGTCATGGTGTCACCCTGACATCCCATGAAGGCGTGACAGCCCAAGCACTGCACCACCAACAGCACATCGTGCTTAAGGGCAGAGCTTCAATGCCCACATCCCAACTGTCACAGACTAAAATTAAAATATGCCACTGATCATTTTGCTCTCCATCACCTGGGCTGTTATCCTCCCACTGCACTGCTGACAGCTTGCTTCCTGGCTTTGCTTCCCAGAATAAGCCAAATAATACAGCAGAAGGTTTGCTGCAACGTGTAAAATCAAAACAGTACATCTCTACGATACTTTAGGGCTCATTTGCTGGTACTTCATCCAGTAAATTTACTTCAAAATTCTCTTAAAATAAAATTCAATATATTTTCATTCACTATTCTCCACTAATATTTGAGAAAAGCAAAACGACAGGTAGGATCTTTCCTTGCTTCATAAAATATACCAAGAATATTTATTTCATTTTATTTTACTCAGATAAAACCATATCTGCTATCAATAAAACCATCCGTTCTGTGAAAACTGCAACAGTAAAGAATATGAAAACCGACCAGTTCATTAAAAGCAGACTACAGCATATTACTTTGCAATAATTATCATAGCAAGTTAATAATAAGTTTGGGTTCAAGTCATAATTACCTTCTGCCTTCTGATGTAAGTCACTGCAAAGTTTATTATCAATGTGATGATGAAATGGTTGCTATATAAATCTGCAGATACTGTTCCTAGAATTTTATTAGATCTTTAATTTAAAAATGCATTAATCCAGAGGGCTCCCAGCACTGTAACTGTTACCTTTGTTCACGTTTTGGTCATTTAAAGAAGTCTGAAAACAGCTCCTGCCACCCATATTGATTAAGCAGGTTAAATTTAACCTACATTATGCAAGTTACGTCTTGTTCTAGCTCCTTGCTTAGAGCCATTCTAGAGCCTGCTTAGTGCTCCATTTAATAGTCTACTTGAAAAATATTCCCAAGTCTGACCTGTTTTCCCTTCTTCTAGCCACAAAACTTCAGATACGTTTCTTTAGGCCCCATTTCAAAGAGAAGATAAATCCTTTTGAAAACAAGTGACTTAACTGTCTTTTTTCCTTAATCAACATCAGCTATCTAGTCTTCAACTGACAATGAAGAAATAGGAAATTAATTTCTGGCCATGCACACATTCTGAAATCAGATAGTCAAGTTAACAGTCATGTACTGCAGTAGTCAGCTTAAAATGACTTGGGTTTAAAGGCTCAGTACATTGGATGAAAAAGCTGAAAGCACTCTTTGGAGTACACAGCAGAAGTGAAATTTAATCCCCTTATGACACTCCTGACAACAAATCTCACTTCCTAATACTGTATTTTAAAGGAATTGACAATTTTTTATTCCCTGTATTCTCTGGAAAATGAGGAGACTTTAGCTTAATACTACCCAGGATATACCCTGACTTTACGTAAACCAGGAATTATTTCTGAAACCAAAAAGTATTTCCTTTTGTCAATATTTTTTTCTATTTATATAACTTGAAATCCATAAATTATATCACAAATTACTGTCATGTCTCCAAATTACCTAATTTTAAAAATGCATGGTTATTTTCCAGGCATTTGATTGACAGTTTTAAAACTACAGAAGAGCATAATCTATTGCCAGGAGTCTAAGAAATCAGGTGTGCCTCATTTCTTTCTTCACTTTGAACCTTGTCCCATGGTGATATGGAATGAAGGTACCACACTCAGTAACAAAAACAATTATGAATTTTGAGAATGCTTCATATTGTATAGCTGAATTTTATAATCTCACTTTGAGAGCTTCTTTTCCTGATTTATAGCAATTGAAACCAAAGCACCATGTTCCAGCCAATATCCTAATTACATTCTCTCTCTCAAATAACAAAAGAAAAAAAAGGCTTCAGAAGTGTACAGCTTTTCTGCAATACTTCATTCTTAAATTCCTTATAATTGCCCATTTTTTTTTAAAAGTTCACAGGATCACAGAGTTTTAAGATCATTGAGGATTAACAAAGAAGCACCATAATAAACAAAAAGGCAAATTAATTACTGACTTCAACTAACACAAAGCTAATAACTAACTTAATTCCCACTCTCCACTTTTTGGGTTCTAAGTATCTGATATATCTCAGATGTCTCCACCCCACATCCTCCCACTCCCTCTATCACATTATGTCTCTTGAAAACTGCAAGGCTAAGGGAAAAAAGAGGCAATGTAAGAAAACTATATATAAATGTTTAATCATTACTGACGAATCCGCTGCTTGGCTTTTTGAAACATACTGATGAGAGAATGATCATCATTTTATGCTAACAAATTTTAAGCCAACCAATCATTTGAATTGCTCATTCATCTCTTTTGACAAAAATGATGAATTCTATGTCAGATGTGAAATCTTTCCCTTAAGCTTCTTCAAAGCAACAGGAAAGACTACAAATTCAGCCTTCACTGTTCTCATATGCCTTGCTCTGTTCAGCATATTCACTTTAGCTATTGTTATTAAATAGTTATAGAAGATTTCTTATCATGAAAGCAATCTTTTATCCCTTCTGTTAGGGCAGCTACTGAGCACTTCCGCAAACTATATGCTCCAGCACATCAACAGTCACGCTGTTATTTCAAAGCACAATGTATCATGAATGCATTACAGAATTAAGCAAGCCTTGTTGCTATGGAGCCTCTTTACTCAATAAATTAAGATTTAAAAAAAAAAAAAGTCACGAGTTACTGTGGTTAAAAAGCTTTACATGAAATTGGAAACAAACAGCTGTGTACACTAGAAAACAGGAGGACATGGATTGACTCTCTCTAGACAGTCAGCTTATATATATGGAATATTCTTTCCAGAAATCTTTCACCACACAGAATTCCTGCCTTCTCAGGGAGGTAAAACAAACACCCCATCTGTCATACAAAAGGTAGAATAAGTTATTGTTCAGGTGGTTCTATACTGCAGCCTCCAAACAAGCCCCTTTGAAAAACTGACTCCATGCAGCTTTTTCTCAAAAATGAGTATTTTTTATACAGCCCAAATTCATGCCTCCCAACACACATTTCAGCTGTTGAAAATTCCTACAGTATTAGCAATCTTCACACATCCTACTTGGAATGGTTAAGCACTTGTTCCTTTAAAAAAAGTTATTTTACTGTTTATTCAGTCTTTGTTTACTGATTGTTGAGAAGATCAGCGCATCTTTAAAATATCTAGTCAGCCGTGCATGGAGAGCAATACTTGTCCTAACCACAACAGCTTAAGACACGAAGTGTGAGGCCTTACTGCCTTTACGTTTAGCATACATAACTACAGATGCTAACATAAGTCATAAAATTAATCAGCCTTTTTTATGACTTCTTTTATTGTATTCCTATCCCACAGTAACTTCCCAAACGCAATAAATAAATGATACAGTACATACGTTTGCCCTTAAAATTTGCTTTTACGATGATCATTGCCCTTAGTGGAGGTTGTAGTGGCTAACTTAATTTGCCTCCACAATTCCAAGACGATTGATTTAAATCACTTAAAATAACAGGCAGTAGAATAAACGATATATTTTTCTGCATTTTTTACTGGTGAAAGATAGACTATCAAAAAACCAGAAATCAAGACAGAATTACTGCTTATGCATACATCACTTCAGGAATGCTATCTGGCAGGTGTTCCTCCCTTGAAACACATTGCATCACCTTTGTTGGAAGACTATTTTCCCTTTTATTTTCCCAAAAAAGCATAAGTTTGTTGAAGCATTAATCTGTAAGAGTTTGCTAATGGCATTATCTCTGAAGATGAATGCATCCTTTCTTTTCATCTAGCTCTACTGAGAGTATTTCACTTTTGGCACAATGACTGTTTTTATGGTGAAACTTGTTGAGAAAGGTGCCTGAAGGTTTAGACACCAATACAGTGTTTATTCTACAGCAGATACAAATTAAGGAACACAGAAAGGCACAACACTATTTAGAATTACATTATTACGCTAGAGGCAGAAAAAAGACACAGAATAATACTGTTCCCAGTACCTTGATGTTTAAGCAGTCCAACAAGACCTAAGAAACTGTAATAACATCTCCCTAGTGAAGACACCTAAAAACAGTGGGATTTTTTAGTCAGTAGAAAGAATTAGAGCTCAATGCCTTACACTAAGAGACTTTGTACTTCAGATGTTGACTTATATTTGCTGAATGCTAGCAAATATAAGTTTTCTTTTTTTCCATAATCTCTTCTAGAAAGCAGCTACGCAAAACATCCTTATAATCAGCTAAACCTCTTAGCAATACACTGTTCTAGAAAACTAATTCAAAATCCTTGTAGAATATTTCATAGTTAAGAGAAAAAAACATTTTAAAAGCATTACCTGTACTCGGCAGTTGCAGGGGGACACACTTGTCTTTTTGGACTTTATTCTCAGGTATGGAAATGAGTTTTTTGGCAAGTACTGCAGAAATTGGTTGCACTAACAGTGTGGTAAGGTTCAGTCGATGTTGTCTGTAGCTTCCATCTTAAATGGCAGAAAAAAGAGCAATTTTGTAAATTATAATTAAGAATTTCTGAATAAAGCATAAACCAAGTAAAAAAAACCAACCATTTACAATACAATAAAGACATCTAATTTAGATAATCAACTACTATTTTGTTCTTACCTTACTGAAAAAATATTCCTTCAAGAACATGCACCTCAAAATTACATGTAGATGTTATGTTAAGTAGGGGATAGTTCCACAAGAAATAAGCTTTTCAAAGTCCAAGCAGATATTAGATTGTGTGTGATTCAACAACAACAAAACAAATTACTGTACAGTTAAAGGAATCAGTGAATAATAGAATTACTGTTCAGCAGTAATTTCCAAATTCAAATACGAACTGAACACAGTGTTACAGGGAAAAGCAGATATTTTATCTGCTTGAAATCAAACAGAAATATCTGCACTGAATGATGCTGCTATTGATAAGGTTGTTTGCTTTGCTGCAGATACAGAACTATTTAAATATTACAAAAGTTACGCTACTTAGCAATACACTGTTTAAGAGGCGAGCCATTTTCACACAAAAAGCTTTTTTTTGTGAACTCTGAAAAGAACACACACCACAAAGGATGCACATTGATGAAATACTACAAGCTGATGTGATGTGGTTCCTTGCACATACAAAGAAACCTGGAAATTTGAATATACACATTCCACTTTAGAGAATACAGCTTGATCATCTCATTGACTCAATGAGTGTTCAATGCAGCAACGGTGACTGCCTTATTTTATAATTGCAGGTGTTTTTGTGATGGAAGGTTGAAGGTTCAGATGAAAGAGATGCGGAATAAAAGCATATTGAAAAGATAGGTACATATCAAGTGGAAGAAGGTACACATCAGAAAGCACCAGAATACTTCATTTACATCTTTAAGATCTTAGGAAGCAACGGCACAAGCTTCACTACATCTGAAGATTTATGCATATTTTAAAATGCCTATCTGAAAATAAATGAGTTTCCATACACATGCCTGCCAACATTTAAGCATGGGAAGGTTTCTGGAGATAATAAGACATGTTGAGAGACCAGCTGACATAACTGGAAGAAAAGGCAAACTTCGCAAATGGAAATGCTCTAACATACTTCAGGACAAAACAGTCATCTATTTTTCCTGAATATTATAGTTGACCTAATAAAAGCATTGTATCTTCCCAAGGAAAGCAAGAATTTTCTTGCAGATGAAAAGCCCACCATGGAAAAAGAAAGGAAGTTCACGGCATGGGGCAGAAACCAGCTCTGCAAAGTTCTAAAAGCCTTCTAATGTGCCTGTGCAGATGGAATAATCCCCAAACTTCCATCCAGAGATTCAGATTACAAGGCCTCTCTCTAAGACATCCATGCAACACATTTTTTCTGCTGACATGGACTCCTTTACAGATGGGAGGGATCCTTTTCATTCTGTGTGACTTGCAGTCACAAGGAAAGAAGCTATCAGAAATCAGCAGCGAATGTTCTAATGAACTTATAGAAAATTACGAGCAGATGTGTTGTTACTGAACCGCAGCATACACAACCACACACATCCTCCCTCTTTTGTTTTATTTTTTTGTGTCAGACACTCCCAAGACATATTCCAAGTTGCCCTTAATCATAATGCAAAAATCAACCAATGCTGTAACATTTAATTATGGAGAAAAATCTGTTACTCATCTTCAATAC
The DNA here is from genome assembly GCA_024606505.1 of Aquila spilogaster. NCBI lineage: Eukaryota > Metazoa > Chordata > Aves > Accipitriformes > Accipitridae > Aquila > Aquila spilogaster. The sequence continues at coordinate 9,809,409 of JANHGO010000002.1, read as the reverse complement.
ATAACAGAGATCTTTTCAGCGTTCACTTCTTATAAGTGGAAAGATGAAACTGAACCAAAAGTGATAATTTAGAAGGTGGTTTTTTTTTCTTCCCTTATCAAAGCTGAACAGGGCTGAAAATCCCTGAAAGTTACTTCAGTAAATTGATAGTAAATTCAATTTGCTCAAGCTTTAGCAGTCTATTTCTAGAATAATAAAAAAAATCCTGAAATGCCCATCCAAGCAATGTAACTGAGACACTATTATGTCTACCGTTTGTCAACCTGCAGACTATATTACAAGAGCAATGAACCTCAAAATGCTGTAAATGAAAAGCATCTATCCCTTCTCCATTTATCCACAACTTGAGCTTCACACCTGAACAGACTGTGAAAGATACACATTTGAGAACAACTTACAGGAGAAAACTTCTCCTGTTTAAAACAATAAATCATTTTAAGTTATAAAGCACAGTTTAATGCCTGAGACAAAAAAAAAAACAAAAACAAAAACAAAAAAACAGATCTGAGCTACAGAAAGGGAGATTTACCTTATCTGGAAGAAAAACTTTCTAATTGTAAGAATTCATGAATACTTGCCACGGCAGGAGGCAGAATTTCTACAATGGAAGTCTTTTTAAATAAAAGATTGTAAAAACAACAAAACAGATACGGTTGATCTCTGCTCTGAGGCAAGGTGCTAGATTAGATGTCCTCTTGACATCCTTTCCAGATCAGAATTCTATGAATGTTTAATAAATGAAAAAATAAACTTATTAAAAAAAAAGTATTGGAACAAACATTAATAGTGCTTGAAGGAAAAACTTTAGGGTTGCTTTCCCTCTACCAGCTATTTATTAGCAATCACAAGAGCATCTTCGTCCTATGGGATGTACACAAAGCCATCTGCATCATGATCAGAAATCAAACAAGAAAGTTCCAAAACCTCCCAAGTAAAATGCAGTTCATATCAAATAATTTTGAGATTTCACAGAATCACAGAATCACACAGAATGACCCGGGTTGGAAGGGACCTCAAGGATCATGTAGTTCCAACCCCCCTGCCTAGCAG
>JANHGO010000002.1:9786647-9808259 GCA_024606505.1 Aquila spilogaster | reverse complement strand
CGTCGGAGTCGTCGAAGTCGTCGAGTCGTCGAGCCGTCGAAGTCGTCGAAGTCATCGAGTCGTTGAGTCGTCGAAGTGGGGGGGGGGGAAGATACTAAAGAGGAACCAGAGATTAAAACATGAAATATTACATTATTTTCTTAATCCCGTTTTAGCAGTGGCGTTCAAAGCTGGAATCTCAGAAGAGATCTCTACTCCTTGAGTTAAAAGATCATTCAATTCACCCAATAAACTCTGCCAGAATACAATAGAAAAAAAAATATTTAAAAGAGTAGGATTTACATAATTCTATGATAAGGAAATTTGTCTTCATCTTCATAGGTTTTTCTCACCTAATCCTTTGTCCAGGTCAATCTTTCAATAACATTCACAAAAACATACCTGGTTTATATTATACTATTCTTCTGGAGAAATCCCCCTACACTAAATCAGATGGGAAAAGTTAGACCTCTGCATAACTAGTCACTTTGCCAGCATAGCCTTTGGTGATATACTTATGAACTTATGCCAACAGAAGACAGCTTTTGTTGGCTTCGCTGGTATCAACTGAGGAAATCGTATAAATACAACGCCAGAAAAATTCCGAAACCTGCTAAAATGTAAGGGACTTGCCAATACTGCTATGCCAGTTGAGACTGTAGCACAGGATAAAGCTAGAGAAAAGTAAATGCCTGAGTTAAAAGGGCTTAAAAAAATTTAACTGTCCTTTGCTGAGAATTACTGTCATTCCCTCTGTCCCCCAGGTGGGACACACTAACCATATGAACTCCTGCAGTTTGTGGCAATGGAAACCAAACAACTAACTACAGCGAGCTGCAGATACCTTTAAAATGTTTCGTTTGCATTATAATAGACTGTATTAACATTCTTCTCATCCAAAAGGTGGGAACTTCTATCTGAGAAAAGGGAAAATGTCTTTAACTGCTCTAACTTAAATGCTAGGAATTGTCTGACAATAACCACTGTGTCATCCTAGACCTTCAGGGAGGTCCTTTTACATCCAGAGTACTGCACCACCCCAAGACAGACCTGTGTTTAAAGGCATCTTTGAGCCAGAATTCCTTCAACGTCCATATCCCAACTGTCACAGACCAAAATGAAAATATTCCACGGACCATTTTGCTCTCTATCTCCCAGGCTATTATCCTCCCACAGATGTATTTCTAACAGTTTATTTCCTGGCTTTTTTTCCTGAGATGTGTGGAATACGCAAGTGGGGAGTTTACTGCAACATGTGAAATAAAAACAATACATCTCTACGATACTGTGCTTCAAGGTTCATTTGCTGGTACTTCATCTGGTAAATTTATTTTAAAATTCTCTTAAAATAAAATGAAATATATTTTCATTCACTATTCTTCATTGATATGTGGAAAAAAAGCAAACCAACTGCTAGGATCTTTGTTTTTAAAAAAGTGCAATATTTATCCTACTTCTTACTCAGACAAACCCTCCTCTGTTATCAATAGATGTGTCCTCTATGTGACAACTCTTTGCTAGAACACAACAGTAAAGAAAACGCAAGTCAAGCACAGTTAATTAAACCACACCACACTATTTTGCAATAATCAATCACAGCAAGGTAATATTTTGACCTGTCATGCATATGTTAGGGTTTGAGTCGTAATTAAATTCAGTCTTCTAATGAAAATTACTGTAAAGTTTATTAACATCACGTGATAACAAATTGTGTTTGTTCTATAAATCTACAGATATTATTCTAGAAATTTTAAAAAAGATTTCATTAAAAAAAAAAAAAAAAAATCAATCCAAAGGGTTCCCAGCACCGTACTGTCACCTATGCTCTTTTTTTGGTCTTTTAAAACAACGCGAAAACAGCTCATGGCGTCCATGTTGATTAAGCAGTTTAAATTTCTACAATGCAAGTTACTCCTTGCTGCTGTTTCTCACCTACCACCATCTTAGAGCCAATTTACTCTGCTTAAAAAAGATTTTCAAGCCAAAACTGATTTCCTTTCCTTTTCTAACCCTACACCATTTTAGATATATCTTTCTTCAGACCCCACTTCAGACAAAAAGAAGATAAATCCTTTTGAAGACAACTGATTTAACCGTTTCTTCTTAATCAACATCAGCTATCCAGTCTTCAACCGACAACAAAAAAATAGAAAATTAACTTTTGGCAACACACATATTCTGGAATCAGATATTCGAGTTAATAGTCATGTAACACAGTAGTCAGCTTAAAGCGACTTGGGCTTAAAGGCTTAGTATGCCAGATGAAAAGGCTGAAAGTACTCTTTGGACTATACAGCACAAGTGAAATTTAATCCCCTTTAAACAGTTCTGACAATAAACCTCTCTTCCTAATGCTGTATTTTAAAGATCTTGACAACTTCCTGTCTTTTTTCTGTATTCTCTGGAAAACTATGAGGAGACTTTAGCTTAACATTATTTGGGATACAGTTTGAGTTTCTGTAAGCCAAAAGCTACTTCTGAAACAGAAGAACAGAAAAGTATTTATCGTCAATATTTTTATTTATTTATTTCTTGACTTGAAATCTGTAATTGTCTCATACCAAATGACCACCTTCTCCTCTCACAATTACATAGTTATTTTTAGAAATGCATGGTTATTTCCCACTCATTTGATTGACAATTTTACAACGTCAGATGAGCAAAAAAACTACTACTTGTAGCCTGTAAAATGAGTTATGTTTTATTTCTTTTTTTGCTTTTAACCTTATCCAAAGCTCATACCAACACAGAGGAGTATAAGTTTGAGCCTGATTTTCAAATATGTTAGTTAAATTCTTGAATACGGGTCATACTAAACACCTATAATCAGACAGTTTTCTGAGCATTCCTTTGAGTACTGGATTTTAGAAAGCATCATTAGGGACTCAGGTTTGAAAACTGAACTCATGTGAGAAGATTTTTGGTACTCATATACAAAATTATCCCTAAATGAACATTTAACTCTGGCATAGAAGCATGAAGCACTGACTGAATTCATGCATTTCGATAACATAGTTCTTTGATCATAAAACCAGAAGTTATTTCAGAAGACTGCAGAAACAAGGTACATTTAGTAACTTCAAGTAACCCACTTTTTAACATGAATATAATTCCTGCTGAAATCAATATAAACCACACCTGAATAAAAAGACATCAGTTTGAAATCACAATTAAAGTAAAGCTTTCCAACATCATCAAACATCCCTGGCCATGTTACTTAGGGGAGACTAATTCAGCTGAGGTAGTCAGGATAAAATTGCATTCAACAGATTTACTTGTTCCAGTCATTCAAAAACCTTACGTCAGGCTCTAATAACTCAACTGCTAACTTTTTGAGCACACACTACCAAGCTTTTCAGCGACCTCTGAATGCTAATAATTTTTTTAATAATGAAAGCTATAGTTTTCATAAAGTTATTTGCCCCAAGACCTGAGGCTTTAAAGTAATATCAAATACCACAGAACATGATACTGTAAGAACTAACTGCACTCAATGTAGAAACACCATAAGCTCTTTACATATAATGAATAATCAAATATGTCATAGATTTCTTATATTCTATTGGTGATACTGTATGGAATAATAGAGACCGGTATGTAATATTTGGAATACCATGTTAAATACACCGATATCGCAAGTATACATTAAAACATATATAAAAGCAGATTTTGCTGTCATTTGAAACAAATGCTTCATTTTCATTAGACATTTTCTAGAATAACTGAGTAAAATTCCAAACTATTACTATCATATTAGACTGCCTAGTTAATGGGCTTTTGAAATCTTACTGTACTGTGAAAAATATATTTCAGTTAGTTCTCAGTATTTCAGCATGTCAATTTGAGTGCAAAACCTTATCTACTCCATATTTTATATACGGTTTCAATTAAATCCAAGCATAGGACTTTAAACTAAGATATATAATCATAAGCATTTATATAACAATACAACTTACATAACAAAAATGCTATATGCAACACAACTACATCGTTACAAAAGCAAATAAACTTATAAAATAGTATATAGTTAATAATTTAGATAAAAATCTCTGAAAAAAATATTGTGCAATACTATCAAATTCCATATGCAAAAATCAATACTGAATCTATGACAATGTACCTTATTGTTGAATTATAAAATTATTTCTGCAGGAATAAGTCAAAACTCCTAGACAGATGCCCCTGTAACAAAAAGCCTTTTTTTTTTTTTTTTTTTTTTATATAAGCAATACACCATCTAGTTTTAGTCACTTTGAAATCTAGTATCCCTAATTTTTTTTCCCTCTAGATTTTGTTTTGATTAACCATGTTGCCTACTAACAATATATTTTTCTTTTTAAATAGATATTCATAGGCCCTGACTCCTCAAGCCTAATCTTGGTCCGAGGAGTTTAATGAATAAACTGTTTGCTATTTGAGCCTATTTTCTAACCTACAATAGGGAATCCAACAATAAATCTATTCAGACGAAAAGCTTTTGAAAGTAAGTGAAGCCTACAATAAAGTCCTTTAAGGAGGCTCTAAACTGGGATGGACTAATGCGATACAGAATAAATATGGCACACTCAATATCAAACATAGTTATGAATTTCAAGAATGCTTCATATTGTCTAGTTGAATTTCATAATCTCACACTAGTTTGAGAGATTTTTTTACCTGCTTTACAGCAATCAAAACCAAAGCGTTGCACAGAAAAATAATGGCATAGAACAGAATTCTGAAAATATGTCTTCATCAGTCACAATTCTGGTAGAAAAAATTCTTGAGGCTTCAGGTAGGAGTAGAGAGGAAGATATATAAAAAAATGCTTCACACTTTATGCTTAATTCTTTTCATGAACTTCTATTTAAAAAGAGAACAGAATTTAAAGCAATCACAAAAAGAAAATCCAAGAGTATTAGTATAAATGTTTGTAAGTTTTCATATACAGTATGTCTGTATTACATCTGACTTTCCTATTTAATACATACTTCTTTGAAATGCCAGTAAGCAATATCTGCAGAACATCATTCTATTTCTACAGTAACGTGCACTGCCACACAATATGCTGGCATCTTTCTCTATTTGTTTTCTTGGATTTATGTTTAGCATAGTGCAAATACCTAGAAATTATGGGATTGTTTGCATATTGAGATCATAGTGTATGATGGCAGAGCCAGAGTTTATTAAATACGGTACGCTTTCTTTTCTCTGACAGGTAGTAAGCAACAAAGGAGAAACACATATAACAACATCACAAGGCTGTAGCTTAATATGAGAATATATATATCCTTTATCTTTTCATGCCCTTCCTCTGACTGAAAAGAAGACAGGCTTGATTTGCACTACTGCGGCACTTGGCAGGGAACTTTATTTGTCTTGGACGATGATCGTAAAATATGGAGACTAAAGGACTCTTTTGATTATTCCTTTTGTATAATTAATGATTCCAATTTCACATGATTAGAGTTGACTATAAAACTCAGCATAATGACCATCTGACATGTGGAACTGTATAAAATAGATGTTCAAAGTCTTAGAAAAATTCTTCTTTATGTTATGCTACAAACCTTTTCAGTAACAGTCACTTCTGATTATTCGTTCCACTCTCATCGTTTTTGGCAGAGCATGTGGATTTGTTTGCAGCCTACAATGAAGTTTTGCATTGCAGTCATTAAGATGATTCAGTATTGATCAATGACTGTATTTTGTAGGCTAAAAAAGGTTACAAAAGATCAAACGATTCTACCTAAAAAGCTTTTTGAACCGAGTCATTTTACTGGCTATAGCAGAACGCTGGGAGTCTTTGTATACCTGGCTCTATTATTCACACAGTGCTTGATAACATTCAAGTTACTTACACTATTCATGCTTTGGTTTTACTATTTTATAAGTCAAAATGTAAAAACCTACACCTACTTCACAGCAAAAGGCATTAAAAGCTCGTAAGAAATGGGATCTTCTGTGTATGTTAAGTCTACTGATATTTTCCGAAGTAACACAACCTCAATGATCTTGGTTGATCTAGACGAGGAGAGAAATAGGGTTGGATTTAAACATCAGTCGGCTAAAGAAACTTAGAAGCCTTTAAGTGAGATCAATGCATGAATGCTTGCATTATACTTCCTGTAATTTGAGTTAGACTGCTCAGGCATAGTAGGTCAGACCAACTGGCCCTTATCTCCAAGAGTGACCAACAACATGTATGTGGAGAAGAACATCAGAATACGATGAGTGTATAGCGATTCTTTCCTAAGACATTATTGTGTCCTCCAGTGACTTGAAAGTTGCTTAGCCAAGGGGTGGGGTGGGGGGCTATGTGTTTGTTTAAACTCTCTTGATTAGGTTTTTTTTCTCGGTGAATTTTTAAGTAGCCTTTTTTGAATCACATAAATTTTTAGCATGCACAATATCCTGTGGCTGAAGGGGAAGGAGGGAAGGGACCTTTATTGATAGCCATTTATGAATAACTTTAACATATTCCATCACAAATCCTTATCTCCGTTGGTGACTACCTCCATCTCTTCACTGTTAAAAACAATTTTTATTTTGCTTATTGTTTCCTATAATTTTAAACAGCTACTTAGACATGTGAATACATTTCTTCATATACCATGTTATCTTATTTTTCCTAAGTTCTACAGAGGATCTCACTTGAGAACCTTTCAGACAATATTCCCTTGATCTCCCTATTTACAAGTCTGGCAACACAAATTCCTCAGGCTTCCATTCAACCTCTGAAAAATGCAGCACTGTCTTTTTTACATACCTGTCGCAATTGAGTAGTTTGGATTGCTTAAAGAATCACCGTCACAGGTATTAGCAAACATGATTTAACAGGAATTTATAAAAAGCGCAACTTTACAAAGTTCGATGGCAAGGTTCGCTATGTTACTTGATACGTGGGTGAAGTGTACAAAGAAAAATCAAGTTAGAATCAAACTAGAATGTTTTATATAGAGACTGAAAACATAAAACAGTAAGGGAGAAACGTACAAACTACAATTGAGTTAAAATTTATTTTTAATGATTTGTACAAAGATGAGGGGTGCAGAAAGGTAGGGGAGATCCTCCCATTGAGTCAGGAGGTTCAGAGAAGACCCCCTTGCTTTCTAAACTCCTGTTGGAGCTTAGGTGCAGCTGGATCTGCTCCTAGTCCCAGACTTGGGCAAAGGTTTATGTCTAAGGGATTATGTGTGTAGCAGCGGTCTGAAGTTCATTTACAGTTTGAGGTAAATGACAAGATTTAGTAACACTTAATCACTGATTAATTTAACATTTACAAAGCGATTCAATAGAATATACCTAGGTGAATTCACACATGCGTGCAGACAGATACAAAGCAATATATATCTGTACCACCACAATACCATATGATAATGAAAGCTATTTAATCATGCAAGTTGGTCTGTGAAATCCTAAGGTCTGCCCTTCTGCCACAGACAGCTGGAGATTGATCACTACTGAAATCCTAGATCTTTGTCATCTTCTATCTTCTCAGATGCAAATCATATGAGTACGAAAACCGACACTTCAAGCCAAAGAGAAAAATTACACATATATCTCCTTAGTGTTTTTAACTACCAGACTTCCAGGCTACCAGGCTTTCCATTTAACACCAAAGTACATGGTCATTAGTGATGAAAAACACTTTGTAAATTAAATTCCACTACACAGATTTACTTTAAATACTCAAGAGATTCATTGAAAACAGATGATTTGCACCTGACTGAAATCTACCAACTGGCAGGTAACTTAAAAACAAAGAAAGTTTACTGCAACTCAGCAGGACTTTCTTCATTTATGTTTATAGGAGTGCTTTAGTTTTACAGCAATCTTCACAATGTTCTAGCAAGTAGTTCCAGCAATATTCTGTAAAAAAAAAAAAGCTTCAGAAGCATACCGCTTGCTTCTCAATAAAACTTCACTTTTAAATTCCTTCTAATTGCCCATTGTTGGGAAAAAGTTCATGGGACCACAGAATTTCAGATTAGTGAGGATTAACAACGATGCACCATACTAACCAAAAAGCAAATCTAATTACTAACTTCGACTAACACAAAACTAATAACTAACTTCAATTCCCACTATTTGCTTTGTAGGTTCTAAGCATTCGATATATCTCAGATGTTTCTCTCCATATCCTCCCACTCCCTCTGTCACATTATGTCTCCTGAAAACTGCAAGGCTAAGGGAAAAGAGGCAATGTGAGAAAACTATATATAAATGTTTAATCATTACTGATGAATCTGCTGTTCAGCTTTTTTGAAACATACTGATGAGAGAATGATGATCATTTTATTCTAACAAATTTTAAGCCAACCCATCATCTGAATTGCTCATTCACCTCTTTTGACAGATAAGTGATGAGTTCTATGTCAGAAGTGAAATCTCTCTCTTAAGCTTCTTCAAATCAACAGGAAGACTGCAAATTCAGCCTTCACTGTTCTCATATGCATTGCTCTGTTCAGCATTTTCTCTTTAGCTATTATTGTTATTATTAAATAGTTATACAAGATTTCTTATCATGAGACCAGTCTTTTATCTTTTCCATTAAGGCTGCTGCTGAACACTTCAGCACACTATATGCTCTGGCACGTCTACAGTTTCACCATTATTTCAAGGCAAAATATATGACAATGCATTACAGAATTAGGCAAGGCTTCTTATTATAGACCCTACTTGATCAATAAATTAAGAATTTTTAAAAAAATCCCACATGGATTGCTGAGGTTCAGAAGCTTTACATGAAATCAGACACAAGCTGTTGTATTCACCCAGAGTAAGACGGGCATGGATTGGCTCTTACTAGACTGCTAGCTTGGAATATTCTTTCTTTCCAGAAATTTTCTACCACACAGAATTCCTGCCTTCTCAGGGAAAGAAAACAGACGTGCCGCACCTGTCACAGAAAAAGTAGCATAAGGTACCCTTTTAGGTGATTCTGTCCTGCAGCCTCCACACAAAGCTTTTTGAGAAACAGACACAGCGCAGCCTTTTATCTTTCTAAAATGAGTGTCATTTGCCAGCCCAAATTCATGCTTTCCTTCAGACACTTCAGCTGTTGAAAATTCCTATAATACTAGCAAGCTTCACACATCCTACCTGGCATAGTTAAGTATTTGTTCCTTCCAAAATGACCTTTTCCCATTTATTTAGTTTTTGTCTAGTGGTTGTGGGGAAGATCAGTTCATCTTTAAAGTATCTGGTCAGCCATGCATGGAAAGCAATAGTCCTGCCTAACCACAACAGCTTAAGCCGTGAAGCATGAGCTCTTTCTGCCTTTCTATTTAGTATGTATAACTACAAATGCTAACACAAGTCATAAAATTAATCAACCTTTTTTATGACTTGTTGTATTGTATTCCTCTTCCACAATAACTTTCCAAAAGCAATAAACAAGTGATACAGCACATATGTGATAGTACAATGGTTGCCCTTAAAATTTGCTTTTACTGTTATCATCACTGCATTTAGCACAGGATACAGTGGCTAACTTAATTTGCCTCCCCCCTTCCAAGACCACTGCTTCAAATCAATTCATTTAAAGAGGCGTTATAATAAAATATACCATTTTTTCTGCATTTTTTTTCTGGTGAAAGATAGACTAGTACGACACAAAAATCAAGACAGAATTACTGTTTAAACATGCATCCCAGCTAGAATATTATCTGGAAGGTGTTCCTTCCTTCATTGAAACACTGTGCAGGATCTTTGCTGGAAGACTGTATTCTCACTTTATTCCTCCACATCAGCAATAAGTTTGTTCAAGAAATAATCTGTATGACTTTGCTAATGGCATTCTCTCTGAAGGGATACTCTGAATGCATTCTTTCATTACATCTAGCACTACTCAAGGTATTTTGTTCTTATCATGATGACCGTTCTCCTGGTGAAACTTGGGAGGAAAAGGTGCCTGAAGGTTCAGACAACAATACACTGTTTATTCTATAACAGATACAAATTAAAGAACACAGAAAGACACATCACTGTTTAGAATTATAATATTATTATGCCAGAGGCAGAAAAAAGACACAGAATAACTTTAATACCGATACTGGTGCCTTAATGTTAAAATCACATTCTTAATAGTACAACAAGACCTAACAAACCGTACTGCAGCACTAACAAAGTCTCCCTAGTGATGGTATCTAAACAGAGGGTTTTTAAATCAATATTAAAAATTAGAGCTTAATGCCCTATACTAAGAGACTTTTTTTTTTTTTTTTTTTTTTTTTTTTTAAACCCAAAACTTCCATCTATCAGATTTTGGGAGTGTAATTTTTAGATTGTTCATAGTCTCTCCTAGAAAGCAGCTAAGGAAAACATACTCATAATCAGCTAAACCTCTTAGTTATATACAGTTATAGAAAATGGATTTAGAGTCCTTGAAGAAGATTTCATAGTTTGAAGGAAAGATTACTTAAAAAGCATTACCTGTAGCTGGCAGTTGGAGGGGAATACACCTATCTTTTTGGACAGTGTCCTCAGGTAAGGAAACGAGTTTTTTGGCAAGCACTGTAGAAATTGGTTGTACTAACAGTGTTGTGAGGTTCGGTCGATTTTGTCTGTAGCTTCCCTCTTAAACAAAAGAAAGAAAACAGCAATTTAGTAAATGAGAATTAGAAGATTTCTCTTCTGCATAAACCAAACAAAAAAAGCAAATGTCTACAATACAGCTTAAAACAACCGATTTAGATAAGCAGCCATTATTTTGTACTAAAATTACTGAAAAAAAAAAAAAAAATCCCTTCAAGAACACGTGCCACAAAAATACATGTATATATTATAGTATTTGGGGAATAGTTCCACAAGAAAAAAAACTGTCAAAGAGTCCAAGCAGACATTGGATTGTATGTGACTTAAACACAACAAATGAAGTTTCTGTGTAGTTAAAGGAATCGGTGAAGAATAGGATTACTGATCAGCAATAACTTACAAATTCAAATAAGCCTTACAGGGAAGAGCAGACATTTAAACAATCTGAAATCATGTGTAAGTATCTGTCTGCACTGAATGACGCTACTACTGATAAGGCTGTTTGTTTTGCTAGGGATGCCAAAATGTTTAAATTCTACAGAAGTTGTCCTTAGCACTTAGCACTAAAACTGTTCAAGGGGCGAGCTATCACACGAACAAGGTTTTGTGAGAACTTTGACAAGAAACACACCACAGAGGATGCACGTTGATGATATACTGGCAACTTGATGAGACGTGCTTCCCTGCATATACCAAAAAGCCTGAAAATTTGTATGTATACCTTCCTCTTTTAAAGAATATAATCTGATTATCTCATTGACTCAAAGTGAGTTCAATGCAGCTAAACTGACTATAATTTATTTTATAAATGCAGGTGAGTTTCTGTGATGGAAGGTTGAAGGCTCACCTGAAGGAGGTCTGGAATAAGAGCGTACTAAACAGACACATCAAGTGGAGGAAGGTACGGGTCAGAAAGCATCGGAATACTTCATTTACAGCTTTAAGATCTTAAGAAGCCACAGCACAAACCTCACGGTATCAGCAGATTCTCTCAGCATATTTTAAAATCTCCCTTTAACTGAAAAAATGTGAGTTTCCATACACACGATTGTCCAACACACAAGTGTCGGAAGGTTTCTGATGAGATGAGATATTTTGGGAGACCAACTGACAGAACTGGAAAAAAAAAGCAAACTCTACACATGGAAATGCTCTGAAGCACTTCAGGACAAAATGCTCATCTGATTTTTCTCAACTATTTCAGCTGGCCTAATAAAGGCATCATCTCTTCCCACAGAAAGCAAGAATAGTCTTGCAGACGAAAAACCCAGCATGGAAAAGGAGGGGAGGTTCATAGCACAGGGCAGAAAACAGCTCTAGAACAACCTGCAAAAATCTAAAAGCCTTCCAATATACCTGCCCATACTGAATCATTTCCAAACTTCCAACTAGAGACTCAGAATACAAGGCCTCTCTCCGAGACGTGTGCGAAACAAACACCACACTTTCTGTTGACGTGGAGCTCTTTACAAACAGAAGGCATCCTTTACACCCTGTGTGACTACAGTCACAAAGGGAAGAAGCTATCAGAAATCAGCAGCACATATTCTAATAAATTTCTATAAAATTACTATCAGGAGCATTGTTACTGAACCACAATATAAAAAATCCACACACATCCTCCTTTTTTTAAATTTGTTTTTTGTGCTAGAAGCTCCTGAGACTTCTTACAGTGTGCCCTTAATCATAATGCAAAAATCAACCAAGGCTATAACATTTAATTAGGGGAAAAAAAAAAAAGTGTTGTTCAGCTTTAATACACAGTGGAAGTGTTACCAGTGTTCACTCTGAAAGATTCAGACAAATTTTTAAGTAGCAAGGTGAAACTGGTTCAGATTTAGAAAAAGTTTTGTCTTATCAAAGTTGGGCAGGGTTGAAAAATCTCTCAAAGTTGTTACTTCAGAAAATTGATGGTAAAATCAGTTTGCTCAAGCTTTGAGAGTCTGTTTCTGGAATCAAAAGAATCATAAAATATCCATCAGAGATGTGTAACTGAGACATTATTTTCTGTCTGCTGTTTGTCAATCTACAGACTGTATTACAGGAGAAATGAAGCTCAAAACGTTGCAGATGAAAAGCTTCTCTCCTTTCTCCATTTACCCATACCTTGAGCTTCACACCTGAATAAACTGTGAAAGATACACTTTCGAGAACAACCTAGAGGAGAAAACCTCCCATGTTTAAAAATGAATCATTTCACAATATACGATGGAGTTTGAAGTATGGGACAAAAAAAAAAAAGAAAAAAAAAAGATTTAAAATATAGAAAGGGAGATTTAAGTTATCTGGAAGAAGAACTTTCTAATAGGAGGAATTCATAAAGACTTGGCTAAGCAGGTGGTAAAATCTCTACAACTGAAATCTTTTTAAAGAAAAGATTAAACAAACATCTGTCAGGAATGACATAAATATGGTTGATCCCCTCCCTGAGGGAAGGTGCTAGATTAGATGACCTCTTGACACATTTTCCAGGCCTGATTTCTATACGATTCTCTAGTAACTGAACTTCCTGAACTACTTACAAAAAAGCAGTTTTCTTCTGGAATTAAGATTAAAAAATGCTTTTAGAAAAAAAAAAAGAACTCCTTTCCCTCTGCCAGCCATTTATTAGTTGCCATGAGAGTACCTTGTTTAGGAGACTAAGAAAAGCTATCTGCAGCATGATGAGGATTCAAAAGTGAAAGATTCAAGACAAATCTCCCCAGTAAAACACAGTGCACAGTGAAAAATCTGGAGGTTTCCAGGGCTACTAGCTAAAGCACAATCATTCAGTTTTTAAATACTCATGGGCTTGGTGCTGTTCCAACTGCAAAACAGTGCAGTGCAACTTCATAAAGAAACCAATGTATCGAAAGAACTTTGTGAGATTCTAGCTTGCTCTTTCCCTGCTGGATGCCAAACTTCTTGGAGCACATAGTGCTTTCAGGATCTGTGACCACAACAAAAGCTTTGAGAATAATTTAAATTTGAGATTTTGCTTGTAATGAAATTTAGTTTTATAGCATGAAAATCTTCCAAGAAACAGAATTCCTTCCTCTGTGCAAGTCTAACAATCTAACTGTGCCAGGCCCCAAACCACTATTAATTTAAGAAAGACTCTGGAGAACGTACTGGAATGCAAGAAGAAAAACATCCTAATGAATTATTAAGATAATTTTAGGAGCACAAAAAGAGGCAATCTTTAGAAAGTTTCTGCATAGAAAGTGAGGACTACCTTTCTACTTTTGCAGTTACTGTGTTTTTTGGTTTCTTTTTCAATGCAAACACAAACCTTGAGCATCAGTTTCCATACTGCTCAGTCTGGGATACACACTTGTAACCTAGCATTTCACAGCGTTCTACCACTTAACTTACTGGTATTGGTAACATACTCTGAGACTTCTGAAAAGTTTTTACTGAGAAAATTTAACGGTATTACTTGTGTACCATATGCCACTCAATTCTGGGTTAATGTACAATTGTACCATCGTTTCAATGACTTGTCAAGGCTGAAAAACCAGAGCACATGAAAGAGAAGTTAGTCACAATGTCATACTTCTCTAGTCAAAAGAATATTGCTTCAACCACAGCTTCTTCAGTATTACGCAATTAGGATTTTATTTATTTTTGTCTAAAAAGTTTGTGCTATAGAATCAACTTTCTGTTCATATTTATTTAAATTCCAGATTCAGAGAAAGACTGGACAGAATACTGTATTTCATCGTTATCTGTTTATTAAAGTCACCCTCTGCTGGGATCTGATAAAATAAAAAATTAATAAATAAAACTAAAAAATTTACTGATAAAATTCATTAAAATAATTCCTTCTATGACCCGAAATACTGTTTTAACGACGTCTCCCCAAAATATGGAAAAAAGTATAGTCTGACTGAACACTGAACCGTAATTGTACGTAGCCACATCTTTGACTTTCTGCTGCATTAATAATAGAGCAGTATTAGTTTTGAAATATCTGAAGTGAATGGCTCATTAATTTTTCACCTTAAGCTTAATAGAAATTTGACAAACAGTTTTATGCTGAGAATAGACACTCCAAACAGGACTTCACAGCACACGATGAGAATAAATTAAAGCATAAGAGACAGAATAAAGTGCGTTTGGTTAAATAAGATGATTCTGTCATTCAATTGCCTGAAGTGAACAATCAGTTCAATGCATTTCTGTGAAACAGGTATTCTTCCATTTACGCATTCCCAGCATATCTTCTGCACTGCCCTTTGTCAACACTTGATCTTGTACTAACCATTACAAAACCAAAGATGTA
This sequence comes from Aquila spilogaster, assembly GCA_024606505.1. Lineage (NCBI taxonomy): Eukaryota > Metazoa > Chordata > Aves > Accipitriformes > Accipitridae > Aquila > Aquila spilogaster. Next base: position 9,793,498 of record JANHGO010000002.1, on the reverse strand, counting down.
AAACCTGACACATCATAGACATTTACATTATTTGCACTTTGAACTTGTATACAGCTTCCCCCCCAACTTTGCTGATACGTTCAACAGCTGTTAGGCTTCCACTGCTTCTCATAAAGCTCGTCACGATAATTTCTTTACACTTCCCTGCAAAATCAGTTTATCTGTGGTTTTCCCCACTTACAGCTAACCACACGCCCGGACTGAAAGGGACTGTGCAGTGCCTACTACAGGGAGACTCCACCACCTGATCGGTGGCTCTAGGTACTAAAACCACATCACTACTGTTAATCATAATTCTGCTACGCAGCAGCTATTTTGTTACATCTTCAGCTACAGCTGCTTAAAATACTGTCCCTAATCAGCATTTTTAAGACAGACATGACTCTTCCTATTCAAAAAGCAGCCTTCAATTAAGCCTTCGCACTATCAGTTAATACTGCCAGATAAGGCTTGCACTGTTCACATTGGTGCATTATACATCAAGATTTGAGGGTTTTTTTTGTTGCTGCTGGTTTTGCACATTGCTCTTCCAATGAATAATTCCACAAAGTAACACCTTTTCCTAAGACAAATCTTATTGACTTCATACATACTTTTCAATGGCACTATTAGCATGAGTATAGTCATACTTCGCAGGATTTGGTTCAAGCAAACTCTCAGAATACAGATCCCGTCTAACCTCTGATATAAAATGTACCCATCTGCTACATCTCACAAAGTCACTGACATTTTTTTTCTCCTTCCATAATTCTCTCATTAAACATGCAAAGAAAAATAAACTGATTCTGGCTGTCACTTCTTCCTGTAAATGGATACAGTGAGAATGCTGATCCAGAAAAACTGATGCTGTTCTCCAAGCACTTCTGAACAGGAAATTCTGGGAAAGCCCCACATCCTCTCCAGTGTTTGGAGTTTTAAAGTCAGATACATGTTTTCTGCATATGAAGTCAAACGGACAGGTCTTCCTCCATCTCTCTAAAGTAAAGAAAATGGTACTAATTGCCCTATGGTGCTTAAAATGAAACTCAGAATGGATCTTATTAATGAGAAGGAAAAGACCATAGCCTCAGACTTAGAGAATCTTGAGAGGTATAAGCTAAAAATATCATCAAGGATAAGAAAAATAACTGGTATAGAAAAATGTAACTCAAGAGAAGAGCAGAACCTGAAGCAGATGCCCATGGAGTAGAAGTGGTAACAAGCAGTTCCCTGCTATGTCTTAATTAAGTTCTCTATGAATTATCCACTAGAATTACAGTGTGGAACATACATCAATTTTGAAGTACTTTGCTTCACTAGCCACTGATAGCAATATGGAGGAAGATAAAAACATTTGCTTCTCTTTTGTAAAAAAAGAACTTTGAAATTCTGCAACCAGGCATTTTAACAGCAGCCCCAACTAAGGACTTTCAAAGCAGCTTTATAGGCAATGAAGCAGGAGATGATGAACTGTTCTGCCAATTACAACAGCATTGTGGCAGCTTGCGTTTCAGGATGCATGATTCACACATGGACAAGGGATGCTTAGAACTATGTACTGATTTGAGATATGGGTGAGAAAGATGGCCGTGCCTATAAAAGATTTACACACATTTACAGAAAATACAGAACTTAAAGGCAGCGAGGATCACCTAGAAGGAAAATAAGTTACTGAGAGTACTCAGAAAGTATCTGAAAAACATTTTCAAATTTTAATTTGCATTGGTGATGGATAAAGAGACTTCTTTAAAAACACTTTTTAAAAAATTCCACATTCTCATGATGTCAAGAGTTAACAAAAAGCGTTTCGAAGAAAAACAAAGATATCACACCACCTGTGATCAACTCCCAAGAGTTAACAAGACCATACATTCAGTGATACATACAAAAATACATAACACTATAGAGATATTGTTTTGCTTTACAAAGTATATCTGCTGTATTCTCTTTACATCACATTTTATCAATGGAGTGGATGCAAATATGGGTACATATTACCCAAGACTGTATCTTTAAACAGTTTTCTGTTGTCCCTAAAGATAAAACTAGAAATTCCATAGCTGATATGAGAATATACTTCTAGAACTGTCATCTTTTTCCCTCCCTCTCAAGGAAATGTGCTTAACCAATATGAAGGAGAAAAAAATGTCACTCCCCTGTCTCTTAGTGCAAATCTCTCTTGTCTTAATGCCTACTTAATGTACTTTAAAAATACTGTCAGTTTTGTTTCTTTTTAAGATAAATAGAATAAAAAGCAACACATTTATTTTGTAAAAGCAAAACTACTTTGACATACTGACGTAAAAACATCTCATTAATCCCCCATGCCCTTTTAAAATACTTAATAAAATGGCAAGAATAAAAAACAAAACAAAACAAAAAGCTTTTCACAATACTCTCACCATTTTGAATGCCCCTTTCCACTTAGCTTGTTATAGTAGCTAATCATTCAAACGACATAGAAGTGGCCAAAATAGAGCAAGATTACTTAACGCTTCTACACCAATTGACATGGAAGTAAAATTTTTCCTTTTTGTGTATCCTACAATTGTGTAACCACTAAGTCATAAAAAGGAAAGAACAATTCTTCCACATATTACCAATAACTAAAACATATTCTTATGTCCTAGTAACAATGGAATATAACAGGGGAGAAAGGATAAGGTACTTCTCAGTTCTTCATGTGTTAGCAAATGCTTGTCTTGCTACTGAACTGAAAGAAACTCTCCACTGACAGAGAGTAGTTTGGGCCATGTGACATACAAATTATTAGTGATGGTAAATATTCAAAAGGGTTGACAGAAGTTGTATGGGGTACCAGACAAAAAATAAATAGCCCTCAATACCTTAAAAATAAGCTTATTAAAAAATCCAATAATCATAGATTTCAGTTTCTGCATAATTTGTTCTTTGCATGCGTGCTGAATTCAAATCAGTGTCTTCAAAACTTCTGTGTTTAATTTTGGATCCTATCTGAGGTGTTCTTAATACTGAAACATCTGCTTAGCATCTTCTACCTTCATTAAATTTAAGAACACAGGTACTTCACACTGTAAGGGTGTCTGTGGGAAAATAATCAGTGCCAAAAACATTGGAAACACTCAAAGACATTAGCCACGTAAAAAATTGACCACTAACTGCTGCAACCATGTTATCTGACTCTTAAATTGGGTAATAAGTACCATTAACGACTGCAAAAATAAATACCACAATTCTTACTTAAACTTGAAATCTTTGCACCAAATTAGTGATTCAAACATAGCATAATAAAATAATTCTACAACAAATCTATTGTTAACTGATATTTTGTATTTTCCTAAAATAGTAGAGGTATCAACCAAATGGAATTCAGCAAAAGTGCTTGAAGTGATTGCTCTGATGTTCAGAATTACTGCATAATCCAAAATATTAAGTATCAGACATATACTTGGACTTTTTAAATCTTTCTCTTAAACTACTTCATGAATCCTATATTGGCAAGTCTATGTTTGAAATGTACCCTATTTGTTGCTCCCAGAAAATGTGTTTCCCAGACTATTAACTATATGATGTTCTTGAACTAGAATTCAGAAGGAAGTGTGTATGTACGTGTGTGTGCATGAGGGAACACAAATCAAACTGATGTACTAAGCTTGACAGAGGTGGCTTTTAAAACTGAAATATTATAGAACATTTTGAATTCAAGTGCCAAACACATTATGGAATTTTTTATCAGTTTCATTGAAAAAATACACTGTGGTTTCTGTCTGAGAGCTACTTGGGTCTGTCCCATCTGTCTATATACCCTGGGTCAAGCACAGCCCTAGCTCAAGTTTACTCCCTTGACTGTGGTTGTGCTACTGATGAATTTGGCCTGCTGTGTTGAAACGAACACAAAAAACATCATTGGATCCCACATTCTGCTACTGCAAGGTTGGATCATTCCCTTAAATATTTGTTGAAAGCAAGAATTTTGAAAACATCAGATTATATAAGCGTAAGGTACTACGTAAGTGACATGAAACCCATTCCAGACTTCATATTTTATAATATAGTTCATAGACACATACTTAGTCTTGAACATAAGCACTTTACATTTGCTTCCACAATGCTTTTTTTCCTCCAAGGTAAGTAAATGACGTTTCTTTTAAAAAAGAAAGTTATAATACTCAGATTTTATAACTGCCTTTTCCAATCTGCAGTGCCATATTCCAGTCAGACCTTACATAGTTTCTGATACTGGTTTCCTTTTCCTGTCTGGTAGCAGCCCACACTGAGAAAAACAGCAAAGATGATAATGCAGCAGCCCTCCTAATCTGAGTGGGCAAGCAGCTTTTCTTTAGCTTATGTATAGTTATAGTAATTGGCTGGTTATTATCTCTCCCATGCTTTTTGAAGAACATGCAAGAATGAGAATAGGGAATAACGTATTGGTCAGTTCACTTTATGGTTGCCCAGCAGAATCAAAGATTTCTCTCCCTCCTGCAAAAGGATCCCGGTAGCCACCAAGCATGGGTATCCTGCTCAATAGTGGGACCATTAAGTCACACCAGCAGATAAGGCACAAAGCACCTCCTGCATGAATTATGTTTCCTATTAACCACTTCAAGAAATAAGCAACTTCGGGCACATTCAAGAGTTAATGAGCTGGTCTTACAGCTTGTTCCTTCATGAAATAAACCTTGGTTTTCTACACTGGTGATGGCCACTGTAGACGAAACAAACCAGAAACATGGAAATGAGACACTGATACAGATTTCCTTCCCTTCAGTGATGATCAAGACTACAAACAGCAAAATAACTGTCTTGCTTTAGGTGAAATATGTTTGCAGCAGCCAGAATATACATCAGGTTACATATGCCATCATTGTTCTGGTTACAAACAACCATGGAGTCCTATTTACCCAAAATAATGAGATTTATTGTTATTAAAAATAATAAAAGCCCTGTAACACTCTACAAGGAATGGAATGGAAATAGAAAATCTCTAAGAAAACACTGAAAGTGACAGGTTTAGGATACCAATTATTTTGTTTATGGCATGTAGTGAACACTGCAATGACTCAGAATCACGTGCTGTGTGTATATATTTGGTGGACAACATGAAATAAAATTGCATATGTTATCTGTGGTACACTATGCTTTTCTTACAAAAATATCTCTCTCTGATTCATTCTTCCATATTTGTTTGAAATCATGGAAAGTCACATGTTCAGTTTGATGACTTATGGGGTCATCCAAGGGTTTGAAGTCTCCCCCTTTTCCCACAGCTTGTTACTTATTCCTCTCCCTACACTGCAGTGCCATTATTTGTGCCGGCACAATTGTTTCAGTGGCCATACCATGAACCAGATCAGCAAACTTTAAGTTCTTTAAAGCTAGATCAGTTCCCCAACCCATATCACAGCAGTGCTCTTAACAGATAAATCAGCAGAGTACGAGGTAAGTTGGGGCGAGGAGGTAGATGGGGCGGCAGGAATTCCTCCAGTTCCTCCCAAAGCCTTGTATTGTCTAACCACAATTACACAGGATACTTTTGTCCTCTGCAACACAAAGTGACTGCTCCTTGGCACAGAACAACACTTAAATATGCACATAAATTGAAAAACTACTTACAGTTTCAAACAAACACACACACACACAACAACTTTATAGTTTCCATTTTCTCTAGGGTTCTTATTTTTTAAAAAAACAGCTTGTGTTTTGATTTGTAAGGGAGCACCACCTCACCTTACATTTTAAAAATCAGAGCCAGATAATACAATCCTCACATAGGAGGAAAAAAAAAAAAAGTTAGTGTGCTAGGGTCTGGTTTATAAAAGAACTAACTGGTAAATCTATGATAACCATGCAATAGCTGAGTAATGACTGATCGGAAATGAGACGTTAATTACAGGTCAGATCCTAATGGACAGATGCCTGCATACACAGAACTACGTAATCAGAATCAAAAGCAACAAGAATCCCCTTGTCAGCCCAAGGACTATTATAAATACTGAATCACAGCACATAGATTGACTCAGCCTTCTGCATATATTTTTGGTTCCTTCCTGCCAGCATTGTGGCAAACCAACAGTATGTCTTCACTGTCTATCCATATGTAAAAAATGCTGGTTTACATATGCTCTGTTGAGTCAGACCTCAAGAATGATTACTGTTGATATTTTGGAACATTTCTGCAGTGGTGTATGAGGTGCTATTATTCTGTGCGAATACTCTGATTTAAAGCAGCAATTCTATGCATGCTACATTCTGGTATTAAGGTACACATTTAGGGTTTTTCTTTTTTTTTCCCCCTCCTTTTTGTCTCTATACTGTGTTAATGAATGTCAAATCAGGATGGCCTAGACTGCATTCTCTTCTCATTCTGCATAGCTCTGTAGCTCCCCCTTGCCACATTTGTTTTCTTATCAGCAAAATATTTGTAAGTTCTTGATTCATAACTGTATATATTAGCATTTCACTCGTAAAAAAAAAAACCAAACCAAACCAAAACAAAACAAACCGAAAAAACCCCGAAAAACCAATCCCTTACTTTCTCTTTTGACTGCCATCTGTTAAGCTTCTCCTCAGAGAAATTAGCAAGTTTCCATATTGGATCTCTGAACTACAAATATGCCATCATCTGCAAAACTTATGAAAATAATCCCCATTGGAAAAGATAATAGTCTCATATAAAATTACCAGAAAAGACTGAAACATAAACAGAGGGCATTGTCCAGATATTATATGAAGGTGGCTCGTGGCCCCTAAACAAATGGAGCAGTCTGGATAATGTCAGAAGTACAGAATAGTTGAGCCTGGAAGAGACATGCAGAGATTGTTCAAGGACAAGCCGCCAGCTCAAAGCAGAGTCAACTAGAGCAGGTTGCCCAGGACGTTGCCCAGTTGGC
>JANHGO010000002.1:9773353-9786026 GCA_024606505.1 Aquila spilogaster | reverse complement strand
CGTTGCCTTTCCCTTTGTTGAACTTCATGAGATTCTGGCAGGCCACTCCTCCAGGTTGTTGAGGTCCCTCTGAATGGCAGCACAGCGATCTGGTGTGCTGAGCTGCATGCAGAACAGCAACTGTAAAGCCTCAAATTGGTGCGTTGCCTCTTCTGAATTCGAGATAAACCAAGCAAGAAGTGGTTTGGAATGGTTGCTAATCAGTGATGGCAGACCCTAACTCCACACACAGCAAACGGAAGAGGTAGAAATAGGGATGCACTGGTAATTGTATACTCTGGACTATTAATCCTTAAGCTATCAGGGACACAGCTGTCTGAATCAAGTGTCTCCCTAAGATGATGCAAAGCATTGCAGTCAAAAGCACTTATTTTATCCATCTGAAGTACCAATACAATTTCTAACTCATAACTTAGGCCTTACACATAATAGCTGGATTTAAAAAACCACTCTGTATCTAAAAACATAACATTTGGGGAATTTGAGATAGCCAGGGAGTCAGATACAAACTAGTGCTGGTTTGTTGGTTTTTATCGTGTCAAAACAATTCATTGGTAAATATTAGTGCCCAGCTAATAGTCTCCTATTATGCTGTAATAAGCATCCCTGATGTGCTACAACTTTGTTAAAACTTTTTTTTTGGCATTACAGGATAACTCAAGAAAACAGTTTAAAACCAAGAAAGCCTCTAACATTCTGTCTGAAAATGATACAAAATTAATACGCTTTTTCTGTTTTAGCAGGGTTAATTGTAACATCAAAATAATAGGGAAGTTGCAGTGTTAATTTTACTAGTATCATCTTAATGTCAAAAAATTTCTAATAATGCATGCCTATTAACTGAAAGTATATTAATGCCATTCAACATTGTTTTAGTGGAGCATGCCATTGGAAATGCAGTGATGCTCATTTTCAAGTTAAATTCCTACTATATGCATCAAAGACATAGGAGCAGTTGAAAAAAACCCATCTCTATCTGGTTGCACCTTGCTCTAAAGGGCTTGCATTCAAATTAAAAGAAGTATACTTAAATACAGAGGAGAAGAATCAGTGTTTTTAAAAAGCCAGATTGCAATGGAAGTTTTCCAAGTTCTGAGTTCATCTTTAATTTATTAATCTTTCACCTGCAAGATTAGATATAGTACATATATTTGATCATGTACCAGTAATAATTTGATTACAATTACTGAAGAAAAAAAATATCCCGGCAAGTCAAACTCAAATGACAGTTTTCTAGAATGAAGATATAGGTGTTCTCAAGATCCTTAATCAATCCTGTTTATAGTACAGAGTGGAGAAAGAGCTACGCTCTGAAAATCCTAAAATTCTGAATCTATGGAAAACCTTATAACATGCATTGGTTCACTTGGATTACAGAACAGAGACATATAAACTATAATCTATTTGCAGCGCTCCTCAGAGATATAAACACTGGTATTTAATTTACTTAATTACTTGCTTATGTATTTGCAATGTTTTATTATGTTCATGCTGACTACTGTAACTGCTGTATTCAGCTTCAGAAGGCTATTACAAACACCCATGAGAACTGGATTTTATTTTGCGCACAAGAGCACACCGTATGTGAATATTCATTCATTCAATGCTCTGAATGGAGTCCTTGGCCCTAAATGATTCCTGAAGCACCTCTTGTAAGAAGCTTTGTGTCCTCACTGAGGTAACGTACACAACTGAGCTTGTGTTACTGGAGATGGGCATGCAAAATAAATCATTTTGTTGAAATAACAGAGTTGAGGAGCTAGTCAATGTTTAGGCTAAACACCCTGAAATTCAAGGACAATTTGAGTTAGGAAGATCAGAAGCAAAGAAAATTTGAAACAAAAAAGAAAACGAGGCAATACTTAAAAAAAAAAATTCTTGTTAAAGAAGAGTAGAACAGCAGCATTGTTTCAGAATATTATATTTAAGGTCATGTTTTAAATTGTAAGTCAGTGATAAACACAAATTCCTACATAAATTTTTTGAAAAATGCTACTTAGGATTATTTTTCAAAGTAAATACTTTTCACAAAGTAAATTGTTTTCACAAGCTGAAACTGCAATGGACCAGACTGTCTACTGTAAAACCACGCAGGTCCATGGAAGAAACTTTAATCAAACTATCGGCAAAAACTGTACCAAGAAGAGAAGCTCTTTATGCTATAGGTCAGTATCAAGCACAACATTCCTTATTTCATTTTTTCATCAATGTTACAGATATTTGCAATGGTGGTATCTTGAAAACTTCATAAATGTGGGCGGTACTAATAAACATTCTCCCTTTCAGTGGCTTACTGTTAAAATTTATTCTCCTGTGATATCTCCAAGGACTATCCCTGTCTCTGAAGACGGGACCTCAAGGTTTCCAAAGATCCACAGCATCCACATCTATCAAGAAGACTCTTGAAATGCCTGAAGTTAGATATACAAAAACACACATGTATTCTAAAAGTACTTAGGACTCAGAACTCTTGTGTGTCTGGATCTTACAGTAAAATCTCCTCACACAGGCTTCTAGTTTAATAACAAAGACAGTGTGATGGCACAGCTACCTAAATAAGACTTTATTATGGCCTACAAATGCATGCACGTGCGCGCACCCCCCCCCCCCCCCCACAAACCCCATGCCACATGAACTAGAGCTGCCATTGACAGTGACTGCTCCAGAACTAGAAGCAGCATAGTCATGTTTCTGGAGAGCATAGTCTGGGCAAATAAATCTTACCTATAAGTAGAGTTAACAAGCTCTGACATGCTGTTGTACTAACACGAGCTTCACCCAGGATTTTTTCAGTGGGAAAGACACAGCATTACTCTCCCACATTACTTAATCATTATTGTGAAGTTCATTCAGCACTTACTTCAAAATATGTTTGATAATCCAACACTCAATGTTGCCTCTATTCTGATTCTACTACTTTACTGTCACAATTCAGTTCCACGGATTTTTTGCCTGAAGTTACACAACGTTGCACAAAGCTGGTAAGCTATCACCACAACTTTACAGTAGATAATAGATGCTCTTGACTCCATCATATTGATAGGCAAAAGCACAAACAAATATACAAAAATATGGTTCACTGGAAGAAATGAAGAAATACAAATAAAAAGAACACATGGACTATTATAACACCATGGGTTAAAGCAGTTATTTTCATAAAAGGAATGTGTCACAAGTAATCATCACTTCCATGTTATTTCATCTCCTTCTCAGTACTGGTAGAAATAAATAGATGCCACATTTGTAAATTCCATTGGCACTGTTCCATTAAAGTGACACTTGATGTATTATGTGATTGCCTCTACAATATGTAACATCATTTTTTATTGTCACAGGTACTGTATTTCATGCAAGTGTGCAAACTAGCATTTGAAGTTTTATAATAAACTATTTCCTGCCAATAGTGTTGTAACAAAGTTGCAATTTGTGCCTCAAGTATCTGTTTTCTGCTCAGAAAAAATATCTGTAGCCACTCAGAGATCAAATATTATTTTCCCATGTACTTGCTGCAGAGCACACATTTCATTCTCAAACATGGTATGCTGTATGAGAGCACTTAAGTCAGTGAGACAGAGCTGACTGAACAGTTCAGTTGTCCATCACTGTTCATTATAAGGCCAAAATTCAAGTATTCCTTAACATGATTTCAGGTTACCAATTCATAATTTCATTTTACTGCCTGCAGTTCAACTGGCGTAAACAAGTCTAATATTTAAGTAATAACAGATCAGAGGGCAAAAATACTACTTTAGTCTGTAGAGAGCACTGATCTTTTTCATTGTGCTTTTACTTCATGTGTGGCTTTTGCACGAACATCAGTACTATAATTATGTGGAAAAGATATTAAATGCTGTGAAACAAGCAAAAAATTACTATGTGAAAAAGCACAAGCTATTACTTTTGTTACGATTCTATTTTAACTAAAATTAAATTTTATTCAATTTTGGTTTAATCTGGTTAAGCAATTCTAAGTCCTGTTAACCTCTAAAAATGAACTGAAAATGTAGCTCAGGACTAAGAATGGAGAGGGCATATGAAAGATGTTCCATTACTTTCTTGACAGTCACAGTCATCTCACTCATCAGTGCTGAGTACATAGTCACAAAGCCAGCCGCTGAGGACATGCTAAATATATTTTAGTTAAGTAGATGAATATGTGAAAGACTGTGCATTCTGCTTGCACCGATTTGGTAGAAAACACAAAAGTGAAGGAAATACGTCCTTTTTAAAAATCTGACCCCTTAGTTGATTCACTTCTCACAAAAATCCAGTCTTACTTATGAATGGCAGTTGAAAAAGTGGCACTGACTCTTGAGAAGTGTTAAAGGGCTAAGAGAAAACATAGGAAAAGCAAACCTGGAACAATCAATCACCCACATTATTTAATATATTAATATGATTTTGCTACAGGCTAGTATTTATCTTCCTTACAGAATTCTCTTGAATATAATTAGATAGTACATGACCTGTATTGATGAAACTTCAAGTATCTATAAACTTATATAACTTAATCAGAAAATTAGATTTTTGAGTCATGTATGCAAACTTGCTTAAATAATAATTTTCCCATCAGAGCTTATTGAGCAGAATAAGGTATTGCCTTAGATTAATTGGGCTAATTATATTTCCTTTAAAATCTGTTCAATAATTTTCTGTCTCCTACTGTAAGTAAGTAAATATTTCCAATTTTGTTTGTTAACCTCTAGCTTAAGTCCCCAAGAAAAAAAGCCAGAAACAAATCTATTTAAAAGCTAATGAAAAATGGTGTATTTTTCTACCACTGCTTAGAAGTGTACTCATTATGTGTTGGTTCCCTATATTCTGAATAGTGAATTTTAAAATGAAACAATTTTCTTCTGTTCCTGGAAAGTCTTCGTCAACACAATATAAACCTCTACAACCACCCACAAATATGAACTCAATTACTACTGTTTTTTTCTATCCTTAACCTAACTTGAAGTCCTTCATATTGATGTGCTCTTTGGACTCTGCATGCAATTGTATTTTTCAAGCTGTAACTAAAAATGAGTTTTCTTAAGAATATGTATCTCATGTCCAGGGTTGATATTATAAAGTCATTCCATTTAAATCAAAAGCTCCTTAAAATCATCATTGCACTGTTTCTCACAGGTTTTGGAAAAAATGTTTTTTTAAAGAAGTATTGGCCACATTCAGTGTGCATGGAATTTGCTTTAGGTACCTCGGTACCCAAAAGTCTGTGTTTTTCATGAAGTATTTCCAAAGGGACTTCATCAGGCCAAAGAAGGAAATGAACCCATGTCTGTTAAACACTCTTATTCAAACTCTATGCTCAGGGCAGCTCCTGAAAGACATGACTGATGTGAAAGAAATCCTGCATGGAAAGGACAAAGTTTATGCTGAATCCTCCTTAAACCATTTCTTAACCATAAACACACTGAGATACACATATGGTACCTTTTGCGCAAGCTGTTGCAAACCTGTATTTTCCCTACAGGAGAAACTAATTTTATCATGGTCAGATAACTTGACACTTTCAACAATGGCCAACCACCTGAATTAGAGCTGGCAGCCTACAGTTGGAAATTTCCTCAGATCAGAAAAGTAAATAAATAGTCCACTGAATAATCAAGAGACTGAAATAATTCAGACTAATTTTCAAAACTGTGAGTGCCTCTTCAGAGCAACTTTTATAAATATAAACCCCTCATCAGCTTTAGTGTACCTCCATAAAGTTCTACACCAACGATACTGTCATCTGTGGTGCTTCCTGTCTATATACAATTTAAAAAGAATACTGAAAGCTGTATCAGAGGTTTGCTTCAGGCTGACAGATGCAGCCATTCTATATGGAACACCTGCAATTAATAACCTGAAGGTATTTGTTTAAAATGCAAAATACTAGAAACACTCATTCAGAGGCACTGCAGAAACACTGAAGATAATCAAGACCTATTGCATTTTTAAGATACGCACTAAAATTAATTATGAGCTTGATGGCACAATTATTTGGCTTGGATTATGTACAAAGTCAGTCGTGCAATTACAATTGCATTGTTCCGCCCTAAATTTTGACAAAAATATTTCTGATAAACACTGTACACGTATCTTGAAATGGCAAGAGGAAATTAAACTACAACTACAGTATGGATTAGTTCTTGTGACATTAGCGTTCTTCAAATCACTCTGGCACTTCTTTAAAAATGTAGATTTAAAAAAAAATTAAGGATAATACACAATATTATGTTAAGAGTTAAGTCACACTTTGGCTTTGTGAAAAGTAAAGACATTTCTTCTGGGACAAGTACTTGACATGGCACAAGTTCTGAGAAGCTTCTTGTCAAATCATTGGTTGATAAAATTACTCTAGTTACCTCAACTTAGTAATTATTGGTAACTCAGTATACAAGTCATAAGTTTAATCAAACTCTAAAGCAATACGATTACGATAAAATTTCTTACAGCTACCAACAATGATCTATGTGTGCTAAGAGTAAAGCTATGCCAACTTGCACTGGAATACCACTTTACTTGACCCACCCATAATTATGCCAGTGATTTAAAGAACATAAAGTTAAAGTGATAACAGAAAAAAATGCAACTGCAAACTTTTCAATTTTCCTCAAAATACGCAAGAGATTGAATTCAGTAAAGCAACCTTGCAAATCCCAAATTCAACAACAAGCAATATGTATCTATTTACTGCTCTGCTCAGGTTCATTACGTGTAAGTGATGTTATTAAAAACTGTAACAAACATGCAGGATTCAGACTAAAAATCCAGAAAAATGCTTAATATGGTCAAATGACTAAATATTTCTCTGTTTGGGATTAATTCAGCAGTTGTGAAATTAATGGCAACCCTCAGCAAGTGCTTTCATGCAGACTCAGACTTCAACCTCTGATTGTTTTCAGATCTTATGACAAAGGGATATAATATTTATTTCACTGCTCATTACTTACTATTGCTAATTATACACTATTATTACTATCAAGAACTTTAAGATCTTTCAAAGGAAAACAGAACAAAATGTTAACAAACTATATTAAAAAATCCTGTACATTTAAGTGTTTACACACAGTAAGATATTTTTTACCACAAGGGTTCTGAAAATCTTTTGCAGTTTTGAATAGACATATCCAGGACAAGACAGGAATTCTGGTACCCATCAATCCAGCACGTCCAGCTTGTAAAGTGAAACAGCACATTCTAACTTCTGAAGTAACCAAACCAACAAAAATTCAGTGGTCATTGAACTACACGGTATGCATTAAAATATATACCAAGCATGATCAAAAGAGAATAGAAAGGCTGACACCAATATAATTTAAAATGCAGGAGAAATCAGATTGGCCAAGGATACCTTCTCTGAAAAGTGGCAAAGAAGGAGATTTACACACATGAGACAAATGTCTCTTCACTAATGGTCAAATATATGTGTATTAATATCAAATCTTAATCACAAATCACAGTGTGGGCATTTGTAGTACCTGACAACTGGAATGTCCCTGCCAAAAAAAAAAAAAAAAAAAAAAAAAAAAAAAAGTGATTCATATATACTCTACAGCAATCTTAACCTTATTCTTGAAAATTAAATGGGGAAAAAACACCCAAAAGCCCAAAAAACCCACAACACCAAACCCCCTCCCCCAGAAACCAACCTCTTCAGTTAAATTACTTATCTTCAGAATGATCCATAAAAAGGCCAGGACAATGTATTTAATCATAATGACTATTTTAAGTAAATAGTACTTTTAAAAGAATGTCAAGAAGCTGATCTATGGATCAGTGACATCAGCAAAGCTGGAAGCTTAAGCTTAACCCAATTCATATGTGCTCTGTTCCTGCCATGGCTATATGACAAAGCTATGTAAGTGAAAAGAGAATCCCAAATGACTTCTGGCAATGTTTTCATCAATAATACTCCAGCAACTAGGGAGCACAGACATCAACAAAACTCTGCATTTAGAATCTAATACTAAGGATTAGGATGCAGCTCACCCATATTCATTTGTAAAGTTCTGGAAAGTGTCTGTAACTATACTTCAGGACACTCAGATAAAGAAATCCGGTACCCCAGGTAAACTGTCACTTTTAGTGAATAAGGATTAGAAATGCATTGTGGGAAGAGGGACTTTTGTATTCCTTGGATCTGTAGCTAGAACCTGTATTAATGTAAATGGATTGTCACACTCTACATTCATATGAATGAGTTCTTAAGTAAAATCCAGAGTTGAGTCAAGCTTAGTTATTTGACAGACTGGCTAATAAAAAACATACTGACAATGGAGACTTTTCTACATATTCATGCCTTTTCCAGTTCAAAGTCTAATCTAAAAGCTCTCTTAAAAGCAATTTATTCAAGCAAAGAGGGGGAAATTGTTGTCAAAGCTTTTACAATGGTAAACATCTGTAGGAACCAAATTCAAGATTTCAAAAGTGGTGCAGGTTTTCAATTCTTTTCACTTCAAAGACAAATCACCCAGACCTACCTTAAATTATCTAATAGTCATCTTCCTCTTTTTTTCAGTTCTGAATGTTTTCAGTTCAGAAGGAACTTTTCTTTAAATAAATAAATAATAATCAGAGATCACTTATATTCTGTAACCTCCCTGTAATATCTAAGGTTTCTTACACATCACTTAAGAAATGCTTTCTTAAGTTGCCTCACAGTAACATTTCTTTCCCTGTTCCTCCCTTTCATAGCGGGAGGCTGGCAAGCCATCAGAGTTTCAACTCAAAGTCTCTCAATAATCCATAGTCCCTTGCTTACTTCAGGAGGACTCAATGGCACATAAATTTAAAGGTAACTATTACTGAGCATCTGACGCCAAACATAAACATTCTGTTATGCATTAAGATAGTTAATCTTTGTTTTCCAGGTACTACTGTACAATGTTGTGTTTCAAGAGCTCTGTAATCTGAGTGTACGTTCACAGTCACAGGATCAGATAATTTACTAGTATAAACTACCACATTTTTACTGCAGTCAATTTACACCTGCTTATGACTGACTGAACAAATATTCATATTAACATTCTTAGGTCAGGATTCTGAAAATGCAACTGGAAGTATAGTGTTTAGCCTGACGTATTTTGAGGAATGCTCATTTTCAAAAAGCATTTTAACCTTCAATGAAATAAGGACTTAAAAAACCAATTTCTGAAAATGATGCTGAATTGTTAATATTATTTCAAAACCTTGAGTTAAGTATCTGTACGTGGTGCTCAGTGTGTAGGTAATTACTCTGAGGTTGACGTACAGACATGGACTTCACTGTACTGTCGAAATAATTAACTCCAGAGAACTATAATACAATGATAAGTACTCTTGGTACTTCCAAAGCCCAACTTCTTCTCAGGTGGTTTTCAAATGGCAGGTTAACTGAGTAAAGTTGGATTTGTTAATTATTTTGCAATACTGTGCATAGTGGTGTATTGGTATTATCTACACTAAGTATACGTGGTTTTTTTAAGCAGGATTTCAAGCAATCAAGTGCTAATCTGCAATACTAAAATGCTATCTCCTACGTTATTTGCGCTTGTTATTAGGATGAATTACAACAATTTTGTTGTGTTCTTTCTATTTTTCCAATGTAATGTTACTGAAACATACAGAACTTGGACAAAATAGAATTTAGTTACACACATCATCATTTTGTGTTCCATGTTTCTTAAAGATCTTCATTGGACAATGTGTTCTAAAGTTCAAGCACTCAGAAGATGCTGAAGTATCCACTCTGCACTTAATTATTAATTACTAGAAAATCTGCTGATACTGAAACTATTTTTTTTGTTCCTAAGAGAAATGAAATAATGTTTCTGAGGTACCAAAATTATTACATACTAATATCCTCACTGCTCCTTTCGTGGTCAAGAGCTGTAATACTTTTTTCATAAATAGGCAGGGTTATTTAATGAATAGTGTACAGATAACAAACAGTTGCAATGGCTAAATGGGAACATGGCAAGGTCAGGTGTTCAAATATATCCCAAGATGACCCAACAATGTTAAACTCTACAGCTGTCCTTCCTAAAGCAAGGGACTGAGTTTATCTTGCACCAGCATAGCACCACCACCAGCTGTAATATAACCCTAACTTGGCAATGGTACTCCTGGTTACATGTCCCTCAAAAGGCAGAGGTGATGCCCTTTGCTCCATTACCTTAGTTCACCATTTCAGAATAAAAACCATACAATTTACTAAAACACAACTGATGGGTATTTTCTGCATTTAATAAATAAATCAGAAGTATAAAACACAAGTTACCTGGAGATTAACAAAAGAATTACTGCTCTTGCATTAGAAAAAACATTAAATTATATAAAAATTATATTTTCATGCAAAATAAATATATGTATTTGGAAAATACTTCACCTCTAGAATGGCATTAACTGTCTCTTCAAAACAGAATTAATATTCATTGACTGTAAAAGTAAATGTAGATTAAAGTAGCACGGGAAAACTTGCTAGTTCTACAGAGAGTGCTCCTGTTGAGAACAGAAGATTCTCTTTCAAATAACTGTGGGGCTTAGTCTACAATAAATAACAAGTAATGGACAATAAACAGCAGAATGTCATTTGTAATGACAGACTACAGTGAGCCTTTCTTTGCTACTGTCATCAAAACACTTACTGGAAAAAGTTTTAAACAAAAACAAGCAAGCGGTATAAGGAAGGGCACAATTCAGCTGAAATTTTGCCTATTCGAACAGACACTAATTTAGACAGCAGTTTTGCTATTAACAAGACCAAAGGAGTTTAGCCAGGTCTTACAGATTACTATCCCTTCTTGAAGTAATATTGCAGACCCCACCAAGGAGTGGATGGATAGATAAATATAGTCTGAAATATTTTACACTACTAGCGGTGAAATTTGCATGCATCAAAAATAAGAGCCAACTACAGACAAAATAGGTTTTGAGTATTAGACTAAAAAATAAAATCAGATATATTGCAACAGCTATAGTTATCAACAACTTTTTCAAATGGGAAAGAACGAGTTCCCTCTGTATTTCAGAGGGATTTTACTAAATCTTACCAGTTAGTATGAAAATAGGAAATAGTATCTAATCCAAAGGGAAGACAGGCTCTTTATGATAATCGAGAAAAAATGTAAGTAGAGGTAATGACAGCAGAGAAGGATGTGTGGACATGCATTGGCAAATTGAATTAATTCCCGAACACCCAGCTTCAAAACATTTTCTGAAATGCTGTTGCACCAGCTACACAGATGTGACATTTTTTTATCTCTATTAACTTGACCTTGCAGTGACTCAGAGGTGGAAAATTCTGACTGAATTCTGACCCTAAAGTCAACTGAAAACTCCTAAAAATTTTAAAATGGCCAGAACTTTAGACTGTATCTCCAGTCCTAGGCATCTCTCCATTATTTTTATCCTATAAAAAGGAATGACAGGTGTTTATTGAAATTTTTACTCTGTAATCTTTGTTGACTTAGAAATTAAAGTCCTTTTCATTTTTCATTAAATACAACGATATTACCTTTGCAAATACTGTTTATATGCAATACAGGCTTTTTTCCAGCCATAATTTGGAAGAAGGAGCATATAGTCTCATGTCTATTTGGAACATAAGATTTTGCTCTTCAGTATGTATTTGGGCTATCATAAAATGCAAAACAGTTTTCCAGTAAAAACCTTAGGAATTTAATGTATCAGACAAATTAAAAGGACACCTGGTAAACACCTCACCTTAAACAATGTTTAACAGAGGGTAAGAAAATTCAGCGTATAAAATTAACATGCTCTTGCTCTAGCTTCCTGGATAGAATTTGAGAGATTTGAAGGAGTCAATTCTGTTATCGTTTGAGTGAAATAGTAATGAACATCAAAGATTACGGTGTGGAGCAAAAGAACTCTGAGTTGTCAATACGATGTTGGTACAAATATATGGAAAACCACATGCCACTGACATGCTATAACATTTATCTCAACCAATACAGGCAACCAGATAGGACTGAACCTATTTTAGGTAATTAAAAGATAAAGTACTTTGACAATAAAGAGATAAATTTTATTGTTGCCTAGATGACTCCTAACACGTATAACTTGAAGTTTGTCTAATTATCCATTCATTTCAAATAACATATGTAATGGTGTTGACATGCTGATACTGTAAAGAACTCTGTTGAGTAATCTGCACAGTGTACAATAGAGACATACTATTTTGACCTCAAAAAGAAAAAAATAAACACCAAAATGGCATTCTTAGTTTTCAAAGCAAAATTTTCTTCATAAAGAATGACTGCCAGATGGGAAAGTTTAAAACTGATAAGATAGTATTTTTAAGCTTCTAAGAATAGATAATAAGCTACTAAGAACTAAAGAGAGAGAGAGGTATGTTATTTAAAAGAAGTGCTACCCTGTTCTTGCAGTAAGAATACATTTAGCAATCAGTGCAAAACAAAGCAAGTACTTAATCCTTGCAGGTGTGAATAACCAGCCTGATGCTACGCCACTGAAGTGCATAGCAGGCTAGAATTTCTATACCTGTTGTCCTGGTTTTGGCTGGGACAGGGTTAATTTTCTTTCTACTAGCTGGTACAGTGTTATGTTCTGGGTTCAGTATAAGAACACTGATAACACACTGATGCTTTCAGTTGTTGCTGAGTAGTGTTTAGACTAAGTCAAGGATTTTTCAGCTTCTCCTGCCCAGCCAGCAAGAAGGCTG
>JANHGO010000002.1:9704111-9773253 GCA_024606505.1 Aquila spilogaster | reverse complement strand
ACCAGGGCACACTGCTGGCTCATGGCCAACCTGTCATCCACCAGGACACCCAGGTCCCTCTCCTCAGAGCTCCTCTCTCTCCAGCAGGTCATCCCCCAACCTGTACCGGTGCATGCGGTTGTTCCTCCCCAGGTGCAAGACCTCTTGCTCTTGTTAAACCTCATCTGGTTCTTCTCTGCCCAACTCTCCAGCCTGTCCAGGCCTAGCTGAATGGCAGCACAGTTTTGTAATAAACTATTTCATGCCAATAAGATTTGTAAAAAGAAAGTTGAAATTTGTCCTCAAATATGTTTTCTACTCAGAAAAAGATATTTATTAACTTTGTGAGGACAAATATTATTTTCCCTTGAACTCACTGCTAACAATATTTCATTCTCAAAACTATTATGTTGTATGAGATCACTTAAGTCAGTGAGTCAGAACTGACTGAACAGTTTAGTTCTCTATTACTCTTCATTATAAGGACAACATTCAAGTATTTCTTCATATGATTTCAGGTTACCAATATGTAATTTCATTTTATTGACTGCAGTTCAACTTCAGTAAACAAGCCTAATATTTAAGTAATAACAAAACAGGAAGCAAGAATACTATTTTAGTCTGTAGCCCCACCTGATTTTTTTTTTTTTTTTACTGTGCCCTTACTTTGTATGTGGTTTTTGCACAAACATCAATATCATCATTATGTGGAAAAGACATTAAATACTGTGAAACAAAAAAAAAACCTACTAGATAAAAAAGCACTATTGCATTTATTACAAATATATTTTAACTAAAATTAAATTTTATTAAATTTAGGCTTAATTTCACAAAACAATTCAAAGTCCTTTTTTCCTCTAAAATGAACCAAAGAGGTAGCCCTGGACTAAGCACAGAGAGGGCATTTGAAAGATATTCAATTGCTTTGTTAACAGTCACAAGCCATCCCAGCCACCAATGCTGAGTAAATTGTCACAAAGCTAGCTGCTGAGGAAGCAGTAAATGCATTTTAATTAAGTGGATGTATATACAAAAGACTGTGTATTCTAGTTGCAATGATTTGAGAGAAAGGAGAAATGAAAGAAAGATTTTTCTATTATTGTTTTTTTTTTTTTAAATCTGCCCACTTATTTAATTCAGTTGTCATAAAGATTCGATCTTACTTACAGGTGGCAGTTGAAAAAGTGGCACTGACTCTTGAGAGGCATTCAAGAGTTGAGAGGGAATACAGAAAAAGAAAACTTGAAACAATCACTCAAATTATTTAATGTATTAGTAAGAATTCGCTACAAGATAATATTTATCTTACTTACAGAATCCTCTTGTACTTATAATTAGACAGTACAGGACCCAGATTAATGATACTTCAAGTACCTATGGACTTAAATAACTTAATCACAACATTACATTTTGAGTTATGTATGCAAACTCGATTGTTTAAATAATAACTTTGTCATCAGAACTTATTGAGCAGAAGGTACTTAGTTTAATAAGATCTTAGATTCATTGGGTTAATTATACTTCCTTTAAAAAAATCTATTCAATAATTTTCTGTCTCACACTGTAACAAAGTACATATTTCAAAAGTTTTTTTGTTTTGTTTTGTTTTTTTTTTTTTTAAACTCTAGTTCAAGTCTGAAGAAATAAAAGAAGCCAGAAACAAATCTATTTAAAATCTAATGAAAATTGGTGTTTTTTTTCTGCTGTCAGTTGGAAATATGCTTGCTGCTGTTGGTTCCCTGTAGCCTGGCAAACTCACTGAAAATAAAACCAATCTTCTTTTATTTTTACTATGCCTTAGCATAACACAAACCTCCACAAGCACACACACACAAGCTCAATTACTACTGTTTTTCGGTTTCATTTGGAGTCCTTCATATTTATGTGTCCTCAATACCTTGCATTTACTTTTACAAACCTGCAACTAAAAATGTGATTTTTTAAGAAAATACACATAATGTCCAGGGTTAATTTCATAAAATCATTCCATTTAGATTCAGAAGTTCTTAAAATAATCTTTGCAGTTTCCTACAGGCTTAGGAAAAATATTTATTTTGAAGAAACAAACCATATTCCATGAGCCTGGTGGAATCTGCGTTAAGTGCCTGGGCACCAAATAAGTCAGTGTTCTTCATGGAATATTTCCAAAAGGATTCATCAGGCAACAGAAGCAACTGATGCTGAGTCTTATCCAACACTATTCTTCGAAAAGCTTCTAAAATACCTGACTGAGGTGTAAGAAATTCTGCATGCAATAGACAAACTCTATACTGAATTCTCCTTAACACGACTCCCAGTCATAAACACACATGATGTCTCATGCACAAGTTGCCACAACCCTTTTATTTTCCTTACAGAATAAACTCATTTTACTATGGTCAGATAACTTGACATCTTCAACAACATTAAGCTACAGTTGTATTAGAATAGGCAGCCTAGGGCTGGAAATTCTTCACTCAAGAAAAGTAAATAGTCCACAGAATAATCAGGAGACAGAAATAATTCAGATGAATTTCTGAATCTCCGAGTACCTCTTCAGGTACTTTCATATATCTAAATCCCTCATTAGCTTTAATGTCATTCTGTGAAGCTCTCTATCAAGGATACTTTCATTTGTGGTGCTTCTTGTCTATACACAATTTAGAAAGAACAGCAAAAGCAATTTCAGAGGTTTGACTGATGTTTGCGGATGTAGCTACCCTATGTGGAAGACGCCTGCAATTAACAACCAGAGGGTATTTATTTTAAATACAAAATTGTAAAAGAACTCACTCAGAGAAACTGCAGAAGCAACTTTTTATGACAAAATGCAACTCCAAAGTACATATGCAATTGGTTATGAACTTTTTAGCACAATTATTTGGCTTGGATTATGTAGAAAGTCAGTCTTGCAATCATAATTGGATTGTTGTGTCCTAAAATTTTACAGAAATACTTCTATTAAACAATGTGCATGTATCTTGAAATGGCAAAAGGAAACTAAACAACTACAGTGTTGATTATTTATAGTGCGAGTCTGGGAATTAAGCATGATGCGCAACCATATGCTAAACAGTTAAATAACATACAGGACTTAGATGAAATAGAATTTAGTTATACGCACCATTTTATGTTCAGTGTTTCTTAAAGACCTTCAGAGAGAATAAAGGGCTATAAAATTCAAACTCTCAGAAGATGCGTTGAAGCATCTATTATGTTCTTAACAATTAATGTACTTAATTATTAATAGAAAATACCAAGATACTGATATTGAAACCAATTTGTTTTTTTTTTTTTGCTCACAGAAAAAATGTTTCTCAAATATCAAAGTTAATACATACTAGTACCTTCATAGCTACTTTTGTGGCCAAGAACTACACTACATTTTTCATGAACAGATGGAGTTACTCAGAGAATGGTTTATAGATAGCAAACAGCAAAAATAGCTAAATGGAAAGCAAGGTCAGGTGTTCAAATATATCCCAACATAACCCAACAATATCAGTCTCTAGAGCTGCTCCTTCCTAAAGCAGAAGACTCAGATTATCTTGCAACAGCATAGCACCACTATCAGCTACAGTACAACTCTTACTTGGAAATGGCAATCTTGGCTGCATGCAGCTCAAGAGGCAGAGGCCATTACCTTAGCTCATCACTTCAGAATAAAACATGTAATTTACTGAAGAACAATTTATAGACATTTTCTGCATGTACTAAAGAAATCAGAAGTATAAAACACAAGTAACAGATATTAACAAAAATTTTACTGCTCCTGCTTAGGAAATCATTGAACTATACGAAGATATTTGTCTATGCAAAGTAAATATATGGATTTGTAAAATTCTTCAGCTCTAGAAGGCCATTAACTTTTTCTTCAAAACAGCACTAAATTTCATTAACTATAAAAGTAAATATAGATTAAAGTAGCAGGTGTATCAGGGAAAAACTTGCTACTTTTACAAGGAATACTCTGGTTGACAGCAGTATATGATTCTCTTTGAAATAACTGAAGGGCTTTGTTACAATAAATAAGAAGTAATGGACAAAAAATAGCAAAATGTCAGTTTGTAATGACAGACTAAAATGAGTCTGCCTTTGCTAATGTCTTCAAAATGCTTACTATAAAAATTTTAAACACACACAAGTAAGATATACGAGGAAGGGCATGGATCAGCTAACATTTTGTCTACTCTAACAGAAACTAATTTAGACGGCAGTTGTGCTATTAACAGAACCAAAGATGTTTGTTGGGTCTTACAGATTACTATTTGTACTTGATGTACTACTGTAGATCCCATGAAGGAGTGGACAGATAAATACAGTCTGAAGTATTTTACACTACCAGCAGTGAAATATGCCTGTGTAAAAAATAAGTCAGCTGTATACAAAATATTGTTTGAGTATTAGATTAAAAAATAAAAACAAATATTGCAACAGGGATGTTTATCAACAGCTTGTCCAAAGGAGAAAGAACGAGTTCCCTCAGTCTTTTGGTGCGACGTTATTAAGCCTTACCATGTAGTATGAAAATAGGAAACAGCACCTAATTTAAAGAGAATAGAGTTTCTGTATGATAATAAAGAAAAAAATATTAACAGAGTCAGTGACAGCTGAAAAAGATGTGCGGACATGCACTGGAAAATTGAATTTATTTTCAAACACCCAACTTCAAAACCTTTTCTGAAATGCTGTTGCACCAGCTACACAAACATGACATTTATCATCTCTATTCACTTGACCTTGCGGTAGTTTATAAGTGGAAATATTCTGACTGAATTCTGACCCTAAAGTCAACTGAACTCCCAGAAACTTTAAAATAGCTGGAATTTGAGACTGTTTCTCCAGACTCAGACACCTCTCTACTACGTTCACTCTTTAAAAATAATCACAGAAGTTTACTGTAATCCTTAAACTACATATGAATATTACTGAACCAAGAGATGAAATCCTTTTTTCTTTTTTTTTTTTTTTCATTAAAGACAATGAAATATACTTTGTAAATACTGTTTATGAGTAACAAGTTTTTTGGAGCCATAATCTGTGAGTATATATTTTCATATCTATTTGGACCATAAGATTTCAGTATGCATTCAGGTTATTATAAAATGCAAACAATTTTTCCAGTGAGAATCTAAGGAACTTAATGTATCAGACAAAAGTACTTACAGTAAACAACATGTTCCTTCTTAAAATTGTTTTTTCACTGTAAAGACTCTTTAGAATGAACATACTGTCGATCTATCTTTCTGGATAGAATTTGTAGAGATTTGAAGGAGTCAGTTCTGCTCTTACCTTTCAAGTGAAGTAGCAATGAACATCAGAAGTTATACTGTAGAACAAAACAATTCACAGTTGTCAATAGTCTTTTGGTACAAACATACATAAAAACACATCCCATCGACATCTAACTCAACCAACGCAGGCAACCAGATGGGATAGAGCCCATTTTAAGTAATTAAAAGATAAAGAACTATGACAACAAAGCGAGAAATATTTCTGTCATCTAGATGCTTCCTAATGCATGTAACTCAAAGCTAGTCTAACTATCCATTCATTTCAAACAGCCTATGAAATGGTGTTGATACCACAAAGAACTCTGTTGAGTAATCTGTACAGTGACTCCCAAGGCACACTATTTTGTTCTCAAAAAGAAGAAAAGTCAATAATTATTATTATTTACTAATAAATTATTAATTTATTAATACCAAAATGAAATCTTTACTTTTCAATGCAGACTATACTTCATAAACAATGATTGACAAATGGGAAAGGTCAAAACCGAGAAGATGACTTCTCAGAAGAAAATCTGTTCTCTCATCATGAAGTTCCCTTAATCAACACAAAAATAAGAAATTGAATGATAATTCAAAGGAAAATAGTGACATGAAGCATAAGAAAAATATATCATCAGCAAAACATACAAATCAGTGGCTTTATTTTCCCTGACTTCTCTGATATAAGGGAGCTTTCCCTCCACAGGTGTCAGGCATCTCCTTCCTCTCTTTGCTCAAAGTGGCAGAGATGCCATGTGAATAGAATTTCCATTCTGCTTGAGCACAGTCTCTGCAATTAAAACATAACAGCCTCTAGCTGAGAACAATTTACTGAATGATGCTTAGTTTTTAGAAATTATACATAGAAGATGATGAACAGCCACCAACCCTTATCTGATAAATTGAATGAAGAATTATTAGCACTTTTAGGAAGTGTTCCATAATAATTAGAGCATCTTTATCAATATTGAGAAGATAATGTTGGAAGGAATTATAAGCTGGAATTTATATCAACTTTAATACATTCCTTTAAGAAGCGACTCCTCCTACGAAGTCTTATACAAAGCACAGTAACAATTAAAGATGCTAGAACCTGAATGGAAGTAGGGAAGTTTTAAATACGTTTTGAAAACATAACAAAAAGCAATGAATTGAGAAAAATCACCAGTCTTAAATTCACAATTGCAATTAGAATTACACATCAGAAATGATGGAGAGACTTGGAACACCTTCTAGCTTCGACCATTCTGTGATTCTGTGATATAAAAAGGGATTAAAAAGAACTAAAAACTCTTTTAATGTAAGAAAGCAGAATGAAGAGTGTACTAACCATGACTGCAGTAAGTCAGAATACGATAAATTTGTTTTATATTTATATTCATCACAGTTCATCTGATTTAGCAACAATCTAGTACAGCAATAATAAATGATAGTTTTGAGCAGCACAGACTAACAGTATTAAGAAATATATATCATTATTATGAATTCACCTAATCTCATCTTCCATGACAGGTAACAAACAGGAAATACATTACAATGAAAGGCATATCCTTCAGCTAAAATAATGTATGTTGAGATTATCCACATAATCAAACCTGCTAAAATAACAAAACTTAGAGAGCCTGGAAATGCTTAGATATTTCTCCAGAAAACAAGTACAGTACAAAGAAAACAATGAATATTTCCATTAAAATTTAATTGTCATAAATCACTTGAATGCATCTAAAATTGAACAGGATGGTATGAGAAAATACATATATATATACACTATGGTTTGCCTGATGTCCGATACAAGAGAAGGAGAGTTTTGATAGCATTATTAATGGCTTGGCAGGGGGAAACATGATATAGACTACAAAATGAATAAAAGCATCTGTGTGAATTATTCTATGAGGGAGAAAGCCAGAAGAAAACTGTAACATTACCACAGTTCATCTTTCTCTTGGAAAGGTGAGTTGTGAACAATTTCTGGAAAGCTTGAAGAACCTCTGAAGTACAATTCAACTACCAGAGAATTCTGCAGACATTTCAGTTGTGCCCCTAAGCCTCTTTTTCTGCTCTCTCTCACCAGCCAGTTGTCAAACATCACCATCAATTTCACTTTTGTCTGGTACAGACTATACCTAGCATCAGTGTCTTTTCTGTCCATCTGACTGATTCAGCTTCAGAGGAATGCTTTGTTCATCTTATCAAAGGACAGGGCAATTCAAAAGCATTCCTCCACTTTAAAAAAGGTGTATTCTAGTTAACAAGTTTGCTCAGTCTAATGGCAAGTGAATGCAAAAGAAGGTGCCTTGCAAATGAACTGAAGCCACCCTAAGCAGGAGAATGGGAATTTTTATCATCAGAATAGTCTACCAGTCTTCAAGTTGAGAGAGAGAGTTAAGGGAGAATTTGTTTTGAACACCATCGGGAAGTCTGAGAAAATGTATTGGAGTTTGGTGAGCCCTAGACCATACCATTACCATAATTTTACTCTTCAAACAATTCAGGCTGCAGCAGGAATGAAATAGTTTCCTCTTAGAGGACCTCATAAAGCATTTCTAAATGGCTTCCTGTGGATGGGATTATTTTTAACAAGGAGTGTTCCCTTGAAGGACTTAACAAAAATGTTTCCATCCTGTAGGGTGGAAGTCAGAGTAGGTTTCATTTCTCTGAAACTGGCCTTCACTCCGTTTAAGCAGTACACTGAATTAAAATAAATTAATAGTTTATTTGGAGAGTGCTTCAGATTCATACCAAATTCAGGACACGGCAGCCAACACAAGAATACAGTGGAAAAGAAATACACTACACAAAGCGGTCTACTAAGGAAACAAGAACATCACAGATCATCAAAAATAATCAGGTCAGTGGACAAGTGGTAAATGGATTAATGATCATCACTTTCATTAGCAGCTGCTAATGTCCTAGTGATACCTAACCTCAGTCTTCTAAAAAAAAAAAAAGCACCAAAAAACAAAGGGGTCACAGGAAAGAAAAGATCTTGAGAAGACCTCTTGCTAGTCAACTTTGTTTGAGTCCTTTCTTCCATACACTGATTTTCTCCTATTGTTCTTATTACTTCAATATAATATGCCATGCTGTACCTTTGTAGGTGCAGTATGGTAAGGCTGAACTAATTTCCATTTCAGTGTAAATCCTTTTTTTCTAGACTTCAAATATTTTAACGTTTTAGATCATCTGATTATCATTTTGGCTTTTTTTTTTTTTTAAGAAATTAAAAAACAACAATTATCAGTTTCATTCTTCAGTGATAATTCTTTAAATATTTTATCTTTATTTTGATCCTTGCTTAACATGCAAACCTGTATCCTGAATACAGTCAATCCTTCTTCAAGCAATCAGAATATTGCAATAATCAGCAGTTCTGCTGACTTGTTAAAAATCAGTCTTCCACAGCCGTTATTTATTCATCTCTATAGCTGCTTATATCACAGTTTTTCCTTATAGTCATTGTTGATTAACAACAAACTGAAGTACATCATGCAAAGAATAATGAAATTGTAAGTGCCTAAACAAAAATAATAACACATGTCTACAGCATCATCCAGTAACCAAATGCAAATGCAACAGTGAAACTTTCAGAAGCATGAATGACTAAGATGGCAAAGAACATAAGTGAATACTGCAACACTTCTGAAGATTTTATCTTAATTAAAAAACTATTCAAAATGCTTCCAGATGTTTTAAATATATTTCTAGCTGGATGTAGCCTCCTCTCTCTGTAAGTGATCCATATGCAGTCCTGCCTTATGTAGGAACAGCCAAAATAAAAGAGATTTACTGGTTTCATTTTTTTTTGTCCTGTATTCTGGTTACACTCTGCAGAAGAGGACAATACTTTTGTCGAATGTTGTCCTATGAAACCAATGTGGCAAAACAATGTCTTGTTCTCACATGTAATGAATGAAAGAATCAGAATAGCTGTCATTTTCTTGTTAAAAAAAAAGTATTATTTCTCTTAATTGATCTCTGTGATCTTTGTATTTACACCACATATTCTTTCTTCAGAATAATAAACATAACATCTATAGAGTAACATCTAAGAGTAAGTAACATCTATAGATTATAGATGTTAAAAATAAACCATATGGAATGAAAAAGCATTATTAGAATATCTAAAAATGTTCTTAAAATAATCAAGAAAAGCCACACAAATCACTCACTTAACAGAAGTCAGCAAAAAAGTAAATTACTGAAGAAATACATCAGGCAGATGTAGCAACATATAAGCCAGGAATCTTCCTGTAATTCTAAATATCAATACAAAAACTACTTGAAAAAAATTGTCAAAGTGTCTCAGAAATAACCAGAGATTACTACAAGAGGGAAACAAATGACTCCCCAAAAGAGCAAATAACTCAGTATAGTGAAGCTTCCAAAACCAGACTTCCATGTAGTTTCATGAGCTACAAGACCTCTGATTATTAGCTAGATGAAACTTTCTTTCCAACAAGCATTTCAAAAAGCATTGTTCATCACTAAACTATTTTCTTCATGTTGGTATCTTCTGAAATCAAAAGAAGCCTACATGTAACAATTGCTATACTTCCTCCTACATCCTTTCTATGATCACTTTGATTATTAAAATTTAAGTTTAAAAAGTATACAATGTCACAATAATGTGTACTGAAAAGATGAAACAAGGTACAGTAACCTCTTTTGAAGGAAGACTTAATCCTCACAGAAAATAATAGGCTGCACACAGGGATGATTTTTATTAAACATTAGACTATTTCTTTTGCTGTCACATCAAGAGGAACTGAGCCCTGCTCAATTTTTCAAATCCACCAAAATTTAACCACCTTTAGGATGATTGACTGAGAGGGAAAAGCAGAAGAGTTCTCTAATTAAAAAATACTGTCAAAGTCTTCCTTCTAACTACTACTAACAGTAGCTATCTGGAGCCTCACTGGAGGAGAGGCAATCTGGGCATTAAGAAACCATGCCTACAAAGTAAAAAAAAGCCAACAAAAAGAAGATGTGAAGGCAGCTACACACCTACCTTCTTATCACAGCCAACTTTTACTGAGACACCAGCTACTACTAACTGAGTTCAGTTTTAGCAAGTTATCAGACAGCTTATGAAAAGCAGTTAGGTATGTAGACATACCTATAGATTTTGAAATACAGATAGAACTGATACATTACGCACACAAGCAAACCCATATTTCAGAGAACCCAGCTGATGAATTTAATTTGGCTGTCAGACGACTACTTTTTCCACAGTAATTTATCTTAGATTAATGCAGGGGAAAGTATGCACTTTTAAGCTAAAACAACTTTTGCCTGATCCAAATATTGAGAAACAAAATAACTAATGCATGCATGCAGTACTTTCAGGAGGAACAACTTGCAATAACTTTGAACACCATGGTGTGACTCCTACCAGAACGGTATGAAGCTCACTGTAATTGAACTTCCAGGAAACCTTCATATAGCTTCTCATGGATTCTGCTCCACACAGGAACCATGAAGATTATCGTGATGTTATAAGCAGCTATAATACGTACAATGTACAACTCCTTCAGCATTAAAATCTACCCATGAACTACCTAGTCCATTCCTTACAATCAGAGAAAAAAATCATACAATTACATATTCCATCACATGACTAAAACATTTTGCACCACATGTCTGAAATTCTTTAATAAAAAAATCTAAAATATATTTCATCCTGTTATCTTTCTCACTGCACAGCACCTGGTATTGTCTGACAGATCTGTGATGTCTGTAGCCAACTATATTAACACGAACAGCCATATTTCATCCATCTAATTTTCTCTTTAATTCAAACAATTCTTCCAACTCAGACAGACCTATTTTTATTCTCTAAATGGGGTCGTGAATGAATACTCATTGTGTTGGAATCACATTAGATTGACATCCATTTACTACAAAAATTGAATCAGTCACTTTTTGTCTGTCAACTACAGAAGGTATGACTGAATATTTCTTCTATTTTAATACCAGACTAAGATCAATTTTAATGGCTGCATACTATCGACACATTCAGACAGCACCTTGGTTTTTACTGTCAGAAAGTCTGAAGTCCTTTAATACCATTAACCAAAAGTGAAGACAAAGAAAGGAAACATGATGTATATTAACAGTTGGTGTAAAAAATGCTGCCTTCCAGCTGAAGTAGTAAAAAAAAAAACAACAACAACAAATGGTAATTCTGCCAAAACCTCATTTTATTCCTGTATCTTATTTTTAGATAAATTTCTTGGCTCGGAACAAGTTTAGGAAAAGAATACGCAGAAGCTGCTCAGGCCTAACTGCCTAACTTCTTATATTCAGCTCAATATTTTGTTTCCATTTTATCATATAGGGATGTTTTCCAAAAGTTGCACATGACAGCCAGCCCTCATCAGCTGAACTACAAGGGAAAACTCTTGGGCTTGTGGCTTTGTGTCACAGCCCTGTATTTTTTCAGATCATCCCGTGTCTTATAATAATCATTTACAATAATAGCATTTTTTTAAAAATCAGTGTCAACAGAAAACATGGCCATGAGGCTGAATTTATTCTGAAGTTTATTGCCTACTCACAGAATCATGGAAGAGTTGATACTGGAGAGGACCTCTGGTGGTCACCCAATTCATCAGCCCTGCTCAAAGCAGCACCAGTTAGATCACGTTGCTCAGAACCATGTCCAGTTGTGTTTTGATTATCTTCAAGGACAGTAAACCACCTCTCTGGGCAACCAGTTCCAGTATCTGACCTCTCAGAAAGCAAATGTAGTACTTACAGTACTTATATTCAAAATACAACAAAGAAAAAGACAACACAAAAATAAATGTTTTTCATAATACAGGAAGATGACATTAACTTATCTTTTCCAAAATTGAGAAACACTGAGGTGTGCATTCCATTAGATAAACATTTTACTAAATCACAGTACTTTTGTTCAAATGTCAAGTTGCCCTCTTGTGATACAGTTACCAAGGAATACTTCTCGAACAGAAGAAAATAATGCTCATTACTAATCAATAACCAAACATTTTAGATCTTCTGCACAGTTTTGGAAAAGTGAATTTTGGTGAACAGAGTAAAATCTGTAAAGGTTTCTATGAACAGCAACGTCTCTCTTGAGATGACAATGTTTCTATTTGCTTATATTCTACATAGTTGAAGGAGAAACAGAGACAGATAAAAGTATTTTAATGAATATAAGTCTTGTACAAAAATTATAAAGAACATGACCAAAACACAACAGACACTGAAATTCAAGAATGAGCTCTACTAGGATCACAGAGCTTTAGAATTATGAATGAGTATAGATTTTTGTAGCTAAAAACTCCTATAAGATTTCTGCTACAATTTGTAAATCTCTTGTAGTATTTCTGCATATTTTTTTTTAGTATTTGTCTCTCTATTATAGGATTTGCAATTCAACTTTTCATCTCACAAAACCAATTAAAGATGTAACTAAATACTGTCTTAAAGCACTGATTCCTAAATTGGAGCATCACAGTTCAGAATTACTGGTCCGTTTTATAATCAGAGGATAAATCCGAATTCTCAAAATACAATTACATTTAATCTAAGATGAAATTGCCAGAAATTCAGAAACTAAAACTGAAGTTTCATCTTGTTGGCTAGCTTTAGACTGCTCCGCCTTCTTAAGCCTGTTAAACATGCTTTTTTCTATGCTTTGATATTTTATACTACTAAAAAAAATATTTTAAAAGCATCAGTAATATCCAACACTTATAAAACCTTAAAATCGATGGAATTTTCCTCTTTTGCATTCTGTTTGCAGGTGTTTTTTTTGTTTGTTTGTTTGTTTTTTTCAATTATGCAGCAATCAAGTTGCATTTTGAGGCTTCCCCTGGTATTATGAATTTTAGAAGGTAACACCAATATTAAGGCTAATATTAATAAGTGATAAGAATATCAAAGGTTTATAAACCAAATATGACTACTAAGTAAGATCAAGTATACACAGTAATCATCATTTGATACCTACATTTTTGATATTACTGAGTTTCTCATTATTCACTACCCTCTATCAAAAAAAAAACCTAAAAATACTATTAAGATGTTATCTTACACCTGAATCTCTTAAGTTTAACTCAAGAAATACTCAATTCATCCCATCTTTTCAAAGACTGTATTTTCTCATTCTGGGGAAAGTTTTTTTTCCTGTGGATTAGCAGCACGCATTACTGTGCAGAGATATATTCTGCTTCTTGCCCGTAAAACTCAAAATCACATCTAATATAGCAGTCTGGGGAGAGAGCAGTGGTAACTGACAAGGGAATGAAGTTTAGTTTTACCTCACCATTGTGCTGTATTAGCTGTTAAGAAAATCAAACATTTTATACATTGCATGACTACTGTCCAAGGTTTAAATGCTAAAGGCTTAAGATTCTGTGGTTCAGTTCTATCAGAGAGAATGTAAGATTTTGATGAAAATCCCTTGCAGACCTGCATTAAACCAGGGCTGGTAGAAATAGCACAGTGGACAAGTTGAAAGATTGCTGATGCTTGGAAATCAGGAAAAGAACCTAGACACTTCAAAACATGAGTAGGCCAGCTGTTCTAAAATTAGTCTCCTTGTTATGAGTATTATACTAAATAGAAATAGATTGTCACCACGTGTCAGATTTAGCTGACATCTGCTATAAGAAAAAAAATACCTCCCAAGTAGATAGCATAGGCATTTGTTCATTATGTACTTTGTAAAGGGTTGGTCCCTATAGCACACCACCATAAATAAATATGCAAATCATTATATAACTATTCCAAAACATCTATGACTTCAATGAGGTTTCAAATAACCCAAGAGGCTTCACTCTTTTTTTCACTAACTCAATAGACCCACCTGTCAAATAGGTAACATTAACACATAAGAAGTATTGCAAGATACACACATTTTGTTCACACACTTGTCCTAATTGAAATTGAAACAGTTATGAAAGTTTCAAAGGTTTATTCAAATCATTCTTGTAGCTTAGTTTTGCACATGAAAAACATGTCAGATAACAAAAGCATCTGGCAACAAACTGCCTGTTCCTCATCCTGGAACTGTACCTATCACACAGCAAACGCTGGCTGGTGCCACTGCATGCAGGACTACTCCATAAGACAGTGGAGAAAGAAGCTCTGTAAGCTGGGGGAGCCTCTTTTACTGACATATCCCCAGTGAGCTTCTTGTGTAACACATTTGTCACAGACATTCTCCTACGTCTGGCTAGTTCTAGCTGTAAACATTTATTTCAGTGCTACTCCTTTTCCAAAAGGAAGCTCCATGCTTTCACAGAACAATCACCAAACTATTTTAATTGTTTTAGCAGGGGAGAAAAAAGCTCCACAGCCAAACTGATACAGTCACTTAAATAAAAGTCTTGCAACTTTGTACAAGCAACAGTATCTGAATCTACAAAGAGAAAGGAGTTGCTGTGCCTGCAGACATACTGAGTATGCTTGGGCAGTATTTCTTCAGTGCCTCCTCATGCTACTCTTAAAGGTCACCAGTGGAGAGTAACCAGGTAGAGGAAGCCCTCTCATTCACAGGACACCACTGGGCATGACATCCCACTTACTTGTTCCAAATGCATTTTGTGAAGCTTCACACCGTCACACCTAAAAAGCCTCATTTATCACTATCCTTCAGTATCCAAGCTGCAGTAACAACCAGTGGGATATTTAGTGTGTGATATTTAGAAGCGTGATGGAGGGGAAAGAATAGCTTAAGAGATCACTAGTTAGAAGACGTAAATTCAACCAAAGGCAAAAATATTAGCTTCGAACTGAGTGTAGGGATGGGGCTAGCCTCAATTCTGATATTAAGCTGAACTGGCAAAATCCAACCAACTATATAACCACAAAAGCTTTTCTCATCTTTTTTTCATCCTCACCTCAGTCTTCTCTCTCTTAAGAGAAGAAAACAGTGCAAGTCTAAAAACAAACAAACAAAAAACCAACAATGGAAAAAGAGCAAGCAAAACATTTCAGAAAATTTTCCAAAACCACGATGGGATGAGTTACTTCTGTCTTTCAGTGTTTTGCAGAACAATACTATGTATAGTATAATGTGATAGCACACATTTATGAAATGAAAAATAACTTTCCACATTTCCATTTCAGTTCTTCAGGGGGAGTTTCTACCTGTCTGAAAGTAGGAAGAGGTACTACTATCTTTTTCATGCAGCTGCTGAATATGGTTAGCAGTGGGCTGGAATAGAGATCATATTGAATTAACGATGGTTTGGTTTGCACTACTAGCAATAATTCAATTATAAAACTATTTGCACCTTCAATTACTCAAACAATCAGCCAACTGACTTTATGGTGCTCTTGACACTATGCAGGTGCATGAGTAGGTGCTAGTTTTCCAGTATTTAAGAGTTCCTTTGTAGTGTCCTAAATTGTGCATGAGAGTACTCGGCGGATAAAATAGCACAATATTGCATACAAACATGAATATATGTCAAAGAAGTCTATATGTCAGATACGTGTCAAAATCATGATAGCAATGATGCTCAACTATTAGGAAATAGGAAAGATAGGCCTAGGTCACTGAGGTAGCTTTACTACAGTTAATCCTATAATCTCTCAGGCTTAAGTTTCACACACAGACATACTAGATAAAAGAATGGGCTAAAGCACATGTTAGTTTCTCCACATCATTCCTCATGTCAGATCCCTCACTGCATAAACAAGGTTTTGGAACCCTAAGAAAGAACACACTTTCTGGATCCCAAAGCACTAGCAATACCATTTGCTTGCTTGCAGCACGGAGGTGTCATCCTGAACTTGAGAAGCACATATTTAAGTTGCAGTGAACTAAGAAACACGCTTACAGTCTGCAGTCAGCAAAAAATTCTAAGTGCAATGTGTAAGAGAGGGAAGATAAGTAGTAAATGACTCATGCTGCAAAAGCAGCTCACCTCCCCAGATTCTCAACCCGAGTAAACACAAATTATTACAGCTAGACTCTGCAGACAGGCATGCTGTGGTCATAGCAGATTCTGATACACCAAGGTACTGCGTATACAGCAGCACTGCCTGTTTCACAAGCATATACTACAAGTAATATCTCACTTGCTCAATACTATGTTGAGCTGAAATACGTTGTGCTAGCTGTCATTCAAGATACGAAAGGATTATTTTTAATCATGATTGCACAGGAGATTTAAATATGCTAACCCTCCTTTCTGAGTAGTGGAGCTTCAAAATTCTAATCTGGACACCACTTAAAATGATATTTTTGTTAGACAAAAGACAAAGTGGCTTTAATAGAAAATGTTCTGTAGAGAGTAAAAGCTGTTTGGTAGTTTGAAATTCTCAGAAATGTCAAAAATGTGGAGTCCTCTCCAACATAAGCTTGAAAAGAAAAACAATCCTGATGATAATCTGGATGGGAAACTCGATGTGTCTATTCTGACAAAAGAAGTGTCATGGAGGCAATATGTTTTCCTCTTAATTAAGTCTGCATTCTAGAAAGTGCTTGTTTTGTCAAGCAATTTGGTTTTTACCACTTGCATATTCCATTACTCTTCTAAATCCACTTTTTTTAATTTATAATTTTCCTTTTGAAATTGAGACAGACAGCATGGCTCAGTCTGACATTTGAAAGATAGAAATATTGCCAGCAAACTACTGAAGTATCATCTCTAGTAACCAGTAACACCTGGTTATCAGCCCTTAATATCTCCCCCTCCCTCTCAGTAATTTAATTGATAAGATCCCTGCATTTTCAATTCAGACTGCTTTCCTCCTCCACGTTACAATTGCAAGCAGTTTCAGTAGAAGATAAAACAATAAATATGTATACAATACACAAGTCCACACACTCAAACTTGGGAGCCTAAAATATCTTGAGTGCCAACTGACATTCTCACTTTTTAAGTACGTGCAGTGCCAATTGAAAGGTAGGGAGAAAAAAAATCAGACAGTATTATTTGGTGCCTAAATACAAATTTAGTTGTTTTATTTTATCCTTCCAGGTCTCAAGAGGCAGGTCATGGATACAAACATCTCCTGAACTCTGTGTTGCAGATACTGAAAATCTGCTGAAATCATTACTTACAGTTCTCACTGTTCAATATCCAATGTTTCCTAAAGATTTATCTCCCTATTCCACTAACAGACATTTTTTTCATACAGAAAATAACAGTATATCAGATAAAGCACTGTAATTGGTAGTGATAAAATGCTTGGGGTTTACAGAAATCACTAAAATTATGTCATAAACAAAATAATTTGATCAAGCATATATGTAAACACACACACATCCTGAAATTAAAAAATGGGGCTGCAAGCTTTCCTTTTTTCCAAGCTTCAGTCTGTTCTGAGGAAAACAAAATAAACCCAGAATGCTTAATCCTCTTAATGTTGACTGTCATTTTGAACCTACATATCTATAGATTTCATTCATCTGATGTCATTTGCAGAAAGTAAACACAAAATTTGGACTTGAAAAATAAAAAGGATTCCCAAGGCCACTTCCACAGCTGCAAAGGCATACATAGAAAAACTACGAGTTTTGACTTTTAAAAGAACAGGCAAACAAGGGCTGAGGACATCTTGTAAGAATCACGATGATTTATAAGACGTTTTAGAACATATGTTGCATATGCATGGTGAAAATTGTTACAGAATGTTCCACTTTTGGTTAACTCAGTGCAGTTGGCTGCTTCAGAGGAGTAAAATATCACAAAGCAGAGGACTTTAAGGACAAACTTAGATAAAAGGCAGGAAGGACACAAATATATAGAATCACAAGGCTGACTAAAAACACATTTCTGTCACAGAATGTACTACTTATATTCCAAATAGTCCCCTGTGTTCACTATAGAAGAACCAACTCAATTAGAATGACACATTACAAAAGAGCTAAATGCCAGGAACTTTTTGCTGCATATTTACTGTTCTTTAACTTTTGCAGTAAAATATCAATATCAAACTATCAGTAAAATATCAATTCCAAATACAGTTTCACAAAGATATGCCACCAAGATCACAGATGGGCTCAGCTATGGTGCGCAGGGGGCTGTGAAGGTGACAGCTGGAATGAGCTGGGACTGAAAGAGGACAGTCCTTGACCTCATTTCACCAAGACTGCCCTGTGTACCTGAACCTTCTTCCCCAGATCCCCTTGTCAATTTCTCCCAACACACACAGTTAAGATTTCATTTTAAGAACATAAAATTCCATGCTCTGAGCATTCCAAATGATCTCTCAAACAACTAACACAATTTATTTTACTCAGTTCCTGCTGAACAATTATCTTAATAAAAGTTAGTTGCCCAATTAGTGTAGCACCTCACCATATCGGCTGCCTTTTCCAGGCATCATAGCACTTTCAAAGCTGAGCTACAACATGATTTTCCCCTTCATTATAAAGTGAAATTATTCTTCTAACAACTTAGTCTGTGTGGAACTGTTCTCCTGACTGACCTGGTAAGCTTATATCTCACAACCTCAATTCTACATCAGGGGTTTGTTCTTGACCTTTTATCCCACTCTGAATTCTGTGAATATTTTTAAGTTACATCACAAAAAAACAATCCTTGATTCTTTACAACATTAATAAAGACAGCCATTAGACATATTGAATAGTCTTTTACTAGAAATGAGTGCACATAATGAATAATTGTGAACAGAATCACAAGAATGCTTTGGGTTGGAAGGAACCTTTAAAGACCACCTACTCCAACCCTGTCTCCAACACCTGTCACTAGATCAGTTTTCTCAAGGTTCCATTCTAACCCTGACACACAGGATCAAGACTCCACTGATTCCTTATCACCCCTGCCCCTACTCTGTCAAACCCTATTAGAGATGTTTGAGGAATGCTCACAGCAATTACCAAGCCTGAATGAGAAGTTAACGATTCAGAATTCCAGCTACACCATGCATTTCCCCATAGGTAATAATTACTCCTTTTACCTAGTCTCTGCAGTGTTGCTCACATGACCAGATGTTCACAGTGACCTGAAGAACTGACTACTACCAAATAATAATTTTTAAATATACCACTTTGCCTTTCTGTTATAATTTATACCTAATAGATCTCTAAAACTACATCACACTTGAAACACTGGTCTAGGATTATAATTGAGAGACCTTATAACATTTTGAAGCTCATAGTATTTTCCACAATGCTGTCAGAACAGATTTCTATTCCATAACTGCACCAATAGCAATCTCCTATTATAAGGTACTTTATGTCACAGACAGGGCTCTTAATGCTTATCACAATGATACATTTCTATTTACATATCAGGACAGACAAACATGTTCTATCCATATTTTTGTTTACTGAATCACTTTGTGTGAAAACTTTGATTTAAAATGGTTCTTAAATACAAAAATGAAGAAACCTAATGCACCTCTGCCATACACAGGTAGATGAAAGGAATTGCAGCATTCAGAATATCAAAATAGATGAAAAATGGAGGTGGGGGAAATCACCCAAGTTTTATGCTATTCTTTTAAACTTTGTTTTCATGATATTTTTTAATTTGCAGGTCTCACCTCCCTTTCAAGCTCATTCATGTATGGATAATTTCTTGAGTTCCAGTCATTGATCAGTTTCATATCAAAAGCAGCAAAACAGAAGAAAGATGTCTAAAAATGGAGAGCACAAGCCTTTGGAAATCAGAGTCAGGAAGAGAGAATGATGCTAACAAATGCTCATGTGATTGTTTTAAGATTCATAGGACTGGGAGAGTCTTAGGAACAAGAGAATCAAATTACCAAACAAAGCTGCAAAATCTTTCACAGAAATTTTTGATATTTCGTATCAGTATTGTTTTCTGTTTATCAAACAGAGATCAAAGAAATCATTCAATTCATAGGCACTAGTAATCTCTAACCCACCATCAAGCTATTTCTGTATGTCCTACGATAATCCATATGGAGCAGCACAGCATTTCATCTTCACTAAGTAGAGGATTTAATCTAAATTATGAAAGCTCCCAAGTCTTCTCTGAATTATTACACATACTCTATTTTAAAATGTTCTTAACTTTAAGAAGAGATCTCTCCAAGCTTTATCATGTCCTGAACATTTTTTCTCTAAGAAAAAAGATTGAAGCAGCCCAATATTCTGAAGTCACAGAAAAACTTGTTTTCTGACTAAAAGAATTTGAGAAACAGAAGACAGAAGCATAGAAATACAAGTCTTATGCATTTTATTCACCTAGCACAAGACTGTTTATTTACTATCATTATTTAGTAAACTGATGGTTATCACAAGGAATAGCTCGTCTACTAACTAATGCTTGTATTACTAGGTACTTCTACTAAAAGGGAGAATAGTGTTAGCAGTCACCAGGATTGGATTAGTAACAGTTACTTTGGCAATATATGAACTGCAGATGGTATCAAAGGCGTGCCAATAACTTAAGCAGGAGCTTCCAATAAAATTTCTTGTAGTGCACGTTAAACTCTGTGAATCAGAGTGATATGGGCAACCCTGGGTATCTGGCACTTTTACTCTACATGTTGTCTGTTTAACCACATCATAGGCAATCACATCCTTCAGGCAAAAGTCTGTGTTCCAGACTTATTTGTATTTGTCCCAGGCTTAAGTTACCTCTAACCAAATCTATTCAGTGAAGAAAATCATCACCAGAAAAGACAAATTACTTCCATCTGATCTACCTCTCAGTGACAGAACTGAAAAACAAAAGCTTCTCCAAGTGTGCCTTTGAGTTCTTTCCAGCACATTATTGCATTCAATGACCAAAACAGAAATGATTACAGGAACCTGGTAGCCTACTCCTGCTTGCAAAAAGTGGTTAGTGATTTAAAATCGCAGTTAAGTCATTTTAAGAGTTCTAGTGGTAAATTAATAACGTACTTGTACTTACAGGGACATCATCATTTTCTATATAATCAAGCTTCTTTTCCTCACAGTTCAGTCTAGAATGCATTCAGTCAGTAAGACAATTTACTGACAGCAAACCAATGCATAAGTATTTAGACACTGAAATGGCATCTTCATGCTGCTATATTTGTTTTAATTAGCTCTTCTTTTCATGTAGAGTAAATAAAACATTAAGGAGACGGCCACATAGATAAACAAAAAGCTATTTTTCAAATAGCTCTGCAAAATGAGCAAGAATAAAGCTTGAAGACCGTTACATTTACCTCCGTATCTCCCAGAACACTTTTAAGAAGACTGGGTCAGGTACACTGAGACACCAAGAAAATGTGCAATTGCTTTCCCACAGAGCTGTCAAGGCATTCATGCTGTGAATAGCTAACACCCTTCTTTGACAACCAGGCAAATATTTCTATTTTCTGCCATTCTAGTTATAAGTATCTCAGCATTCCATCAGTTGATTTACTGCCAATTCAAGTCAGACTTGAGATGTCTGAGCAAGTAACTGGACTAAATACTCTTGATAAAGCCTTGTCACAAACTCACAGACTTCTGCTGAATACATTTCCAAATAGTTAGATAATGAAAAAGCCTGTAAAGTTGAAGAGGTAGCAGACAGGCAGAACACACAGCCACTAAACTGCCAGAAGGGAGATTAAAGTAGTGCTTATTAGTCAAATAGGTTACCTCCTTGCTGAGGTAACCACTTACGGAGTGGTTAAAAAAACCAAAAACACCACAAAAAAAAACCAACCAGTTATCAACAACAACAAAACACCAAACTGTTAAAAACACTAAATAATTCTGAAAAATCAGTTTGTTTGGCATTTTTCCCCCCACAATTCAAAAGAACATTTATTTAGATAAATATTTGAGGTAAAAGTCTATGCAGGCAGAACAGAGATACAACTTAAAGAAAATATCCTAATTCAAATGGTAATTGTGCTGAGATGTAAACGTTCTTAAACCTTGTTAAAGGAGTAAAAATAAGGAGACAAATAATATACTGGGTGAAAATATCAATAAAAATCAATAAAAATAGAAACAAATAAATTACTTAGAGTGCAGACTTTGTTCCAAGAGTTTGAAGTAAAGCACCTTTTGAGCCATGCTGCATTACACAGCATTCCCTTATCCAAGGTTTCCATTCAGGTAGGATTTCATTTACAATTCTAATTCCCACACTTAGCATCTGCATGGAATTAAAATGTCCATTAGCTGAACATGCTTCAAACAGTACTTACCTATACTGGCGTAGCCGGGTGTCGATGGATCTCCTCCACTGTTCAAGGAAGCCATAAAAGCTTTATCAGCAAGATCTGTAGTCTTAGGTAAATCACAAGGGTCAACATAAAGAAGAACACCACCAAACCCTGCGTCTTCCAACAGAGAAAGCTGAGGAGACAAAACAACAGGGGTAACTCCTAACAAAAAATATCAGAAAACTTTATTATTTTAATTACTGTTGGGATAGGGGCTTTATCATGCATCAGGTTCTCACTCCAGTATCTGTACAAACAAATTAAAGGCAGTTGCCATTCCAAAATGCTTGTCATATAAATAAAGCAGCTAACGTTTGGAAAGGCAAAATCAAAAACCAACAGGACTGATTCATCGTCAAGTTTCCCAGTTTGTGCAAAAAATATTTTCAAAGGCTAATGACATCAAGAATTCTTACTTAGGAATGATGTAACACATTGAGCAAACAGCACTAATGATCACATTTGAGATTTGCAATTGTTACATCTTCACCTCTGTTATTGTGACACTGTTGAACAAGTTTGGTGAGGTGGAGATTATATTCAGATGAGGCATGACTAGGTAAGATATACAAAGAAATGTGAGTGGAGTCATATTTCTCTCTACTCCCTGGACACTTGCTTAGACTTAGAATACTTATACATTTTCATGTGTTATAAATATGATCTCGAAAATGCCTTGGTGTTCAAACTAATCTCCCTAATGACTACAGAGTAGCTTTTCTTAATTTCCCATACTATAAGCAGTATGACATTTCTGGTTAGTTTGCCTCTTCAAGGACACTGACATCAGACTTGCATAGGATTTTGAGATACAGTTACTCTCCAGAAAAGAGAGAAAATACAAGGAGTTTACTGTTCATTAAAAAAATAAAATAGTCTAGCATACCCAAGCCTTGTAGTCTGCCTCCTGTCAGACAGAGGGCTTTCATTCTATTTCATTAGAACATCTCAGCGTGAGTGGTAATGGTAAGCAGCCTTTCAAAAAAATCTATAGATCTGTGGTAGCAAATCAGGCAAACCTCCCCAGAGTCAAGGATGAAAGCATCTAAGCACCCACCAAAGCTTAAAGCAGCCTATAAAGATCCATTTTGACTGAAAAAAAATTCAAACTTCCCCCATAACAGAGAACTGAAAAATAAATTGATTTTCTTGTGAATTGGGTGAAATTGAATTGTGATGTGGAAATATCTCCATGATACAAAATGAATTTTCTATGTAATGCTCTGCATATTTTGAACTGACTGAAGATTACAACAATGGCACAGAACAACATTAATTCTTCAGACAGAAGTAATTCCAGCTTTTAAGGATTATCTTAACTACTCACTATGCTCCACTGATGACTTTGCAAATGGGTGTTAGGTATGAGAAATTATACAATAAGAGGAGGAAGATGGATCGTACATAAGTGAACAGTCAGGACTGAAAACAACTGTTGCACTTTCCTTTTATACATCCATATCCGATATTCTTTCATTCATCTCTAGCCTTACACTGGCATGCAGGTAACAGAGATCAGGTCTGTACTGCACTTTTGAGGCAAGCTTTACCACGGGGCTTTGGCTGCAAAGGTACTGGCAGATAGGTCAAAAACAAGAAGTTGGGCATGACTCTGCTGGATATAGATGCAAGAAGCAGGGTGTCACTACTCCACACAGCTGACATTAGTGCTTTCTCCTACCTGAGACTAGCACATATCTGAGTAAATCAGTGGGTTACCTTAATGACCTGAATGCAGGAACAAATGTACCAAGGAGAGCTGTTCTATACAAAAGTTTAG
The DNA here is from genome assembly GCA_024606505.1 of Aquila spilogaster. Classification (NCBI taxonomy): domain Eukaryota; kingdom Metazoa; phylum Chordata; class Aves; order Accipitriformes; family Accipitridae; genus Aquila; species Aquila spilogaster. The sequence continues at coordinate 9,749,130 of JANHGO010000002.1, read as the reverse complement.
TGTGATGCATTAAGAACTCATTAAATACAACATCTTTCAAGTGCACTTTGAAGTTTATATATACGTTGACGAGTTTTTTAGCATATGATAAATCAAACTAGAGATGGAGAAAAATGAACCAGATCTCATTTTCATTCATTTTACCATAGGTTCCTTCTGCTACATTTTACTTCTCAGTACAGTTCATGACATATCCACTGACATTTTCCTATTAGATGTAATTCTGCTTTATATATATGTGTATATAAATATATATATACATTACACAAGACCAAAGGTTTTCAATCATTACATAATGGCTAAAAATTATCACCAATTTGAAAAATACACATTTTTTGCAAACAAGTATTGAGAGGTTCTTCTGCTATTTAGTTCTCATGTATTTTCATTACTATTCTAGACGAATTTAAAAGTCTACATTTCAAAAACACATTTAGCTAACACTGTGCTAAAAATGTAGTTCTCATCTTTGAAGCACATTCACATGGATGCATTTTATATTATTGGAAGAGTATGCATTGACTGTATTCCTCACTAATGTACAAAGATACCTACGCTAATAGACAGTATTATGCTCTTCATTAAAACTAGTCACATGTTTTTGAAGGTGCTTCTACTGTATTCTCACAATGTGTCTGAAAGAGGCTCCCGTGTAAGTCAGAACTGAAGCAATTAAAATCATACACTGGGAGACTGTCACTCGTGTAGGTACTTTGAAGATTATATACCCAAACACTGAATTTATTTATATAAAAATTTGAAAGTTTCAGGTTTCCTCTACTTAAAGATTCAAAATTCCACTATTTATTACAAGACTATTTAGTGTTAACGCAACAAAACCTGGATGTAACACATTCATAAGATAAAAACTTAAATGATATTCCTGCTTATATGTTAATTCCAGGCATGAAAGTGTCATTCTCTTTTCACTATTATTCTAGGTAGTCAACATAAAAATACTTGAAGAAAATGGTTTTGTATTCAAAGGCACAATATATGAATATGTAAGCAAACAAAAAAAAATGAAGTGGAAAAAATAATTAGTACAACAATACAATACAAGTTATATAACCTTATTTCTGGGTAAGAGAAAATAACTGAAAGAAATATGAAAAACAGTATACATGCACCCCTTACATATTATAAGATAAAGTTTTCTAGTAGAAGGGATTTCGACATGAAAATTATTAACAGGTAGGGAGTGAGAAAAGGTGCAAAACATGGGAGGCAAAACAATTTAAAGGAATTCTGAAACAAAAGTCATATTTCATGCTGTGAAATAAAATTCTGACAGATCAACATATTTATCTTTGGCATACGTTATAAGCATGGATCTCTATTTTACAGTACGCTCATCATCATGTTTATATTTGGAGTACAGTGTTTATAATTGGAATAAGACAATTGTATTATATTAAAATAACTCAGAGTTGTTTCCAAGAATTGATAGCTCCTTAAATAAGTGAAGGAGCAGAAGACGCATCAAATGAAAAAGGAAGTTTGCATTTCTTGGCTTTAATCCATGTAAGCACTCAGAATAACCTAACACAATAGGCTTCAGTTTTTCCTTAAGTTGACCAAACTGCTCTCTATTTAAAATCACACATACATAAGTACTACGAATAGCAGAAGCTGGATCTCCAACTGCCATTATACTTCCATGCAATGATCAGCATCAATTACTGAATAACTAACCAGTTTTTAACTAGTGCATTTTTCAATTCATAGACCAATGTGCAAAATACATGGTTCATTAATCTGAGACACAGCTTTACTAGCTGGACAGGCTACAAGTTATTAATTATTCTTTTCTACTGAAGTTCCAATTAAAATCATGAGGATCTGAAAGGAAATCCCATCTCATTTTACTAATTGGCAGCATGTAAAATTACCAGGCAAGGGTAAAGGGCCATTTAAACTGTTGGAAGACCTCACTGACACAATGCATTTCTATTTCTGAAACAGATTGCTTGAGAAGAAAAATACTTCACATACTGCAGATTTAATTAGATGCCACTGTCCTATCAAGTACCTATGATAATACAGGGTACTTGGAAGACACAATAGTACCACAATCAAGACTTCAGGCAGAAAAATAAATAGATACACATCTACATTTTTATACAACTCTTCCAAATTCCATATTTCTAACAAGAAAGGAAGCAAAGGTCCACTTTGGCTTCAGCTTTCTTTCTGAATACTACTTAATGTTTAATCATGCTACATTTCCCATCACAGACGTCTAAGAAACGCTGAAAAGAATTTAGTGGCAAAATACCATCCAAAAAGGTTTCAGCTTTCACTGATCCATCCTCAAGGTATGGCATTAAGATCGTAAATGAGATGGAGGACATAACCAGTTTAATGGCGGACTCCATGGGTATGATGAAAAGAAATCTGTTTTTCCAGTTCAGCTCAAACACTGCCCTTGTCTAAGAAATGACACTATTTCTATATTGAACTAACGAGACTGGGAAAAGAATTCAGCTGGAAAAAAAAAAAAAAAACCAGCAAAAAGCTAAAATGCAAGCAACAAGATCTCATAAATGACAAGCTATTCCCATAAAGGTTTTTGAAGGTAGAAAATGTATTGCACTGGAATTAAACAAAGTGTTACTTTGATACATTGCCACATACATGACCAATACAAAACCATGACGCTTTGCACTACGGCAAGACCTTAAAACTTTAATGTACTTGCTGTCAAAGGAATGATGATATGAATTGCCATTCTTTGTGGAAAGAATCTGACATCTAAGACACAGATATTTATTTTTAGTGATCAATTTTCAAATTGAAATTGTCATTCAACATTTTCAGAATGTTATCATTTTTGTATCTAAAAATGATTTGAGAGATACCTCTCATATAGAGGTTATCCATTACTGCCTGTAGAGCTGACCCATTTCATCTTCTGAGGCAAAACAGACACAACCCAAAATACAATCACAAGAACATATTCTAACATATCCCACATGTTCTAATGTTGTTGGCCTGAATCCCTCCTGGAATTTCTCCCTCATAGCTACAGATACCATTCACCAAAGAGTCATAAACTTCCTAAGAGCTATGCTATATGCAAAAGCAGCAGACTGACAGCCCCACCCTTAAGAACCCACTTTTTGCACTTCTAGAAGCCCAGACACATTGTATGAACATACATAATATGCTAGATAGGCACAAATGAAAAGAAAGAGAAAAAGAAAACTGGCAGACAGCATTTGAAATCACAGTACATGTGCAAAGAACAGCAGCTTCTGTGGCACTAAGATGGGATAACCTCCAACATCAACAAAAGGAATGAAGTGCTGAACGAAGTACAGCTATTATAAACTGACAGATCTCAGTCTGGATCGAGAGTTTCCAAGCATTAATGCATAATTCCAAGTCACAGTTCTCCTTGCTGTATATTAGCCTTTAAGACAGATGTCACAGCTGAGGAAAAGCCTCTTGAGAATTTCCCCAACCCACCCCACAATCTCTGAACCCAAAAGTGTTTTGCTTTGCAGTCCTCACCCAGCAACATTTCTAACAACACGGTCTTGAATGTGGTATTAAGCTTATAATGAACTGACTACGTTGTCCCATACTTTCTCCTTTTGCTGTCTGCTCATCTTCCGTACAGTTTTATCAAAGAAAAGTCATTTGTTACACATCAGTTGCTTTTAAAAAAGGAATTTTTCACAACAGGGTACTTGGACAATTAAACATAATCCAGATATACTGCCTGTTCCCTGCACTAGACTTTAGGAACTTTTAATAGAAATTGAGTGCATATTTTACTTCCAGATCTTGCTTACCACTGCTAAGAAAATCACAACGTTCAATCTAATTAAAAATGAAATTGAACTACAATTCCCTAGAAACAAGGGCCGTTTAGACTCAGTAAGCTTTACTTAATTTATTCCAGAAGCAAAATAATTAATTGTTTACAGTCCAGAAAAATAAAGTTTCATTATTTGATGAGCATATAATACCAAGTCTTTTATATTGCTACTGTATTCCTACATCTTCATGAAATACTACTCACTTTTAAACAATTGTGTAGAGAAGCACTGGGTCTATAATAAGCATCATTAAATATTCAGTAAACATTAAAAAGAAGAAACAGTCTGGATGAATGTCCAGATGAGTGACCTCCAAAAAGTCATTTGCATTTCCTTGTTCATACTGAAACAGTTGTTTCTGATGATGTTTATAGTTCTTTTAGACTAGGCTTAGACTATTACAGAGAGAACTGAGTTGAAGGTCCATCACACAAAACACAGTCACACAAGTATATAATTACAATCTTGGTAAATCATCAGGAATAAACTGATTAGACTCTCGGTTATATTTTATAAATTCTCTACAACTTTTAATCCAAAAAACAGCAAACAGCCCATACAGCTACAGCCCTAAGATACCTGTATGCAATTCCCTTTTGTTTTGTTCTGTTTCCTCTAGAAAACTGCCATAAGGCCAGCACAAGTAAATTGTAAATACTGTTTGCCCATCTACAGCATTTCACTTACAGAAAACCATAGCGACCAGTCTCCATCACTGTCCTTCACTGCACACCAGACAAAAAAACAGAGACAGTTTTCTCAGTTAAAGATTGTCCTCTGTCAGCAAGGGAAGCCCCCACGGCTGAGGAGTAGTGGCAAGTCCACTGAGAGCAAGGGAAAGGAAAACAACTTGTACCTTAACCTCAGGAAAGGGATCCCCAAATTCTTGTGCTCGATCGACTAACAGAAGTGACAGGTATGCTGAAAAATTGAAGAATTAATGCAAGATGTTCTACACTGCTAGACATAGTAAGCAGCAGAGGCCCGTGTATTGCATGTACCTAAAAGCCAGGAATGAGTAGAATTTTGTGCATTTGATTTAGCTTAGCTGTTTGCTACAACTACTCCTGGGGATTCTGGGTGTCATAGCCATTATTCACTCAACCTCTACATTAATTCCACATAATTGCTCTCATTTATGAGTGGTTTCCACAAACAATTCTCCACAAAAGCAAGCTTTGGGTATTTAATAGCTCCAGACCACCAGAGTTGTTGTCTAAAAGGCAAGCAACAACTGGGGGAAAAAAATGCTGTTCTTAAAATTGCCAAATAATAATTAGCAATAATAATAAGTAGAAAGAAAGGGAAATAGCTACTTGCATAACACCCCATCTGCTGCATCAAATACAATGCAAACTTGTAATCTTTGATTCTCTCAACTTGTATAAGAGACGCAGTCCAAACCTGGGATATGCTTGGGTACCTTATGTTTTTCAGAACTGAAAGACAACCAAGTTAAAATGCAAACAGACCCAGTCATACTCTGATCAACTATCTCCAAGATAAAAGCAGGATTTAGACTTCACTAGCTCTGTTTGTGTTGATATTACATACAATCTATCAAGATATTAGCAGATGTTCTCACAATCCACATAACAATCAGCTGTACATTTCTAATTAAGGCACATTTGCTGCCTCGAGTAATTGCATTTTAGGGCGTCTGTTAGGTTGTTAAAACACAACTGCCTTCATCAGACCTGGGCAAAAAAAAAATCTTAAATTATTTTATTATTCTCACAATTATCGTACTGAGAGTTTCTGTAAAAAGCTGCATTTCTTCAACAGTACAGAACACATCCTCAGCTCATGGGGTATATTTTCTGGGGTATTAGGCTGTATCAGGGTTTCATGCATTTAAATGCCTTGGGTATGATAGCAGTCTCCTTAGATATTGTATAAAACAATTGTTAGATATTTTTGATTTTTTTTTGGTTTAATGTTATGATTTTAAGTAGAACATGTAATGATACAGAGTATGCTATATGTAAGCCTCAGGCATATCTATATATCAGCTATGAAACCTACAGATTATTAACTGGTGGATGAATATTTTAGTTTCGTTTATAGAAAACAGCAGTGTTTAACTACTTGTTTAGCATCCCTTTAAGTGAATCAATACATGAAATGAACTGCCTTATTAGAAAAACAGTCACGAGCCAGAAATGATAAAATAAATGATCATAAAGAACGTGCCCCAGTGTATGAAGTTATTTTGAAAGCAATAAACATTAAAGAAGTTATTGAAAACCTTAGCAATAAAAGTTCTTTATAAATTATCAGTACTAATCTCCACTCCTCAGCTCCCCTAGAAATCCTCAAATCCAAAATTTGTCTGGATTCCATTTTTCCATGGTTGACATTTCTGAAAATGGAAGATTTTCCACAAGGCCTTTTTCACTAACTGTGCTACCCCGAACATAACCACGGAATATCTTTCCTATTGAACACCAGGGTCTATTGTAGAATATGCAATAAAGAAAAGTGCCACTTTATGTACAACTTGGGCAAAGCACAACTGCAGGAAATCTACACAAAAGATACAGCAGTTGTTAAAGTCAACATTAGCAGCTTTTTTTCTTTTTTTCTTCTGAGGTCCTTTCTCACTACTATTCAGCACATCAGTAAATCAGAGCTTTGGCTCCTCCTGTGACCTACTAAATAGCCCATTTCACCAAAATGAAATAGCAGAAAGAGCTACACGAAGGAGGTCCAAGGTTGCAGTACTTGATGAAAACAGGGGTGGCAGTTGTATTAGTTTGGCAATCACAAAGCACTACAAAGTTGTCCATCCGCCAACAGTTAAAAAGAAAAAAAGAAAAAAGTCACAACAAAAAAAGCAATAACACTAGTATACAATTAGTTCAAAAGCATCCATCCAAAGTTATGGCCTTGTCTTGTCATGAAGAAGGAGGGAAAAATATAAAATGTAAAAAATATGCCGGAGATACTGTCATAAGGATTTCTTATGTAGTGATTGGAAAGGAAGACCCTAGTACCAAAAGTGGTTAAGAAAGATACACTAGCAACACTATTGCTCCCCATCATTCCTCTCACCAGCTGGGTCATGGACAGCAGCCACAGTAAATTCATACAAGAGATTCACTAGGTCATTTTTATCTCTCTGACAATTTCTTGAGGAAGGTAAGGAAAGACTGAAAGAAAATATCTTTCAAAACCTTGTATGCTAAAAGCAAATACGGCTCTCTCTAATGGGCCCACTGAAAAGATTTAGCACCACTTACAGCTCACAGAACTACACTGAACTGACTTCTAAATGACATAAACACAGAATACTGTAGTTAGATGATGAATGAAAAAGAAATACATTGTAACCCACGATCAATCAATTTCTGTTACACCACTGATTTCTCTTGAGACAGAACATTCAGTAAAAGCCTTTAAAGCATACACTACTTTATCCTCCAGAAAAAAAACACCTCACAAACAAAACCACCAACCCACCAACAAATAAAAGCTGAAGCACAACACAACATTATGCTGCAAGGCCATGCAGTGAACAGTCTGACATCAAAGTGAAGATGACATTCAAACCCCTAGGAGTTCAGCACAATATTGAGATACACAGAAAAACACAGAATAGTTGCAAGTTCAGATAAGCAATTTCTCATCCAACATTTTAGGAAATGAGGCAAGGAGAAAACCAGCATAAATAGAGATTTCTGCATTCATCTCTTAATTCCTTTTCTCTGGTGAGGAGAATCGCTGCACTTACCATTACTTGTAACTCTTTAAGAAGGTGCTAAGAAAGTCAATTCAGGGTTATAAACAGCAAGTATGCTTTTGAATCACTTATTAATGGAAAATGTAAAAGCATTCACTATATTAAGGATAGTACTTGTTACATAAATCTTTTTTTCTCCTTTAAGTCTTCATAGAATTGTCCCAGCTTACACCAATATAGCTTGCCTTTTTTTTTTTTGCCAGAGTCTATTAAACTGCCCTTTGAAACAAGATGTCTAATGATAATAATCTGCTCACATGACATTCCATGAAGACAGATTTTAAAGGCAGCTCTGACAGTAAAAATCTTCCCTAGCACTGCTCAACTCTTTTCACCCCATGAGACAAACTTTATTAGAAAATATCGTAGACTTTGAAGTCTGTCTTAGAAATATTTACATTCAATTCAACTCACAATCACTGATGCTAAGTTCCAGGCTTACCAACTAAAATCTTCTCTGGATTTGAGTACATGCATTTGTTTAACTTCTGAGTATTCCTAATTCTTGTAATAACCTTTCCTTCAGAATTCACATCAACAAGTTGGTGATAGACAAACGCTTTAAAACAACATGTTAAGTCAACAGGTTCTTACTGCTTTCCAAAAAAGCAAATATGCAATAACTATTAAAATGAACCGATTCTTTTACATGGAAAAATAAGTCTTATGACTGAGTTCAAAATGAGGCTAAAAGATCATCAGACAAAACTGCGGGGGTCACTATTTCAGAGCTATTTGATAGGAAACATAATTGCTGTAATTTTCCAGAAGACACTGTTAACTAACCTGTCTTCTTGCATTTGAGTATTTACTTGGATGGCCTTTCAACAAACACAAAGTAGTCAATACAGTTATTTCCATTTCTCTGGAGGGGCTTAATATTTTTTGGAAAAACATACATTTAAATTTTGTATGAGCCTTTTAAATGTTTCTGTTCTAAAACACTTCCAAGAAAGGCACTTCAGTATGATGATCTCCTAGCAACCAGAAGACAGCAGAGGTACAAGTTTGAGATCAGAGTTCAGGTAACATCAGAAAGTTTGAGAAATCCTCTCAAGCCTTTGCCCGCTTACACACTCAGTTCTGAATTTACAAGTCTGTGATGGATGTAGTTCTTTCCAAAGTCTCTCACACTGCCCACATTTGAGACAGATGCAAAAAGAAGATATGAAGCTTTTGAAGGTCACATGTATGTCTGCGTAGAAGATGGATCTGAACTGTACTGACGCTATGCTAATCCTACTAATACAAGTCCCTCTTTAATAAGAGAATAACTGCTGCTTTATTTACCTTCAGAAGTAGCCCATGAAGTACACGTTTAAGGAGAAGAATTCAAAGAACATACTTTTTTTTGTTGCTGTTAAGTTAAAGAGTGTTCTACCAGTGACACCTCCTCTGTATATTTATGTTCTTTAATATTGCCAAAATTGTGGTATATTGGTTGCTTAATCAATGATTAATTTCCATAACCATATGCTTCCCGTGTCTATGTGCATCCTGTGTTCAATTTATAATAAATACATATAATAATAAACACAGGACTTATACTCAGACAGTTGTAAAATTCCAAGCCATATATTATCACACTTGTATTACAGCATTATCACTTCACATCATCCTTTCTCCTCTAAATTTCCTAAAGCAATAAACATAATGTATCAACCATCAGCATAAAAATCCCAGATGGCTTTAGCTAGAAAACTCAAGTATGCGGATTTCAAGATACATTATATATAAGCTTTGTCCAAAAAAAATTAACAAACTGGTTTCCAAAATGAAGGTGTATGATTTGGAAGCAATTTGACCAAAATGTTAACAAGATACCACTATGAAGATTTAAGTCAACGCCAGTCAACACAAGGAAGTGTTGCTTCCTCTTTAAGGAGATACACATCTATCTTTGAATATGATTTTTTTCCTCCTCTTGAAGTACAGTTAAATAATATGATAATAGTAACGCTAAAGATATTTTTTTCCCAAGTATTTATAGACTTCTTCAGAAGCAACCCAAACCATCATGTAACACAACTGGGCCAGGATACATCAACTAACAATTCCAAAAAAAAAAAGCAACCAACAACTTTAAAATATCTGTTTACATGAATGTTATTTAGAGATCAAAGACTTCATTTATCTGTACGATGTGTATTTTTTAAAATGCTGAGACCTCTACCACTCACAATTAGTTAATTTCTAATGAATTACAACACAGTGAAATGAATGATGTAAAAATATTATCTAATTTACCATATTCTATATCATACTTCCAATACCATTTTTATTGGCTAAAGCAAAATATATTTTTTAAAGACGCTCCCGTTAATGTCAAGGGTAAAGTACATTGCAAACATTATAATCTATTTCTTGGATCTTTTAAAACAAGAAAGATAGATACTGTTTTGAATGAGATTGCTACTACATGTAATTCTTACTCAGAAGAAGGAGGCTATGCACAATTCTCCTAATGCATTCCGAATGTCTTCCTTGTATCTTGTTTTTTAAGCTTCACGTTTTAAGCCTCTTACACTGGAGCCAACTTACGCTGCCAAGCACAGCCTGTATGAAGCTTATAACATTTGTCTGATATTGGAAACAGTAGATCCAGTGTATCACACATACACACGATGGCCTGCATTGCTACGAGTGCGTAGCTATTGAAAGAGAGCAACATCCATGGTAGTCAGAAGTACAATAACTGACTTGTAATACATCATAGAGATTTCTTAAACTTCGAATCCAAGAATTACCTGAACCAGCAGATTTGGATTTACCTTTTTCTCATATACACTATCATATGATAAACAGACTGTGACATGGTCAAGTGGTTAAGTGGATTAAACGTTATCTTTTTTTCTCTGAAATGAGCTGTTAGGTCAGTTCCCTAATGGACAGTTTATATCATAAAACCATCACAGATAACTGAATACTGCTATAAAAGGCAACTTCCCACTCTCAGAAAAGCCAAGAATGACTTGGAAATGAAAAATATGCTTCCTTTCAGCAAGAAGGTGGTCTCTCTAGGTCACCTCAAGGCCATTGGTAAGAGTTCTTATGATGGCTGCATAACAACTTGCATTGGGAAAACATAAATAAGAGGTTCAATTGTCAGTGCAGGCACTCCTTCAGCCTTCGCAAAATGCAAATACTCTGTCCTGTGTCTAAAATATTATCTGTGACTAGACATAAGTGTGTTGCCCTGACAGACCTCAGTCAATGCACATATGATTACTTACAATTACAAGGCTATCGCAGATAACACTTTTTTTTTTTTTTAATCTGATGAAAAGCCTGATTTTTAGAGAAATTTGATATGAAAAAGAGATGGGAAAGTGATAGGAACTATCAACTGAAAGTTACTATTTATCTGATGGAATCCCAAGATGATGGTGTAAAGCAGCCTCCACCAATTTTAGCTGCATTACTGTGAATGTGCTCATGCAACTTCTGTTTTATGTACCGGTGAGCATCAGGAAGCTCAGGAATCCTTTCACATACAACATCCTTAGTAGACCTGTTTGTATCAAAAAGCCAAAACAAATGTGTTTTTTTTTTTCTTAAGACAACTACCATGAATTATCGCAACTTCAGTTTTGAATGTGGAAAATTAACTGCACTCAGAAAATTGCTTAGAAATCTATTCAAAACTGGAAAAAACAAAACAGTACAAAAAAAAAGCATACACACAAAAAAAAATACCACACACAAAACCTAGATCCACTCAGAAACATTGGAATATAGTAGGATAAAACAAATTTAAGCAAATTGCCATTTATTTAGATTTGAACCTAGAGTAAACAATAAAGATAAATTTAACTTTGTTGGGCAAGGTACTACACCAGTGAATTAATTACTCAGACCTAAAGATGAAATTAAAATGCCTCGGTTCTCATGTTGAAATGCACAATACTCCTGTTAAGTAAAAAATGCATTAATTGTACAAATACTACCTTCTGCACAGGAACGTCATTTCATGTTTTGTCAAATGAAATATTCTGAGCGACTACAGTTGTAATTGCCAAGAGTGTGCAAATACATTTGGAATGATGGACTCAGTGTTTTTCTTTTCAAATCCATGTCTACATATCAATAACAGTATAAAAGTAACATTTTGACATAGTTATTCTAGGGCTGCTTCACCGCCGTGTAGAGGAAAAAAAAAGAGGAAATGAAAAGATTTAATGCCAAAAGCAACCTGCTAGCCCATGCCAAAAAAAGAAAAAAAGAAAAGAAAAACAGGTTTTCCCAAGCCCTGAGGACAAGTGTTGATATATTTTATGCAGTTATGTTCCACAAAATTCAGCTACAGAAAATCTAAAAATAGCACATTAAATAATACTATGGAACATAATCAAAAACTTCTATAGTTTACAGAACATAAAGCCCAAAAATCTGATTCTGCTGACACCAATGAAAAGGCTGGCAATCAGCATTTGGCAGGACCACGGTTTTACTCAAGGTTCTGATCACAATGCAAACTGCAGGTGTATTTGTAAGGCCCGAATTCAGACTTTCATAGATAAATCACAAGCAATGATTTAGTGAACCAGTTCTCATAGACCAACTCTGAAAGCCATGCAGAACATAAATGCATATCCAATCAAGTTCTCAACCTGGACATATTCCTATAGGACCATCTTCAAAGCTATTTCTTATTCACAGAACTCACTAGATTACTGATTTATTATTTTTTTTTTCTTAACTGTAACTTAGCTGCATTTTAAAAGGACAGATAACAGAATAAAAGTAAAAAACAAAATAAAAAAAAGAAGGTACCATCCTATGGTCACTATAAACACGAAAAATAACCAGTGTGTACAGTACTGGTCTATAATTATCCTCACAGAGTTTTTTGGGTGAGCAGTTGGGATGGTTGATGGCATGGGTTGCATTGCTCCAACCTACTTCAGTATCTGATATAGATCTGTTCTGACAGAATGAGATTTTACATATTGATTCCACCTCTGATCAAAGCTCTCATATCTTCTATTTCCTTTTCCACTTTTTCACGTGGTGTTGAAATTGAACAGTATGTGCAGGAAACGTGTGATGAAAAGAAGCCCATAAAATCTGTGAATGGTTCTTTTGTGAAGCCCAAGTTCAACAAATGTGAAGAGCAAGCTCAATTAGCAGCTTGGGCAGAAAAAAAAATACCCTCAAATTCCTTATATACAAGCAGCAGGAAAAGTGCCAAGGCCACTGCAGAAATATGGCTAGTGCATCTGATTTGAACGGTTTAGATTTTATGATGGAAAGACAAGGTGTGTAAAGCATCTGATCAGCTGTGTGGATGCGAGGCTCTGAGGTACAAATTGAGGCAATGGATTTCTTTGCTTAGGCTCTGCTTCAGAACAATTGCCTCACATCAAAGCCATTTCACTTGACTTTGCACTATTTATCAGGACTCAGTAAATTGGACTCATAGCACTCAGTAAATTGGATGATTGCATTTACAACTCACTTTTTAAGGGCTTGATAAAATAGAAAATTATGCTTGTCTTCACACCTCTAAAATTCAACAGGAGTTTAAGATGACGTCAGAATCTTTGTGTTTTGTGTTTTTTTTTGTTTTTTTTTTTGTTTTTTTTAAACGAGTCAGCCATCTTCTGCTTTTGAATGGAAGACACCCTCAAGTCAATCCAGGAATGATGTACTAACAGGAGGAAACCTGCTATAAAATGGTCATCACATTCCCTCAGGAAATATTGCCTCAGGAAATAGTGATTCATACTGGAGTTCGATTAATTTTTCAAAAGATGGATTTAATATCTGTGCAATTAAACATCCAACTGAGTATAGGAATATTTAGATTTGATTTCCTAAGAGAAAAACAAGTACTCAGTATTACTGAACATAACAAGAAAACACACAGTGAAATAGCTAAGAGTTTACTGTGTGATTCAGCAGCGGAACTTCAGGAACTTTGGTATCAGTGCAGAGGAGAATAGAAACTTGAAATGGAAATACAAATATGTACACACGATGGCAATGACTACGGATAACTTTCTAGAAAAATTCTGTCACATCAGAAATGCAAAATAACCCATGTCTACTTTTGCTTATTTGTCTTATACATCCCCTCATTTACTCTGCTAATAGGACACCTCTCCTTCCATCCAAACAAACACAGGGTTTTGTAATTGAAAAGGAAATGAGTAATAACTGAAAGTCCTTTTACTGATGCAACCAAAATGTTAATTAGAAGAGAATATTGACAAGCTGTGCTACAATTATGCTTCCTCCCAGACATCAATTGTTTTTCTTCTAACCCATCCCTTACATATTCATCATACTGCTTACAAGCTTGAATTACTTTTCCCTGTTTTTACTGTATGGAGTAGGAATTCTTTCTCTACTTTTATTTACTGCAGTGTACTTGACTAAAGGGATAAGAGAGCAAATTTTTGTCAACTATTTCATATTCATCTGGAGGGATACAGATTGAATTTATAACTGTACTGGCATTGTTTCATGTTTAGGTGGTCTGGGTCACAGTACATCATCCTTCAAACACTGGAATAATTACAAGGTAAATTGACATGCTCAGTTTAAATTACTCTGAGCAGAACAGCTTTCTACAAACTGAACAATAGAACTCAGTGTGATTTGGTTCCCATCAGCAGCACAAAACCACTCTTGAGGTTTTTTTTAATCATCAACAACAGATTTCAAGTCAATATCATCTCTCAATTTTCTTTCCCATGGTACCTCACATGGAGACAAAAACGTATCAGAATTGGCACTTTCACTTTTTAAGTTCTGTTTTAAAATATGTTTGCAAATATAAATTTAAAATATGACTTCAGGTTGAAATATTAAGTGAGAAATCTGTGCAGAGTTATTTTTCCTTTTTTAACTCAAGTATGTGTACTCTGTGGGCTGCGGATGGATTTTTCAGTCACTCAAACACAACAGATTTATGACCTCAAGGCAGGGTGTCTCCAGTTTTCTCTAATTAGCTGTTATAGCTTGTTCCTTCTGTTCAAAAGAACAAGGAAGAATTGTTATCAAAGTAGGTGGAATATAATTGAGAAGTACATCTATCAATCTTTTAAATTTGATATGCTTTCAGATGAAGAAAGACCCATGGTCTTCAGAACAAACAAAATTTCTCAGTAATCACTAAACTGCAAAATAGCTTGCACATTATCATTCTATGAATCATGAAATCAGGAAGAGGTAAATAGGTGACTAAAAGTAGCATTCAAAACAAGACTGACGATAATGTGAAAACAATTACATAAACAGTTCCTTCATACAGACAATTGTCCAGCAACTTTTTTGAAGGCACAGAGGTTTGTTTGTTTGTTTTTGTATTGGAAGTGGGAAAAAAATTGCAACGAAGCCTTCTTCCGAAAGGGTTATATCTAACAGATGAAAAGAGCTATTTGAGAAGGGGAAGGTTAAAAACATGAGTGAATTAAATTTTACTAGGTCTTTGGGAGAAGAAAGGGTTCAAGAACACTAACAAAAGCTGATGATTTGTAAGAAGGGATCTTCTACAAACTCAAGGCAGACAGAGACTACAGAAGAGGGACCACAAGGCAACCACCAGTGATTCCTTAAAGGTAAAGTAAGAACTAGCATATTTTGTAGGAATACAACTTGGCCAAACCACAAATTCTGCATCAACAAATATGACCATTATCTGAAATCATCTTTGACTATTTAAGAGGAACTCTCATGATTCTGGCAACTGGGATAAGATTTTAAAAGGATAATAAATAACAGAAATCCTGAGAAATCAGATGATCCTTAGGCAGGATTAAGCAATTGTAAAAACAGAACAAAGGAAGTGGTTTTGTAGAAATTTGTGATCAAGCTCAGATGAAACACCAATGCAGTTTTGGGGTAAGAAATCCCAAAAATCAGTTTTAAACTAACAAGAGGGAGTTCAATCTATAGAACAACTAAAGGTCTACACAAAAGAAAATGAAAAAAGAGTGGAAAAAACAGTTTTCTTTCAGTCTAAAGAAGAGAAAACTGAAAAGCACGATATAAGAGGTTAACGCAGAGGGAAAAGGAGTCCGCCATATTCTCAGCACACAGGACAAAATTAACAGGCTTTACATTCAGTATTGAATGGTGCAGTCCAGGAAATCATTCCTGAGGAAAATTACAAAATTTTTACTCTGGAAATACTTAAGAAAGAAGACAAAGAATTACTAGGAATCACTGTAGATACAGTAGGTTTACCCTAAATAATGGAGTACACGACCTCTTCCGAACCAGTTCTGCAGGTCTAGTTTCATAAGCTTCTATAATATTTATTCATACTACCTACACATATGGCTCAAATTTTCAAGAAAGGCTTTTCAAAAGGATATAATATCATTATAAATCTCACAGTACTTCTAGGGGAAGTGGGTATGTAAACACTTTAAGTGGAACAAAATTCATCCTAAAAAACAAAAAAAAAAACCCACTGTCCTTAATAATGAAATGCATATGAGGCATTCAGAATCTCTGAAAATCTTTTGATCAATGTGGTTTGTATACATACGCACACAGATACACATGTATGTAGACAGAAGGAGCAGGAGAGCGAAGGAGAGAAAGTCCTAGTCGAATGGAAATTTTAAAATGTGATCTTTACAGTTGCATATACTAGCCATAAAACATGCCAGATGGAAAGAATCCAAAGTTAAGACAGAAAAAACACCAGCAACCTAACAAAGTAGAAAGTAGAACTATGCCATGACTTTCCTAACTGAACTGATTTTAAATGCAGATTTTAAATAGAAGTCCTTTTGTAAATGACTTTTATTATATTTTCCATTTACTAAAACTTTGCCAGTAAGTGGATACCAAGAACCCCTGCATAAAGATGCAAACAACCACATTTCTAAACTTGATAACAGTTAAAAATCAGTTCTATGAATATTTATGAAGGCTGTAAATATTTAAAATAATTACAGATATTTACACATTAGTACAACATTTTCATTTAATGGATGTAAGAAAAATGTTAATGTGTGCACACTGTAAAGATTAAGTGATTTGGCCTCCAGGGCTATTGTTACTCTATTAAAAGTTAATTTAGGATAAAAATTATGGCTTTTCCTTGACTCCCCAAACTCAAGGTTTAAATCATGATCAAGACTCACAACAGACTTCAAAAAATGAATCCAGTCATGATATTTCCATAGTCTGAATATTGCTACTACTGTGCATTTTTTTTTCTGGGAAAAAAAAAGCAACACATCCCCTGGCTTCTTTTATGTGCTCACACTCATGACATATACTCAGAGAAGCTTTAGGGCAGAGTAGCTGTGTGCTGGTGAGGTGGTTTAATCAGTCTTTTTGTCACCACACATTTTTTTACTATTGGAAGAGGATGTTTCTGCCTACAAACACAGCAGGCAACTCAAGCTAGTCTTTCCAAGAAAGTAATTTACACCACAAATGTTTTTTGCTTCATCACTAGCAATAAATTTAATCATCTTTCGCCACAATTATGTATCCTTTTTATTCAAGGACATAATGACTATGCTCAAACCTACGATATGTAACTAGCTACTGAAGTTCACCAATAACTTGGTTAACAGAGTTCCATCTAAAATAATTACGGTTTGACTATAGCAGATTTCCCTTCCAGCAGAATACTAAAACGCAGTCACTTTCAATTTGAAGGTACGAGAAAACAAATATTTTCTCTGGAAGATGGTTTGAGAAGTTGTGCTTCATCTCCAATTTAAATGTCTCCAGTTTCAGCTTTCTCCTTAAGAAAGATTTTCCAAGTCCAAGTCCAACCCCTCTTTACTCTGAAATTATCTGGCTCTTAAAAATGTTCCAGTTTGTAGCCACAAAACTACTTTAGGAGTAATCATAGAAGTATGAAAACTGATTCCTGTCAGTGACTCTGCCTTCTACCCACTGTAACTTCCTCCAGCCTTTGAACAATTTCTATCATTTTTCACCCCACTTTTAAGCTACTATTGTGTAATTTCAATATGGAGAGGAGACTTATAGAAGACTTTATAAGTGAGACATAGAAATAAGTAAATAGTATGAAAACACAAAAGATGAGACTAGGAAGAACATATGAAAACCAGCCTAGATGGCAGTAAAAGACAGAAAGGCAAAAAATGTACCCATGCAACAGAAGATGCAAAACTGAAAAACAAACACAAGACTAAAAACTGTTATGAAGATGAAACCTCTTCAGGCATCTTGGTGGAAGTTCTATAAAAACAAGGCCCAAATCTTGAGTAAGATATTTGTATAGCATAAAGTAATAATAATGAGAAATTAAAGAACATTAAAATGTGAAAAATGCAAGTTAAATATAGAAAATGGAAAGAACAACAGTAAAACATATATATATATATATATATATATATATATATATATAGTGACAGCTCCATTATGACCTAGCGCTCTGTTTTAATGTGATGTAAAATCAAGCACGTGGATGACAGAGATAAGGAAAATATAGGCAGAGGAAAGCATCTGCTAAAAGACTCAGTAAATACAGAAGCGAACTTCGGGGGGAAAAGGCAGACAACAAATGTGTTCAGCAGTGAGATACTGCACCCATTAAGACTAGCTGTTTAATGCAATCTTTCTCTTTTAGTTCAAATATTTCCTACAAAAGACTATTCCTATCCTCCCACATATTTTCCTCATACTTTTAAAAGGTTATGGTCATTTTACAGCCAAAAAGACACAATTTATATCCTAAAGAAGACAGTTTACAACCTCAGAAAGAAGAAATAAGAAATAAAAGCAAACTTTCTACCTGTGTGAGCAGAACACAGGTTTGAGGGATTGCTATATTTTCCCCTCACAACTTCAGGAACTGTTATTAAAGCGACATCAAATATATGTAGGTGACCTGCCTTCTTAGTTCAGATCAGCAGTGTGTTTTCAAAGTCAATCTCCTGATCATCATCACTGATCACACTTTGGCTCACATTATGCAACACTCCGAATATGCAAAAATGGATACTTTTGGAAGAGCAAATGAGCTCTCGGCTACTAACTAGCATGTACTCCTTTGGACCAAACAGCAGCAGACCCAGAGTTAAAATCCTAAGACAGTCCTCAGGATCAGTTGTCTTGCTCCGCTCCTTCAGCTGCAAGGCTTGGTAATTTAGACACAGTAAGTGCATACAGGAACAGAATTAAATTGGTAAAAGGTCTATTTCATAGACACTGTAGACAACACTATTACAGCAAGCTTTGCATCTTTATCAAATTCCTATTTTATGAGCCCCAACTGCTATTTCATTATTTTTGTCAGTTGGCATTGAAATACAGTATAAGATCTATTGGCGGAAATGATGCACAACAGCCAAGTTCCAACAATGATAACTGACCTTTCACAAACTTAATTAGATTGCAGCTAAATAATTTAGACAAACAACTAAAGCTACTCAGTTGAAAATGGCATTTTTATTAAGACAAATATTATTCCTATAGAAAAAATATTAAGTGCTTATTTTCTAAACCTGTGCTGTGGTCCCGATTGTGCTTTCTTGTGGCTGACAGAGCAGATCCTGATTCTGTTAATTATAAGATCTGGAGTTACTGTTGTTTTATAATTGCTTCTGTGAATTGGGAATGAATTGTTTAATTATTTATTGGGCTAGTGTATTTTCTGAAAAGCAGAACAGTATTCTGTTTATAAAATATTTGCAATAGAAGGCAGTTACTTGATATTCAAGGTTTAAATGTCTTTTATATGTGGAGTCCATTATATCTAATGTGCAAACAGACTGCTGAGCTCCATCTCTGTGCTCTCTGCCTGGGCTGGAGTTACAGGAGAATGAGCAAACGCATATGCATGTACTTTTCTCCCTACATAGCTGCAGCCAAAGAACAAGGAAGAAAGGAGTGGAAAAAAACATGATGCTCATTCTGAGCCTGTGGTAACACATTCACCAGCCGGTAAATCCTGGTGACTTTACAGGAGTGCCTGTAAAGTTAACAGAAGTAAGGATAAATGCCTATCTGTGCATCTCAAGTTTGTCAACCTACACATTTTGCAGCAGAAACACCATGAAAGTTAATGCTGCTCTCCAGCTCAGTCTCTCTCTCTCTCTGAGGTGGTAAGAATGGAAGGAAGAAGTAGGAAGGCAATGTTATCTTACCCACAGAACACAGCTATATCATGAAACGAAGAAGTCAAGTTTACAATGTAATTTCTTAAACAAATCCATAACCAATGTGATAGTCCTCCTATAGCATATGCTATTACTTAGAAGCTCACAATCTCAGTGCATGTGGCAACACATCTGTAGCAAGGCCAAAAGCACCGGAGTTTAGACCCAGCTCCCTGGGTCTAAATACAGCATAATACTGGGGCACTGTATGCAGCAAAATAACTGTAACATGTAAGAGGCACTGTAGATCAAAGGGGCTAGCTATAGTGCAGAATCCAAGGCAATAATCTACTTATTGTGGTAGAATGGGAAAGCCATCATTTTGTTATTTTGAAACTCAAATAATAATTCAACTAAAACACAGAAAGCATAAAACTAACCTTATAAAGTAAAGGTGATTGTCCTAGCTTCAGAAGTGCAATTTTTTTGGTCACGTTTGTAGTGGTTTGAATCCGGATCAAGTCTTCTATGGTTCCATACTGTGTATCAACCAGTTCCGCCTAAAAAAGAAGACAGAATTCAGGACATATTGACAACTATGCATCAGTGGAGGGTGCTCATTCCACAGAAACAAAGTTATCTGTGTAATTACAAGCAGATGGGATTTCTGCCCAGTCCCATTTCTAATCATTGAAATAGGAAGACCTGTAAGAGCAAAGAGCTTGAGAATTAAATCTGACAAATACATTCCTATCTTGGCAGCTTTCAAACAATTCCTCAGTAGTGATAAAAATCGGAATTTTATTTTTTGCCAATGATTATAACAAATGCTGCTGATTCTGATAAGATTTCCCCTTATTAATTAAAGGAATGCAATTAGAACTATGTAAGGGATAATAACTAACCTCTACTAATTTTCTTAAAAGGAACCAGAGTCTTGTAAAGCATTTCAAGAAAGAATGAATGAGTAAGCAGGTCATGCGACAACACCTCAGCTTACACGCTGTACCAATAGACAGTTTTATTATGGGGTCTTGTATGGTCCTTGAGTAACCTTGCTTAAGTGTTGAAGTAATTACTTATAAGCTATTCAGCTTCAGATAAAACATTTACAACAGATAACGCCACTCTGATGCTTAAGGTTTTCTATTGATATTTTGATATTATTTTAAATCACACCCAACTAACTTTTTTTAAAAAAAATTAATTTACAGGGTGATCTTCATCACTTTAGTTAGGACACTGCAAGAGTATGTCAAGCATTGACGGTAAAGGATAGAACATTCAAGATGTGTTTCTAAAGATTTAGTTAGTATACATATATCTATATAAACATAAATGGATTAACAAACATATCTACACACACACTTTAAGAGTGATCAGCTACATTTTTCTCACACATTTATAGCAATTAACTCTGTCAAAGACCAAGTATGAAGATAATTAGTTTTGTACGTTGTTTTTAGAAAGATTTCAAGACATCAAAGAAAACGCTATTACCTCTAAATCCCTTACACAGTTTTCACATAAAATACAAACACAAGACAACACAAAAATATTACACAAACATTTTAAAATTAAAATGAGATGAGCAGTACAAGATGGAAAAGTTTCTCTTTCAGTTCAGTTTCAGTAACTATGGACTCACTGCCAAAGTCAACAGTTCTGATTTTGGACATCTTCACACAAGCTGTTTAAATTCTTCCAACAGTTATTCTGGCAGTGTAGGATGTGAGAAATTTCACTAGATTCCAACACACAGGTATTTTAAGAAAGTGTTTGCTCTTATACAATTCTATCTGAACATTATGAGTTTGCGCTCTAACACGTGAATTGAATTCATATATATATATATATTTTTTTTTTGCCAAGGTCTATGTCTTCTTAAATACATTTTACTAAATTTTCAATTTAACACGTTTCCAAGTTTATAACGTTTTATCCCAACGGTGCTGTATAAAGCCTTTAGAAAGCTCAACCAAAGTAATTAAACACTTCTGTAACAGGTAAACATCAGATTTTACATCAAATATTGAAATGTAAGAGCAAAACATGCAGGAACAAATCTAGAACTTCATACAGATATATATATTTTAAATATATGTAGGTTTTTACTATGTAAAGAATGTGAAAACTATTAATATAAAAATTCAAATTGTGACTATAGGCTGAAATCCAATATAAGCTTTCCTGTGTGATCACTGCATTAAAAAGCATGACAAAATCAGGAGAATTAAATTTTTGTACTATTGCAAGCTATATTTTACCTAATTTAATGCTCCTGTCTAAAAAGATCTCAGAATTAATGCAGTTATACACAATTCATCTCAAAAGAAGAAAGGGAATTAATCAGCCTGCTTCCTTGAAGTTCTCACAATTTTTGCCTCATTTTGTAGATCTCAGCTTTATTTTAATTTGTACCTACAGAAGTCAATAGGTACACCGAAGTGAAATAATTATTAGTCTCAAAAGTCTCACAGCTTGAGAGGTTTTCTATGAGTTGATTTCTGGGGAGACCTCTAATTCCCATGGACCCAATGCTTTTCCCACTTACCCCCGAGCAAACTGAAAATCAGAGCTTTCATCACTCAAATAAGTAACTACACTGACTTTTCCTGAGGCAAAATCAATACACAAAGATATGACATAATGAAGTATCAAACCATTTGCTTCAACAGTATGCCTATGTGAAAATGAGATGCCTGCCCATATTCACATGCCTCTTCACATTATTTTTGCTGGCTGCTCCTCCAGGGTGCTATCTACCATTCTGTAAACAAGAATACTACACGTTTGCACAACTATTAATGTATTTAGCAACTGCCCTTGGATGTTCTTTGTTAATTTATGGATGCAAACCACATTTTCAAGTGCTGCTTGATGGTCCTTTCCAAGCACTGTATGCACTCAACAAGAGCAGACTGAGTAAAAGGTTTTAAGATTCCTACTTCTTCCTTTCTTGTACACCTGAAGGCAATGTAAAAATTGTAATACAGAGAAAATCATTCAGCAGTAGTTAATAACAACATCTTATCGCATACAATACAGCAGCACTAGCTCAGAGTAGTCAGTTATGCTTTTACTGTAAGTGCTGGGGGTCAGCCAATTGAATCCTTTATTTCTAGCATGAAATATTAGAGGTATAATTTTAAAATAATGTTAGAGAAATCTGTTATAATCCAAAAAGTGCTACCCTCTCAATAATCTGCTGAGAAATAGCTATTTATGTTGCATGAAGTTCTGCTTTAGTCACAACAGTCTTAACTTAAAAAACAATGAATAAAGATAAGGCTTTTTTCCTCTGTTTTAGAGATGCTTACAATAGGAAATCTCGTTTTATAGATTCCAGATTTAAGAAAGTAGAATACCCCACCCACAATAACCAATGTTTGATATATTGCTTCCCTTTGGCAGGATAATTTTATTCATAAAACAAAAGAGAACTCATCCTTTTATCAGATGCTGAAAAAGAGCACTTGTATACTTGATTTAGATATGGAAGAGTAAATCCTCTTTCTCTAAAACTAGAAAACGACTAAACAATGAGCTGTCTTATCCATTTGAATTGAGTACTTACTCTTCAAATTGTTTCATGCTATGCTGTTTGAAAGATACGACTCTTCAGGAACAAATTGTGATGTGCAATATGGAGTTCAGAAGTATTCCCCCATGCATGAAATGAAGTAAGGGTGAGTAATAAAACAAACATTTTTAGAAAAAGTAATTATTTTATGTTAGACTTATTATTAGTTTCTAAGTCCCAAGATGATGCTCAATGAGTTGTAAACATTCCATCTTAAAAATTATGATAAAAATCCCATAAAACCTGCAAAGTCAAGCATTTTGAAAATGCTACAATCAGGGCAGCCAAGGGTCTTTTCCCAATCTCTTCTACTTATCTCCAAAATTAAAGAGAATAAACAGCATTCTTCACTCAAGTCAAAGGTGGAAAAAAAAAAAAAAAGAAAGCCCTTGGAAAGAAAAGTATACATAACTGTATGAAGTAGGTGGCAGCTCGAGTCTTTCAGTCATTGTATACAATCTTAAAAATTCATATAGTAAATACTCTGGCAATTAGAAACATAAAGAACAAGTTAAATAGATAAAAAATAGATCAGAGAGCGTCAGAAACAGATAACTTGAAGAAACCATAAGTACTTTAGAAAACTAAATGCTCTATATACAATTTATTTAGGACAGCTATTCCTCAGAATTAAGATAATTTATCTAAAGAGAAGATAGGTTATTCCAGAAGGACCAATACCACAGTTCAGTGAGTGTTCACACATACTACATCCTCTTCTTTCATTCAAATCTATGCCCTTTATTTGTCCTACAATATTCAGCTACCGTTTTCAGGTTGTTCACCTAATAAAGGTAACAGACATCCAACGTGTGATCAATCACAGGTAAATGACCTTCAACTATTCATCCTGACAGATGCAAAAACTCAAAAATACATTTGCAAATGGTATTTGAGAAGGCAGTAGTTTGTGATCAGCACCTGAGATTAAAATTAATTTAACACTTCACTATAATTCATTTGCACAGCTCTGAAACCGAGTGTGAAAGTAACATTCAACAGCATAAAAGAAAACTCAAGCTGGCTGTAGATTAAAGTTGGATATCAACAAATACAAAGAATACTTTGCAAATATAAAACCATTTCTTCTCTAAAACTAGGAAAAATGAAGAAAGAAGGAAATAACCGTTGTGCCCAGGTATGCCAACTCATTCATTGGTATAACTTCTCTCACATTTTCTGTCAGGAGCTGCTTCTCTCATTTCAGCCAAAAGCATCCAGCTGATACTCAATGAACCACAGCTGTCTCCCTCTAATTGCTATCACCCAAACCTCCTTGGCTGTCTTACTGCTTGAACAGCCAAAGACAAAATGCACTACCACAGTCATGTTGTATAGGAGTGACAGAACATGGATGAAGAATTAAAAGACCTTCTGTGTTTGTAGGTTTTGTGGCATACATCTGATTACCACCTCCTAGTTTAACTGAAGAGCTGAAGGTGTAACCAAAAGTAGCATGCAGCTTAACTACTGATGCCTCTTACAGTAATGGAACTCAATACAAGTGAAATCAGCCCGCTGTTTTGTGCTTAGGATTCACTGGAGCCAAGCACAAGCACAGTTAGTTTGGTTTCCTCTTGCACTACCAAAACAGGAAAAGATAAAGGAAAGCATGACCATATAATTCAGCAATATTTAGAGTCACATCTGGTGCATGACGTCCTGGCAGACTTAAATCACAGAATTTCAGTGTTGCTCCACATAATGTGATATGTTCGTGGACATCATTAAATGTCTATTTGTTCACTAAATAAGTGTTTAGTCTTCTTCAAACACATTCATGAAATTCTTTTCTCCATGGCTTCTGCACCTTCCACTGTAAGCTTTTTTACTTCAATGTTCCTATTTATGCATTGAAATATCAAAGTAATTCCATATGATTCACAGTGCCAACTTACAGTCAGAAAGGATTCTTTGTGTCTAGTTTTTATCATATATAATTGCAGGGACATCTAAAACTTTAATTTGTTCAAGAGTACAATACCAAAACAGGAGAAAATAATTACATCCCTTAGCCACGGAGTTAGATAGAGTTTGATCTTGCAGAGCAAACTTAGTTGCAGACGTATTTCAGATGCTCTTTCTCCCCCTCACCATGTCTATAGCAACACAGCTCCATTCCAGGCAGGGATGTTCCTACAGGTTGCTTGTGCTGTTCCAGTATCATTTTTAGAGAGACACTGGAGTTTAACTTGTTGGCTTGCTTGCTCTTTATAGTTTATAGCAGGTTTTTTTATTCTGCTATCTCCCATGGAGACTGAATTAAGATCGAAGCCTTTTTATAGCCTACAGAAAAGAATCTCTTCTGTGTTTTATGGTTACAGAGCTCCAGATAAATCTGAGTTGGCACAGTCTGTCCCCTGTTGATAATGCTTATCCAGTAGACTCCTCCCTCTGTACCTATTTTGAACTTTATTTTTCCTTCTTTTCAGCCATTTTTACTTTTTCTCCCTCTGCTCATGATCATGCTTTTCCAGTTTCCCTTAAGCAGAAGGCAAAACTAATATCTGAACATGACTTTTTAATCCATGATATTCAGTGAGATAGCCAATGTGGCAAGCCTATTTTTTTCATATTTTCTAATTAGATTCAAATGCTAATCTACCTTCTTTGTGCTCCAAAGTAAAACATCTTTTTCAGTCATATTAAAATCAATATTTATTTTAAAATCTCTAAGAGCATTACTTTGGTTATAAAACACAGAAGGATACAACATCATTTGAGGCTTAAAAACCTACCAGAAATTTCATTACTTTAAGCTTTCATTAAGTGGTGCTGAATGATTTGTCATCTCACAAAGCTCACTAGTGACAAAATCTAAATTTCTAGTGATTCTTTCTTATGTGTGTGTGAAATTAAAGCCACATTGATCATATTTGCCTGAGAAGAAACAGTAATCTGTATTTGCCAACCTGCTTGTTTGAGCTTATTCAGGGATAGTTGTTCACATAAATACGCATTTACAAATCACACAGACTGAGGAAAAGCTAACAAAAACAAGCAGAACTGTTTAGCTACAAAATTACATTAAAAAAAAAATCTTAAGATGTACATGGTAAATTACAGTGTTGTGATTTAAACCTGGCCTTAAAATTTCCAGTGAAACTGTTCTATTTCAGAATCCATTCCCACAACATCAGAATTCAACAAATTCTAAAGGTCAGACTGCAGCAAAGGACAGGTTTTACCGGCTGCTCTAACGCGAACATGAACCATCCAGAGGCTGAAGACCATCTTCATTCAGTGGCCTTCTTATCATATACATGAAATAAAAAATACAGCATCCTTTCCTCTAGTGGTTATATATGTTAGAACCTAGGGAAGATGCTTGCACCTTTGAGAAGATGCCTAGAAGGTTAGGGTTAGGTTACACACAGCTACTGCAGGCTGTGACGCAAGCTGCCAGCTAGACAGCTATGGACAGGGAAGGTCAGCTCCTAGGCAGAGCAGGAGGGGGTACCCCATGGCACTGATATCTCCTCGCTCTGCTTGTTCATGTGCTCTCCATGAAAACAGTGAAATACGAGTTTACACCAACAGACCTCAAGAAAGAAAATCATCTCCTGTCTAAAATGACAGGTCATAAAAACAGTGTCAAGAGAACGCAAACACTATCAAAGACAGAATGTGTGTCAACTGATGTGAAATATTACATGAAAGTGCTTTTGAATCTTTTAAAGTGCAATTGAAATATCTCATTTTACAGCTAACTTTAATATTTTAATTTCTTAGCGGCTGGTGTTTTAGTTTTGTTAAATTCTTTCACCTTCAGAGCTAGTCTGGCTGTATCAAAAACAAATATCTAGAAAACAACCTTGCTATATTCAGGCTTCCAATATTTTGCCATTTTGAAATTGCACAAGTTTCAAAGTCTGTTTGAAGAAGTCTGTTTGCCAATCAACTCTCATACTACTGGATGCATAATATACTGAAATACATACATTGGCTCTAGTTCTATGCATGCTTGCTATACACAGAAAATATATATTGTTGTTACTGTATGCACTTAGAAACAGAAGGATAAAGTGGACATCTACTTCAAAAATGCAAATAAGCACATCTGTGCACAAGAGGTTATCCATTGCATCTTGAACTTTCAGAAGCATCAGCGAGAATTCAATTTTCCAGAGTACAATAAACGCTCTTTTACACAGTACTTGTAGCCATTGCTTGGCCAAACATCACACACTTGAACATAATCAGAGAGATGGCGAACCATATAGTGCTGTAAACACATTTGGGAGTTAAACCAGCATTTTGTCAGATCTGGAGAACTAAACACGTAGTTGTGAAAAGGAAAATGACACCTTTCATATCTGGTGTGAACTCTGGTATCCGAAAGCATTAGACAAATGTATAGGCCTCCAAACTGTCCTTTTAGGAAAAAGGCTGAAAAATACACTTTAGGATTACAAGTACATTCAGATGGAAGAGAGGGGTTCCAATGAGGACAGTGAGTGATAATGAATTCAAGTGGACAAAATGATTGACCAAAACAAATATAAAAAAGGCTACACGTGAGAATAGCATAGTTCTGTGATTGAAGCAGCATAGTTCCATTTTTCAATTACGTAACATTCTGGAAACCAAACCTTGCAAGAAACACGTAAGCTTGTGGTTCAGGTATCACATATTTAAAATTGCACCAGCAATAAAACTAAATTCTTCATTCTTCCAGGCTTTCAGATTTCGTTTTTAAAAATGCACTCAACTGTCAGTTGCTCACTAATTGTGACCCTATGGTGTCACCATTCACTTTTTAGTCATCTGGACTTAATTTTTTTTTTTAATCTGCCCTTCACTTTTAATGTTTTATTTTTATGAACAACAGAAGGAATTAAGCAGGAGTTCAGGACAGGGCTCTGTCAGGTACTCCCGCTACAGTGCAATTAGTAGCCTGCCTTTGCATAGGTTAGGGCAATTATATTTCTGAGTTGTACCAAATTTCACACAGACATTTTCAGAGTCCTTCTCCACTAAGTGTCGGCAGGAATACTATTGAGAATTTGTGAACTTGCTTCCTATGCTCTCAGGAGGGACAGAAAATCCTGCAAAAGAAAGGAAATCCCATGCAAAGGACAGGAATCACTCCATTTTAGAAGAGTGCGGTGAATTATTCACTCTGTACAGGTGGCGTTTTGATAAATTATATCTCAAAGGAAATATGTTTACATTACATAAAATACATGGGAAAGACTTCAGGGAAACTGAAACACGGACACCTTGATGGGAGGAAGGAGTAATCTGACCTCTGATTACAGTAGTACTGCAAAAGCTTCACCATCACTGTAGCCCTGTTGGAGCTCCAGAGCTGAACAGAGCTTCCCTGATCTTCCACAGCCTGGAGTCCAAGTCAGCCTCTTTTACAGCAGTAGGGATTTGCTCAGTATTACTGTAGTAGTACCTTACAGTACAGCTTTCAATAAAAGCAGTTAGAGACAATATTAGAGAACTACTAGATGCCACAGAAAACTGCACTCAGCTCTCTCTTGCCCTGGTATGATCTCTCCTGCACAAGACATTAAATAACCAACAGAAAGAAACTAAAACCAAGAGGTCAGTATGCACTGTCATAAAATACTGTTTCAACCACAAATTTTCCCACTGCGTTAACAAGAAGCCCATTTTCTGGATTTCAATAATCACAAGAACCTAAATTCAACAAGCATGACAAATAATGCACAGTTGTTATATTCGCTAATTGTAATTAATTCACTAATTGTACCATATACTGAAGAGAGTCCATCAATATTTCCTAACTTCTCTTTACAAGGAAATTATCTTTGTTGTCTGCACAGAAAAATGAAAAATTATAGAAGTTTATTTTAGGCAGAGAAAGCTTATGTGCCTTAAGACAACAACAATAACAATGAGGCCATCAGGAATATACCTGAGCTCAAATGGGCAGTCTTTGTCCATCAGATCTTTATGGACAAAATTTCTCATTCTAGATATCTGCTTTGCAGCATATTACATGACACTAACATTTTCTTTTAGTCTTAAGATATCAAAGTTTTATAAATAAAAGGACATCTATAAATGCATACATTTTGTTTTCCTGAATAAAAATTTTAGTTAGAAGAATGATATAGAAATTCATTTGCCAGTAATATTATTTCTAGCTTTTCATGCTACTTCACCCTACAAAATACTCCCCTAGTAAAGATTGTGCCTAGCAAGCTGTGACCCATAGTAGAAGGAACATCTCTCCCCAGAGACAAGGCAGCAGGAGCTTTCTTGCATATTTGAGAAGCTTTGCTCTCTGACAGTTGAAGCTGTTGCCAGACCAATTCTATCCTTACTCACCTCTGTCCGCCCCTTGAAGACACCAGTGTGAAGCAGTGAATCTTACAGGAGGCAAGACTAACTCTGTAAGGTAACATAATTCAGTGGAAGGAAGATAAATTCCTTAAAGCATCTTCTTTCTCAAACACACCTACTCTTGGGCCAGTCACAAGCCGGTGATTGATCATTCACTTTCTCTTCGAACTACAGAGCACAGGAACATAAGAAGTAGTTATGAGGATAGGACAGATATTTCTCATGATTAATTCACATTAAGGCTGTCTTAATGAATGAGATAAACACAGTAACTAATATCCATTACATGAGACGTTAGACATTAGATTTATGTGAACTTAGCAGAAGAGATTGCATATTGAACAGAAAAAAAACCCTAGGAATTCCCAATTCTAGAAAAAGGGAAACTCAATGTATTTTCATCGTTGTTCACAATTATTATTACTATTTTTTAAATGAGGGATACATCTGTCCTGGGATTGAGATTTGAACAGCTGGGTGCAGTTTTAAGTGCTGTATTTCCAACCAGCTCAGAAGTAAATTTCTGAGTGAAAGATTTTTCTCAAGACATTTTAGTCCACAGCTCACATACACACCCAATACACTCCTACAAGTACATCTGGATACCAAACTTAGACTTGTCTATGGTTAGAAATGGGGTCACTGTTCAGTTCTTACCTATTTTTTGAACCAGCTGTATCAGAGCAGAGACTGTATTCTGCAATTTTTTTTTCATCCTGCTCTGAAAGGTTTTCAAAACACATTTGCTTCAAAGGGTTTTCTTTAAGAGAGGCCTTCTTAGCTTTTTGGCCTTTCTTACTATTAAGGTTCTACGTCCAGGTTTATATCATTTCTGAAAGCACTCTCTAAGGAAGCCCATTCTTCACTCCTTTATACCAGAATTCTTCAAATAAAGATTTCTCACAAAACTAGCTAAAATCTATCCTTGCCAAATAATTCCTATCATGGTAGTTTTATCTCCAGCTAGCTTAGATTGTATTGAAAACTTATGCTCATTTTTCATATACCATTCTTTTCACTTGGTCATCTTAGAAAATTGTATTTGGACTAATCACATCCTAAGACAGAAAAAAGAAATCTGGAGGCTTGTTTTGGATTCTCAACACTATTGCATTTGGAAACATTTCAAAAAGATCTTGACAAAGAGAAAAAAAGTCCTGTAGAAAAGCATTGAACAAGTTAATTACATTAAAGGAAATACATTTGTAAGACTAGCAAAATGTCCAATTCCAACCATACAACTTACGCTGGTAGATACAGATAACTCTAAAGAAGCAGTTTTGTTTGGAATTCCTCCTCCTTTGCAAACTTGCACAGAAAAACAAAATCAACAGATAATGTAAAAGCATTCAAATCTAGGTATACTATTCATAGTTCGTCTTTGCTAAGAAGATACAAAAGAATGTAAAGAGAACTGATAAATTAGCTCTCCCTTGAGTTTAATGCGTCTTGTGACCCTGCAGAAATATTTCCATTTGATTTGGGCTATCTTCGCATTTGGGTTTGCACCAAATACCATTAACAAGAAGTGAGCACGAAAGACAAGACACTGGGCAGATATCAACCCAGACATCAACTGAACTGGACAGGAAATTGTAACCTGCCTGGTCTAAACCATACAATAAAATAATTGAAGAGAAAAATATTTCTCTGAGTCATGCATTTATAGAAATATGTCCACATATATTCTCTCACAGCGACTATCAACAGAAAAAAAAGAAGTAAATGCTGGATAAAGATGTTGCAATTCTCATTAATTTCAACAGGAATTTTACTTACACTGAAAGTTGAATAAAGCACCAAACCTATTTCCAACATCTTCACCATTTTCACCCTTGAGTTTTTAACCACACAAAGGGAATATATGTAATGTTTATGGTTTAGTGTTGCGCCAATTTTTACAGAGGTCTTATTGAAAAATGCCTGTGGCTGATTATGTGCAATGGTTTGGAATTACTCAGTGATCTGTTATGTCTACAGATAACAAGATGCCTCACCTTTTCCTCTTCTGCATTCAAAAAAATCTCCATTTATTATTGACACTATTGTTAAAATGCCTTTATCTATATTTTATTACCAAAATATGATTATGATATTCACTAACAACTATAAAACAGAAAAATGTGGCAGTAGCCATGTATCTCTTTGAAATTCTGACCCTCAATGATACAAAAACCATGCAGCATTTTTAACTGGGCTCTTGTGCATGATGAACCACTATTATTTTAGAGAACTGTACAACTCTATTTATAAATGGTTATATGATATATGCCAGAAAACTGACAGGATGCTCAGCAGGAAATCTTCTCAATGATCATTTTTGTTGCTCTTGACTGGAATTTTAAATTACACAACCTTCACATTGCATTTCACAGTTTTCTATATGTAATTATAACGGAATGGCAGCTATGCTGTAGTTAATGCTAACTGTTGTTTTCTGTTTAAAGGTCAAGTTATTCCAAAATCCATATTCTTAGTGAGATTGTCTTGAAAATTTGCTGTGCCTACTTTGCATGCAGAGCAGTGGTCTAAATTATGATTATTTGTGGAAGAGGTTTCTGAAAACTCTTCTATAAATAAAGGATAAATAAAGTTCCTCCAAAATGTTAACAAAATTGCCTGATTTTTCTCATTTGTGTATGTGTTACTCAACCTATAGCCCTAGCCATCTGCAAACTGATTGCAGTTGATAAGGATTCATTTTAGCTAGCACATCTCTTCAGAGAAGAAATTTTAGAAAATGTTAATAAAGATAATAATGAACTAAATTGGCATGCCTAAAGGAATTAGATGTACAGATGTATGAAGGTTCCCCCTAGCTTGATATTTTACACCAATGTACCATCAAAAATGACTGAAAGACTTAGGGTGATATGCTGTGATTATTTAATCTGAATTACATGCCCTCTCTGCCTTTGGAATTCAAGACGTGCAAGCGAGCACGCTGCTGAAGGCTCATTTGGAACTTTTGCCTGGGGATAAAAATATCCTGGGAATATTTAAAAGATATTCTAAACACAACTGTTAATTCAGAAAGGAAGTTACCACTGATTAAGTTCTATCACTGATAGAGAACTTGAATTCTGCAAGGAAATAGAAGAGTGCTTGCAGAGTGCTACTAATGACTTAGAGAAGGGGACTGTAGGGCACATAGTGGGGAGACTGCAATAAGTGTGTTAGAGTAGGAGAACCAGCAAAGGAAAGGAAGGCTGCCACCTTTCTGCACAGAGAAAAGGGATGGATAGGGAGAGAAGGCATCTCAGCTCAGGCATGGAAAAATGCATGCTGCACTGAGCAAACCCTCCTCCTTGTGCAAGACCCAGCAGGAACATGCATACTGTGTTCCTCATTCCTGCCTTGCAAGGATTGAAGAATGGCAAGATCACTACTAACTGAGCTTAACAGATGGGTTTGAACTTCTCATATTGTTTCAGGTTGCATTAATCTCATGGCGGGTTCTCATTTAGCTGAGAAAATGTCACTGAAACAAATGAACCAGAGCAGTCTAAAATACTATCAACAGATGTAGAGAATCTCTTCTGCATATTGTGGTTACAGAGGCAAACAGTCGGCATCTCAATTCTCTGCTCCTTGCAGCCCCTCCAAAACTAATCAAAGATACTGCTGGTTGAGTTGGGAATGAAATTGCCTAACATCAGCAGACACTTGAAGAGAGAAATGGGTCATCAGTCAGAGAATGTGGAGGATGGCAGAGAAGGAGTGCAAGCAGCCAGGAAATGTGGATGGGAGTGAGGCTGACATGTAAATGGGATATGAATGGGCGCCGGCAGAACTGCCTTGGAGACGGGAATGACTCGCTTCTACTCAAAGACCTCTCAGAACCATGCCCACTTGGAATGTCCATTTCAAGGACTCTCCTCACAGCAAAGCAAAGGACCTAACAGGGAGTTGGTACACTCCAACAGGGAATAGAGCAGATGAGCATCGCATTCCACCTGACGCCCACTGCACACTCACACCACCCTCCAGAGATCACTTCTGCAGGTTGGTTATGGGGTGCACCCACTCACATCTTACAGCTTTAGCACCAAAAGGAGCATCCCTGCAGCTCCTCAGGCACATCTCCTCAGAGTGCAGCAGTGGCTCCCTGCTCATCCTAGCTCCCCAGGGACAGCCCGCAGCCGCAGCACTCAGGCAATCCAATGATGTGAGGGCATGAAACGGCTCGTTGGGAATCACCACACCACACTCACTCAGAGGCTGGCTAGATACTGTCTGACAACACATTTTGCTTCAGTGCATAAATTCAATGCGATTTGATTTCACTTTTATACACACTGTTGGCCAAAGAGGCTTTTCCGTTTTCATTAAGCAGATAAAAGGTTTAAACTCTATAAATGTGGCAGATAAAGTTATAATAAAAATACATTTCACATTTTTTTTTCTTAGACTGACCCGGTCTATGGTATATTATTTACATAACCTCCACAATATCTATTTCATAGCTGACAAGACAGCTCTCTCCAGAACTGCAGGCTGCCCCGCCTGTCACCATGATGGGTAAACAGTGTCACCTTTTCAGGGCCCAATGAATTATAGAGAAGCAGTAAAGTGCACCATCCATCACAATGGCACTGAGTAGGTTTTTGAAGTAGATTTCAGATATCACAAATGCTGTTTAGACTGTTACCAGAAAGCACAAATTGGACAGCTCATATACAATGGCCATATAATGAATGGACATGACAGGTCGTCAAAGAAAATGAGTCCTGCTATTCTACAAATAACCTTGTCAACATGCAGGTAGAGCTATAGCTCAGCTTCTAGACAGACTGCAATGAACTAATGGTTTTATTTGCTTGAACTTCCAGCACACCAAATACACAAATGAGATACAATGGAGCAGCAGCATTCAAGCAATATTAGCAATTCAACCTGATTATGTGACATGTAATAGAAGCTCTCTACTAAAGATGTGTCACATTTGAAAGAAAATTATTCAGATTATGAGTAGCTGTTACTAGAATATCTTTTCACAGGAAAACCCTCATGATTTAGCAATCACAACCAACTGCAACATATTCAAAATACACAATTTGTAGTTCCACTGCAAGCAATCAACTCACTCTCTGATTGCTGAACCCAGCAACAGCCACCACTTTATACATCTCAAAAGTTTTTCTATCTCCATTATTTTAAATAGCATAGATCGTTCCACAGGATTGAAAGTTAGAAAGGTTAGATTGCTACCAATTTCTCCAAAGCCTAAACAAATAGGGAAATTTCCCTTTTAGGCAAAATCTGATTTAAAAGCATTCAGGATAGACTTTTATACGAATAACAGAAAGCATCTGATGTTCTGTGAGGGTGCCAGGTATCTCAAAGCACTGACTGTAGAATTATACACAGTGAGCCACCCTTTGACTCAAGCACAAGCTTCAAAAGGTTTTCCCAAAGCCACGGGACACCCTTACTGATGAGTACATAGGCAGTGTATGTGGTCCTCATTTCTTCAGAATTCAATTATGGAGAAAAGTGTCCTGAAACATAACTAAAAGTGGTACATGTGTTCCTGGTAATAACATCAAAGATTTTCCCTGGTACATTCGATTTCCTTTAATCTGACGAATTTGTTAGCAACACATTTATTTTCATGAAAGAAATCTCAAAGGCCACAACTGTACTTTTACCTCATTACAGTTACTCTTATTAGGTTATGAGAAAATATATTATGTATTGAGTTTCTAAGTGATAAACGTGGTAAGCCAAGCCTGTTCATTAGTATTTTTCACTTGTCTATAGAAAAGCTGAAGCGTATATGATGCAAGACTTATCTTGGCTTACTTCATTTCACTTCGTAACATCAAAAACTTCAATATGAAGTTACTGTTTTTTAGTTTTATTGATATAGCCCCAGGACACAATGAGCATGAAACTAAACCTGGAAAATAGGCATATAAAGTACACACAAAAAAATTAAAATAAAAATAGAAAAAAAAAAAATCAAGAGATGGACAGAAGTCTTCTCCCAAAGGAGAATGAGAACTCCAGTCCTTCTCCTTGTTAGACTAAATCCTTTGGACTAAAAGGCTTTGATGCTTTCCAGAAAGAGAAGTTCAAGCAGGAAGAGAACCTGAAGGATCTGAATTTCTACCAGCCCTCAGATTTCTCATTGTTCAGATTTCAAACTGATGTTAATAGTCAGTAAGACGGGCTACTTAGCATGATGCAACTGTCATCACTTTGACTCAGAAGATTTCCACAATACATCATGTTTAACGAATAAACATTATGCACAAACAGCGTCAAAAACAAAATATACAACAGTTACATTTTACTACTTGAAATTCAGTAACTGGTATGCTATAAATAAAATGTATTTATAAAACAAATATATTTTGGAAGATATCTTCCAAACTCAATGCTGTCTGTTTTTACACATGCTCTATTAACGCTCTTCTGTCAACAGAATGAACTTATAAACAATAAAAGAAACTACAACATAAAGCTCCCTGCATCATTGGATGTAAATGTACAATATTTTGAAAAGGAGAAAGACAACAGCACAATAGCTATGCAGTTAGCAGTGAAATTTACATTTAAATTTTTATGTTTCAGAAATGTATACTGAGATTTATACCAACTCAGAGAGGAAAGTAAACAGAAATGATGACCACTTTGTATATCCCAAATAGATCTGAAAAGCAAATATACGAAGGCAGCCAAGTGAAGAGGATAAAACAAGGTAGTCCAAGACCTTATTTCACTCAGCAAGTAACTAATCCCAATTGGCATGATCTATTTGGCTGACAAAAATTCCTAACAAAAGCTACAGTAAGATACAAATACAAACTATGATCTTCAGAACAAAACAGAGCAGATGCGTCAATGGTACTGCCACAGAAAAAACTATGCAAGACCAATGACAATAAGTCAGGAACTCCAAAAATTAAACTAGTGCTCCAGCAGGTCTCATTGCAGAGAAACTCATCTTAACCTTCCTACTGACATCCCTCAAACCAGTAGCACTTATACATCAACAAAGATCAAATGTAGCTCTAGATACAGCCTTCAGACTTTTTACACCCAAGCAATAGATGACAATACATAAACTCAGATACTTATTTAAAAAATAAATAACAATAATTAAAAAAAAATCACATGAAGTCCTCAGGTCTGACTAATTTTTAAAGTTTGACTTCAGATTTGGGCCACGTTATATTTTAACAGCATATCTTGGATTATCTTAGGGCTGGGCATTTCACCATGTTTACTTTTTCCAGCTAAGTTCAATGGAAGCTGGTGTTTTGTAACTATTCCAACACAAACAACAAATAGTCACATTACCTCAAGAGTTCCTTTGGCAGAGTAAGCTGCATATGAGTACAGGAGGTCTTGGCTATGAAGTATTTTGGTCACTCTGCTGCACTGCTGTCCATCAGGATAAAAGCATTCACCACTGTTTTTCAGAGTTATTGTGTTTGAAGAAGAGCCCGGTAGGTCAAGCAGGACAGAATAATTTACCAGCTGGACATCTTCAAGGCCATGAGAAGTCCATTGAAGCAAAATTTTCATTGCAACATCTACATCATCTTCTCTAGGGAATTGTAACAAATCTCTGGAGAAAAAAAAACAAACAAACAAACTAAGATCCCTTCCCACCAAGATATCTGCACCTTAACATGCAGCCATCTATGTTATCTGAATGAAACATGGGATTCGTGATGGATCAAACACGCATTTAAAAAATGAAGTCATACTTCACTGTCTCTGCAAATAATTTTTACCAGTTACAAGGCAAAAGCAAATACTTTTTCAAAAATAAAAAAAAATATGGGAAAGCTATAATAAGAAACACTGCACTGCAATGTAAAGAATCAGTGGAAATTATGACAGCAATTGTTTCAAAATTCATTTCTGTAGAGCTGATCAAGTTTCTGATAAAGCACCAATTTAACCAACCACCGAGTAGATGAGAACACAATCTGAGGCAATATTTCAGGGGCTTTAGGGAGGGAGCGGTGCTGAAAATTAGTTATATGTTTGGCTTAAATTCATCAACTAAAGCAAATTCGCTAAGCAGAACAGAATTGTTTCTCCAAATACTGTTTTAGTTGTAGGAAGGTGTTCCTCATCCTTCCTACCTACACTGACAGATTGCTTGAGCCAACAGCTTGGCAAGCACATGACTCAAGCTTGAAAATCTCTTTGGCACTATTGGCCAGATGGACCAACAGGGACCTAGGTGAGTTTGTTTGGGCTTATATCACTGGGTTTCTATCACTGCTTGACATCTGCCACCAGGTGGGCCATAGAATAAAAACGGTGACAGCACAGAAGGGCCACCTTCCTCCCAGAAAATGCCAGATGATCACAGATGCAGAGTGTATTTTAAAGATAACTTTACAGGACAGAGTTTTGTAGATACACAGTTATGTAAGAAAAGTAGGCCACAAGTAAAAAGCACCATCATTCAAATCATAAAGCACTAAAAAATCGTAGGGAATATTTTTTGAGTTTGAGGATTTTCTCACACGTTAGGTCTGAAGATCTCAAGACTGAGAAACAAGACCAGCGATAACAGAGGTACTAACTTCTAAGCACAGAAGTACTGACACTGCCTGAAACTCTTGTTCACAAACTTCACAAAAAGGTCGGTCTGTTTTCAAGATAGTTAGATGCTCCATGGTGCTTTTACCTTGAAAATAACACTGCCATCTGGCACACGTCAAAAGCAAAGACTGAATAATGTGTAGCAACCTTCAAACCATTCCTGCAGACAACAGACATTTGAGAATTGGACCAATTGCACATCTGCATTTCTGGGCACCTCTGGGCAAGCCAGGAGCTGCAGGCAGACAGTACACCAAATGCCGCCACCATGAAATGTACAGGATTTACTGCCATTCCAAAGACTTCCTTCCCTACCCAGCAAAACTGATAGCTCAACAGGCCTTTACAAAAGAACATTAGAGTAAAATTAAAGTTGAATAAGCATGCCGATATAAAATGGATTTTTAAAATGTACAAAAAAAAGAAAAAAAGGCTCTGTTGAAAGATTTATATTGTAACACAGCCTGCATCACAGTAACAAAGTTAGCAGCATCCAAAGTTCAAAATCTTTACAAGAATGCTGGACTTATGTTAAGACTTCAGAGATCCTGTCAGCAGGAATAACTGTCAAAGGTTATTCTTGCAGTGTTAATCTTTTTCAATTACCTAAAATAAGTCTTCAAGCAACCTATACAAAACGGACAAGGTAATTCAATTTGTAGTATATATTGTAAGGTTCCAATTTCATCTCCTGTGCCTGCTATTGTAATGTCATAAACTTGGGCACTGCAGAGATACAGAAAGTTGTTTGATTAACACAGCCATTAACAGAACTTCCACACTTCCCATGATGTGGGAAACGGAAACATTAATAGAATAAATACCTGCATGAAACTTATTCCAGGCCAATAAGGTTAGGACACAGTGCAAGAAGAAGGATTCCGTTTCAATAAAAGTAATTAAACATTGAAAGAAGAGAAAGATACAGTAATCAAATTGCTCCCTTAATAATAGAAGTTACTTCCCACTTCATAATTGAATAAGCATGTCTTTGAAACTTTTGTGACAACACATCTGATTAGGTTAAAGAAATGAGCATACTGACTATTTACTCCATAATTTCTTTATGGCACGTTAAAATCAAATTGCAAATTATGAGCAAACCTTACATTAAAATAAATCAGCACATATAGGCTGCTTTGATAACCAGAAACACAATGCCAAGGGCTTTGTGTTTTTCAGATTTCTTACAGTGACTGACCTGCACTAATCACTGACATAATTCTGTTGACTGCATGGACTTAAACTGAGAGGTAATTTAACCAATTATTTTTATCACACACTAGCTGGGCTAACAAGTGTAACATACAAAAATAGTACTTCCTAAGACAGATCGAATTTAGAAGCATCACATTTGTTTGGCAGCTCCATCCCAGCTGTTAAAGAAAGATCACATCGCTTCACATGTACTACTACATAGTCACTCTACATCCTGCTCCATAATGTACTTCTTAAGACTGCCAGAGCATTAAGATTCATAGCAGTAAGACTTAAACAGTGGAAAGAAACTGTGGACGATGATGTTTCTCACTTCTGCACGACGCAGCATACTCAGTAGGAATCAATAGCAATGCGATTGCCAATTTCCATTTACATTACGACCTCTAATAACCTCAGCCAAATTTTTGTACTCCCTTACATTAGAACAACACTATTCAGCTACTTGTCCAGCTTCAGTCAATGGGAATAACCACAAATGTAATTGTCAGATCTTGAGTTGCTGTAAATCTGCATAATTTATTGAAGTGAAACCAGCGCCAACGTAAGATTTGATCTCAAGTTAGAATCAACATTAATAAGTATAACAATAACAGAATATTATTGAGCCTTAATCTAATGCTCTCAAAGGGATTTACACAAGTTAATTTTCTTTGCTTTCTAATATAGATCAGATGTGGCTCAGATACTGAACTAACGCAGATCAAAACAGGCCACACGTTTGTTTTCATGCATTCTCTGCTCCATCTCAAATACGTTCCATTTCTAAACTGAAAAAAAAAAAAATATAACTGTACTTACAACTCTGAAAACTTACACCATTTTACCTACAGTAATGTTTTTCCACTTGGATATGTTGAAAAGACCAAGGTAATGTTTCTGAAGACACGTTCATAGACTTCCTTTGTAACATCAATATTTAACAGATGATTATAAACAATAAAGGAACACATGTGCGTGCACACAAAATGAAGAAATTTCATCTTAAAATTGGTAACCACAGGAAACATGGAGTTGAAGCAGCTTAATGAAAAGTCATTTGTTATCCACAACATAATTTCTTTGGACACAGCTTTCTGAAGGAAAGTAGGTAACGTGTAAAGGCCAGCTGCTTGCTGCTGCTAATACAGTGGGACACTGCAAAACACTCTTCAAAAGGTCCTGAGAACTTACAAAGGTCACTCGAAGAATAGAAAGATGAAATAACATAACAGTATCACAATTCCTTATCAGGTAATGGTATCAAACTGTTACAAACAAACAAAACAACCACAAAATCAAATCTAAAACTGCAATAGTTCTATAGATTCAGTTTTGAAAATCCAGGGATAAAATTTTCCCACAAGTGTGAATAGCTTCATGTTTTTCTTTATCTTTCTTTAAAGGTTTAATGCCTATATTGAAATGAGAGTGCAAACTGGCCAACATTTCCTGCCATATTAAAAATAATAACCCGAGTTCCAGTTTTGCACAGTTAGAAATGCATCTAATTTTTATTTTCTCTATTTTTTATGGTTATTTTTTACTTTTCTGTCTCCACACATTCACTGAAGTTGGAGTTGAATTAACAAATGAGAACAAATATGATTTTGGAGTTTTCAGCTGGGTAGCTGTTTTCAAAGTTTGGAGGTCACAACAAGTTTGCCAGGCAGCATTTTTTATTAACTACATTAAAGTGTTATCTTGGCCAATATACTGTTTACAACTGCAGCTGGTGGCAGATGATTAAAAACAAATGAAAGAACCATGATATGGAGTTATTATATTTATAGACCTTCCATGCATATGTGTTTTTTTCTACAGACAAACATGGTCCAGGCAGAGTTTTCAAGATGTTTATATGTGCTCAGGGTTGCAGAACTCATTTCAGTCCAGCGTGAGCTGAGACCTAACTATTTCAGAAATGCTGAACAAGTGAGGGCTCAGCAAGTGCACCTGTTTTTTTCACAGTAGCAGGTAGAGTATCTATTTGTATCCATCACATTTACATTTCCACAGAGCACTGTAAATGTTTCCAGGAGATACCACCTGCCCAAGCCACATCTGCCTGAACTTTAATTACACATTCCTGTTAATTAGGGTGCTCAACTGGCTGGTCTCCTGCCTGCCCACTCAGATTTCCCATGGTCTGAACTGACTGCCCCAAATCTGCAGATTTCAAAAGAAAAAAAAAATGGAAGTACAACAGAGGAAAAGTGTTTATCAGTAGGTTAAAACATTTCAGAGAAACACTCTGTTTGTAGCACAAACGCAGTGTAAAGCTGTGGTTAAGCACAAGTCAGCCTCAACATGACCAGATGCTTTTCCTTCCACACGCCCATTCCTGGCTCAGCAGGCTGAGCCCCACAGCAGGCACTGCTCCAGAAGGCAGCAAAGAGTCCTTGTGGTGAGCAGGGCTTGCTGCCAGACCCACCCTGTGCCACTGTGCTGGCAGGAAATTATGTGCAGCTCATCTGGATACAGTGATGGATGTTTGCTCCGTCTGAGTCACAGGAAAGCTGACATCATGTTCATTCACAGGTAACTATATATTGTTTTTGCCATCAAAGCATTTACAGATCTACATCAACACGTTTACGAATGCTACGTAGTACCTATAATAAAGAGATCAAGCTATTAACATAAAGCAGTGTGATTAACAAGCCTTCATCTTCAGCAGAGACTGAATAAATGTAATTCATAGAACCATAAAAAATGATAATGTCAGGTGATAGAAGACCATCTCTAGATTTGGTTATGCAGTTCTGTAGCAGAGAAATGGTTTTGATTTATTATTTTAAAGTCACGTGCACCTTAGAGGACTTAAGTCTTCTAGTCAGCAAACGAAGTGTGCAAAAGCAGGTGCAAAAGTACTTTTCAACAAACTTTTTTGTGCTATGTCTAGGTCCACCTGGCTATTAGACTTTCCCAGGGGTACCCAAGCATAAGCACCCTCTCCTACCACGTTATAATTACATGCACAACAGCTGTAGGCCAAACCTCTCATTTTCCTGTGGAATTCTTTGTCACAGGATTGAAGAACAGACTCTGATCTCGGCCCATGCTGTCTTCCAAGCGTGGCTATTTTGTACATTGTTTTGCTCACTGCAGGACTACTAAGCATATTGGTGCACCCCACTGCATCAGACAGTCAAATCCCTTTTACATATCTTAAATAAAAGCAACCGGGATAGTTCAAATCTCACTTGCCAACATCAGGATGCAAGCCAAACTTGTGCTCCAGACAGATGGGGAAAGGCATTGAAAAATGACTGATTCTCTCACTCCGTGTTTCTAAAGTTTACTGAAAAACAAACATACACTGTTACCGTGCACTACGCATTGCAGTCATAAACTGGCCACAGGTGAGCTTTCCAAAGCTTTCTAAGAGATGTGGATGTCAGTTACGCTGAGAACTAGCCAGCGTCCATATCTTTCAAATGCTTCAGAAGATAAGAATGCCAATACTAGTTCCAACAAAGATCTATTGAATGATTGCTCAGAAAAGAGTGAAAACATAGCAAGCACAAAGAAAATGTCTTCTAGTCTGTTTCAAGCTTAGAAGACTTCTGAAAAATCTATAGCTCTGAATACCTGCATAGGGAAAGGCAATGGCAGATAACCAGTTCTAAATTACTCAAAGAAGGGTGATGGTCATAATCCAATTAAAGAAAGATTTTCTTACCCATCCCCAGGATCAGGGCTCACCAAACACTCCAAAAGGAGGGATCGCCAGGTAGAGATCCTTCCCTTGTGGCAGCCAGCCCTCAAATGAGGCTTAGGAGGATGTGGAACCAGGTTGCACAGGTGAATTGCTTTCACCTGTGCTCCCAGGGCTAGCTGTTTCCCTTCAGCAGGTGCTCAATCATCAGTTCTGGCCATGACTTAGCAATTCCCATATAACTTGTGACTTGGCTGAGAGTATTCACCTGAATCTTCAGCAATAATATGCAATTCTAAACAAAACAAGGAAGATTATTCAGAGATCTATTTATGTAATGAATTATGTAATGAACAGTTTTTTTGTTGTGGAATCTCTTGTAGAAACTCCAGCAGCAAAACCCCA
The DNA here is from genome assembly GCA_024606505.1 of Aquila spilogaster. Classification (NCBI taxonomy): domain Eukaryota; kingdom Metazoa; phylum Chordata; class Aves; order Accipitriformes; family Accipitridae; genus Aquila; species Aquila spilogaster. The sequence goes on along the minus strand of JANHGO010000002.1, from coordinate 9,705,776 downwards.
CGCCTTGCTGATTCTAGCATTGGATAAACAACAAAAATATTTCAAAATGTTTTTTATGCAACAGTAAACTTCACACATTCAAAGTTCTAGAGCCCATGACATTTTAATGCTCTATCAACAGAAAACTATTGATTACATCTCATTATTGATGGAAAAGGAAAATTATCAAAAGCAGTTATACGACCTACATGTTAATCTGATGAATTAAACTCTGTCACAACACTGAGTACATGGCCAGATCTACCAACAAATCAACAGCTGATCTGCCAACGAGCAGGCCATCTGCAAATGTGTTACATTTAAAAAAAATCTCTCATCTAGAGTCTACAAAATATTGTATATGCATCTAGCATTTGAATCTAGAAATTGCTGGGCAAAAAAAATAGCGTTTAGTTAATTCAGATTCTTTGCAAGTCAGTCAAAAAGACTTTGAACACAGATAACATACATTATTCGATGAATTTGATATGAACAGTCTTAAATACATCACATTGTTAAAAAACAAAGACCACCTGCCTAGAAGTTTTACATGAAAAATTAAATGGGTGGCAAATGACCAACATTACTGCATTACTTTACAGATGAGTTAGTTTATCAACAGAGCACAGAAGTACAGTAAAATGCATTGGCCAGAGTAAAGGTTACTTAAACAAGCTCATTTTGCTGTATAGTTTCAATGGACTATTGGGCATGAATAATCAGCTAAGTTTTGCTGTCCTGTGATAACTTGAATTAATGATTTTTGATCACTCACAATCATGGAGGCAAAATCTGAAAAGCAATTGACTTAGATATTAAAGCAGATGCCTAAGAAAGGAGAAACAAAGCTGTGGAAGTTTTTGAAAATGTTTAGTATAAGCAAATGACTCAAAGACAGACAGGTAAGCAATTATAGAAGTAGACATAGAAACCAGATTGCCCGATTCACATTTGAGGGTTTCAGTTATCAAACCATCTTACACTGCATTTAAAACCATCATCAACTATTTTTTATAAAATCACTCAGTTTTCCATGACACATCTTGCTTAATAATTAAGTGCAGAGGCAGTTGAGAATGTCATTTAGTATTTCTCCCCCATCATTCTGGAGACATACTGAAAAAAAAATTGCGATCTTTTTCCATTTTCAGAAGAGTTAATGAACCACAGAAACTTTATATGGAGAATGACAGTGCCAGACTCTCAAATGGGCTATCATTCAAAATCCTAAACACTGTTTATGCCAGATGACAAAGGAGGAGAGGGAAGATACCTTTTAGAATGTATACTTCAGAGTAAAAAAAGTCATTGCCGTGATTGATTGTCCCTTATATTTACAAAAAGGCCTAGGCAAAAGGCCCTCCATTTAGGCAAGCAAGTAAATTTTCTCTTTCTACTATTGGACTCTGTCTTCAAATGCTTACCACAAAGGGGACTGATCCACTACAGTTCTTGTGTTTAATGCAGCAAACTATCTTCAACAGACTAATTGATCACAAGAAAATTTTTACATATACACACAATGGAAATATGTATACAGGAAACTTCTTTTTCATTAAACAACCTCATCTGCAAGAAAGTGTCTGAAAACAAAGTCATTTTATTTTAAATCAGTAAGACTGCCACTACTGTCCTTGTCCTGCTAACTTCCATAGTTGCTAATTTTCTCAGTCACAGGTTTTCTGC
>JANHGO010000002.1:9628221-9704011 GCA_024606505.1 Aquila spilogaster | reverse complement strand
TCAGAAAGGATGATGTTCCTTTCTGTGTCAGTTTGCCTCTTGAGCAGCATCTCCAAGGTCCTCCACGGCCGCATTCGGCAGAGCTCTGCTCCTGCGCCCTTTGTCATCCCTCCAACAGCCGCACGCAGGCCCTGTTCGCAGCCGTCCGTTTTCAAGCAATCTTCTATTTGTGGCACAAAAGCTAGCTCCAGAGGTTGAAAACAGGATATTAAAGATATTAATCAATACTGCAATGAATAATGCAGCTTGATGGGGACTACAGTCTGTGCTGAATACAAGTGAGCAGAGGACGAGTGTTGAAGAGAGAAGGGCAAAATGGAAAAAGAGGGGGAAAAAAGAAAAGAAAAGGAGAAAACATCACCAGAAAGAAATGTGCGAGTGCTCCTTTCTCCTAATGTTTCATCACTTCCAGTCATCTGCTGCAGGATGCGGAGGGGACAGGCGATGCTCTGCGGAGGGTGCTGGGCTGCGTCAGCTTGAGAGCCGCTGCCAGCCCGAAAATGCAAACAGAGCCTGGATCCGCTGGGTTGAATGTGACAGATTGCTGAAGTGCTGTTAAAATAAGCTATCATGTGTAGTTAAACTCAGTTCTTTTGTCAGTTAAGCATCAGAAGTTAAACTGTCAGGCTTAAGTTAAACTTGACTTAAATGACCGTGTTTTCTAATTACCACTCCTGTTTTAAGATAGGTTTTAACAGCCAGTCTCCTGAAAAGCTGATGGAAACGGGATGGTCAGTACGGGAAGGAAGGAGTGCTGTCCGTGCAGGTGGGGTCATGCCTGCGAGGCTTTCGCATGGCTCCCAGCCTCCAGCAGCCCCTTCCCCTTCAATCCGTAACAGCTTTGACTTCCCAGCTGCTGCAGCGGTTTTCTGCTCTGGCCGAGGGGGTCCTGTGCCTGCTCAGGGCACAGACAGGCGGGTGCACCCAGGTAGGGCACGGGCTGCAGATCCAGCCTGGCAAAGACAAGTCAGAACTATTGCAAGCGTGCTGCAGCAGTGATCCCAGCATGTGCTGTGACTCTGCTGCGTCCCGGGAAGATCAGGTCAGTTGTGCTTGGCCAGACCAACAGTTTGCGCAGCCCACATGCAAGAGGAGTAACACATCCCAGCTGGATTTCTGGGTGGGCACTTTGAGGGAAACCTGGGCATAATGTGTCCTTTTTCCAGGTGCATAGGAATCGCCTATGGGACTGGAGAAAAGCAGGAGTTAGGTGGGTCTCACCCATTGCCCTCTTTCCTTCTGCACTGGGTTTTTGGGGAAGAGGAGACCGGTACTGCCATGTCTCTGTGCCCATGCACACAGGGAAGGGGCAGGTGCAGCTGGGTCAGGGCTTCTTTCACAGTAGCCCCTTTTGTGAGAATGGGCCATTGGGGTGACTTTTGCCACGTTAAGGGGACACGAGGGACTCATTCACTTAAAATCAACTGCAGCTTCTAAGAGGAAACTCCGGTTTGTCTCTCTAAGAATTTCTTCTATCAGACAGCACAGCTATTTAAGGGGAAAGGAGATAACAGCACACAGTAGCCTGGCTTATCTTTGGCGAGACAGACACAGAGAACATCATGAGAAGCCTTTCTGGGAAACAGAGGTTTGACTGAGCTTTGTCTTGTTGAGATGAGCAATACCTGGCTCTCCTCTGTCCAAACTACAAATCTGAGGAGGTGGTTGTGGGTGGTGTGGAAGCCCCGCTGTGGTTTGCCAAATTAGCAGCTTCCATTTGTGCAGCGATGGCCACATGCTATATATGTATTTCTTTGTTTTTCAAGGGAAGCCACTGTCCGAAGTTTGTGCCTCCCTGATTTTCCTGAGCCTGCAGAGCTGGTCTGGAAGTATCTGGACCTGTCTACCTTTCTCCTTCTTTACCTCCTGCCTCTGCTAATCATCACTGTCACCTACACACGCCTGGCCAAGAAGCTGTGGCTCCGCAATGCCATTGGAGACATCACCACACAGCAGTATATCACCCACCACAAGAACAAGAAGAAGAGCATCAAGATGCTGATGCTGGTGGTGGTGGTCTTTGCTGTCTGCTGGTTTCCTCTCAACTGCTACGTCGTGCTCATCTCCAGTCTAGGCATCAAGACAAAGAACTCCCTCTATTTCGCCCTGCACTGGTTCGCCATGAGCAGCACCTGCTACAACCCTTTCATCTACTGCTGGCTGAACGAGAGCTTCCGCTCGGAGCTCAAGTCCCTGCTCTGCATGTGCCAGAAGGTGCCTCAGGCTCAGGACAACGTGCTGCCGCCCGTGGTCACATCCTGCCGCGAGGCATGGACGGAGCAGGCCAGGTACAGGAAGGGACCTGCCTCGCAGACCATTTGCTCCACCGTGAACATCCAGACGGCCGACACAGACCTGTGAGCGGCGGGGCTCAGGTGAGTTAGCTGGATTCGGTGGACACCAAAGGGCATGTCCCCGTTTCTCCTCAGGAACCGACGTTGCTGGTCTGGTGTTTTACCACTGACTTTTGACTTGTATCACCCTTTACTCAGTGCAGTGGGAGCAGAGCCCCTCGAACACCCTTCCTGTGAGCCCACAGCTGCATCTGCTCCAAGGAGCAGGTATACGTGCAGGGGACATGGAGGTCCACAGACAGGGTGATTTGCTTTCGAGGCTTTCCCATCTTATTACTAGCAGAGGGAGTGGGACCCAGGTTTCCATCATCGCTTGTGCTGTCCCGAGTCACTGGCCTGTCTCAGCACTTGTAACACATGCCACGACACGGGGACTTTGCAGAGCAACAGAAATGGACCCGTTCTGACAAGTGTTTGAAGAAAGACTTGGACATCCAGGTTGACTCCGTCCATATGGAGTTTCAGCAGATAATTTATCCCAAAGCCTCCCAGCAGAGGTAAGGGTCAGTTGATAGCAGTTTCCCCTTCAGATGGTGCTGCTCTTCCTCCCCTCGCTCCTTCTGCCCTGGCTCTGTCCCACCCTTCCCTCTGCCGCTTCTGGAGCTGCAGAGCCAGCAGCTGGAATGCAGCCCCCAGCTGCGAGGGGAGTGGGAATGCATGCCGGGCATTGGTGGCAGCAGCCTCAGTCGGCACTCAGGTGGACAAATCTAGTCCATTGAGAATTTCTTTTTGTTTTTATTACAAATGTATTAATTCAGGAAATAAACCTACACTGGCACTAAACAAAAGGCCACAAAATATTTCATTAGGGCTGTAGCATTCACTAACTGAAGAATGAAATCATTCTCCATAACTACTAATTGCTGTAAAAGAGTTTCATTTAAACAACGAAATTGACTCAGACTAAGAGGGAAGATTTTGTTTACAGTCCTTGAAAAATACAGTTTAATTTAGCTATGCTTGGGAGGCAGGTGAAAAAAAGGATACAGAACAAAGGAAAGATTTCGTAGATGAGAGAGAAGTAAAAAAAAAAAAAAAGATGGGGAAAGAGACATTAAAGGCAGAAAGAAAGCAGAATTGCTACATGATTTCACAAGCAGTATGGAGCAGTGCCTGGGCACTGGGGAGCAGGAACTAGAAGGATCTCCTGGCCTGGCCAGCGACATCCCTTTCTCCATCATACCACCCCTCTTAAAAACTGCACCAAGACCAGCAAGGCCAGACTTCTCCTCCCAGCTTCCCTGGTTGAGTTTGAGTAAGGGACTTCTCTTACTTGGAGAGGACAGACAAAAGATGGGAAAATATTTATTACTTACCCATCCAGACTTTGGGTCGAGTTGTCGTAAGTCCTTTGCTGGAAAAAAAAGTTTTGTGTGTTTTGAGCCCCGGCAGTTCCTGGATAATCCTTCAAAACTCGGTGCTGGTGACTGGTACGTGCTGTGATGGTGACAGAGGGGCTCTGGTACGGACGCGCCGGGGTGGTTACTCTCTTGTCCTCAGACCTGAAATTCAGAGGGAAACACTGTACTCATAGCAAAAAAAAACCCAAACTGCTTTGGATAAAAAGTATTCAATGTTGGTGTGGCCTAACCGTGAGTACTGTGTGCAGTTCTGGGCCCCACCATTTAAGGAGGATGTGAAGCTGCTTGAACGTCTCCAGAGGAGGGCAACCAAGCTGGTGACAGCGCTGGAAGGCATGTCCTGTGAGGAGCAGCTGAGGACTCTGGGTTTGTGTAGTTGGTGAAAACCAGGTGCTGGTTTTCAGTAGTTTAAAGGGAGTCATGGCTGCTGGGGGTCAGGGATGTTCCTGGTCTACCCTGGCGATAGCCTGGACTGAGCTTCTGCCTGGGAAGGAGGCGGGGGGGACATGGGTTGCTGACAAGGACGCGCTCCCACCACCTTCCAGGGGGAGGATAAGACAGACCAAAGAAGGGAAACTAAGGATTGATTTTTTTCCCCCCCAATTTGTGCAGTGAGAAGGAGCAGGACAGCAAGGAGGGGAGGTCCCCACTTCCAGGCCACTTGACCCCACTCGGCCACATCCCTGCATCTCAGGTGTACATTGCAACATCTGCACGAGGAGAAGACAGCAGAGCATTGTGAGCGGCAGCAGAAATGGATGCATACACAATCCCTGAGGCACTTCACTTGGAAACTAACAATTATTTGAACATGGGAATTTAAGGCAGCCTGCCACTGGGTGCAGGCACTGCCTTCTCTCTGTAGAGAGCAGGGTCCATTTTCAGTTGAAAAACATCATTGTGAGTTTTTCAAAATGTTAAAGCATCTCTAATTAATGAGCATCACCTCATTTAATTATTAAGAGAAGCTGTCATTTGCCTTTTTACTGTTCCTCACTTTCCATCAGCTCTTAGTGAATGGCCCTGAAACTACCACGTATTTCACTTGATCAAAATATTATTTCTTCCCTGTGGAAAGGTGGATGTCAGTATGGAGCTTTCAGTTTCCACTACAGAAATGCAGCAGCCCATTTCTGCTCAACTTATCTTCAGAAGTTTAAGAGACTTTTTCCCAAAAGTTGCAAAACCCAACATCCTTCGGTTGCTGTAGCACAAGCTTTGAGCATGAGCTGAGCATGTAAATGAGACACAGTTATAAGGCACAGTGGACAGGCTTCTCCCAGCAACTGGAAACTTTCCTTCGAGAGTGGAAACATGCGTGATGGCAGCCTCAGGGCAAACCAGGATTTGGCCACGAAAAGCCTGTGGGACTCCGTGTCATATGGGCACAGGAAGGAAAAAAAGTCCTGGGAGGTCCTACTTTAAAAAGACTACCTGGAAGAAGCTCCCCCCTCCCCAGAGTCCAGGACAGGGATGAAAAATCAGCAAAGAGAGTTCAGCAAATGTTGGGTAAAGCGTGGAGTCACCCAGGGTCTGGCCTGGGGGCAGAAGGGAACAGCCTTGTGGCACCAAGACCCCCACTTGGTGCTTGCTCTGGATCTGGAGGGCTTGATCTGGGCTATTGAACTTCCCTGACATGCTCTCACAGGGCACCTTCAGAAACAAGGTTTAAACTCACTGTTTGCCAGTAGGTAACAGGATTCATGCCAATAAGTGAAAAAAGAGTACCCATCTCTCATGCCATAGCAGCAGCGCTGAGTGAACTGTGATAGCAGCCTCCATCAGTTAATAAGGCAGCCACAGAGCTTGGTTAGCTGTGTTTCATGGGCTTGTTTGCTGTTCACAGTTATTCAACTAATTCAGCTAGATTCTCATGAAAAACACCACTGGTGTCACCCAAAAAACCCATGCAGCTTTTAACAAAAACACTCGCCTAAAATTTCATCCTGAACGAGCGTATTCTTTGCTATGTTCTATTGCCGTGGACAAAACTTTCCAGGGCTCTTTGAATACCACTCGCAAAGCAAACATTTCACAAAGAAACAACAGAAGGTGGAAAAATCACACCTTGCCCTCCCCAAAAGCTCCCTGTAATAGCTAAGGGAGCTGTGTGGGACCTGACACCCAAGCAGCAGCACTGGCATGGACTGCTGGCCCCATGCACAGTGCCGTGCACAGCCTGTGCCTTTCCATAGGCTGCTGTATGACGCACTGTGCACACAAAACTCCCACAGTTTCTAAAGAGATATTTCTTACTGTGTTTTCTTTCAATGTACATATTATATCCTGGGCTTTTATGAAATAACCATAGCAACAACACTAACACAGATATCTTCAATGAGAAATATTAAGCTATGGCTCTTGCTGTGATTCTGAAATGAAATCTGCTCTGTTGGCAAATTCTGGGGTACAAGCCAAGCCGGGGATTAAATCCCATCCCCAGGGCTGTTTTACAGTGCAAGATGGATAGATAGAAATTTTCAGTAATTTCTTGAGATGTTTGCCCAAGAATGCTGGTACAGACTGACTGCTGGTTTCCTCAGAAACAGCCAAATTTCTAGGAAGAAGCAAGCAAACCTTGGAGTCGTACCTGCCCATCATCCCTTCAAGAGGAAAGCTGTTCTGGGACCCCCTGTCACGTTTAGTGGCTATGGGTGAAGTAGAAGTCTCTTGGAAATCTCTTAATCTTGTATTGAGTCCATCTTTAATATTATGTAGGTTGGGGTTTTTTTGTTGTTTTGGGTTTTTTTTTTTTCCTTCCTTTCTTTCTTTAAATGGCTGCATAATCTTTTTCTGGAGGAATCAAAGACTGCATTCCAAAGAAGTGGGTCTCTTTGTACTCCCTTGATCTTCTGCTAATCCATGTAGTTAGCTATCTCTTGCTGTGAAAAAATAACCTAGCTGGTTTTCCTTGGATCTGTCAATCGTAGCATCTCTTCATTGCTGAATTTTTCTCCCCTAAATGGGCATGATGTAAGAGCTGACTGTATTGCATCTTCGTAATGGCTTAGCTATCTAGACTGGTAATTATCAATGCCTGAACGAGATTCAAAGCCTTGCATGCTTTGCCTGTTGCCTGGAGGCTCTTGTATCACTTGAGGATGCTCTGACTAACATGGCAGCACTCTCTCAGCAGCATTCAGGCAAACAATAGGATGCACAACATAAAATAAACTGAGCTATGTTGTTTGATTTGAGCAAGGCACAGTGACTGAGGGGCAAGAGATTGCATCTCTACTGAACTGCAGGTGCAATCAGAGCGCTTACTTAGCCAACGTCTGGAAAAGAGAATCTAAGAAATTCTGCTTTTGCTGAAACAGATCAAGGTCTGAGCCAACTCAGCAGGTAAATAGATGCTTAAATCTTCTTTAATTTGTCCTCAGACATGCCACTCACCTGTGGGAATGGCTTCCTGAGCAGCACCGGAGGTCCATGATCAATAGGTCCAATGGAGAGCTTCCAGAAATGGGACCACCACTTCCCGCTGGGTGTTTTCATCCCCGTTCCCAGCAGGGCTGTGCTAGTGGGCTGCTGTGGGTTTTGTGCCCAGAGCCCTGCCCTGGCCGGGGCAGCAGGCAGCAGCGTGCGGGCAGCCGACACGGCACAGTTTGCTCTCCGCAGCCCGGCGGTGTGGCAGCCCCGAGGCTGAAGGGCTGGACGGGAGCGTGGGGTGGGAGAAGAGTCCCCCGGGAAGCCCGTGCGGTCCGGAGAGCCCTTATCCTGCTCAGGCGCTGTGGACCGAGCCATCACCCTGCGCCTTTGGCGGCTGCGGTGCTGCTCGCCTTGGCAAGCAGATGACTTGAACCTGTCCCTGGCAGGCAAAGCCCCAGGAGGCAAGACCCCGAGGGTGAATTTGGAGGGCAGATTATTAAAACACTGAGTTACCAGAAGTCTACTCCAGAGAAACTATTTGAGCACACACAAATCAGTATGCAAAGATTCAACAGAGACATGTCTGAGTGATTAACAACTCAGATTTATTAAGGTTAGCTCATGCCAAATGCATCTAACTGCCTTCAGCATAGTTGCTGATGAAGACGATAACAGAGAACACAGTGCAGGGGATACCTGAATTCCAGAGACAAATCCCCTTATATAGCCCCATCACATAATGAACAAAGAAACCACAAAATGCCAACTAGATTAGCAAAAAGCAAGCAGAAAAAAACCCACAATGAGTCAGAAAATTAGCTCAGGAAGGAGAAACAGAATACAATTATCATCAGTTAGCTCTTCAAGTGGAAAACAGTACCGAGGGGCTGTCCAAAGCACACTGAAGGAATAAATGGAAATGTCCTCAATTAAGTCCAGATCAAGCCCTGGGAAGTGGGGCTATAGCTGGCTCAGTGTCAGAGACGATCCTCTTGCACTGAGATACAACTCAGCAGATTGGATCACTCCTGGACCAGGGGAAGACGAGGGAGGAAAAAGCCCAAACCTCGCCCAGGAGGCTCGGATGCAAAGGCACACCCAGAATTAACACTCAGAAGGTAATGAGCAGACACCCCCTGCCACCGGCAGCAAAGGAGAGTCTCTCCCTCAAGTCAGGGCAGATGGCTCTACCCTCTCACCGACTGAGGAGCAAACACGCCTGCTTCCCTCGAGCCATCGCCTCCTGTGCTGCGGTAGGGAGAAAAATGCTTCTGATCTCCCCAGACTTTGGATGAAGCCCAAGCAGGAATACTGACAGGGTAAGGGCAGGTTTATGACACCAAGCACAATGCTGCAGTCAGCGCTCAGTTTAAAGATTCAAGGCTTTTCGCAAAGCTGCCCTGTCCCACTAGTGCTCAGCAGTAATCCCCACCCAAATTCCAGCAGATATTCCTAAACCGCTCCCCTGAGCTTGCTGTCCAAGCACTCCCAGTGCGCACACACACCTTTCCAACGATGACCGCACCACTCGGCTCGTCCCGATGAGCTTTCTGTGCAAGCGGCTACGTCAGAGGCGATCTCATTGCCGAGACGTGTCGGCAGTGCCGCGTTTGGGGTGTCTGCGTGGGAACAGGACTGGAGTCACTTGGGGTCACCGGCTGATGGGACGAGGCAGGAGTGAGTGCAGCAGCAGATGACCGAACGCTGCTGCAGCTCAGGCGAGTGCCTGCGCGATGCTCCGGGCTGGCGAGGGCAGGTGACAGCGGGCGGGAGGGACGCGAGCTGACACGGCCGGAGGAGGGGGGTCTGCAATGTCTGTGCCTGGTGTGCTGCACTGAAGCAAACCCGTCGTTAAGGGATTACTGGAAGTCTCCCCAGAAAGGAAAGCAAAAGCACTTGTCCTGGCCCCGGCCCCCTGTATTTTTAACTTTGTCCCAGTAATAAGGGTTGAATTAACGCATTTGGCCCTTGTAATGAGGTTTTATTCTCCCATGAGCCCATACCGGCTAGTAATGCCTTGTTCAGCAATGCCAAATCACATGAGGACCCTGCCCTCTGTAATGAGCTGTCAATGAAGAGCAGCTGTCACTTATCAGAGGTGAGAGGAAAAAAAATAGTAATAAAAAACCAACAGGCCGAATCCTGCAGAAATGATGTGTCTGATTTTACAATACAATAGTCTGTCACTTGAAGAGACTTTTCCATGACAGGCCTCATAAAAATTTCCTTGGCAGATAAGAACAGACAAATTGCTTTATAAAATCAGATTGATGGACCATCTAATTTGTCTGCTGGAGACAAAAACAATTGCTTTACGGGACACCGTAAGGGAAAATTATAGGGAGTGTCCCCATTAATGGAATTTCTGCTTATTGCCTTGCAATTAATGCTGCTTCAGAGCATAAAGGTTTATATCCTCCCCAAGCGTCATCTCTGTCTAACATGCCCATATGCTTTCATTGTATATGTAAGTATCTAATACATACTGTGTCCTGGCAGGTTGTTGAACTTCAGTGGCTTCTGGCCCCAAGGATTTCCCCTCTGCAAGGATCTTCAGTTGGTGCTTGTAGCTGACAGTAGCAACAGTAATTTTCAAAACATCATTTCTGACAGTTTCATGCCATTCTACCAGAACTGCAGCATATTCCTCAGCCAGGTCTGCGGAAGTCATTGCTATTTCAAATCCACACTTGTAGCCAACTTGAGTACCATAATCAGTGTGAATCCAAGGTGGCCAGACTTTGGGTGTTGTTACAAAATAGTTTATGATACATAATAAAAATGATGGCAGGCCAGTTTTAGAGCAACAGATTTTGTTCTGTTTTTTTTGAGAGGGACGTAATGTTTGCTTGCTGCCACATCTTGTCTCAGGCAATTTCCAACAGGAATTAAGTGATCACTTAATCAATGACCTAAACCTTTTGCAGCTTATTTCTCCTTCCACTGCTCATTTTGATCTTTTACTGGTGATACATGTCAAACAAGGCAGAATTCACAATTGCAAGGAGTTCCTGGATCACCCAAAACTTCCATGATGGCTTTACAACAAAGTTCAGTTAATGAGGAGCTGCAATAGACTGGATGACTCTGGGCTATTTAGGAAATTTTTGTTTCCTTCTGAACTGTGATACATTGCTTGGACCTTTCACATTAAGGTTAATAAGCCAAGTCCCTCCTAAAGACTGGAAAGGAATCAAGTTTTAGTTTTTACCATTACAGTATTTCTAGGATTCCCTTCATAGTACATTGTCTTTCCTGAATCTGTGTTTACAGGTCAGTTATTTAATAGACTATCTTCATTTTCTACCCTGTTCGTGAATTAAATGCACCAGTGGCTCTTGCTTACGAACAGGGAATAATGCCAACAGTTCCCTGCATGGAGACGGCAATAGCTACAAGTCCAAATAAATACTTCAACGCAGTATCCCTTCTTTATGTTCACATTTCTATTGCAGGCTATACTTTTTTTTTCCCTTTATTAAATTTGAAGGTTAATTTTAAGAAACTTAAAGCTAAAGCTGACTTGAACATAAGGTTACCCTGCATTCTGTTTAAAAGAACTGTATTAAATTGCACTACCTTGCCTTGTATTTAGTGGAATATAAGTATTCTGTTGTCCTTCACAGCTTGCAGGGCACAATGTAGAAATATATTCATCCTCTGGGTGAACTGTAATGATTAACACAGCTAATGAAGACCACGAATATTTAGCAATATATTCAGACATCTCAGCTATAGATGGGAACAGGGTGAAAATGAACCTTAAGCTTGTTTGATCCCCAGCATTCAAATGCTGCAGGCACCATCGTGGTCCTCCTTCAGCAGTCTCCAGGATGAGCCACTTTTAATGACTCACTGGTGCCCTTGTGAAATACTTCTGGTGAGAAGCTGGAGGATTGTGCCTTTAAACTGTGCATGGCAGATATGAAGTTTAGTGCCTTACATTTCTGGTTAGCTCTGGGGGCATCAATTCTAATTTAAGGGCAGCTTTTTATTTCATTTATGATGTGATTCATGGTGTGGATGGATAAAAGGAGGGACAGAAAATAAAAGAGGAAAAAAGTCGCTCTGAGGATTAGTGACAAACCCAGCTTGGGTGTGCAAGACCTTCCAGTGGCAATTCCTACGATCGTTCTTTCAGCTCCATCCACGCATCCCGGACGAGCATCCCTCTGACCCCTCTGGGAGCTGATGGGCCGCTCAGAGCCCTGTGCCCAGCCTGAGCCCCCCAACTGCCTGATTTCACAGGGGGCCAGACAGAAACAATGGGTTCCTGGGGTTTTGGCCAGGGAATGAGCAGCTAAGACAGACACTCATCTTAATCCTCAGTGCAACCCTGCAAAGCGACCCTTGCATTTTAAAGCGGCGGGGTTGCTAAACCCTGCAAGTGAGAGTAAAGGTCCTGGTGACCTCAGGAAAAAGGACCGGCTATGTTTTGTGCTCTTTTCCTCCAAACTCAAACATTATAAAATCCAGCTGGCTCACAAGTTCTTTCCACGTGAAAGATTGTTTGTCACTGCATCCTCTAGGCCTTATCCGAGAATGACAGAAGAGCTTGCTCAACAAGAGGACAGACACTTCAGCTCTAGCAGGCTTTAAAGGAAGATTCTCTCCCTTTCGCTGTGGATGGTTTCGCTAATCAATCAGCCTTACCACCCCACTGCCATTGCCCTCAGCACAGCACAGCCAGCTGTGGCACAGCTGTCCCCAGGGGACCCCTGTGCCCAGGGCATGCCTATGGGAGAGGCACCATGGCGCAGGTGTGCCCAGGTAGTCTGGCCCACGGCACAGCTGATCACTTGCAGACTGGTGTAAAAAAAAAAAAAGAAAAGGGAGGACACTGGCAACATCAGCTTCGCTAATATCCCTTGTTATAGAAACTTAAAATAGCACAGAAAGCCCAAATATCACGTAGTTTTCCATGATTTTTATTCACCGTATTCTTGGAAAAACTAAAGGTCTTGTAGAAAATTTGAGAGTTCTGTTTACAACCTTTTATCTGTTTGCTCCTTTGAGCACTTATCATGGTGAGACATAAATCAAATCAAATCAAATCAAATAATTAAGTTTGGAAAAGACCTCTAAGATCACCAAGCCCAACTGTTAACCCAACACCACCATGCCCACTAAACAAAATGTCCTGAACTGCCACATCTACATGTTTTTGAACTATAATGTTTGGTAAGCGAGGAACACTCATTGTATTTTCATTATCTTAGAACACTGGCATAGCAGCAAATTAATAGAATAGGAAATAACACACAGGCTGTGCACAATGCTGGGGAACTCAAAGGAGGAAAGGCAGAGGGAAGGGATGCTTTATACTAAGGTGTCGTTCACAGGAGTGCATTGTGCGGGCAGCTGGACCTGAAGAGAGACGCGTTCATCTGTGCAGGCAGGTGAGGAGCCTGGCCAGAGCCAAAGGTAGCACTGACAGTGTTTTGTTCCTCGCCTCTTTGCTGGCCCCCACATGGTGATTCCATGTTTGGCACTGAGCGTGTGGAAACTAAAATGGTCACACCATTTAATGGCAGTCTAGTTACTGCTTGTAAAGGATACTGAGATCTTCTTGGAGCTCCTCTCCTGGGCTGGGGGGGGGGTGGGGCACGTGGACACAGTGTCTTGTACCAGCACAAATGGAGCAGGAAGGGGAACGCCTGCAAATGTTGCTGCAGGTCGTGTGCTCATTGGCACGGGCTGCTGGAACCTCCAGGGAATCTACCGCCAGGAGGGTGAGAGCCTGCGTCTCCCTTGGCTGGCAAGCCAAAGCAAAGTGTTCGAGGAAGTTATGTTGGGTTTTACTGAAACATTCTACTCCAAAACATTCTAAAACATGGCTGTGAAGAACATGAGAGTTGGAGACTCCAACAGTAAAAAAGTAGGAAATTAAAGCTTCCTATGAAAATTGGCATTCTTGTGCCTATGCATCATGCTACAGGTACTGCCATTTTCAGCTAAATGTCAGCCAGATACGATTAATGAGATCTTGCATGTGTACATCTGTATGAAACATGTTTTCCACTAACCTCATTCTTGGGAAAAGCTTAATTCTTTCATGTGGAGTTTTCCAATAAAAACAGGATTACTCTAAGGCAGACAGAATGTGGTAAAAAAATCCATGGAAGTTACTTACATGAGGCAAAGTTGATGGCCATGCAAACCCGAGCACTTTGCTGGAAAGTAGTGCTAGTGGCATCTCGCATCCAGCCCTGCCTGGAACGATGGTGTGCAATGGCCAAGCGACGACGTGAACCTTAGCACTCACAGCTCTCCCGCAGACGCCTCCTGCTTCCTCCCCTTGTAGCCTCCCAGCAACTAGAGCTTTCTGCCCTGGTTTGCCTCTCCTGAATCCCACATCCCTCGGCCTCTCCTCCCACCTCAGTTTGGCCAGCCAGTCCCAGCTGTCCCGCTGCACTGGTCTCAGCTTCTGCCAGACCACAAACAGCCTCAGTGGCCAAGCAAGAATTACCTATTCTTTCTGAAGCCAAGTTGTCAAATTTTTGTTTTGCCTTTGCATTTCCCCTGATCATTGCAAAGGAAGGAGAGACTGAGGGTAACGGTGGGAGGAACTGCAGTATTTTCCTGTTTGTTGTTTTAAGCCTTGCTAATACATCCTCTGCTCCCCCTCCCTATACAAAGTGGAGGATATGAGCCTTTCCTCCATTACGTTTCATTTATATTGATATATACCTATGTATGCATACACACACTGTGGGTGCTAGGATGCCCTTTCAAATACCTTTCTGTGGCGCATGTGCCACGGGACAGGAGCACATGTCCATCAGTGCCTGGGGTGAGGGGGTGCACGCTTCAGGAGGACCCTCTTGGACACGGCCAGGGTGAGACCTCAGGGAGGGGACAGCACAGCTCACGACCCGCCAACGGAGCGGGCCTCGCCGTGTGCCCTGGGTCCTGCGGCGCCCGCCAAGCAGCGTCGGGGTCCGGGTCGTGTCCAACTCGTCCAGCCTTTGACGGTGGCCGGGGCGAACATCCCCAGGCATCATGTGCTCACTGCTCCTACTTGTTTTAAATTAACTATAGGAGGTAAGAAATTAGGAAAATGGGCCCTGTTGTTATTGTATTTGATTGGGGTATTTATTTGTAATCCAATAATTCCTTAAAACCAGCTCAGAGGAGGATGTGAGGGGGAGTTTGAAGATGTATTGACCAGGTTGCAAAACCACTTTATTCTTCTGCTAAAACGCTGTTCCCCAATGCAGCTGCATTCAAATCCAAAACCAGCCCATTAGCCACTCTATTGGCTCCCGTTAACATAATAATTGTCACATAGAAATAGGCTGGCCAGTCTCAAAAAGCTTCATTTACCACCAGGTCTCAGGGAAGGACTACAGGAATGTCACTGGGATAATAATGTATTTTTGACGGATAGTAATAACTATTGGCATTGGGCTGTTCCTGAAGACAGACTGTTTGTTTTTCATCAGCAAGGCTTTGTGATTGGAGCTGCAATATTTTCCCTTAAAAATGAACTTCTGCTGCCAATAAAAGGAATCAGGCTCCCATTTTTAATCTTTTCTTCTTTTCTTTGGTGGTTGTTAGTCCCAGTTTGGTTCCAGCTGAGAGCGTTTGCTCTCAACAATGTCCCCCTAATCCTCTAAACACTATGCCCAGTTCCCCAGTGCTCCATGTGCACAGCCAGGGCAGCGTGAGCCGGGGTGGGGGGGATCCCTTCTTCAAATTTGGGGGGAATCTAACGGCAGAGACAGTCCCTGGGCCTGGGTGTGGTTTCATCTGCCTAGCAAAGCTGTGGGGTGATACTTGCACTTACGACACAGGTGATGCAAAGCAGCTGCAGACGCTTGCATCCCAAACATACGCACTGTGAAGATTTTCAGCTGCTTTTTGAAAACTGCATCTGGAGAGACCCTGTGAGCCTGCCCACAGGTTTAGAAGGTAGAAGAAAAATAAATTTCTGTCTCCTGGCAAACCCATTCAATAATTCAATAATGTGCTGTAAAAAGTGTGTTTTCATTCACTTGTAATTGCCCTTGTGTCCTGCAGAGAAGCAGTAACATGAGAACTGTGCACGCAGGGGAAAGCCTGTGGAAAACACAAAATGGGAAAATCAGAGAACAAACAATAAAAAGATCATCTGTGGGGAAGGAGAGGAAAGCAAAGAAGGAAAGAAACTTGGGACTGGAAATTCAGTTCTCTCTAACGGATTTAAGTCTTCATTTTTAGCAACCAAAATTCAATTAACTGTCCTCTAGCCCCCTATGCAGAGGAGACAGGAGCACACAGAAATTGGTGCAGACTAGATTTAAAAGGGTCAGTGCCACCATCACTCTGTCAAGGAGAGCACGGAGGTATAGGGCTGAGCAAGATGAGCCCAGCGGGAGAAGTGGTTTATTACAGTGCTAAGTGCAACCGGCACTATGTGCAACCGATGCCTACTGGGATGAGCTATTCCCACACGAGGAGCAGTGGCGGAGCACAAGGGAGCTAAGTATCACCTGGGCCTGTCCCTCCTGACATGAAAACGAGCTGAAATTGAATTACTGGCTTTCTCCTCGAGTTCACTGCTGTGAATCCCCTTCTCTCCCCACCATCGTTCCCCCGGGGTTTCTGCTCGTAATGGATGTGCACGAGGAAGCTGGAGCGCATGGCCGGACCCTCTACCGCAGGCAGTAGGAAACTGCATCGCCGTTTCCACCCCTCACCTAAAAGCCTCCACTGCCGCTGGGCGTGGGGACAGGCGGATGCTCGGAGCACAGCCCTGGCTCTGCTCCCCCCGCCAGCAGGGTCTGCGCGGCCAGGGACAACCTCGCACACTGGGGCACTGGGCTGAGAGCAGGGACTAGCCGCAGGTGCCAGCATGGGGAGAGCCAGCAGCACATTCCTCCTCTCCTGCATGGCTGTCCCACCCTCGGGTCCAAGGACAGCCTGTCGCAGGTGTTTGAAGGAAACCTTTGGAGGAATGTAGTTTCCTTACTGTTCAGCCTCCAAGTCCAGGTGCGGTTTGGTGCCTGGCTGCCTACCTAAATTCTGCCAAACTATTCATGCCATGTCAGTAGATGTTAATGACTTGGCTTAAGGTACCCTCTACTGACATAAAAATCCGATGGGACAGTTTTCAACCCACCTGAAACACGCTCTGAATGTTTGTGAAAGATTCTTCTAACTGTCACGTAATTGAATGCAATCAGGCATCTGCGTGTGCTAATGGAGTAACTGTGCCAGGTTAAACCTCCACCGAGCTGCACAGGGCTCGCCTCCCCTTGCTGCCGCTGGGTTTTCTGCCTCTCCTATTCATGGTGGCTCACTTTTCTTCAGACCCTGTTGGTCTGTGTTCAAACATCATAGCTTTCTATAGGGTAGGCATGAAAATGAAGTGCAAAAGCAGGAGAGCTGCCAAAGCACGCTTGATGATTTCTGCTATTTGCTCGCTCCACCCCAGCTTTGCCATTTAGTCAACCCCCGCCACGCACCCCCGCCAAGGGGCACGTGCTTCCCTCTTCTGACCCTTTCCTACAGAGACAAGGGCAGCCTTTCTCTGGTCACGCAGTCCCTTTTCCTGCCCTCTCCTCCCTATAAGTACAGATTTTTGGTCTGTATTTTAATGCAATGTTTTTAATCCAGATCATCCCAGACCAAAGATGGAGAAGCAAACACAGGGTTTCAGGAAAAAGGTCTTTCTTACTGTAAAAGCACTTGCTCTGTGCCTCCAGAATCTGCACGAGGGAAACCTTAGAAAGCTCATCTGACTTAACTGTTCACAGGTCATGCAGTCACCGTTAATACAGGGCTCATTAATTAGCCTGGCTCTTGCTGTAGGCTGCCAACCGGGATCACACCCAGAGCATTTCATTAGCGGGAACATTTCCTTCAGCGTGGCCAGACTTCTTCATCTGCTCCCCTTTGTGAATCTGCTCACTGGGCAGATGGACATGCCCTCAGATGGGAGTCCCCTGTGAGAAGGATGCAAAGACCCCACTTGACTTGCAATAGCACCTCAGCAGGTCTTGGATAAAGTCTGCTCAGGGTTTACTGGTCTGCACAAGTCACTGTTCTCCACCTCTGCAGTTACTTTGTCAGGGGATGCAGGTGATGTATCTCAATACCCCACACGTTGCAGCCACGTTCTTTAAAGCAAAAACCAATCGGTCAGGAATATTTGGCTTGGCAGGATCACTGGCTGCAAGCTGTGGCTGCTGTGAAAGGCAGGGGACACGTCTGCATTCCTGCTCCAGAGACCAGCTCAGGAGAACGCCCAGTGCACATGCCTCGTGTGGGTCAAATGGCATTTACTGGCATCCTCCTCTGGAACTGGAGGCTTGTCAAGCAGTCGGTCCGTGTGCTTTGAATGCCTTTGTACAGCTTTGCATCCCAGCTGGAGATGTTCCTCCCGGAGGCAGTTGAGGTGAGGATCATGCGTACCCCAGCATCTTGCTATGCTGCCAGCCTCTCTGCAGATTGTGGCTGATGAGGCACCAGGAACTGGAGAGGGTAGGAGTCAGCCTTGTTCTGACCACCTCGGAGCTGGTTTTCAACCCCACACTTCTCTGCTTGCATGGAGTACGTATGTTCCTTCTGCCAGCTCTGCTTCACAGATGTCTACCTCTTATCACAGTGCTGAGAACAAGAATCCCAAGTACTTTGAGGGGAACGTGGCTTATCATCGCTCCTTGTGCACCAGCCAAAAATGAGACGAGACCAGACGACACAAACGCTCTGAGGCAAGGAGCAGTGCGGGGTGTAAACCTCTTGTTCACAGGGAGCTCCTGGTTTGGGTGTAAGCATCTGCTTTGCATGGGAGTGGTCACCCCAGGGACTTCTCCAGAAGAGCAGACCCTTGAGGTAGGGCCAAAACCACCCACACCTTACCTACTGCAGCGTGTCCAGTCCTCAGACACCTGGGAATGCAAAGTCCTGGATGGTTACAGCCCCAAACCCAGGAATCACTTGAAGGGAAGGCAAGGCGTACTCGGAATTCCCATCCCAAGAGCACGCAAGAGGCTGCTCTCCCAACAGACACCTCCAGCGCTCTCCTCCAGACGGCCTTCCTGCAGTGTGCCAGCGGCCCCAGGCAAGCTGTTCGGCATGGACTGGGCTCTCAGCCCGCGTCCCAAGACCTGCCTCACCCGTGGGAGGGCTGGGCTCCTCCCGAGCCTGCAGCACGCCTGCCTGCACCATCCACCCCCGGTTTTACTTGGCGCAGGCAGAGACATTAGGATCACTTACCCCTTGCAGACCTTCAGTAAGGCTGGTTGCTCTCAGTACAGCAGCAAGTTCATTTCCCTGTTAACTCGGGGTGTACTATTTCAAGCATCTGCAAAACCAGAGGCCCCACGCACCGAGGGAGCTCCATGGAAAAGGCTTCTTTGGAAACCACACATGCTAAATACCTCTACTGACGCTATGGTTTTGCATTCGGTGAGGAATGACTGGTTCTTCTGGGCCTTGATTTCAGAGGCTGCTTTATCCACACCTACTGTATTGTGTTAATGGCAGAGGCACAGCTAGTGATGCAGGACTGCACACACCAGCATCGCATGTGGGTATTCTTCACACTAGGAATCAGTTGTAGTAGTGCAAGCACCTATAAAGCCTGCGAGAGTTCGGAGAAGTATAATAGCTTTAATTAGAAAAGAAAATCATCATATCCTTCATTCTAATAATTATTTTAAAGAACAGACCAAGTGTAAGGGCATGAACAGACTTAACGAGCACTGTAATTACCGAGCCTAAAGAACAACTGCTCCTCAGCAAAGCTTCAGGAACAGGAGCTCCTTGGGCATCATTTATGTGGTCTCTGCCTCCTCCCCATCCCCAGGCCACGCGATGTGCCCCGCCTGGGATCTGACCCTTCTAAGGAAGATTAAACCTGTGCAACAGACAGCAGCCGATGCCCCCTGACCGGGGCTGGCACCTCATGGGGAAGGGGCTGGGGGCCGCAGCCGCTCCTCTCCAGCCGTTCCTGCCCCATTCCCACACCAGCGTCACGAGGTCACGCCGGACTCAGCTGCAACAGCATCTCTCTTTGAGAAGTGCCGCCTGCCCCTGCCAGACAGACCCTCCGCCGGACCCCGTGGCCAGGGCACACGGCTGGGTCTGCACTGCGTGGCGTTTGCCCGTACCCGCGGGCGGGCAGGGGGGCTTGGGGCCACGCTCGTCCACACGCTCCTGCCCAGCGGACAGACCCGCAGGCAGGAGGGGAGAGGAATCAAAACTCAGCGAGCATCACCACCTCCGGCTCTGAAATTTATTCAACTACAAACATAGAGCATTCGAGAGCACCAGGTCTGGGAGGAATATGGGGCACGCACACACCCCTTGTTTAACGAAAAGGGCAGGAGCTTCAGCTACTGCTTTATTTGAATACAGACATCACCCCCAAAACAACAGGAACAACTCTACTTCAGAATTACAATGGTAATGACACGGAATTTACAAAAATATAAATAACCTATTCGTAACCTTAAAGAAAAATAACATCCACCATAAAAAATACCATGTATTCCCCTAGGTAAACCATGGCTACGAAATGTATTTATTATTTTCCTAAAAAAAGCACCAGAGTCTGCATTATTAAGTAATCCAAAACACACAGGGCATTTCCCCCTAACACTTGCAGACTTTTCTGAGAAGTGTGCCCAGATGATTAAAACTGAGTTTTCTTCAGTATTGCCTGCTTCTCTAAGAGCATATTGAAGGTACAATTCTTATAAGCAACCTGTTCAAGAAAAGCACCCAAGGATGTACTAATTGTTCATTTTAATTAACACTTTAATAGGATTTAAGTATATGCCTATTTTAAGTCTACACTTAAGAGCTTTCCAGAACAGGCCTGGATTTAAACTTATCATATAAATTCCTCTGCAAATCAGACTTCCAGACAAGACTGGTGTCAAAACCAATCACTTGTAAAAAAATAATCCCGCTGCACAAGAGTATTTCCACTGTTCAGCCCCAGCTAAAGTTTGCACAGATGCTGAATTATTTGATTTCTTTCAACTCTTTTTGAGCCATGCCAGCTTGGCATGAACAGCTTCCTGATGCTGCAACGTGAGATCCAGCGCTATGGGAATTTCCTTCCCTTACATTCCATGTATTGTGCTGAAAATACTATTAAAAAAGCAAAAGTCAAGTATCAAGTCCATTGGTTCCCAGCTAAAGAAATTCACCGCCCAGGGACTGCCACCATTTCTGATGTCCAAATTGCAGCGTTATTGCCCATTTTCAGGCTCTCATGGTTCCCCGTCTCCTGAGGGCTTTAGCTGGGCTTGCGGCAATCCAGCCAAAAGGGGCCCCAGGGGGATGAGTTAAAGGCCACCTGTAGAAGTTTTGGCCCATGTAAACACAGCTGATTTTCTCACAGCAGCTGGAAGGAGGGTGCCCGCCACAGACACCAATGAGAGTGGGGAGCAGCCCTTGGGTGGGAGCTGGGGCTGTAAAATATGTCATGTAAAATGTAAAATTCCACAGCTGAAAATCCCTGTCCTGCAACGCTCTCACGCGGGGTCAAGCCTCCCTGAAGCACCAACCGCGGTGACTTGCACCAAGATCGCATATGAGGCTCTGGGTGGGACCGAGAACAGTTAAAACACACTTAAAACCACCCCTGCCTTGCACTGCCAGCTCCTGCCACCCCAGCGTGGCAGGCAGTGTGCCCAGCGGCACGGCTGGGGCTCAAGGAGCAGCACCCAGAGGGGCACAAACCCACCCTATGCACCGCATATGTCACAAACCCACCCTACACATTGTATGTGACGTGCACAAACCCACCCTACACGTTGTATATGGCACGGCACATGCCCACCCTACGCGCCACCTCCTCAGCCTCGAGGCAGAGGTTGAGTTTTGATGGTCAATAATATTGCTCAGACATAAAACAGCTGAAAAATAATAGTTTACCTTAAAAACTATGAAGGGAATGGGGTTGATTTCTTTAAAGGGAGAAAAAAAAATTAAAAAATAATCCATCCAATGGGTCCAGAGCCCACCCACAGGCACACCAGCAGAACTGCTCAGCATGTGCAGGAGGGACAAATGTGAGGACCTGCAGCACACACGTGGGACGATTTCCTCATTATTCACTGTTTTTAATTTAACAGCCATTCCTGCCCATCCCTTGCTCCTGATGCTGCCGTGGGACAGGAGGAGGCCAGCTCGTGACTCTGGGCACCCTGAGGGACCACCCACTGGTGGCACCAGTGACACACATACACAGGGACACACAGGACAAGCCACCCACCCAGACCAGTTCCAACTTCAAAGCCAGAGCTGGCAAGTTGAGCTGCATGAATGCTCTGACTCAGACACTGTAGGTGAATTTATCTTCGCTCCCACTGGAAGTGACTAAGCGTGTCCACAGAGGGATTAAATATTTATTCGATTTTGTTACGTGATTAATCCAAATGCTCTCTCCCTGCCGCAGATAAACCTCAAATGAAAAAACCCTGACCTCGGGCTGTGTTTGCTTTAGCAATACTTTTCCTGACTGCTCTGTAACAGACCAAGCATGTAATGAGCGCCTGACTAACCCCAGCCTAAAAAGGGTACAAGGTCTAATACTTCTGGGTCTTGCGGAGCAAAGAGCAATAGAATGACCTTGACTTTGGAAGAAACAAACAGCAGGGGAGAGAAAGTGTCACATCCAGCTGAAACTGCCCGTGCCTCCCCTTATCTAACCACATCCTGAGCGTGTTCAAGTCTTAACAGCATTTAACGGGGAAAAGAAAAAAGAACAGCAGCTGTTAATACCCGCGTTCGGGCAGATCTGAGGAAAGGGCTGCCTTCCCAGAAGGTCGCCCGCTTTTTCCGAGTACTGTGGACAGATAAAAGGCAAAAAACTTGGGAGCTCAGCCGTGGATGCCCGACGGGTGCCCAGGCGGGCGGCAGGGTAACAGTGCCGCTTGCTGGCGACTGCCGCACCGCCGGCACGGCCACGGCCACCGGTGACAGGGGAGAACGCAGAAACCGCTCGCCGGATCCAGCCGCAGCGTTGAGGGACAAAGCAACGAAGCGAGTACCGCTGGCTCAGCCCCGGCGATGCCGCCCGAGGGTGCCGGGACAACCCAGGGTGACGCTATTCGGATGCTACCTGAAAGTGCTCGGCACTGAACGGCCGGTCACGGAGAGCTGCGGGTCGCCGGCGCCCACCGGCTGCTCTGCCCATGACCTCAGCAGGAACGGCATCCGTGGCCGGGTGCCGGCACCGCCGCCTTGGCCCCATGCCGGCTGGCAGCCGCGCCGGGGCAGCTCCCCACATGCCTGGCCGCCCCCGCGCCGCCTCACCCTGCGTGCAGGCACTCGCCCCCGCCAGACATGCCAAACTGCAGAGAGACGGGCAGGAGCAGCGCTCGGCTCCGGCACGGGCTCCCGCCACATCCCCCCCAAGGCCCGTCCATCACGGGGCAAAACCCCGTGTAATGCCCCAGAGGCTGGGGGCGGATTCAGGAGAACAGCCCGGAGACCTGCAGCCACCAGCCCCGGGGCACGACACCCGAAATCAGGGGCGCCCGGCACAGGCGGGACCATTGCAAGCTCCGACAAATCCTCCAGGAAGAAATTAAAAGCAGAAGGGTGCTCCTCTCACTAGCAGCTACTCCCAGAAATGAGAAAATTAGGTCATTTTTAGGCAGAAAAAAAAAAAAAGATTTTAAAACAAGGCGGCTCTGCCATGACCAGCACAGGGTCATCACCACTGACTGTGACACAGCCACGGTCACGGCTTCAGCCTCCAGCTGCTGCCTGGTGCTGGCTGCTCCCCAGGGCATGGTGGTGAAGCAGCCGGGTGGTTTGCGAAGCCCCGGCGCACGGAGGTGGCGGTCAGCAGACGTCCACGGGACCAGGGTGCACGGCAGGAGCCTGGGGACTGAGCCAGCACCCTCCCCAGGCCAGCAGCCACAGCACCAAGCTGCAAGAAGAACATATGTCAACCTGCCCCAGGGATCAGTCTGAGACTCCTGCAAGAAAACTGCACTGCTTCAAAAAAAGGACACGAAGGGGAAGGTGCCAGAGTGGCACAGGGAGACCGAAGGCCGGAGCCCGGCACAGCAGCCATGGCCAGGTCCTCTGCCGAGGACTGTCTTCAACACAGAGGGAGAGGAGCGAGTGAAAAGTAAACTGGGAAAGTGGCAACCGGCACCTGGGAGAGCAGAGCATGGGCCAGATGAAGGACGGGAAAGTGGGAATGGGAGGCAGGTGATGCCCCACAGGAGGGTGGCTGCCTGCGGAGACCGAGCCCCGTGGCTGAGGGACCCCACGCCAACAGCAAGGGCAGCACGGGGGCTCACTGCAGAGCGAGAGCACCGCGGCGTGGGCGGCACAGTGACCGATGGCACTCTGCTGCCGGACAAGGGGGTCACCGCAGCTGGAGAAAAACGGCCCGCAGAGGGGTCTGAGCGAACCCTCCCATGGGGAGGCTGGGAGGAGGCACGGCTGCAGCCCCCTGGCTCTCCCCCGAGGAGGGATGCTCCCCCGAGGAGGAACGCTCCCCCTCGCATCCTTCTGTTCTGCGATGCCAAGACCATCTCCACGTACTCCCCACGTGCACACCAGAGAGATTATGTGACCGCAGGGCTAGCGGATCCTCTCCCGTACCAGTACACACAGTGCCTGGAGCCTCCTCTGTCCCTTCCCTGTCCTCTCTAGCGCTGGCGGCCCTGAGCCTGGCTGAGCGCAAAGTGGTCGCAGAGCAGGAGCAAGGCATCAAACCGCTGGAGCCGCTGCAGAGCTTGAGCCAGGAGTGGGATGGTGACCGCATCTCCCAAGTAGGTGAAGTGAGCGACAAGCTGTTCAAATCCAGATATCCGTCCCAGCAACTGGGGTGCGACCCCCAGTTCCAGGGCCACGTGGCTGAAGTTCTTCACACCGTTCAAGGAAGGGTCCAACAAGAAGGCAAGTGACTGCACCAAGGAATGGGGCAGCTCTGCTACCAGGAGACCTGGGGGCAGCAACACAGCAAAGCGGGGTTAGAAACCAACTCATCCGGCTAGGATAAGGATAAACAGAGCAGCCAGACTCCAGCCCCTTGCCCCTGCCGAGTAGGCAAAACGCCACCCTGCCAGGGCAGGTACGTCCTCCAACATCACCTTCAGCGCTCAGCAACATGGAGCTGGCTCAGTCCCGGGGAGGCTGGTAACTGGTGACTACTGGGCATCCATCCGCCACCCACCCGCAGACCATTCAAGGCAGTATCACAGAAAATCTACCCTGTGAACTAGCACCAAAGGCCACGGGAGTCAGATAAGTCCCTGTGATGAGTGGCACCTCCATGTAGCCGTGGTGGGCTTCTGGAGGAGCTCCCTTTCGAGAATCTGCTTCTCTTCGCTACCCCAATACTTGGAGAACAAAGGCGAGGCTGGAAAGACACTTACCCTTCGCCGTGCTGCTGATCTGAGTCACGAGGCTCTGGGCATCATCCACCTGGCAAGACAAAGACCCCAAGGTTGGCGGCAGTCTGGTGAGAACAGCGATGCCCGTCACTGCTCCCAGGGCCATCACACAGGCTCAGAGGAACAGCACTTCTCTTTCCAGCGCTGCCATCCCACAGAGCCAACAACCTCCTTGGGATGCTCCAGGGCCTCCCAGCAAACTGCTTCCATAAACGGTCACCTGGAGCTAAGCTGTTAAACGCATCTCTCTGCCAGACATTTTCTGAGCCTCAACGATGTTAGTCACCGGGTTCATTACAAGCTCACCAGAGAGGGAGGAGGAACCAGCTCCCCCCACGGCCAGGTCAGCTTTCTGGAGAGCAAGAGGACTCAGCAGAGCACATCAGTTAAAGATACCCTTATACATTCAATAAACTGACTCATCTTTTGGGTGTTTGAAACCGCCCCAGCAGGTCACATCTCCATGGCTGACAGCCTGTTGAGTGACACATCACTAAACATCTGGCAAATCATTTTTGGTAATTACCAGTTAGTACCAGATATTAACGAACCTTAGTCTACGTCCCTAATCCACTGCAAGCCCAGCAGCCTGTGCCCAAGCCCCGAGTGTCCAGCGGCGGTTCGGAGGAGCAACAGGGCTGGAGGAACTTACCGGCTGCTCCCCACTTTCGGCGGTGGGATTCGGGAAGGTGGAGGGCAGGTGCCGGGCCCCCTCCTGCCCCGTGCCACCGCTCTCTGCCGGGTTCCTCTGCGCCGCCCGGCTCGCTGCATCCTCCGGCCGCTCGCCGCCCACAAACTCCGCCTGGGTGGAGAACTTCTGGAGGTCCAGCTCGGTGCACTCCACCGGGGCGTGCGGCCACTTGTGCTGCATCTCGGAGGCGCAGGAGGAGAGGGGGGCCAGTGCCTCCGCTGTGCCCGCCTGGCCCTGCCTGGGGTCGGAGGGCGGCAGGACCCCAGCCAGGCAGTCGCCACGGCCTGATGCCCGGATGAGGGGCTGGCTTTCCAGGAGGCTCCTGCCCAGCTGGGCTTTGGAGGCAGCGCTGACCGCGATGGCCGGCGGCAAGTCCATCTCCGGCTGGAGAGAGGGGAGCTGGAGACCCACGGCTTCCCCATCCGAAATGAACTGCACCGCTTCCACAGGGCCTGAAACCAGAAACCGGCACGGCTCAGCGAAGCCCCAGATCTGCCCCGGCCCCCTCCGGGGGGATCTGCCAGCCCCGCCGTTAAACCCACTGGCCCAGCGCCTGCGGGCAAAACCGGGAGCACCCTGCCAGAGACCAGACCCCCATCCCCTGCACCACCACTGAGCAAAGGCACGTTTGTGCCTTTCTGCAAAGTTTTGAGCGGGGTTGATCCCTCCCCCAGTCATGGGAAGAGCAGGAGCAGGCTGGGGGGGGCTCAGGAGCCACCAGGGGTGCACACCAGCATTTCTGGTACAAGGTCTGCAAGCGTTCGTTAAGAGAGGTCCCAGATTTCATGTTGGTGGGACTCGGACGCCATCCAGCTCCATCCTTCCTGCCTACGGGCATCTCAGTAGGCCGTAGGACCGTACGAGCCGGAGCCCAGCACCACCCTCCCTCCCCCAAAGAAAGAGGAGGGCAGCAGGAGCAGGTACCTTCCGCCTGCCTGTAGCAGGGGCTC
The DNA here is from genome assembly GCA_024606505.1 of Aquila spilogaster. Classification (NCBI taxonomy): domain Eukaryota; kingdom Metazoa; phylum Chordata; class Aves; order Accipitriformes; family Accipitridae; genus Aquila; species Aquila spilogaster. The sequence goes on along the minus strand of JANHGO010000002.1, from coordinate 9,677,923 downwards.
AGGTTCTTCACACCCAGGCAGCAGGGACCAGACATCTGCTCCTCGCACAGGAATCTGCCGGGCGCCGCCGCCGTCGGGAACATTGCTTGCTGGCCCGAGAAGTTCTGAGTCCTCAGGAAGACTTGGGAGGATAGAGGAGAACCAGTCTGAGCGAAGGCTTGGCTTCCTTCCCCAGCACGTCCTCAGCCGTGCGGTATGTCTGCCGGCAAGGAGCCGGGAGCCAGCAGCTCCCTGGCACGCTGCTGGATGCCAAGGTGCCCTGACCCCAGCCACCAAACCTACTGCCCTCTTCCCTCACCAGTCCTCCGGCTCTGCCCTGCCAAGAGCCACTCAGCCTCAGCCCACCCCCCAGAAACTCCAGGAAGAGAGGATCGCCAGTTCTGACTCTGAAACAGCATTCTCCTCCAAATTCTGGTACTAAGGAGGGAGGCTCCTCCGTGTCTTTGAGCAGGCAAAGCACAAGAGAGGTCCTGCAGATGTAAGCAGCAGGATGAGGCGTTTATTCTGCGTGAGCAGAGGAACGTTTGGGTCACTGTGTGCTGCAAAAGCAGCAATGCTAAGGGCAATGCACTACACAGCGAGAAGGGGGCCATGGGCACGTGTGACCAGCAAAGGGAGAAGGAGGAGAAGCGCTGCAGGCATTGACTCACCTCGCTGGCACTGGCTCTTCCAAAACCGCTTGCAGTAGATGATGGAGAGTGCCAGAAGCACCAGTACGATGATGACCAGGGCGCTGCTGGTCAGTGCAAGAAGGGCTGTGTCCTGTGGCGGTACAGTAGGAACGGCTACCTTCACCAGGTTTGTTCTGGACCGACCTGCAAACACACCAGCCACAAAACATTGGAGCCTAACCCTGAAGCTTGGGCCACCCTCTCACTGCCCGTCCCTCTTCATACGCAATGACCATGCCTCCTCCAGCAGGTCTGCGGGACATCAGCTTGTGTTGTGGCCGGCGGAGTAGGCTGGCCAGCAAGCAGTGTCGGTGAAAGGATGGTGCACATCCGAGTGCACACCTTTGACACGGTCACGATGACTTTGCGTGCACCATTAACCTGCTCCACCGTGCCCGCACCACCCGCCCTGCCCCAGAGCAGCCCACCCCGCCGCCAGCGAGGGACAGCACGTACACTGAGGCTCGGAGGAAGGCGTCTGCTTGGTGCAAGGGATGCATTCCCAGTCCAGCTGCCCGCTGATCCGCGCCTTGCGGTAAAACCTGCCAACAGAGCAGAGGGTCTCAGCAGCTCACGGCGAGCCCCGGCCAGCCCGGCTCTGGAGAGACAGGAGTGTTGTCCGCCCCACGGCAGCGTGGGGAGAGCCAGCCCCCCACGCTCCTGCCCTGGCAGGCTGGGACGCACCAAGGCAGCGGGTCTCTCCATCGCTGGCTGAAGCCGTATCCACAGCTACTTCTTCATGTCTGTTGCCACTTTGGCCAAGGAGTGACATCACTCGAACTGCCTCCCCCCCCACCCCACATCTGCTAAAGTGGCTGATAGGGGTCAATAGCTCCACGAAGCCACAGAAACACCCCAGCCTACAACTGCGTCTGGGAGGAGGCTCATAAACCAGAGCCCCAACTTGTCGCTCTGTCCCGAATCCCACTGCTCGCCAGCACGTGGTCTGCCCCCCTTGAGCATTTCGCATGCTGGTTGTATGCAGCAGTCTTCACTTCAGCAACTCCTTAAACCCATCACCCAGGCATGGTCTGTCCTTTTCTTTGGGGACCACCAACTCTGGTGGTCTGCAGCCATTCATCTTCCAGGGCTTAGCCACCCTGGTGTCCACAGGAACAACTTGGGCCTGGAAGGAGTTTTCTTCCACTGCTCATTCACGGGACCCTTCAGGTTCCCTTCTTTGGAGCTACACAGGGGCCATCGGATGGGTCCGATTTGCACGTCATTAGCAGTGTCCTCAAAAAGGCAGCCCTGAGTCACCAGGCCTCCTCTTATGTCCCATGTTCTGGGTGGCCTCAGATAAAGACCCCTCTGTCCATCCTCCCCCGCACGCTCCCAGGTGCAACCCCCACGGCTCCACTTGAGCCAGGATCCAGCCCCACTCACCCCGGCAGGCACTCCCCACAGATCGCGTTGGTCGTTGCCGTGCAGTTGGACTTCTGGACGCGGTTGATGAGGCTGCAGGAGAGGCAGGGCTTGCAGCCGTGATGCCCCCAGCTGTCCTTAAACTTCCTGGGAGGGCAGGCAACGCACTGTGCATCCCCCCCACTGCCGTCGCCACAGTCCTGCAAGACACGAACGAGGTCGGGTGCGTGGCTGCGGCGAGGAGCCGCTTCAGGTCCCGAAGCGGTACCAAGGGGAATGGCGTCCCTTCTTTGGGGGCAAAGGGTGGAGGGGTTACCGCGCATGCCAAGGGTCCTCAGAACCCAGCCGAGAGCAGATGCCACCAGAGCAGCTCTGACGAAGACACGCAGGGAAGCCGTTTGCTGCCCATCCATGGCCCACCCGCAGTGTTTAGGGAGGAGGAAAGCTCCGGCAGCGACGTGCCCTGGGAGGCATCGCTGGCGGGGGGGGACCCCGCTGGGCGCCTGGGTGGGAAACGTGACTCCCACCACCAAAGCTGGGCTGGACCCCCTTGCAGCAGTGTCCTGCTCGCACCCATCCAGCGTGCAGCCTGGCCAGGCAGCACGGCTTCGCTCAGGGCCGCGGACTGCGGGGAAATTTAGGTTTCCATTGGCAAAAAGGAAAGAGGGCAACCCGAGCAGCAACTTGAAATCCCTTCCCACCTCCTACTTCCATCGTCTTGCCCTCCTACCCAGGGTGAGTGAAACTGTTCACCATCCCTTCCCACCGAGTTCCAGCTCTTCCCAACATGCCAGGACCTAAGATTATCCTTCCGAAGGAAGGCTGGCAGAGGATTCCCCTAGCACTGTAAAAGCCTCGGTGCTAGATGATTCCCAGTCATTCCAGAGCAGCTGATTTACCTTGGAAAGCTCCTGCCCAGGCATGCAGTTTCTGCAGGGCGTGCATTTCCGATGCTCATCCAGGTACTCGCTCTCTTGGCAGACCATCGGGCCTGGAGAGGGGCAGGGAGCCTGAGGAGGAGAGGAAGAGAAGATGGAGAGGTCACAGCCAGCCCCAACACTTTTAAGAGGAGCAGCATGCCCTTCCCCGGGCAGAAGTTTCCGCTCTGGTCAGGATGGCAGTCTGCATTTCTCGTGCATCAGGGGTGTCACTCTGCCAGGAGGAGGCTGCCTGCTCCCACCACAGGGCAGGCTGCTCCAGCAGCTCAGGAAGGGTTTCCCAGCAAGGCTGGCATTGTACCACCTGCTTTTGCTGCCCCATCACAGCCTTCACAACGGAGCAAATGAAATTTCATTTCCACTATTAAGGCAGACCCACTGATTGCTCAGGTCAGCGATTCGCAGGAGGGCAGTGGACTTTGCCAGCACCGGCTGTAGGTCTGGGTACCCCAGGCTATTGGTAGAAAGCTCAGTCCCAGCTTCGGGATCTGGCAGCCCAGCTCCGGCCAGCGTGGCTGCGTTGGTCTGACATGACCAAATGCCGGTGGCTGGCTGTGTCCCTGGCAGAACAGGACACACGCCTGTGGCCCCGGTGCACCAGCCCGGAGCCATGTGGGCTCACTTGCAGTGATCTCAGAGGACCGGCAGAACAAGCACCCACCTCCCCCAAAAACACCATCCAGAGCCTTCCTGAGGTGAATTAATGGCTCAGCTGAAGTTAACAGCAGAACTGCCCCAGCCTCAGTGGAGCCACAGTTTGCGCCTTCAGTGAGTGCGGCTCACAGGGCAGCACAGGACTGGCCTCTCGCCGAGAACAAACAACTTGGACTGAAGCTAAAAAACTGAGCAATTTATTCAGAGTTTTGGGGCTGTCTGCTCATTTCTGCATATTCTAGGTGGGTTCTTACTGTGACAACAGAAATGGGATAAAATCCACCCCCAGTAGACCAATCTTCATTTTGCTGTTCCCATAACTTTGTGCAGCAAATCAAGAGAGAAACAGCGTTCAACCAGCCTTGGCAGCAAAAGCTGTTAACTTCTAAACACCCACCAGGAATAGGGACCACCTGAAAATGCTCTTTTGAAGACCACCACCCTGAACAGCCTGAAGCCCCTGGGAAAGCCTGGCATTTCAGAGCCGTCCTGCTCCATGGCCTCGGGAGGAGGAAAGGCTTGGCCGGGATCCCCATCCCCTGCAAGGCTCTAGCAGCAGAGCGGGGAGCGGACTGCAGGGCCCCCGAGCAGCCCCCGGCCCCTCCTGCCACGGCCCCCTTCCCCTCCCATCCGCACGGTTCCCGGGCACTGAACACAACGTCCCACAGCAGCATTCCTCCGCATTCGCTCCTCTGCCTAATCCCCCACCACTCCCTTGCCGGCTGCCTTTTGGAAGCGGACACTTGGACGGGCTCCCCAGGCTCCGAACGACCGAGATTCATTTGAGATGAAGTCTTCCCCGGACGAGCATAGAAAGTGAGTCACCCCTCGCCGCAGCTCCCGCGCACGGCTGGGGCTCATTAGCTGTTAGAAGGAAAGGCAGCACAAGCCAGCGAGGACTGGCGAAGAGAAGCAGAGGGAGCTAAATTTATCTTGCAAACATCTCGGGAGGGGCATGATCACAGCCTATAAATAGCGTAAAGGTTACTGACACTACCAAATAAATAAAGGAGATGTGTCACTATCTCAGAAGGTGGCAAAGAGGGAGGTCAGTGTCAGTGCCCCGGGAGAAGCACAGGGTTTGGTGTTAGGGCTCAGCTGCAGGCTGAATGCAGTAGGAAAAATAAAACGGGGGGGGAGACAGGCCCCAAAGGGGTGATACACAACTGCTTCGGAGGGCTGGCACACTAACGGCCTGAACCCAACCTCTCGGTGAGCTCAGTGCCCGCACCCCAGCTCAGACCCCACCCAGAGGCGGGTGCCTCTGCCCATTGCGGGGGGTCAGCACCATTGATGTTCTGGTCCCGAGTCCGGAGTTTGATTTAGGCTTTCACTTGTAACAAGAGCACGAGATGTAGGACATAGCGTTGCAGGCAACAGAAAAGGAGCCAAGACACCACCAGGGTCTGGAGAACAAGGGGACTGATTTTCACCCGCTCTCCAAAGCGCCATTGTAACACAAGAGAAAAGTTCTGGTGGGAAAAAACAACAACAACAAAAAAAAAACCAAACCAGCAGGCTTTTTAGTGAAAGTGCCCTGCGAACACAACGTGACCGCTTTCTCTCGTATATTTACGGACTTCTCTGCACTTCAGAAGGGCCTGCAGCTAGGGATACGTCCCTCACAGCCTCTCTCTCCAGAAGAGGCACAGCTTAAACCAGTTTCCCAAATAGAGAAAGTTACACAGGCAGAAGGAATCTCGTGCCAGTGCAACTCCACGCGTGAGGACATCTGCCAGCATGACAGTATCACTCCGGGATGGTGGGGGAAACGGCACACCGCAACCGTGCCAGCAAAACTATTAAGTGTAGAGCAGGCCTGCTGTTTCTCAAGCCACAATATAATGATACATGGAATGAGCGCTTTGTTAAATATCTGGCATGAAATTCAAAGCTGTGGGATTTTTGTACTTCTTATTTTAACAATACCAGAACCAAGACATTTAATTTGTAAGTGGAGCATACATCCAAACCACACAGCACTGCCCTGGTAAAGCAGCAATTTCTGATAGTCTAATAAGCGACAAAAACAACTGGTCCTAATTAGCCAAAAGTAAATAACAAAAATAAACAACAAAACCCTCCCACCTCTTTGGAAACTACACGGAATCTCAAGGTGACTGCCAGAGCAACAGATTTTATTTGCCAAAGAGGAATATAAACATGACACGCTATCAATGCACTTACAGGTTGGAGGGAAGCAAAATGTACTGCCATCATTTTGAGATGCATGAAATCTTCTAGCTTAAAAACACCATAATTTGTTAAAGGACTCTTCTGTTCTCTTAAAGAGACATCTTGTCTGAGCAAGGTAAGCAGGGTGTGCTCCCCACTGCGTTATTACTCAAGACAGCAAAACCATGAGTTGCTGAATGAGTCTCACTGCATGAGATAAAAAGCATTTCAGCAGAGCTACAGTGCAAGTTGCGGTTCCTTCACCTCCATGACAGTTCTGGAGCTCTGTCATTTTCTTTTTCCCCATGAAAATGTAATTTTCCAAAAAGTTAGACTATATGGGAATCTAAACTATTTCTTTTGCATCCAGCTAATGGTTTCTGGTAGGAAAAAGAGAGTGAGGAAATCAGTAAGTACAAAAAAAAAATCATCAGTGAAAGCGTTAGTGCTTCTGATTCTCCCCATCTGACCATAGCCCAGCAGGTACCAGGGGACAGGCAGGGCAGCACAGGACCCGCAGCAGGAGATGGGTCAGGCTGGTCCCTGCCCCAGGCGCTGACCCCATCCCCTCAAGCCGTGGGTCTCTGCTGGCCCGGGACAGGGGGGTGCCAAGACCCACCTTCAGGGTTTCTGACACCCACACACTGGCGGCGGGTCCCCCACATCACCGTGCAAACCAGTGGGACGTCGCAGGATGTTTCTACTCTGCTGCATGACAGACTAGCACAGCCAGGCAGTAACTGCATCTCAGATGAGGTACTTGTATACATTGGAACATAAAACTAGAAAGCCGAAATCCTAAATAAGAACTGCAAGGGAAAAGGAGGGGAGGAAAAAATGAAATGTTATCTGGAAAATATTACTGCATGCCTTGCGTTTGGCAGAGTCTAGTGCCAGTCTCTTGCTCAGTCATTCCTCTGCTCCTGCACTCATTTGGTCTGGACAGCATCTCTGTGCCTCCCTACACTACAAACCATGCTGGGAGTGACTCTGCCACCCCTGTAGGATGCCTTGTAGATGAAGGACTGCTCAGAGAAGCAAAAATAGGGGAAAAAAGGTAAAATCTGAATCTTTCCACGTGGCTTAAAAATCAGCAGGTTTTCCAATATATTTGGAAATTCTATTCACAAGATTGCCCACTCATTGTTTAACGTGGAGTGGCTGGGAACTTATGTCTCCTTTAGGTGAAAGCACCCCAAGCTCAGGCTGGAAGCGCTCTGGGCTGGTCTCATCTCCTGTTACTGCACTGCAATAGCCCCCAGGTTGCAACGCTCACTTTCTACTCAGGCTTGCTCACTCCAGCTGCAGATGGAGGCATCTGAAATACTATCAACCCTGCCCCCCCCCCCCCCACTAGGACAGAGAGCATCCCTCCTGGTTTTGCTGCTGTTCCCATTCAGCTTTGCAGAGTACCACAAGGCACCCACCCGGACACGGGTTTGTCCCTGCCCAAACGAAGGGCTGCCCCGGCACCACGTGCCCGTGGGGAGCGCCGGTTCCCCCGCAGCAGCAGGAGCCAGGCTACAAACAGTGCTGGACAACCCAGGCTCGAGAAAGGAGAATCTAGGGTCCTGGAGGAACAGGACATCCCTCCAGTACGTGGATGACTTGGGTTACGGCTACAGGGCTATATTCCTATATTCCCTGCACAGAGGTTTGAGAAAGAATTACAGATTGGGACCATAACTACCGATTTTTGTCAAGTTCTGGCATCCACACTCTGCCTTATTAGATATTTCAAGTAAGACTTCCAAAACTCCTATCAGTGTTTGTAAAACCTCAGGTTTCTGTCTGGTTTTTGGCCCACATCTACTTTCTAGCGACTACCACTGTCTTGCAGGTGATAATAATTCAGTCTCTTCGGAGTGCCTGGGCTTCTCCTCAATTCTTAACACCACCATAAACAAACTTGCACAGATTACACCGAGCAGAGACAATCATCGCCTAATTTCAATAACGACCGTTACGAATAAAAGCATTTGCAACCAATACTTGCTGTGAACCACTTCGGTGTGCCCTCGAGAACGCTCGAGCGCTTCACGGGGGGAGCACACCACCCTGCGCCCCAACACCCGACCCCAGCAAGCGCTGCCCGGCGCGGCCACCAGCCGCCAGCCCCTGCGGGACCGAGGCTCCCCGCGCCTTACCTCGGACCTGAAGGACCGAGTGGGGGGGTTTGGGGGGGGGCTGCGAGGCACGGGGGTGCCGTGCTCCGCGTCCCACACCGGCTGCCGCCGCGACGCCTGTGGCGGGTGCCGCCCACGCGCGCGCGTGCCGCCCACGCGTGTGCCGCCCGCGCGGTGCCCCCCGCTGTGCCGGAGGGTTCCCGCCGCGCAAGCCTCGGCTCGCCCGCCGCCTCCAATAATCAATACCTACTTTTGGTCATTAACTTACATGTCCCCTTGTTTACTCTGCTAATAGCACATTTCTCCTTCCATTCAAACAAATCCAGGGTTTTGTAACAGCAAAGGAAATGAGTCACAACCAAGAGTCCTTTTACTGATGCAACCAAAATGTTAATTACTTGAGAATATTGACAAGTTGTGCTACCATTATGCTTCCTTCCAGATATCGTTTGCTTTTCTCCTACCCCACCCCTTACTGCTTCTTCTTACTGCTTACAAGAGCAAATTACTTTCTCCCATTTATACTGTATCAAGAAGGAATTCTCACTCTTATTTACTGCAGGGCATTTGACTAAAGGGATAAGAGAGCAAATTTTTGTCAACTGTTTCATATTCATCTGGGCAGATACAGATTGGATTTATAAGTGCACTGGCATTGTTTCACTTTTAGGTGGTAGAGGTCACAGTACATCATCCTTCAAATGCTGGATTAAGTACGAGGTAAATTGACATGCTCAGTTTAAATTATTCTGTGCAGTAACAGCCTTCTAGGAACTGAACAATAGAGCGCAGCGTGATTTGGTTCCAATCAGCAATACAAAACCACTCTTTTGACTTTTTTTTTTAGTCATTAACTATACATTTCTCAAGTCAGTATCATTTCTCAATTTTCTCTCCCACAGTACCTCACACAGAGGGGGAAAAAAAAGTATCACAATCGGTACTTTGGGTTTTTTTAAACTATGTTTTAAACTAAGTTTACCAATAAAAATTTAAACTATGACTTCAGGATGAAGCATTAAGTGATAAATCTGTGCAGAGAGACTCGTTTTTTTCAACTTCAGGTAGGTGCACTCAATGGGCTGGGGGGGTGGATTTCTTAGTCACCCCAACACAGAACAGATTTATGATATTGAGGCAGGGTGTCTCCAAGCTTCTCTAATTAGCTATTATGGCTTGTTCCTTCTGTTCAAAGGGACAAGAAAGCACTGTCATCAGTCAAAGCAGGAGGAATATAATTGACAACTATGTCTACCAATCTCTTAAATTTGATACACTTTCAGATGAAGGAATACCCACGGTCTTTCTTCAAAACAAACATAAATTTTATCAGCAATCACTAAAGAGCAAAATAGCTTGTGCATCATTCCATGAATCACGAAATCAGGAAGAAGTAAATAGGTAACTAAAGGAGTCATTCAAAACACAGGATTGATAGCAGTGTGAAACCTCAATTACATAAACAGCTTTTTGGTATAGGCTGTTGTTCAGTAAGTTTTTTGAAGGCCTTGGTACAGAAGATTTTTACATGGGAAGTAGAGAAAGAAATTAAAAGGGAGCCTTCTTTAGACTGTATTATATCTAACAGATTAAAGAAGCTGTTTGAGGAGAGGGAAGGTTAAGAACATGAGTAAGCCAAATCTAATCTTTGGGGGTGGGAAGGGATAAAGAATAGCAATAAAAGGAACTGATTTGAAGGAGGGGATCTCCTATAAACTCAGGGGAGACAAAGGCTAAGGAAAAAGGACCACAAAGCAACTGGTAGTTCCTTGCAGACAAAGTAAGAACTAGCTTATTTTGTAGGAATATAATTTGGCTAAGTAGCAAACTCCGCATCGAGAAATCTGATCATTATTAATCAATCTGAACTCAGTTTATTATTCAAGAGGAACTCTCAGGACTTTAGGAATCGAGACGAGACTTTAAAAGGATGATAAACTAAAGAAAACCTGAGAAACAGGATGCTATTCAACTGGACATTACCAGATGACTCCTTCAGATCCAGATCTCCAGGTCTAGTTTGATATGCTTCTGTAACTTTTATCCATACTACCCATACCTATAGGTCGAATTTTCAGGAAGGGCTTTGGGAGGGGATATGATATCATTAAAAATTCCATAGCACTCACATGGGAAATGGGTATATAAAGACTTTAGGTGCCTTGGAAAAAATTCCATCCTACAAAAAAAACCCCAACAAAAAACAAACCCCAGTGTCCTTAATAATGAAACATATATAAGGTGTTGAATTCCCTAAAACTCATTTTGTTCTTTATAGTTTATATATATATATGTATTTATATGTGCACAGTGTGTATATATTGATATATATATACACATACATATACACATATATGTGTATATATACACAGAGGGAGGAAGGGATGGAAGGAGAGAGTCCTAGTTAAATGGAGATTTAAAATGTAATTTTCACAGTTATATGTGCTAGCCATAAAAAGTACCAGAGGGAAAGAAATAAACAACGTAGACAGTAGAAAAGTGAAATGACTTTTTCCAAAGTAAACTTATTTAAAACTAACGCAGTTATTAAATAGAAGTCTTTTTGCAAATTGCCTTTATTCTGGGAATCTTTAATATTTTCTACTTAGTAAATCCTTATCTATAAGTGCCTGCCAATAACCTCTGCATAAACATGCCAGCATCCACATTTCTAAACTTTATGACAGTTAAGAAGCAATTTTATGAATATTTATGAAGGCAGTAAATTATTAAAATAAATATAGATATTTACACAGTAGAACAACATCTTCATTTAATGGATGCGGAAAAAATGTTAATATGTGAACATTTTAAAGATGAAGTGGTTTGGCCTTCAGGGCTTTTGTTACTCTATTAAAAGTTAATTTAGGACAGAAATTATGGCTTTTTCTTGAATCCCAACCCCAAAAGATTAAATCACGATCAAGACTCACAACATTTTTCAAAAAACGAATCCAGAGGCTGGATACTGTGCAGTTCTCCCTGAAAAAAAAAAAGACTCCTCTGGCTTCTTTTATGTGCTCACAGTGGTGACATATACTCAGAGGAGCTTTAGGGCAGAGGAGCCGGGTGCTAGTGAGGTGGTTTCATCAATCTGTTGTCACCACACATTTTACCCTACTAGAATACGTTTCTTGTCTACACACGCAGTTGCTCTTTCTCAAGAAGGTGTTTTACGTCACAAAAGGATTTGCTTAATCGCTAGTAATAAATTTCATCATCTTTCCCCACATTTATAGATCCTCCTGATTCAAGCACATCAGGGAGTCTACTCTGACCTCCTGTATGTAACTAGCTACTGAAGTTCACCAGTGATCCCAATAACCTGAGTTCCACCAAAACACAAATTTTCCTTCTAGCCAGAACACCAGGAGGCAGTCACTTTCAATCTGAAGGCGTGAAGAAGCAAGTATTCTACCTTTTTTATGGTAGTTAATTCCAGAAGCTGTCCTTCACTTCTGTTCTACATTTGTCTCATTCCAGCTTTCTCGTTAAGAAAGTTTTTCTTCTTCCTTAATCCAGTCCCCTCTTTATGCAGAACAATCCAGCTTTTACAAGTGTCTCAGACTAGTCACAAGATCCCTTCAGGAGCAGGCATAGGCATTTTTCCTTCCGTTAGTTATTCAGCCCTGTGAATTATTCCAGCTAAAGAGGCAGAGATTACTAGCAACATGGCTATGCCACGTTAATGCATCACATGAGTACTCCCTGTATGCTTCACTGCTCAGTCCGCTGGCTTAGTTTGAGTTGCTATAGGAAGTTGTCACTCTGGGTGCTGGGAGTAGTAAATTGTAAATTCCCAAACCTTTCAGTTGCATTTGAAAATGACTCTGCCTTTGCCATACTATAACTTGCTCCAGCCCTTGAAGCATTTCTACCATTCTTTTCTCCCGCTTTTAACATTAATTTTATAATAGACTAGAGTCTTGCTCCCTTACTGATCTTAATAGCGCCATGTCAATAGTAAAACCCCTTTCTAAACCTCCACTCTGCTCTGATTTATATGTACGTTAGTACATATCCCTTTTTTATCTATTCTTTTGATCACAGCAATGTAAAATCTACCTGTTTTTTTTTCCCCAGAGTCAATGCTCTTTTTGATACTTTACCCTGCTATAAAGGTAGGGTCCATGTTCCTTCTTTTTATATGTATAACTTATCATCTGGCTGTAGTAACATATTCTTTATTTGAAAAGGTCCAGCTTAAGGGATCGAGATGTGTCTGTGTGGCTCTGCCAGTACTCTAGGAAACGCGCCCACTGCCATAGCCGGTGCCCCTCTTGTCCTGATCAGATACTACGTTCTGTTTCAGTGGAACAGAAATACCACACTCCCGATAAAATCTGAAAATGATATTCAATTACAAAAATTACTTAAGGTCAGATTTCTACAAATCTTGTTCTCACAAAGCAGCTTAAATTTATGAACCTTACCAAATTTAATCAGAATTATTCACATTAAGGATTCAACTGCATATTCTAACAGCACATTAACTTCAGGCTTTTCTGCATACTCCAAATTCCCTGTATATTCCAATTCCAAGTTACTCCAAGCTCTGAACCCTGTCCGTTGTTTTCAGTGTGTCTGAAGATATGAGATATGGGCCCAGTCTGAAAGACTGAAAGTAGAAGCTCCAAATTATTTTCAACCTTGATCCTCCCCCAAATATTGTACCCTACCCAATCTCCATAAAATACCAAACTAAATCTCTGCAGCAAACATATTGTCAGAAATACAATTATTTTTCCAAATATTCAAATCTCTATCACTTGGGCTTATTTCTAGTAATTACCCCCTTGTACATCAAGCTGTCTTCTACCAGCACATACTACTTTCTGTTAATGTGATGCAAAGACTAAAGAAATGTTGTTCAGTTTTCATGGTGAGTTTTCAGCCAGCAGCAGTTTATTATTTCTTTCAGGCTTTTTCCAATGGATTCAATATGGAGAGAAAGAGCAGTTCAGATTAAAAAAAAAAAGCAAATTAAAAACACAAAAGGGGAAAATAGGAAAAATGCATGAAAAGCAGCAGTTGTTGATGGCAGTGAAAGAGAGTCAACAAGCATACCCATGCAAGGGAAAATGCAAAGCTGAAAAATAGAGACATGATTAGAAACTCTGTTATGAAGGTGAAACCTCGGTGCAGGATCTATAAAAATAAGACCCAAATCCAGAGTGAGATATTTGTATAATATAAAGTAATAATAATGAGAAATTAAAGAATATTAAAATGTGAAAAATACAGGTTAAATATAGAAATTAGAAAGAAAAACCAGTAAAAAAAAAATATATATATATAGCAACAGCGCTGTTATGAACTAGTGTTCTGTTTTAATGTGATGTAAAACCAAGCACGTGGAAGACAGAGATAAGGAAAATATAGGCTGAGGGAAGTATCTGCTGAAACAGAAATGTAAGACTCAGTAAGTACAGAAACATAAACATTAGGGGGAAAAAAAGATACAAAAAATGGGATTCAGTAGTGACATACTGGGCCCGTTTAAACCAGCACGACTTGCTGTTTAAGGCAATCTTTCTCTTTCACTTCAAATATTCCTTATGAAAGAAGAATCTTTTTCTGATATCTTCCTACATATTTTCTCATACTTTTAATAGCTTGCAATTATTTCACAGCCAAAGAGACCCAATTTATATTCTTAAAAAAAAAAAAAATAGTTTACAACCTCAAAAAGAAGAAATAACAAATAAAGGGCAAACTTCCTACCCGTGTGAGCAGAACACAAGAAGTAGGTTTGTATTTTTAGCTCAGAACCCAAGCGTGCATTCAAAGTCAATCTCCTGATCATACCACACTTCGGTTCATATTGTGTAACAGGCTCTGAACATGCAAAATGGATTCCTTTGGAATAGCAGATGAGCACCAGAAGTGTGGCTAATACACCTCAGCCACCAATCAGTATTTACTTCTTGGGACCAGACTACAGCCAATGCAAACTAAAAGTTCCCGAGATGGGCCCTGTCCTCAGCACCAATTGTTTTGCCCTACTCCTTCAGGCTGCACTACTTTGATAATTCAGACACAGTAAGTGTTCAGAGGAACACAAATTAAATTTGTAAAAAGTCCATCTCATAGACACTGTAGACAGTACTATTACAGCAAACTTTGCATCTTTTATCAAATTCCTACTTTATGAGCCCAAATTGCTATTTCATTATTTTTGTCAGTTAGTGGTCAAATGCAGTATAAGATCTATTGGTGAAAAGGATGCACAACAGCCGAGTCCCAGCAATGATAACTGACCTTTCACGGGTGTAATTAGATTGCATCTAAATAATTCAAATAAACAGCTAAAGCTACTCTGTTGAAAATGGCATTTTTATTGAGACAAATATTATTCCTAAAGAAAAAATATTAAGTGGTTATTTTCTGAACCTGTGTTGTGGTCCTGATAGTGCTTTCTATGGCCGACAGAGCAGATCCTGATTCTCTTAATTATAAGATCTGGAGTTACTGTTCTTTTATAATTGCTTTTGTGAATTGGGAATGAATTGTTTAAATATTTATTGGGCTAGTGTATTTTCTGAAAGGCAAAACAGCATTTTTGTTTATAAAATATTTGCAACAGAAGGCAGTTACTTGACATTTATAGTTTAAACGTGGTTTATATGTTGAGTCTATTATGTCTAACGTACAAGTGGACTAGTGAGCTCCATCTCTGCGCTCTCTGCCAGCGTTGGAGTAGGAGGAGAAAGAACAGACACACACGTACGCAGGTACACCCCTCCCCACACATAGCTGCAACCAAAGAAGAAGGAAGGAGGGAGCGGAAGAAAAACACGGTTCTCGTTCTGAACTGGGGGTAACCCATCCATAGACCAGTAAATCCTCGTGATTTTACAGGAGTGACTGACCATTAATGGCAGGGGGAATGAATGCCTGTCTGTGTATCTCAGGGTAGTCTGCTTACACATTTTACCACAGATGTAAATGCTGTTTTCCAACTCACGGTCCCTTTCTTCCCTCTGAGGTGGTAAGGATAGCAGAAAGAACCAAGAAGGCACCTTCTCTGCAGAGCAAGGCTATAATATGTGATGATGAAATCAGATTACGATGTCATTTCTTAAACAAATCCATAAACTAAACAACGTTGGTCCTCCTATAGCGTACGCTACTGGTTACGACCTTGCAATCTCAGTGCTTGCAGCAGCACACCTGCAGCAAGGCCCAAAGTGCTGAGCTTTAGACACAACCCAGTGGGACTGGAAAGACCCGCAGAAGCCTGACGTCGGGCGAGCGCATACTGTGCTCTGCCTCCTCTCACAGCCAACTCAAACTACAGCCAGCAGGCCAAGTAATACACACAACTACGCAGAAACAAAAGATTTCAGTGCAGTGTTATATGTACATTTTTTAGCAGACACAGATCCAGCTATCCCTGATCTCGGTTGCCTTTTTTTCCCCCCTCACGCTTGATTATTTCTTTTATGGATTTCTTTATTTGCCAAAAGGCTTATAGTACAGCTAGAGAAAATATGGCGTACTACTGGGGCACTGTAAGACATGCAGCAAAATAAATAACTGTAACACATAAAAGGCACCGCAGACCAACGTGGCTAGTATTAAGGAAGAATCTGAATGCCCGTAAATCCTGACTTATTGGGACAGAACGGGAAAGTCCTTGCTTTGGTATTCTGAAACTGAAAAAAACCCAAGAAATAATTCAGCTAAAGTGCAACAAGCATTTCACTAACCTTATAAAGCAAAGGTGATTGTCCTAGCTTCAAAAGTGCAATTTTTTTGGTCACGTTTGTAATGGCTTGAATCCGGATCAAGTCTTCCACGGTCCCATACTGTATATCGACAAGTTCTGCCTGCAAAAAGAAGGCAAAGTTCAGGCTACATCTATAAGCATGCATCATTTAGGGTGCTCCTTCCACAGAAACAAAGTTGTTTGCGTAAGTACAAGCACTTGAGCAGAGTTCTGCAATTACCTTACCCCCACTTCCTAATCAGGAATACGTGTAATAGCAAAGAGCTCGAGAATTCAATCTGACAGAAAGATTTATATCTTTGCAGTTTTCATCAGCTGTGATAAAAATCCAATGGTTTTTTGGCACTGGTTATAATAAGCAGTGCTGATTTTGATGAGAAGGTCCCCTCGTTAGCTACAGGAATGTACTTAAAACCATGTAACGGATACTAACTCACCTCTGTTAATTTTCTTAAAAGGAATTAGAGTCTTGTAAAGCATTTCAGAAAATGAGGGAATGATTATACTGGTCACTTATGAAAATACACAGATAATACATACTCTACCAATATATAGTTTTATTATGCAGTCTCATATGATTCCTGAGCAGCCTGCCTTAACTGTTGTAGTATTTTCTTATAATCCATCAGTTATCCAAGCACTATACTCCGATAACCATAGTGATAACAGACTACGTCGCTCTGATGCATAAACCTTTCTATTAATACACATTTTTAAATAATTTAGAGTCACTTCCAACTAAATTAAAAGCATTTAGGGCATGAAGATCTTCAGCTCTTCAGTTATGACACTGCAAGAATATGTAGTAAAGGTCTAAGTTATTATTAAATGTCAAGCATTGGCACTGATGGAAAAATAGTTCAAGATGTGTTTGTGACGGTGTGCTCCCCCCAACCCCAACCTGACCTTTATTTCCCGTAACCCTGCCCAAGTGATAACCACCAGTGGCGGTCGTAACGGATGCATCCAGCCGAAAGTGGATTCGGGGGAGACAGAGAACACCACAATAGCCAAGGGCTAGCTGAGCATGCGACAACCGAAATACGGCTTGTATGCAAATATGACTATAAGTCAGTCATCTTACTCCATAACTAGTGGACTGCCCAGGGCCCGCTGAGCTCTCCTGCACAGCAGCAGGCTGCACGCTAGGATCTCCCCTTGAGTAGGGACGTCTCTCAAGGTAACTGCTCCTCGAGGTTGAGAGAATCCTTATGGCGTCAGATACCCAGTAAGCGAACGGGGAATAAGCATGCTGAAACTCTAAAATCTTAGCTAAGTGATATAAAGGACTGATTGCGCATATAGGCATAAACCGTTGACCCAGTCTGGGACTAACTCTGGATCCAGCCGCACCTAGACTCCTCTCTGAGAAGGAGTTTAGAATGCAAGGGGGTCTTTTCTGAATGTCATGACAATGGGAGGGTCTCCCTGACAGTTTTGTCTGACCCTGTCCTCTATGCAGTAAATAATCAAGTGTACCTTGCCATCGAATCTCATTAAATCACTGTCACATTTACCACTGAACTTTGTTAACTCACTGTTTTATATCAATCAAATATATTGTTGCTTCTGTCTTGTGAGTGAAGTGCATCATTCCATCCCCAACAGTGTTTTCAAGGATTTTATATACATACATATATATATATATATATATATATAATTTATGAATGACCAAGGGCATTTTTCTCACACATTTACAGCAATAAATTCTGGCGAAGACCAAGTATGAGGATAATCAGTCTGTACATTATTATTTTAGAATGTTATGAAGCTCTCAGGACATCACCAAGGACATTCTGGAACCTCTAACAGCGTTCACATAAAACACAAATACAAGAAGACACAAGAATATTACATGAGTGTTTAAAAATTAAAATAAGCGGAGCAGTACAAGATTCCAGTTCAGTTTTGGTAACTTAAGTATGGATTCATTGCCAAAGGCAACAGTTCTGATTTTAGGCATCTCTACGCAAACTGTTTAAATTCTAACAACAGCTGTTCGGGATATGTATGTAGGATGTGTGAAATTTTACTGGATTCTTGAACATGGGTATTTTAGGAAAATATTTACCCTTCTACAACTGTATCCGAGTATTTTATCTGAGTTTGCACCTCAACGTTTAATTCGTACAAAAAATTTGCCAAGGTTCCTGTCTTCTTAAATTTTTAAGTTAACAGGATCCTAAGTCTATAACATGTCATCAGTTGTATATAAACCGAGTATTTAGAAAGGTCAGCCAAAGTTATAAAACATTTCTGTAACAGGCGAACATCAGATTTAACACCAAATACTGAAATGTAGGAACAGAAAATCTTGCACTTCATACAGTTTCTTCTGAAATATGTGGGGGTTTTAATATCTGAAGAACTTGAAAACTATTTCATAAGAAAACTCAAGTGGTGACTACACGCTGAAATCCAATAAAAGTTTTTTCCTGTGTGATCATTGTATTTGAAAAGTATGATAAAATCAAGTGAAGAAGTTTTTACACTAGTGGAAGCTATTTTATCTAATCTGATGCGTCTGGTTATGAAGAGTTCACCCCAAATGAGGAAAGGGTATTAAGCAGTGTACTTCCTTGAAGTTGACACAAATTTTACCTCATTAGGTAGATATCAGCTTTTTTTTAATTTGTACCCACAGACGTGTCAATAGATACACTTTAGTGCAATAATTATTAGGGTCTCAAAAGTCTTACAGCTTGAGAGGTTGTATCTAGGCTGATTTCCTTTGGACCCAATGCCTTTCCCACTTATCCTCAAGCAAATTGAAAACCAGAGCTTTCATCATTCGTATGAGAGAAACTACACTGAATTTTCCGGAGGCAAAATCAATACGCAAAGACGTAACATAATGAAGTATCAAACCATTTGCTTCCACAGTATGCCTGTGTGAAAATGAGATCCCTGCCCGTCTACATTCATGCGCTTCCTCTCTTCACAGCGTTTTTGCTAGCTGCTCCTCCAAGGTGCTATCCGCCACTCTGTAAATGACAAAACTACATGTTTGCACAATTATTAATGCACTTAGCAACTGCCCTTGGATGTTCTTAGTTAATTTATGGATGCAAACTGCATCTTCGAGAGCTGCTCACCCGTCTTTCCCAGGCAACATGAGAGCTCAACAAGAGCAGGCTGAATAAAAGGCCCTACAAAAGCAGAGCTCATTTTTTAATTATGTGAGAACCAGAACTTGACTCCCTGCTGCCCTAAACACTCTGCAAACCATGTTCTTTGCTCCATATGTTAAAAGCAAGCCCCAATGCCAAAGCTATTAAACACATTCATACATTGAGAGTACATGTAAGAAGTCATTACGTAATGAAAAAGCAGCTGGGTATAATATAACAGAGAGTTACATGTGCTTTCATTAACATCTTCCACATGAAGGATATGTCAAAGCTCAATGTATTAGAAGTCTGTTTTTTACACTTGCCTGAAAACAGGTATGACCTTTGCCTCTTGTTACTGTCCAACTTTAGGGGTACTTGCATACTTACATTTCACTGTAACTTCAAAGCGGTTCTCTTCTCATCACAAATTTTACCTTTGGGGGAACCAAGGGTGAAAATATTGCACATGCCTACCAAAGTAAGTTATCACATCCTGGTAACATCGCATACAGCCCAGCAGCTGGAGGCTTGCACAGCTAATCTCAGATCTAACTTCAGTTAAAATGACCAAAAAATGGAATAAAATCCTCTCCTGAGCAAAACTGCACATGGCTCCTCCCCTCCCAAATGAAGTCACCAACTCGCTGGAAAAGTTTAGAACAAAGTCATAACATTTCGGCAGTACAGTCCAGAAACTAATAGGTAAACATTAAATTGTAACAATAGTTTAAAAAAATTATTCCTACTCCTTCCTTTCACCTACACTTCAATACTTCAGTGAAATCTGTAACAAAGAGCAAAATATTCTGCGCTACTTAATAAAAATATCTCATCAAATACAGTACAGCAACACCAGCTCAGAGTAGTCAGTTTTGTTTTTATTTAATACGCTGGGGCTCAACTAATTGGACCCTTTACTTCTAGCATAAAATAAAACATTGAAAAAATAAACCTTTAAAATGTTACAGAATCCTATTGAATCCAAAGAGTGCTACCCTCTCAGTAATCCACCGAGAAATTAACAGTCCATTTATGTTCCATGAAGTCCTGTTTTACTCACAACATTCCCAACATCTCAAAAAATGAATAAAGATTAAATTTTCTATTCTCTCTTTTTTCAAAATGCTTACAACATGACATAATCCTCGTTTTACACATTTCAGATTTTAAAAAAGCAAAGTACCCCACCCCCAACTACCCTTATTCGATAAACTGCTTTCCTTTGGCAGGATAATTCTGTTCAAAAACAAAAGGGAACTCATCCTTTTATCAGGTGCCGAAAAAGAGCACTTGTGTACTTGGTTTAGATATGCAAGGGTAAATCCTCTTACCCTAAAACTGGGAAACCGCTAAAGAATGAGTTGTTTTATCCACTTGAATTGGGTACTTACTCTTCGAATTGTTTCATGCTATGCTGTTTGAAAGATATGACTATTTAGGAATAAATTGCAATGTGCAATATGGAGTTCAGTAGTATTCCCCCATGCATGAAATGAAGTAGGGGTAGGTAATAAACCAATCGTTTTTAGAAAAAGTAATTATTTTATGTTAGACTTATTATTAGTTTCTAAGTCGCTAGATGACGCTCAATGAGTTGTGAATATTCTATCTTAAAAACTATGATAAAATCCCCCCAAAACATTAAAGACAAGCACTCTGAAAATGCCACAATCAAGACAGTCAATGATCTTTTCCCAATTTCTTCTACTTATCTCCAAAATGAAAGAGAATAAAACAGCGTACTTCATCCAGTCATGGACAAAAAAGAGTAAGACAGGTCTTGGAAAGGAAAAGTATGAATAACTTCATGAAGCAGGTGGCAGCTGCGGTCTTGAAGATGCCGGGTACTATTTTAAAACTTTGCTTTCTTTGGAAATGCTGAGGCAATTTAAAAAAAAAAAAAATAGTTTAAATAGGTCAAAAAAAATAATGGAAATATGTTTGTCATATCTCATTGTTATCGCTCAGTCCGCTTGAATGAGGGAAGGAATTTAATAACAGCATTATACGTCTGCATCCAATACACTGGCTAAAAGACAGACTGTGGCTGATTTGCCAGGGGTACCCCAAGACAGGAAAAAGATTAAGGGAAAAACCCGTGGCAAAAAAACCCTCAAAGCCAGTACACCCAGGAAGAGATGTTTCTCACAAGCACCAAAATGCAGATGGAGTCAGTGCAGATAAGAAGTTAGCTCTTAAATGTGTCTGCTCTACCAATCAAGGCTGGGAATCCCAGGGTAGAAAAGCGCCACACCTAAGCACATAATTTTACTATTATTTCTTAAGAAAATACATTAAGGTCAGTACTGAGCAATCTCAACGAAATCTTATCTGAAAGGTGTAAACTTATGCAGAAAACAAAACCAGAAGTAGCACGCAGAATGGCTGTGGTGAAGAATCTTCTCAACATTACCTGTTGTTAGTGCCATAGTTCAGTAACCTCAAATTACGAATGTATTTTATCAAATACCAGCCTGTTGATTCATATTAATGAACAGCTGCTGCTTCTATTTGGGAGGTCAGGACCACAGAAGCCGTAGCTGTGAAAGTGACTGATATTCAGTAGCAAAGTCAAGCTCATATTCTTGCCAGTTCTGACCCCCCTACCAAAAGTGTCAGAAATGGATGACCTAAAGAAACTCCAACTATCAAAGAAAACTAAATATTAAATGCCATGTATACAATATATTTAGGATTGCTTATTCCTCAGGATTAAGACAATTTCTTCAAAAAGCACATATGGAATTCTAGAAGCATCAACCCCTCAGTTCTGTGGCCGTTCAAGGCTTACTACATCCCCTTCTTCCATTCAAGTCCATGCCCTTTATTTATCCTTCAACATTCAGCTACTATTTTCAGGTTGTTCACAAAATAAAGGTTACAGAAACATCCAATGCATGATCAATCACAAGTAAATAACCTTCAACTAGTCATCCTGCCTTAAGTAAAAACCCCAAAATATATTTGCAAATTGTATCTGAGAACACGGCAGTCTGCAATCAGGACATGAGGCTAACTTTAATTAAACACTTCACTATAATTTATTTGCACAGCTCTGAAACTGAGGCTGAAGGCACCATTCAGCAGAGCATAAAAGTAAGCTCAGCTTTGATCTACAGCCAGCTTGGACATGAACAAACGCGAAGAAAGCTGCAAACATAAAACTAGCTCTCCTCTAAAATTAGAGAAAAGGAAGAAAGAAAAAGGGAGATAACGGAGCTGTGCCCAAATATGCCAAATCATTTGTTGGTGTAAACTCTGCTACGCTTTCAGACAGGAGCTGCTGCTCCCATTTCAGCCAAAAGCATCCCTCCAATAATCAGGGAACCACAGCTGTCTCCCTGTGATTGCTACCACCCAAGCCTCCTTCCTTGTCCTATTGAGCATGTCAGAGAAAATAAACAGCCACAGCCATTTTTATATACTTACTGTATTTCTACAGAAACGATAATATTCAAAGTTACCTTTCAAACTTTGCCCTTCACTTGGTTCCAGGCAAAAAGAGGGACCTTCCATGTTTGTGGGTTTTGTGGCACGCATCTGGTGACTGTCTCTAGTTCAACTGAAGTGCTGAAGGTTGAACTAAGAAAGTAATGTGCCTAACTATTGATTCCTTTGACAGTAAGCACACTCGGTATGAGCAGGATCAGTCAGCCTGTTCCTTCATGGTTAGGACTCACTGAAGCCTAGTGCAGGTGCACTAAGTTTTATTTTCTGTTTTATGTTGCTAGGCTCTGCATTATCAGAAGAGGAAAACATCTGAGAAAGCATGACCAAGGGTATAATTCAACATTTAGTAAAATAAAGACAAGTCCGACACAAGACAGAAACAAATCAGGAAAGAATTTGAGGCAGATGACAGATTTTTTTAAGAGGAGAATTCTCTGGGTGGGGGGTGTCACAGGAAAGAGTAATTTCTTACAGAGCTGCTTTTGCTATAAAACAAAAATTCCTTTCTTTAGAACTCAGTCTTCATGCAAACACCATTCTCCAGTGTTTACAATAATTTCAAAATAACACTACCTTTGAAATCCCCTGGTGAGCTTCCCACTCTCTATTTACTTTATGAAAAATTGGTGCAAGGCCTCAAAATCCAAGCATGCCGTCTTCCGGTAGCAAATATTACTTGCAGTGGTTTTTGTGTGTCCTATGACACTTGGCCATTCCCAAACTGTCTGGGAAATCTTGTAGATAAATTTAGGGTAATTACGCAGAAACGCCTCTGCGATATCCTGCGAATGACTAAACTATGTATTCAAAAGTAAATTCCCCTCCCTTCTTGGTCAAATTTGGACACTACTTACCCAGACTCTATTTCCAGTAGCACAGGATTCCCCATCCTTGAGCTTCTTTTTATGTCTTATTAGACAACTGGAACGAGAAAAATGATCTTATGCCTTGAAAAATACTAACCTAATGTCTTTCCAAGCAACTGAGTGAGGCAAGCCAAAAAGAGATGATTTGTGCAATTTGAATTTGAACATGCTGTCTGAGCCCAAAAAAGCAAATCATTACATAACTGGATTAACTGAAGCTGAATTTACTCCGTTACAATACCCAGAGACCTGCACCTGACCATCAATGTCTGGGCAGCTTTAAATTACAGTACTTCAATATTGCTCCACATAGCAAGATATGTGTGTGTGTGTGGGGGGGGTGTCATTAAATAACTAGCTGGTCATGAAATAACTAGTGGTTTTTACCTACAAGCACTCCTCTTCAAACAGATTCATGACATTTTTTCTTCGTGGTTGTTAGCACCTTACTCTACAGAGGTTTTCTTTTTTTACTTCAATATTCCTACTCATACAATAAAATTCCAGAGTAATTCAGTATGACTCACAGTGTCAGCTTACAGTCAGAAAGATTCTTTGTGTCTAGTCTTCATTACATAAAATTGCACACTGCATTACAATGGCAGCTAAAACTGTAATTTGTACCAAAACAGGAAGAAAAAAAGATGTGCCTTAACCTCAGTTGACAGAATTTGGCCTTGCAGGCCGAATTCAGTCACAGAGACATTTTACATGCTCTCTCTTCCCCCTCATCCTATCTGCCCAGCTAACACAGCTCCGTTCCAGGCAGGGCTCTACTGAAGCTTCTCCTACAGGTTGCTTTTGCTGTTCCAGTACCTTTTTTAAAAAGACACTGAGGTTTAACTTGTTTGCTTGCTTGCTTTTTACAGCTTATAGCAGGTTTGTTTTCCTACCAACTCCCAGGGAGGCTGAATTAAGACCGAAGCCTTTTTATAGCCTACAGAAAAGAACCTCTTCTGTGTTTTATGGTTACAAAGCCCCAGATAAATCTGAGCTGACACAGCTCAGTTCTCTGTTGATATTGCTCATCCTGTAGAGTCCTCCCTCCGTATCTATTTTGAACGTTATTTTTCCTTCTTTTAATTCATTCATACTTCCCCCCGCCCTCTGTCCCAAATCACATTCTTTGAGTTTCCCTTTAGCAGAAGGCAAAACTAATACTTGAATATAACTTCTTAATTCACAATATCCAGTGAGATATCCAAACAACAAATCTATTTTTTTCATCTTTCAAATTAGATTTAAACGCAAATCTAGCTTTTCAAGTATTCTGAAAGAAAACATTCTTATTTTCAGTCATATTAAATTGATATTTATTTATTTTAAAATCTCTAAGAATGTTGCTTTGGTTCTAAAACATTGAAGGACACAGTATCATTTGACACCTAAAACCCTTTCAGAAATTTTATTATTTCAAACTTTCATTAAGCAGTGCTGATTATTTGTCACTTCGCTAGTGACAAAATTTTAAATTTTGATTCTTTCTTATACATGTTTAATATTATTTATATCCCCCTCTTTATAAGAGTTAACTGCAAAGATATTTAGTAGCATTAGTCCCTAAGCATAGTCACATTGATCATACTTTCCTAAGAAAAAACAGGAATCTGTATTTGCCAGCCTACTTGGTTTAGCTTATTCAGGGGTGATTATTCATGCAAATATACATTTACAAATTACACAGACTATGGATAAACTAAACAAAACTGAATAGTTCAGCTGTGATGCGACATCTGAAAAAATAAATCATAAGCTACGTATGTACATAGCAAATTATAATGGTGTGATTTAAACCTGGCTTCAAAATTTTCAGTAAAATGGCTTTATGTCAGAACCCAGTCCCATTATGTCACAACTCAACAAATTCTCAAGGCCGGACTGCAGCGAGTCAGAGGTTTTATTGGCTACTCTCCAACACAAAGAATGAAAGAAAAACATCCAGAGGCTGCAGACTGTCCTCCTTCAATGGCCTTTTTATCATAGATCGACTAAAAACCAGGCATTCCCTCCTATAGTAGCTACAACCATTGAGTCTTTAGAGAAGATGCCTGCACCTTACAGAAGGTGCCTAGAAGCGCTTTATATACAAATAGGTTCTGCAGGCTGCAGCAGAAACTGCCAGCTATTGTAGGGAAGGATCCATCTCAACTGGGCAGGAGAGGCTACCAAATGGCCCTGGGAACAGTCCCCTCCACCTGTACATAGGCTCAACGTGAAAAACAGTGAAATATGAGTTTGCATCTACACAACCAGAGAAGGAAAGTAATCTCCTAGGTGAAATGACAGGTCATAAGAACAATGTCCTGTGAATGCCTATCAAAGGCAGAATGTGTGTCAACCGCAGTGAAACGGTACATGGAAGTGCTTTTGAATCGAAGTAAAATTTAAATATTTCATTTTATAACTATAATACATTTGATATCTTCATTTCCTAGAGCGTAGCATTTCAACTTTGTTCAATTGTTTCATTTTTAGAGTTAGCCTGGCTGTGTTAAAACAGAGATATCTAGAAAATAGCCTTACAATTTTCAGGTTTCCAATTTTTGCCGCAATTCTGACTGCATTTTGAAACACTGCAATTTCCATAGGATGAGAAGCTTGTTTCCCAATCAAATCGCATACTAGTGCATGCATAGTGTACCGAAATACAGAAGCTGGCTGTATTTCTATGCACGTTTGCTACGCAAACACATAAAACGTAAGTTGTTGTTACTGCAAGTATATAGATACAGAAAGATAAAATAGACATCTACTTGAAAGATGCAGATAATCATGGTATGTACAAGAGGAGGTCATCCACTGCATCAAGAGAACACTTGAACTTTCAGAAATGTCAGTGAGAACTCTATTTTCCACAGTATAATAAATGCTCTTTCACAGAGTACTTATAGCCCTTGCTTGGCCAAACATCACGCACTTGAACATAATCAGAGAGATGCCCAACCACGTAGTGCTGTAAACACAATCTGAGTGGTAAAGCAGCATTTTATCAAACC
Organism: Aquila spilogaster; assembly: GCA_024606505.1. Classification (NCBI taxonomy): domain Eukaryota; kingdom Metazoa; phylum Chordata; class Aves; order Accipitriformes; family Accipitridae; genus Aquila; species Aquila spilogaster. The sequence goes on along the minus strand of JANHGO010000002.1, from coordinate 9,651,837 downwards.
TGGAGAAGCAAACATGCAGTTGTGAAAAACAATATTACATCTTTCCTATCTGATGTGAATTCTGTTGGTTTAAGTTATTACACAGATGTATAGGTCTCTAAATTACCTCTTTAGAAAAAGGACTGGGGAAAAATACATTCTAAAACTACAAACACATTCGCATGAAAGAAAAGGACACCAATGACAACAGGGAATATACTTGAGCAATAATGAGTTCAAGTGGCACAAATGATTGACCAAGACAAATACAAAGGCGGCTGTATGTGAGAACAGCATAGCTCTATGTGGTTAAACAAGTAGATATTTCCATTTCTCAATCACCTAACATTATGGAAAGATGACTTACCTTACAAAAGACACGTAGCATGTGGTTCAGGTAAAATTGTACCAGGAAGAAAACTCAGTTCTTTGTTGTTACAGACTTTCCAATTTTGTTTTTAAAAACACACTCAAGATTTTGGAATTGCCATTTGGTCATTAGTTGTGATACTGTATTCTGCACTGCTCAGTCATCTAAAGGTTTCCTATATGGCAGCACCATGTATCTTTTCTTTCAGAAATAGCTAACCTTCATTTCCAAAATGTTTTATTTTTATGACTAAGAGCAAGGATTGAATGGAAGTTCAGGATAGGGCCCTGCCAGGTATGATTGCTGTAGCATAATCGGTAGCTCGCCTTCATCCTACGGCTTTCCAAAGGTGAGGATAAAGGATTTCCTGAACTGTGCCAAATTTCACACACAAATGGAATAGAAGATCCTGGAGAAAGAGAGGAAATCCCATGCAAAGGACAGAAACTGCTTCTTTTTAGGAAAGGTCCCAGTGAATTGTTCACCTTGTACAGTGGCATCCCATTAAACCATATCTCAAAAGGAAAGATAGGAAATGTTGACATTATCTAAAATGTATGGGGAAGTCTGAAGGGATACCAGAATCTGGACAACTTGATGGGAACGAGTAATCTGACCTCTGACATAATACAACTGATTTCACTGGTAATACAAAAGCTCCACCGCCACTGCAGCCCGGCTGGAGCTCTGGAGCTGGATCTGAACGGAGCTTCCCTCATCTTCCACACAGCCTGGAATCCAGGTCAGCCTCCTTTACAGCAGTAGAGAAGTGCTCAGTATTATTGTAGCAACAGTACTTTATGGTACAGTTTTCAATAAACGCAGTTAGGGGCTTTATTACAGAAAAATCAGTTACTGTAGAAATCTGCACTCGATTCTTTCTCTCCCCATTACGATCCCTCCTGCCCAGGATGTTGAACAATCAATAAAAAGAAACTAGAAACAGGGAGCTCAGTACGCACTCTCAGAAATACTGATTCAACCACAAATTTCCTTAATGCTCCATCTTCCAACATCAAGTGGTCCCTTACCTGAATTTCAGGAAAAAAAATAATTCAGACAAAGAACACAAAACCGTCATCCTTTAAAACATTCAGTAGTTGTATCATCTACTGAAGAAGTTCCCTCCGTATTTCTTCATTTGTCTTTACATTTTTGGTACCCGCTTTGCAAACACTACACATTGTGAACAATTTATCTTCATTGTCTGCAGAGGAAATTGAAAAATTACGAAAGTTTATTTCAGGCAAAGCAACTCTACAGTCATTAAAATAACAGCAATAAGATCATCAGGGTAAGATCTGAACTGAAACAATCAGTCTTACCCATCAGATCCTGAGCCTAACACTGTCCATACTGATATAATTTCTAAATCTAGATTTTTAGTTTGTGTCACTACATGATTGTAGTATTTTCTTCTAGCTTGAAGATGTAGGAATTTTATAGGTAAAAGGATAACATGGACAAAGACGTGAAAAAATTCTTCAGAATAAAAATTTTGGTTAGAAGAACGACACAGTGATTCTTTTGCTAGCAATATAATGTCCAGCTTTTCATACTACTTCATCCTCTAAATACTCCCCAAGTAAAGACTGTGCTGGCAAGCGTTGACCTGCAGTAGGAGGAACATCTCTCCTGGATGACAACGCAGCAGAAGCTTTCTTGCATATTTAAGCAGCTTTGCTCTCCAGTAGTTGAAGCCGTTGCCAGACCTCTTCTATCCTTATTCACCTCTGTCTGCCCCTCGAAGACATCAGAGTGAAGCAGTGAATCTTAGAGGAGACAAGACTAACTCTATATGGTAACATAATTCAGTGGAAGGAAGATAAATTCCTTGAAGCATCTTCTTTCTCACACACACCTACTCTTGGGCCAGCCACAAGCTGGTGATTGATTAGTCACCTTCTCTTTGAACTGCAGAGCACAGGAACATGAGAAATAATTATTAGAACTGATATATCTCACGATTAATTCACATTAAGGCCCTTTTAATGAATGAGATAAATACGGTAAATAATATTCATTACATGAGGTGTCAGACATGAGATTTATTTCTATTTAGTAGAAGAGACGGCATATCAGACAGAAAAAACTGGGAATGCCTAATTCTAGAAAAAGGGAAGACCAATGTATTTTCAGCTTTGTTTAGTTTGCACTGATATTTTTATTATTTATAAGCTGATACTTCTCTCCTGGGATTGTAACTGGTGGGCACAGTCAGAAGTGCTGTATTTCCAACCAGCTTAAAAGTGAAATTCTGAATGAAAGTTTTTTCTCAGGACATTTTAGTCCAGCCAGCTAACAGGTTCTGGCACTGTGACAGTTCACATACACACCCAATGCACTTCTGCCAACTGCACTTGGATACCAAACTTCGACTTGCTATGGTTAATAACTGGGTCTTTCCTTATTCTTTTTTACATTCTTGAGAATTCAGTTCTTAACTATTCTTTCAACCAGCTGTATCACAGCTGCAAGTTTTTTCATCCTGCGCTGAAAGGCTTTCAAGACATTTGCTTCAAAGGGTTTTCTCTGAGACAGGCCTTCTCCACTTTTTGGGCTTTCTTACTATTAAGGCTCTGTGTCCAGCTTTCTAGCATTCCTCAAAGCAGTCTCTAGAGAGGTACAGCCTTTGCTCTTTTATACCAAAATTCTTCAACAAAAGTCAGACAAGCTACTAAAAATCTATCCTCACCAAATTATTCATACAATGGCAGCTTTATCCTCAACTAGTTTAGATTAAATTAAAAACCTGTCATATATGTTTTTTTTTTTTTTTTTTAAGAACTTATTTCCCCTCTTTCAAAGTGGTCATCTTAGATTATATTTGAACTTCATATTACCACATCCTAACACAGATAGGAAATCTTCAGACTTGTTCTGGATTCTCAATGCTACTTTCATTTGAAAATATTAAAAAGACCTTACCAATGAGAAAAAAAGAGTCCTGTAGAAAAGCATTCGGTGAGCTGATATTATTATATATAGAAAAAGAATCAATTATTAAGGTTTTGACAAAATGTTGTCCAATATTGACTGTAAAAGTTATCCTGGTAGATACAGATAACTCCTAAGATAAAATACATTGCTAAGGCTTCAAGCGATAAGATTTATCACACTGCATTGGAGATTAAAACAGTCGCTCCTGATTCTTTTCAGCTGCCAGCTCTAAGTCACAAGAGACACCACCATTATTTAGACTTTTTCTCTATTTTCAAAAATAATCAAGTGCAGTATGTCAGAAAAGTGGTTTTGCTTTTGGTTTTGTTTTTTTGGGTTTTTTTTTTGTTTGTTTGTTTGTTTGTTTTTTTTAATTACACAGTGACTCTAACCCATATTCTTATGGATGACTGACTGATGCCTGGGACTACCAGTGTCAAAATCTTATGACCATGCTCCCAGGTACAGGATGTATAAGGCACGGTAAGATGTAATCTGCCTCCAACTACAGATGGTTTTGTATTGCTAATGTTCCTTAAAAGGTTTTAGGACTTGCTTCTCTTCCTCAAAAACAAACTAAAAAGATGAGAACAAGCAATAGTTTAATCAATATTGCATTTTACAGTCACTCATAACTACCACAAAGCTGAGTAGCATCCAGTTCTTTATTGTTTATGCATGAAACTACATTTTTTTTAAACAATGAAGTTACATAAGTAGCTTTAGGGACAAGAATTGAGTATTATATAAATACAAAACTGTTTTGTTATTGTTCTCATTATATCACCTGTAGTTGCTTCTTATGTCGTTTTTCTCATCCTAGCAATTTTTTAAAAGCTGATAACATTTGCTTTATAGTCTCTCTGTTGGAGGACATTTTTGCTTTTGTTTTTAGCGTAAGCAAGATCCCTTCAAGGAAGTTTTAAACTTTCGAAATACTGGAGTAATTTAAAAGAAGAAGATCCCTAAAACTCAAACCAAACACCTCACAGCAGAAGCAGCTTTTTACTTGAAATTCCTCCTCTGAGGAGGATATTGCCTTTGCAAACTTAAACTGAACACAGGTATGTTGTTGGCAGGTTCATATTTACTAAGAAGATGTAAAAGAAATTACAGGCAGCCATTAAGATAGCACTCCCTAAGCAAAATGTGATGCCCTGTGATTTGGCAGAAAGATTTCCACTTGTCTTGGAGTACCTTTGCATTCAGGTTTGCACCGAACACCCTTAACAAAAACCGGGCATGAAAGAAGACTAACTGGGGAGGTATCAACCCAGACATCTACTGAACCGCATAGGTGATTGCAACTTACCAGGTCTAAATCATACAATAAAATAATTAGAGAGAAAAATATTTCTCAGAGAACCATGCACTTGCAGAAGTTACTTCCACTTGCATTCTCTCACAGGGACTACTAACAGACAAAATTCAACTCTGGTTAAAAATTAGGTAATTCCCATTGATTTCAGTAGAAATTTTACTTGCACTAAAACCTGAATAAAGCACCATATCCGTTTCCCAAGTCCTCAGTGTTTGCACCCTTTAGTTTTTAGCATGCAATTGGAATATAAATAATGTTTATGGTTCAATATTGCTCCCTCTCAAATATTGTACAGAGGCCTTACTGAAAAATGCCTTTAGCTGATTATGTGCAATGGCATGGAAGTGCTCAGTGATCTGTTATATCTGTAGATATCAAGATGCCTCACCTCTCGCTTTTTTCCATTTAAAAACTCCCATTTACTATTAATGACATTATTACTAAAATGTCATTACTAATATTTTATTAGTAAAACATTAGTACAGTATTGACTCAGAATTATAATACAGCAAAGGTTTTGCAGCAGTAGCCATTTCCATCTTTGAAACTCTACCCTTCAACGATACAAAAATCTTGCAGCAATATTAACTGGGCTTTTGTGCATGATGAACTACTATTATTTTTAGGGAACTGTACAATTTTATTTATGAATGGTTATGTGATATACGCCAGAAAACTGACAGGATGTTCTGCAGGACATCTCTTCAATGATCGTTTTTGTAGTCCTTGACTGCAATTTTAAATTATATAACCTTCACATTGCATTTCACAGCTTTCTATATGTAATTATAACGGAGTGCCAGCTATGCTGTAGTTAATGTTGAATGCTGTTTTCTGTTTAAAGGTCAAGTCTATTCTAAAATCCATATTCTTAGTGAGATTGTCTTGAAAATTTGCTGTGCCTACTTGGTATGCAGAGCAGTGGTCTAAATTATGATTATTCGTGGAAGAGGTTTCTGAGAAACTCTTCTATAAATAAAAGATAAATAAAGCTCTTCTAAAACATCTACATGTTACAAAAAACGCATGATTCTTCTCATTTGTGTGTATGTGTTATTCAACCTATAGCCCTAACCATCTGCAAACCAATTTCAGTTGCTAGGGATTCATTTTAGCTAGTACGGGTCTCTTCAGAGAAGAAATTTTAGAAAACGTTAATAAAGATAATAATGAACTAAATTGGCGTGCCTAAAAGAATTAAATGCACACATGTATCAAGATTCCCTCTAGCTTGATATTTTGCACCAATGTGCCATCAAAAATGACTGAAAGACTTAGGGTGAGATGCTGTGATTATTTAATCTAAATTATATGCACTCTCTGCCTTTGGAATTCAAGATGTGCGAGCGAGTATGCTGCAGAAGGCTCATTTGGAAATTTTGCCTGGGGATAAAAATAACCTGGGAAGATTTTAAAATTTTCTAAAACCAACCCGCTGACACCAATCTTAATTCAGAAATATTGTTAAGGAAATTACCACTGATTAGCTAGAGGGAAGATAAAAGATAATAAGGATGTACTAATCACATTTCCAGCACAATGAAACCGAATCAAATGAAAGCAAGCTGTTGGGTCAAGGACTTCCTGACGCATTGTCCCTCCAGAGGAACTCGTAACCTTTTGGTGCAGAGCTGGAAATAGAGAGAGCTGCAAGTAATGCAAGGAAACAGCGCTGCAGTACCGTAAAGACCTAGCAGAGAGGGGAGGGGACTGTAGGGCACGCAAGCGGGGAACATGCAATGAGGGGGAAAGCTTAGAGGAACAGGCAGTAGAGGAGAGGAAGACTCCCATCCTCCTGCAGAGTGAAGGACCTGGGAAAGAAGGGGATGGATGGGGAGAGGAGACATCTCAGCACGGCCATAAGAAAATGAGGTATCTGATCAGAAGTGAGCAAGCCCCCCTTCCTTGTGAAGGAGGATCTGCCAGCAATCCGAGTCCTGCTTCCCTTATTCCCAACTTGCCAAGATTGAAAAATGGTGGGAAGATCACTGAGTGAGCTTAACAGATGGGTTTGTACTTCTCGTATTGCTTCAGGTTGCATTAATCTCTGCGGTGGGTTCTCATTTAGCTGAGAAAATGTCACCAAAACAAATGAACCGGAGCAGGCTGATATGCTATCAACAGATGTAGAGAATCTCTTCTGCATATTGTAGACAGAGGCAAACAGTCGGCATTCTCACTTGTCTGCTCCCTGCAGCCCCTCCAAAACTAATCAAAGATATCACTGGCTGAGTTGGGAGTATAAATGCCTAAAATCCGTACACTCTTTGAACAGAGAAACGGGTAGAATCAGTCAGGGAATGTGGACAATGTCAGGGAAGTGAGGTGACATAGCAGAGGAGTCCATGCAGTCAGGAAAGAGGGACAGAGGAGGGCTCAAAGTACAAAGGAGACATAGTCGGGTGTTGGGACAACTGTGCTGAAGATGGGCATGACTCACTTCTGTCCATGAAACCACCAAACCCCTACCTGCACATGCATTCCCATTTCAAGAACACGACAGTACTTGCTGAAAGCGTCCATGATGAAAAAAAGAAAGGACAGAGGACCAGCAAAGGAATTTGGTGCATTCAGCAGCCAGTTATTCCTGAAGAGGCAGAGGAGTGTAGTGTAGCATGAGACAATGCCGTATAATGAGAAGACACTAAGTATTTCTGTTTAAAGTATCAAGGCAGAGTTAGGACTGCCCAAAGTTCCTTAACGCTTCCATAAAGCAAAGAGTAAATAAATTTAAGGTGAAAGGAAGGTGACGAAAACTTCAGGTCACACAAACACAATTTCAAAAAATCATGGAATACAAAGCAAATACAATCTTCATTTTGCTTTAATTAGTCTGCCCTTGAATGTTGTCCCAACAACATCTGCTAAGATTTTCTCTTTACAGTTGCTAAAGGAACAGGGAGCAGAGCAGACAAACACTGCGACACCAAAACCGAACACTTGTTTCTTCCTGAAGTTTGCTGTACTCAGTGGGCCTGCTTTAAAGCAACTGCCCAGATGACCAGAGTACCACCCAGCCTTCTGCTGCGCTTCCAGCCAAGACGTATCCTTACTTACACTTCACCGCACTCGCGGGTCACTGCGGTATGTGTTAACAGATGGGCTACAACACGCACCTATGCTGACGCCACTTACCGATGTGGTACCGAAAGGAGGACGCTGGATCTCTGGGGGTTCACGCACACCTCTCCTCGGCTCTCGCCGATGGTTCCCCAGCTCACCCCTCCACCGGTGACAGCACACACGGCCACAGCTCTCAGATCACAGTGCACCGTGAAGGCAGGGAGCAGCACATTCGGATTCACCACACTACACTCGCTCAGAGACCGGCTAGATACTCTTTGACAACGCGTTTTGCTTTCACGCATAGATTTGATGCAATGTAATTTCCCTTTATGTACGTACTCTGTTGGCCAGAGCGGCTTCCCTGTTTTCATCAAGCAGACAAAAGGTCTAAACTCTATAAAAGGTGGATGATATTTAAGTTTTAATAAAAATATATCTAAACTCTATAAAAGGTGGATGATATTTAAGTTTTAATAAAAATATATTTCATGTATGTCATTTTTACCTTAGACTGACCTAGTCTACGATATATTATTTACATAACTGCTGCAATATCCATTTCAAAACCGACTAGACAGCCCTCTCCAGAACTGTAGGCTGCCCTGCCTGTCACCGTGATGGGTAAACAGTGTCACCTTTTCAGGGCGCGACGAAATATAGAGAAGTAGTAAAGTGCACCATCCATCACAATGGCACTAAGTAGGTTTTTGCAGTAGATTTCAGATCACAAATGCTCACATTTTTACTCACAAATGCTGTTTAGACTCTTACCAGAAAGCACAAATTGGATGGCTCATATACAATGGCCATATGATGAATGGACATGACAGGTGGTCAAAGAAAATGAGTCTTGCTATTCTACAAATAACGTTGTCAACATGAAAGTAGAGCTGTAGCTCTGCTGGTAGCCAGACTGCAATAACTTAATGGTTTTATTTGCTTGAACTTCTAGCAAACCAAATATACAAATGAGATACAATGAAGCAGCAGCATCAAAGCAATATTAGCAATTCAACTCGATTATGTGACACACAATAGAAATTTTCTACTAAGGATGTGTCACATTTGTAAGAAAATTATTCAGATTATGAGTAGCTGTTACAAAAATACCTTTTCACCGGAAAACCCTCATGATTTTGCAATCACAACCCACTGCAAGATATTCAAAATATGCGACTTGTAGTTCCACTGCAAGCAATCAAGTCACCCTCTGATGGCTGAACCCAGCAACAGCCACCACCTGCTACGTCTCATCTAGACTTTTTCTACTTCCCTTAGTTTAAATAGTAGAGATCACTGTGTAGGATTGAAAGTCAGGAAGGTTAGATCACTACCAACTTCTCTGTAGCCTAAACAAATAGGGAAATCTCCCTTTTAGGCAAAACTCTAGATCTAAGGACACTTTGGGTGGACTTTTTGAAAAATAAAAGGAAACATCTGAAGTTTTGTGAGGGTGCTAGGTATCTCAAAGAACTGACTGTAAAACTGTACACAGAGTCATTCTTTGTGTGTGTAGTTCTCATTTCTGCAGAACTCATAGAAAAAACTGCCCTGAAATATAACTGAAAGTGGTACATGTGTTGCTGGTAATAACATCAATGATTTTTCCCAGAACATTGGATTTCCTTTAATCTGATGATTTTGCTAGCAACACATTGATTTTCATGAAGTAAAATCTCAGAGGCCACAACTGTACTTTTATCTCATTACAGTTACTCTTATTAAGTTACAATGAGAAAATAATATTACATATTGAGTTTCTAAGTGATAAATGTGAGAAGACAAACCCATTTATTAGTACTTTTTACTTGCCCGTGGAAAAGTTAAAGCATACGTCATGCAGGTTAGGACCTACCCTTGCCTACTTCATTTCACTCCTTAACAACAAACTTTAACTTGAAGTTGTTGGCTTGATAGAGCCCCAGAACAGAGGTTGTATGGAGATAATAACTGTGAGACTCAATATAGAAAGTAGGCACGTAAGGTACATAAAAACAGGAGATGGAGAGAAGCCTCTCTCCCAAAGGAGAACAAGAACTCCATTCCTTCTCCTCTCTGGAATAAATCCCTTGGACTAAAAAGCTTCAATGCTTTTAAGAAAGAGCAGCTGAGGCTTGTGGACTTCAGGATGAGAAACTTAAGGATCTGACTTTCTACCACCCCTCATATTTCCTACAGTCCAAAATTCAAAATTATAGTAATAGTCCCTAAAACGGGTTAGTTAACATCATGCAACTTTCCCCACTTTGACTCATTACAAGTTTTCCACAGCACATTACATGTTATCAAGAAACACGATGGGCAAACGCTGTCACAAACAAAAGGAAAATACACACAGTTGCATTTTACTGTTAGAAATTCAGTAACTGATGTGCTATAAATATTAAGATATTCACAAAGTATAAAGGTATTTTGGAAGAGGTATCCTCCAAACTCAAAGCCATTCACAATCTGTTCCTATATAGTCTATTAGCGTTCTAAGTCATGAAAACAAATGTCTTTTAAACAACAAAGAAAAAAACAAACAAAAAAAAACCAACAAAAAAAACCCCCAACCCTGCATCACTGGAAAAAGGTACAATATTTTACAAAGGATAAAGACGACAGTAATGCAGTTAGCAGTGAAATTGCAATTTTTGTATTTCAGAAATAGGAAATCTAAGCTAGAAGGGTAAACAGAAATGATGACCCCTTTGTGCACCCCCAATATATTTAGAAAGCAAATATAGGAAGGCAGCCAGTGAAGACAGTAAAGAGGATAAACCAAGATAATCCAAGATCTTATTTCACTTAGCAAGTAACAAATCCCAATAGGCAGGATCTTTTCACTGACAAAACTTCCTAACAAAAGCTACAGTGAGATAAAACTACAAATTGGGATTTTCAAGAAGAAACAGAGCAGATATGTCAACTGAGTTGCCATGGAAGAAAGTATGTGAGATCCACAACCATAATTCACGAGCTCCAGGTATTAGCCCGGCAATCCCGCCGGTCTCACTGCAGAAAACCTCATCTTAGCCTTCCTACAAGCATCCCTCAAACCAGCAGCACTTACGCATCAACAAGGATAAAATGTATCTCTAGACACAGCTTTCAGATTTTTACGCCCAAGCAAAAGATGCCAATTCATAAACTCAGATACTTTAAAAAAAAAAAAAAAAAAAAGAAAATAAATCATATGAAGCATTGAGATTGGCCACATCGTATTTTACCTAAATACGTTTATTTTAAGGCTGGGCATTTCACCATGTGTACTTTGCCAGCCAAGTTCAACAAAAGCGGATGTTTTCTAACTCTATTTCACCACAAATGACGGAGCCAAATGGTCATATTACCTCAAGAGTTCCTTTGGCAGAGTAAGCTGCATACGAGTACAGGAGGTCTTGACTATGAAGCATTTTGGTCTCTGTGTTGCATTGCTGTCCACTAGGATAAAAGCATTCACCGCTGTTTTTCAGAGTTACTGTGTTTGAAGAAGAGCCCGGTAGGTCAAGCAAAACGGAGTAATTTACCAGCCGGACATCTTCAAGGCCTTGGGAACTCCACTGAACCAGAATTTTCATTGCAATGTCTACATCATCTTCTCTAGGGAACTGTAACAAATCTCTGGAAAAAAAATACACAAGTAAACACAGGTTTAGTTTATTTCCCACCAAGACACTTCTACCTTAGTATGCATCAGTCCATAATTTTATTCATAATGCATCATCAAACATGCAGAAAAATTTTTGCAAATAACTTCTTACCAATTATGAGACAAAAGCAACCGCTTTTAGGAAGTACAAATAAGAAAAAAAAAATCATAGGAAACATATCCAATTTAAACAAAGAATGAAGAATCCTACAGAAATTATCACAGTAATTGTTTCAGAAATTCATCTCTCTGGTGCTGATCAAGTTTCTGATACAGCATCAATTTAACCAACCATTGAATATGAAGAACACAATCTGAAGTAACATTTCTGGGACTTCAGGGAGGGCATGATGCTGAAAATTAGTTGTAATTATATGTTTGGCTTAAATTCATCAAGGAAAGCAAATTTACCAAACAGAATGGAACCGTTCCACCAAATATTGTGCTAGCTGTCAGAAAGTTTTCCTCAATTTCCTACCTGCAGTGAAGGACTACCTGAGCCATCTTGGCAAGCATACGACAGGAGCCTGGAAATTATTTTGGCAGTATCTACTAGATGGGCCAACTGAGACTTCAGATGGGTTGGTCTGGGCTTGTATCGCTGGGTTTGTAACACTGTTTAACACCTGCTACCAGATGGCCATAGGATGAAAATGGTGACGGCACTGAACGATCACCCTCCTCCCCAGCAAATGCCAAATGATACGAGGTGTAGAAAGTATTTTAAAGATAACTTTTGAGGACAAACATGCTGAAGGGGCAACTAAAGGCTTTCCCTACTTATGCAGGCAAGCGCTTAATGTAAGCAAAGCAGGGCAGAAATAAAAAGCACCGTTATTCAAATAGAAAGCACTATCCAAATGCAGTACAAAAAGTTCATGGAATATTTGCTGAATTTTGTGAGGATTTTCTTTTGGGTTTGGGTTTTTTGGGTTTGGGGATTTTTTTTTTTTTTTTCTTTTTTGTCTGTGAAGCTCTCAGGACTGAGAAACAAGACTAAGGATCACAGAGGTATTGATTTCCAAGCACAGAGATACTGACACTGCCTGAAACTCTTGTTCACAACGTTCTCTTCACAAAAAGGCCAATTATATTTAGATGCTTTAGGGTCCTGAATAGAACCTTAAAAAACACCCCGGCTGTCTTGCACACATCAAAAGCAACGGCTGAATAACGCATAGCCTTTTTAAAACCATTATTGCAAATGATAGGTATTCGAGAATCCCACCAAGTGCTTTACAGGCACCCCCATGCTATTCAGAACGCAGCTGCGACGCTGCAGGCGGGATGCTCCCGGCTGAAGGTACCGGCGCTGCTTCCATCGGGGTCTGCACTAACCCCAGGGAGAACTCCGCCAAGAAAACCTTATGACAGAAAGCAAGCACAAAGGCTCCCTTTCCCACCCCAACAAAACTATCTTGGGGTTCAACAGACCTTTAAAAAAAGAACATTTACTGCCTAGATAACATCGAAACCTTAAAAAGGCAAAAAGTGAAGTTATAACACGTACTATAGCCTAGAAATGGCTCAAAAACCGGTACACTACATTCAAATGTCTAATGCCCGTCATCATACTATATGGATGAAATAATTATTCCAACATCCAAAGGGTTTAAAAACTATACGAAAATTCTCTGTTTAAAGAAATACTTTGTATCCCAGGCTGCATTGCAACAGCAAGGTTATTCGTGTACAAAGTTCAAAATCTTTACAAGAACACTCGACTTATGTTGAAGACTTCAGAGATCCTGTCAGGAGGAATAACTGTCTTGCAGATTTAATCTTTTTAAATTATCTAAAATAAGTCTTCAAGCAGTCTACACAAAAGAGATGAGTTAATCCAATCTGTAGTATATTACAAGTTTCCAATTTCATCTCCTGTGCCCGCTAATGTAATGACATAAACTTGGGCACTGCAGAAATACAGAAAGTTGTTTGATTAACACAATCATTAACAGAATATCTGCATTTCCCTCAGGTGACAGAAACATTAATAGAATAAATAATTGAAGAAACTTATCTCAGGCCAGTAAGGTTATGGCACATTACAACAAGAAGTATTCAGTTTCAATAAAAGGAATTGAGCATTACAAGAAGAAGATACAATAAGCAAATCGCTCCCTTAGTAATAGAAGTAAAGTTACTTTCCACTTCATAATTAAATAAGCATGTCTTTGAAACTTTTGTGACAACGTATCTGATTAAGTTAAAGAAATGAGCACACTCGCTATTTACTCCATAATGTCTTTATAGCATGTTAAAATCAAATTGCAAATTATGAGCACACGTTATATTACAATAAATCACCACACATTAGACTACTGTGATAAATCTTACGAACATCATCAGCAAGATTTTTTTTTTCTTTCAGATTTCTTACAATCACTGACTTGCACCTGTCTTTGATATAATTCTGTTGTCTGCATGGATTTAAAGTCAGAGGTAATTTAACTCATTTTTATTACATACTAGTTGGATAACAAGTATAACATGTAAAAATAGTATTTCCTAAACCCGACCAAATTCAGAAAAGTGTAAAGTTTGGCAGTTCATCCTGGAAAAATCCCGATGCTTCACGTGCACTTCATAGTGCTTATCTACAAATTGTCAATTAACTTGCTGCTTAAAACTTCCAGGGCACTGAGGTTCATAGTAGTAAGATTTAAGCAGCGGAAAGAAACAGGCCCTCGGGATGACTGTGTTTCTCACTTTTGCAACCAGCTGCATACTCAGTAGGAATCAATAGCAATGCGATTGCCAATTTTGAGTTATAATACTGCCTTTAATAATGTCAGCCAAATTTTTTATTCCCTTACATTAAAAAGATCCTTTATTCAGCTACTTGTTCAGGTTCAGTCAATGGGAATAACCACAAAGTTAATGGGTACATCTCAGTTGCTTTAAATCTGCATTATTTATTGAAGTGGAGCCACCACACACTTAAGATTTGGTCTCAAGTTAGTATCAATGTTAATAAATACAACAATAACAGTCTGAATAATCCTGTGCCTTTATCAGAAGCTCTCAAAGAGATTTCCACAAGTTACTTGCCTTTACTTTCTAATATAGATCAGACACTGAACTAACGTACGTCTGAACAGGACAAACTTGTTTGATGAGCGTTCTGCTTCATCTCAAACATGCTTGGTTCCTCAACTGAAAAACAGATGAAATTGCACTTTAAACTCAGAAAGCATACCCTACTTCACTTGAATAAGGTAAAGTTTTCCCACTTTGATATGATGACAAGATCAAGAAAATGTTTATGAAGATACTTTCTTAGATTTCCAGTGTAAACAACAAGTCTAAGTCGTATTTTACTGCCTGATCAGCTGAATGCCCTGGCCAGCAAAGAGCAGCAGACCGTGACTGTTGAAGATTCAAAGTTCTAAAGCTAGGAAAATAATTTGAAATAAGACAAAGATACATCTGTAATAAAGCCAGGCTTTCTGCAGCTTCTGTAGCTTCAAAAGACCAGTCTTTAACAGACGATTATAAAAGATAAATGAACACATGCGCACACACACACAAAATACAGAAATTTCATTTTCAAATTGGTAACCGTAGGGAACATGGAGCTGCAGCAGCTTAATGGAAAGTCATCTGCTATAACAGCACTTTTTTTGACACAGCTTGCTAAAGAAGAAAACAAGGTATTGCAAATAAGCCAGCTGCTCATTGCTGATGATACACTGGGAGACTGCAGAACACCACTCAAAAGCCACTGAAAAATTACAATAGGCGACTAACAATCAAAAGATGGAATAATTCAACTGCATGACACAATTCCTTGTCAGACAACCCTATTAAATTGCTACAAACCCCCTCCAAACAAATCTAAATCTGCAGTAGGATTCTACAGATTTGATCTTAAAAATCTACAGGGACAAAATTTTCCCTCAAATATGAAGAACTTCAAAGCGTGGGCGTTGGGGGCCTTTTTTCTTTAAATGCCTGTACTGCAATGAGAGAGGGAAATTGCCTACACTTCATGGCCTTTAAAAAACAAAAATGTGAATTCCAGTTCTGCAGTTACAAGTTTACCTCATTTCCTTATTCCCCAATTTTAACTGTAAATTTTTACTCTTTGTTTTCTTCCAGTTCACTGAAATTGTTGATAAAGCAATTACTGGAATTATAGGTAAGAACTAAGAACAAATACAATTTTGGAATTTTCATGGGCCGATTTTTCAGCTGAGTAGTTGTTTTCAAATTTTGGGAGTCACAATGAAGTCGCCAGACAACATTTTCTGTAAACTTACATCAGATCAAAGTGTTATCTTGCCTAATACGCTGTTTCCAACTGTAGCTGGTAGCAGATAAATCAAAAAAGAATGCAAGAAACTTGTCATATGGGGTTATTATATTTATAGACTTCCACGCATATGCCTTTTTTCCTGCCCACAAACTTTGTCCAGGCTGAGTTTTAAAAAAGTTTACATATGTTCAGGATTTCAGAACTCATTTCAGTCCATTAAGAGCTGAGATGTGGCAGTTTCAGCAGTGCCGGGTGAGTGCACAGCACTTGCACAGACCAACTGCTCAGCATATGCGCAAGTATTTTTCGCGGTTGCAGATAGAGTATTTATTTGTATCCATCACATATAGTTTGTACACACAGGAAACTAAATGTGTTCAGGAAATACCACCTGCCCAAGCCACATCTGCTTAAATTTTAATTACATGTTCCTGTTAGTTAGGGTGCTCAACTGGCTGGTCTCCAACCTGCCCGATCGGATTTCCCATGGTCTGAATTCACTGTCACGAATCTGCTGATTCCAAAATAAATAAACTCCCCCCAAGCCCAAGAGAGGATAAATACTTATCAGGAGGTTGGAATATGTAAGAGAAACATCCTCATGCTGCAAACAGTTGAGAACAGGCGGTTTAGTGCAGGATAGGATCCAGAGGCACTTAAGGCGCTTCAGGTTACGTTGCAAGGCCTCCAGCAACTGCTCCAGAGAGCAGATCCGTGACACGTCCTTTGTCACATCTGCCATCGCTCTCTGTACATTCCGGATATTCTGGGCTTATTTTTAGCACTGATGCTAATTAATTTTGTGGCAGCCATGGGTCACAAGAAGCCTGGTACTGCGTTCATTCTTGTCACAGGACGACCATAGTAATGACCAAAACTAACAGGTAAGTCTATTCTATGCTTCCTAAATCATAAACAAAATAATACTGGCCTACAGCATGAAAGCAATGGAAAGCTCTGGTTAAACATAACATTTGGACACTAGATATGGGTCAGCCACTATGTGACATGATGCTGCTTCTTCTGTTTGCCTGGGTTTGGCCAGCCAGTCTCATCACCTGCAGCAGCCTCTCCGTTGGAGATGGACCTCTCATGGGAGGCAGGGCTTTTCGCCAACCCAACGCTGTCATCCAGTTCTGCCTGATAGAAAAATTTATACGTGGCTCATCAGAACAGTGATGAATGCATGGTCTGTCCTAATGACAGGAAAGCTAACGCCCCGTTCATTCTTGGGTAACAACATACCGCTTTTGCTATCAAAGGTAGCATTTACAGATCTGCACCTGCGTATCTCTACGAATGCTACATAGTGCCTACAACACAGATATTGTGCTATTAACATAAAGCATATAGGAGCATGATTTATGACAGCTTTTACTTTTCACAGACACAGAAAAAAATGTAATTCATGAAACCATAAAAAATACGTAACATCAGGTAACAGAACACTGGCTCTAGATGTGGTTGCGCAGCTCTCTAGCAGAAAAATGCTTTTGAACTTTTTTTTTTTTTTTTTTTTTAACATTATGTGCTCTGTGGCTTTTGGGTATTTTCGATAAAAAGAGCCTCGAGTCATCTATTTAGAAAATTATACCATGAGCAGGCACAAAAGTACTTTTAAACAAAACTTCATAGCATTTTTGTACTATGTTTAGGTCCACCCGGGTATTAGACTTTCACAGGGGTACCTGACCATATGTACCCTCTCCTCTCATAGTATAATTACATGCACAACAGCTTCAGGCCAAACCTCTCATTTTCCTGAGAAGTTCTTTGTCATGGGATTGAAGAACACCCTCAGATCTCAGCCCATGCTGGCTTCCAAGCTTAACTATTTTGTACTTTTTTTTTTTTTTTTTTTCCCCCCACTACAGGGCTACCAAGCATATTCCTACTACCCACCGCATCAGACAGTCAAACGCCTTTTATATTTTTTAAATAAAACTAATGGGGATAGTTCAAATCTCACATGCCAACATCAGGATAGAAGCCAAACTTGCATTCAAGGCAGATGGTGGAAGGCATTGAAAAATGACTGATTCTCTCACTCTGTGATTCCACAGTTTATTGGAAAAGAAGCAACTCATTGTTCCTCTACACTAAACATTGCAAAGTCATAAATTGGCCATAGGTGAGCTTTCTAAAGCTTTCTAAGAGATTTGGATGTCAGTTATGCTGGCATCTAGCCAGCATCCAAATCTTCCAAATGCTTCAGAACATCAGAATGCTGATATGAGTTCCACCAAGGGTCTATGAAATGATTGCCTAGAAGAGGGTAAAAACAGGGCAAGCACACACAAAATCCCTCAACTACCCTAGAAGAGTATTTTTAAGCTTAGAAGAGTTTTGACAGAAACCTATAGCTCTGAATAGCTGCGACTTCTTAGAGAGTATTCACCTTACTTTTCAGCAATAACGTGCCATTCTAAACTGAAAAGGGCTCTTTAAGATCTATTTGTTTAATAAACAACAATTCTTCCAGTTATGCAATCTTTTGTTGTGGAAACAAACACCCGTGGTGAAACCCGACACCTTGGCTATTCTAGAATCAGAAACAACATAATAGTACTTTAAAATAGTATTAATGTAACAGTATGCTCTACAGTTCAGCCAAAGTTCAAGAGCTCATCACATTTTAATGGTCTATTAATGGAAAACTACTGATTACATCTTATTATTCATGGAGAAGGAAAATTGTTGAAAACTGTTATTGAATGATGTAAGTGCAGCAACTGAAGCAGCCATACCACTTACAAGTTAATCTAACGAGTTAAACTCTGTCACAACACAGAGTATGTGGCCAGATCCTCCAATAAATCATCAACTAACATTTGTAGAAATCACCTCAATGAATCCAAGGCATCCAAGTTTTGAAAGGTAAATATCTGTCAACAAGCAAGCCATCTGCAAATACATTACGTTCAAAAACAGAAGTTCAGTACATGTTCACCATGTAGAAATTACGTGAGTCTATATCTGTTCTGAATCCTTTTACTCTGATTTTCAGTAATTCCTGATACGATAAGTCACAATTTCAGAAGCAACTGTCGGTATAAATTGCATCCCAGCACAAGGAAGGTTCTTGTTTCACTCTTCTGTGTATGGTCTTCTAAAGCAACATAGTGAATACTCTCAGTATTTCATGAATCAGCAGCATCTGCAAGTGCCAGTCATAAAAATCCCTCATCTAAGGTCCAAAAAATGCTGCATGTGTACACTAGCATCTGAGTCCAGAAATTGCTGGGCAAAGAACTGAAGGGTTTAGTTAATTCAGATCCTTTGCAAGTTAGCCAAAAAGACTTCGAACATATGCAAAATATGTTATCTGGGTTGTAAATTTGATAGAAACTGTTTTGAATACATCAGACTTTCAAAAATAAAGACCTTCTTAAAACAATTTTTATTTGCAGTATGGAAAACGGATGGCAAAAGATCAACATTACCGCAGTACTTTATGAATTAATTGGCTTATCAACAGAGCACAAAAGTACAGTAAAACGCATTGGCCAAAGCGAAGGTTGTTTAAACATGTTTAATTTGCAATAGACTATGAGCATGTGTAATCAGCTCAAGTTCTGCTGTCATGCAATAACTTGTTAAATTACTGCTTTTTGATCACTTACAATCATGCAGGCAAAATCTGAAAGGCAGTTGACTTTGATATTAAACCAGATGCCCAAGAAATGAAAACCACAAAACTGTGGAAGTTTTTGAAAACATTTAGTATAAGCAAATAACTCAAGGGCAGACAGGTAGGTAATGACAGAGCTAGGAACAGAAACCAGATTGCCTGATTCACACTCGTGGGTTTCAGTTATCAAAGCACCTTACACTTTATTTAAAATCATCCTTAATCTTTTTTTTTAAAGCACTCACTTTTCTGTGACATACACCTTGCTTAATTATCTAGTGTAGAGACAGGTGAGAATGTAATTTAGCATTTCTCCCCTGTCATTCTGGAAACACATAAAAAACCCAATGGTAATCACTATCCATTTTCAGAATAGTTAATGAATCACAGAAACCTTAATATGGAGAACGACAGCTCCAGACTCTCAAGTGGGCTATTTTTCAAAATCCCAAAGACTGTTAATTCCAGACGGAGAAGAAAGAGGAGATACCTTTTACGTTGTATACTTCAGCGCAAAAGACGACATTGCCAGGATTCATCGTTCTTTTGGTTACAAGAGGGTTTAGGTGAAAGGCTCTTCTTTTAGGAAAGCAAGCAAATCTCGCTGCTTCTTAACACTGAGCGCTCAAGTCTTTAAATACTTACAACAAACAGGACTGATCTACTCCTTCATACATTTCTTGTTTTTAATAGAGTAAACTGTTTTCAACAGATGAACTGTCTGTAAAAAAAGTTCTTTCAAAACGTATATAGAATGGAGATATCCACAGAAGAACCCTTTTTTTTTTTTTCATTAAACAATCTCTTGTTTGCAAGAGGATCTCTCAAAATGATGCCAGTTTCTTTCAAAATCAGTAAGATCACCACAACTATTTTTCTTGTTAACTTCCACAGTTGCCAAATTTCAGTCACAAGAGGCAGGTTTCCCTCTATGGTATACAGAACTGTGCATGTGTGTGTGTAATATCACAATCTAGATCTTTGCACAATTACATTGAAAGTATTTTAAATAACCTTGTAATATGCCTGAAGATACAATAGTGGTCTGTGTCACTTAACCTGAACTTTTATTTTGGATATACAAAGATATCTTAGCCTCTGTTTTAAATACAGCACAGGGAATATAATTTTCTTAAAAGTTTATAGGTCTAATCGTTTACAAAGGGATTTACTACTATTTTCTCCTAATGCAAGAAAAGAACCAGGTCCCAAGCTCCAAAGAACCGTGCCCTGCATTTTCCAACAGGTTACAATGCCGATGGCAATGCATGCTGCAGCTGAAGGAGGACAGTAAAAAGACAATCCCCCACCTTGAAAGTGTTTGCATATAACCCTGCATTCAGACAGAGCACTGACCCAGCAAAACTTCACAATGATATAATCTTCTTTTCTTCCCAGACCACAGGGAATATGTCAGTGTCTCAATAAAATGTGACCAGCTGAATAATCAAGTCCAAGTGGTACCTTTTACTGTCGGAGACAATTACATTTACTTACAGCAAGAGACCATTTCTGTATGTATGTGAATAGATAGCAGTGGATGTTTCACTAACACTTTTCTATACAGAAAATCTACTGATCAAAAAAAAAAAAACCTTGAAACCTTGCTTTTTATATAGAAAAATCCGCTGATTAAAAAAAAAAAAAAACCAACCTCAATACTGCCCAACTGGCAGTATTTTATTCCTTTCGATGCCAATCATTAGGTTACACTATGAACCAAAAAGCAATTAGATTGAACGCCGGGTGTTATTCTGATGGCACTGGACATCTTTATTTGACCTGTACGATTTAACTTTTGAATAATATCCCAGTTCCCAAAGGACAAAAAAGAATTTAGAGGGCACGCTAACCCGAAATCCTAGAAAAACTTCACAATGCTTAGAAAAGCTACCTATTATTTGAAAATTTAGGATTATTTGGAATTAGATAAATCCCCAAATAAATGTTTGATTTTTAAAATTAAAAAGAAGGTAAAACCTTCATTTTACCTCACAAATCTCAGGAAGTTAACCCTATATACAGGAAAGCCTAAGATAGCCACAAGATGATGCCATGCAGCCTTTCTGTTACTAGTCTCCTTTCCTTACCAGTATATGTTAACTTACCAGTGCAATCCCAATGGAACTGGAGATATTTCTAGCTGATACATTAGCTCGGATGTTTTGCGAAAATATTTAAAAGTGCAGTCACTGTATTAGTTAAAACGAAAACTGCGGATTAAAAGAAAAATGGGAGAAAGGATACAATACCATTTCTACGTACTTATGCAAGGAAAATGTTATCATGAACGTCATATCACATGGCTTAGTTCAGATAACCTCCATCTCACTGGCTGAACTGCATTGCAGCTGAATTTGTTTTTATCTGAAAATACTGACATCTTTGAACTGACCCTTCAGTTCTAATACACAACTGAGGAAATCAACACCGATAACAAAAACAGTGTCCTGAAGTTATTTATGCTGTGCCGCAAATCAAATTGCTTGTGGATATACAAAAAGCTCTCTTCAAAGGAGCAAGCACACAACCGTATAAAGAGAGGCTTGGGAGGAGACCACAGGAGATCATTTGGTTCAAGGCAGGCTCAGCTCACCCGACTGCCACTCCAGGCAGATGTTTTCCTGCCCTGTTCCAAATATAGAAACTCCCTGTCTGTCCTAAATAATCACCCTACGTACTGCTGCATTTGAGCACACTTTATTTTCTCCTTTCCACCACTGATGTTGAGAACAGACCGATCTTTTTCTCTTTGCAACAGTTTTTTTTACGTGCTTAAGGATTGCTCTTATGGCCTTCCCTCATCTGATCTTGTCTTAAGCCAAATGCCAGTCTTTTCATCTGTTTCCTCACAGCTCCTGCTCCTGAAAGCTGATTGCCCTCCCTGATCTCTTCTGACCCTCTTCCAGTACGTCCCCACCCCTCCTGAAACCGAGTTCCAACAAATGGACACTGTGAATATGCCACTTGCGCTGGAAATGAACGATCAGTATCCAATTATCGCTTGCCTCCATCAAAGTCAATTATTACTCCTCTGCTGTCCTTTATTCCGATTTCACCTCCATACCTCTCCAGTAAGATCACCAAGTCTTTTAGCTCTGTTGACCTCAGAGGCCTCCCCATTTCATCACTCATTTGCTGCAAGAAGGAATGGTCCTGAACACATCTTTACGTACTGCATAAAACAGGTCAGATTTTCAAAGTGCTGAGAATCCAATGTTAAGAATGGATTCCCCCCGCCCTCCAAAAACACCCCCCTAGAGCTCTCACATAAATAACTAAGGTTAAGTACAAGACTTCCAGAGTTGTTGTGCGGTCTGCCTCATGCCAGACTTCATCGCACACCGGTGTGTGCAGACAGCAACCTGGCCTGGCCAGAGCTGTGTCTTTGCATTGAAGTGAGTCCTCCCAAAACATAAAGTAGGCTCTGACTCAAAAATTAAATTTTACAGGGGTTATAACTAGAATGATAAACTTTTTAAAGCAGGCAGAATTCAAAGTATTTGCTTGCTCAGTTCTAAGCCTCTGCCAATCTCAAGTCTGGAGCTGCTTTGAGATTTGGCTTCCAAAGTCATCACTCTGTTTGCAGCGAGAAGTTTGCTCTTAGTCCAGCAAATTTGCAGTCAGTCTCTCTCTGTGGCAACCACCTGCACAGTCCACTTCAGGTCCATACAAAAAAGTCCTTTCTGTCACTTCGAAGGTTGATCTACCCGCTTCACCTCCTCTCAGCAGGCTGTGTGCCACAAAATCCAAACCAGTTGCTCTATAAAGTCCACACATCTCCAGTAAAGTGCATCCTCAAGGTGCACGTTACAACACAGGGCAAAATGTAGGTGTCACAGTGCAGAGTCTTCTAAAAAAGTCACAGGAAAGGGACCTTACCCACTCTCCTCCACCTCCTTTTACGCCTTTTGGTATAAGACATTCCTCCTTTCACCTTGCAAGCCCAAAAGTGGAGCTTGCTCCCCCCAAAGTAATCTATTTACGCACATTTTCTTGCCTGTTCTAGACTTCTCTCGGACTTCTGGCCCTTCTTTATCCGAAAATAAAATAAACCACACAAAGCGTCCCAGGAACAGTGGGTGGTGGCTTCATGGAGTAATACTTAAAAGGTCTAATTCATTTTCAGCCTCTCTCACGATCTAACTAAAATTTCAAAGCCCATTTTTAAGCGAATAAAGCACAAATAAAAGACGAAAACAACAGCAATATGCAGATGTTCAGGAATTGGAATCAAGGCTGAAAAATGCCCCCTAGTATTCAACATACTTTAATGTGCAATCACCTGAATTGCTTACTGCAAGTACAAATGGGCTATTGTAGTACAGCGATGTTTCAAACTGAAGGCCAGAGGGGGGTGGCTGTTGCTAGGCAGTAAAGAGGAAAGTGCTCTATTCCAAAGCTGCAGTATCAATTA
>JANHGO010000002.1:9606246-9619036 GCA_024606505.1 Aquila spilogaster | reverse complement strand
GATGTGCAATGGGGGTGACCAAAAGGCCGACCCCTTGCCTCCCTTCCCCGGACAGCAAGGTGGCAGGAGAACAAAAAGCCACCAACAGTGACAAAGCCACACAGGCGCAGGCCGGGCTCCCAGGATGTCACTACAGGATTACCAGACGTACACTTTGCTGTGATAGGTGGGATGTCGTTCATTAACGCTAAAAGTACAAAGCTGTCATCCCCAAGCCCGTCTTTCTTGTTTATTTCACCTCTCCCCTATCATCTTAAATCCTGCTGTTCTCTCGCTTTTCTCAACTCAAGATTACTTTTGGTCGTCTTATCAGTCTCCTCCAGACTGATAGTTTCAAAAGCAGATGTATCCTCGATGCATGTGTCTGACAGGTTTGGCCTCACTTTTTATGACACCTGCGCTGACAGCACATCACAACCACAGATACGTACAACTGCATCTGAAGGCCCCCATGGACTCTGTAACCAGAAAAAGTTTTCTTACTTTTATACGAAGATTTCCATCGTGACCTTTCCAAGTGATACTAGTTATCAATCTAGCAAATCTTAATACGGTCAGAAAACGCTAGTGAATCAGTCCAGATCCAAGAGGTGGGCAAAAGTCTTCATTTCAGTGAATAACCGAAATGGCAATATCAACTGAGTATTATTGAAGAGACGCGTTACCCTTTTTCATCTCCAAAATGCAAATTTCAAAAATTTCCATCAGTTTTTCCCTGAGCTGAAAAATACGGGGAAACTACTGTTTCCCCTCGTCCTCAAAATCAGTTGGAAATCAAGGTCGATCACATCAAAGCTCTTACACATACAGCCCTCATTCTTGGACTCAGTGAAAGGAGCATCTTCTATCTGTCACTACGGCAAAATCCAGACTCTTAACTTCAAAAC
Organism: Aquila spilogaster; assembly: GCA_024606505.1. Classification (NCBI taxonomy): domain Eukaryota; kingdom Metazoa; phylum Chordata; class Aves; order Accipitriformes; family Accipitridae; genus Aquila; species Aquila spilogaster. The sequence continues at coordinate 9,618,149 of JANHGO010000002.1, read as the reverse complement.
CCAGGAGATTGAAGGGGAGCTGAACAATCAACGCCTGTTCTGGCTTTAACTGCTGAGAGTTCCAACTCTCCTCCATACAAATTCTGCCCCTACTTCAAATATAACAAGCACTCATTTACATTCAGTATCACCTGAACACAAATGGCCTTAGGAAGAAAAAAAACAAAACCAAACCCAACATTTAAATTCACAAAGTCTACGAAAAATGTTATCAATTACTCCAGAGTAACCAAAGAGAGATCTAAGAATTTAGGATACCAGCGTGTCACCAAAAATGTATAAAAAGCATAGCCATCTTAATTCAGTGCAAACTGACTTTCATTGCCTAGGAAGTTCACAAAACCATCTGCCAGATGCAAGTCAATCAAGAAGTAGGAGAAAAGAGAAAAAAAAAAAAAAAATCTACCAAAAACCTCCTGGTGACGAAAATGTCTTCCAGAGAAAAGCAAGACAGGTTACCTGGAATAAACAATTTGAGAGAATTTTGATAGAGGCTGTAATTTTCTAGGGCTGCCGATCTGATACGTTCAATATCACTGATTAGATATTGAAAAACAAAATGAAAATAAGCGTACTACAAACAAACAATTTATTAAAACTAATACCAGAAGAAAATAATAAACTTATATACATACACAAAGACATTATGATTAAAATTGGAAGGGGGCATGCAACAACCTACCTAGGTTTTATCAATACCATGTTAACTTCAAATTTCCATATATGCAACGACAGTGTATCAACTGATTATTATTCTGTGTTTTGCTGATAATTTTCCAAGGTATTCACCTGAACGCAGCTGATTCATTAAACTAAGTGGGTTTTTTGGTTTGGTTTTTTTAATTAATAATGTCAATACTACTAAAGGCAGGAAAAGGAGAGAAAAGATTTCTGCATTTCAGATTTACTGATTACCAAAGGCAGTTTAGCAATTACATTATCAGCTACAAAATAAAATAAAATCCCTCTGAAATCCATAAAAATGTAATGTATATCGATAAAAGTAAACAGTTTAAAAGAAAATTTCAAAATCATGTATAAAGGTTGTTTCTGTCAGTCTCTTGGAATTTGTGTGTGCAAGCAAATACGTGAAAAGTGACGTTTGCCCTAAATACAGATGCTGTTATAGACCGAACATTCTCTATGTTTCAATAAAAAGTTTTGCGCCTTTATGCACCACATGCCGTCATACACGTTTTGATAATGCAATCCAGTTTTGGACAGAATGAATAGGACTTCTACCGCTGACCTCCCTAACTCAGAAGCCGGCAACGCTTCCCAGGGTTCCATTGCATGAGCAGAATATGCAATAAATAACCTCTCATCTTCTTTTTAAGTAATCTGTTTGAATTTAAGCTGTAGCCATATTTAAAAAGTATATGAAGACATATTTGTCGTCTTTTTAAAATCGGCAGTAATAAACTAATCACCACAAATTTAAAAGGGAACAGCTACTTATTAAAGGAATAGCATGGTACAAGTCAGTGATAAAGTTTGTTTTATTAAATAATGTTCTTCATTAAATTATGATTCTACGTGATCTGCAATTCAAGCTTCATTTGCAAAAGTAGAGGAAAAGGGCTACACTAGCATCATTAATAAAGCCTGAAATAACTAAGCTCTGGAAATAAATACTTGCAAGAGCTATCTGGATTAGATCTTTACAGAAACCTGTCACTAGCATTAGGGTATGCCAGGAGGACCTCGCTGCTTCACCTGCTGCCACTGCTGGAAGTGGGAGTCTCTGCAGGCACCCAACACGAACAGCCCTGCCCAGGAATGCAACAGCTTATATGCACGTGTTTTCCTCTGAGCAATCAATATTGTTATTGGCTACGTATTTCACCTTCTTCCCAGGTTAAGTATGTCTTGATTTTAGAGTGACACTAAAATCATTTCTAACTGTCATTGCAGACACATCTCAAATCTTACTGCTTCCAACAACACCCAGACTGCACGTAAGTTTGGCTTTGTCTCTGGAAAAATTCGACAAAAATAAAAAGGCTTGGTGATTTAAAAAAATATACTGGATTATACAAGTGACAAAACTTCCTTATGACAGGAGACCAAAACTTTTCTCTGAAGGAAGCATCTCCAAGGCTTCCTCTAACGTCATTACGTGCTACTGCAAATGGCGCAAAGGCCACTTCAAGGTGCTACTCGCCCAAGAGCTGTCACATCTGCCACCACAAGAGGCTATATGCTCTTTCCACTCTCCACCCAATTAAACTCCTCTCTTATGCAGAATTATCACAAAAATGATGGATGGAAGCTGTTTGGTTTTTTTTTTCCCCCCCTTTAATAAAAATATTGTGAAGAGCAGCTAGGCAACATTTAGGAAAGAACGATGCATTTAGATGGTTAATGAAAATATGCATTTGCCTTACAAAAAAATAAAATTTTTTGCAGAAGAGTCAGAAACACTTTACCTCAAGGCATAATACAACCATTAGCCGAGCCATAATTATTGACTGTGAATTCTTACAGTATGCTCTGATGCATTTGGCATTGGCATGGAACAGGAGGCAGTAAACTAATTCAATTACATGCCTGATCTGTGAAGTTTATTGATCTTCAGAAGTGGGGCTAACTTGCACAATCTTAACTGTGAAAGTTAAGATGATGCTGAAAATGTCTACTGTTTATCTTCTTCCCTTTTTGCTGCTGTTGTTTTTAATTAATTCAGTGTTATGGGTTGCTAAACCGGAGTCCACACCTTTTTATATTATTGGGCATAGTTAAATTCGGAAATACGCATTTCAATTTTTATCACTAATTCTGTATTCTCTTCATTTCTCATGTAAAAAATTACAATGTTTTAAAACTGTTTGATATTGACATAATTTAACCTTGTCTTATATTTTAAGCTTTAAGATTCTTACCCAACCTCTGCCTGAAACTAGAACATTCTTTAAGTGAGAAACAAATTAAAAATTGGCTTCAGGAGAGCTTGCTCTGCTATCTCACTCTCAGAACCCACCTTCCACAATTAAGATAGAAATTACAGGTACAACAAGTAGTACTCTTATGTTTCTCTTCGACATAATACCAAGATGAATGCTTATTGGGCAGAATTTACCATGTTACCCAACATATTGCTGCTGTTGAAAATGTAAGTTCACATTTTCTCAAATGGAATATTTTGCATCATCAATATAAGTATGAAGTGTTATGAGTATATAAGCAGGCAAAAATATTGTTAACATTTGGAAAACTTCATTTTTTCTTCACTAGTCCTTTTTTTTTTTTTTTTTTTTTCATAGAAGACCACTGCAATCAAGATGTCTGCTATGACATCTTATAGCCACTGCATTTCTTAGTGCTGACAATAGGGTTTTTTTCCCTATTTGAAGTAGCAGCATTACAGTCCATCTTCACAGATTTTATAAGGATGTTGATTCCAGTTTAATGAGCATCAGAGAGCATCTGGCAATTATACCCCAGAGGGAGACTAACTGACAAGTTAGCAGACCCACTGCAGCAAGGCCGGCAAAATCCAGTCTTTAAAAACAGCTCTCAAATACCCTCTCGCATACATGAAAAAGTTTACAAAGAAGCAACTCCTACTTTATTTTGAAAAACGTTAGTAAGACAGTAAGGGCCATCCTAGAACAAAAACCCTGCCTGGTTCTGGTTCTTTGCTAAATCAGATTTTTCCCAGTTGCACAGCTCCTCATATGGATACGTAGATGTCCAGCAGGAAAGTCAGGATCACAAGTAATGATAAAATATATTCACATGAAGTCTCAAGTTCGTTAAGTATACCTGATAATACTCCAAGGCTTTAGTATCATGGCTACTGTGAAGAAGCAAAGAGCAGAACAACCCAACAACTAAACTGAAGAATGGCCTCACAGACCAACTGCTTCAGATCCATATACCCAGTGGTCTGTCCAGGGCAACAGGAATTACAGCCAAGAGCTGCCTGACAAAGAGCCAGAGCAGTTCAGTAGTGAGGTGGTTGCTGTATTGCTCCATTCTGATGCTTTCTACACCATAGAAAGAACATTTCAAACACAAAGCCAGAAATTAAGACCAAACTTAAGAAGAAAGCAAAAAGGAAATGGGGAAATTTATATCTGAATCGTGCTGTCACATGCAAGCTTCCAGTGTAATCAAATGGACCTGTAATTCACAGAACCACATTATGAACAATGTTCTGAGATTAAAGTGTAATTTATCTGCCATTATTACAATATGGATATGTAATCATGTATAAACATGCAAATCATTTCAGGTATGTCTGAAATAGTGCAATATTTTCAAATAAGTTGGAATAGGAATTATCTGCAGAGTGTCAATGTCGAAGCTTAGCAAATGTTGATTTTATTATGGAAGGGAGTAAGAATGGGCCACTACACTTTCCAGGAGAAAAAGCTGGTAGAGAATGCCAGGAACGGACTGGGCAAGAAAACTGTCGCAGAAGGGTGTTGACGTGTCAGCTAGCAAGATGGGATGGGTATTCACCTGGTCACAGGCAGTTATACAATCAAGCGAAAAAAACGTTGCATGGAAGATGTAAAAATGACACAAGTTTTTGTCCGGGGTTAACTGATGCAGTTATACGAGGGCAACTGAGAAGCATCTGAAACTAAAATTGACCTAGTGCACTGCGTAAGTACAGTTCAAAGACAAGGTGCTCAACAAATAAAAAAGGAGAATAAAACTAAACAGACCTTTTCATCCAGCAGCAGTAAAACTAGAGGGCAGAAAACGATGTTAAATCGCTTAAGCTTGTTGCATCAACAAACCATATCAGAAAGTTACAAAATATGTGTCTCATGGTAACCATTCCTATGCAACACATCACAAAATAATAAAGCACTTGCATCAAAGTCAAGTTGAACCCACATAATGACTCACCCTGGGAAACTTGGGCACTGGCGGTGTGCGAAGGAGGAAACGATTATGTGAGGAATGCAAAGCCACTAGAAAGTAAAACAATATATAGGCACTACAGCGGAAAAGCCAGAAACCACAGAGGGCTTGGAGCACTGGTTAAAGTAGTAAAGCAGGTAAAAAGCCATCTTAACTAAATAGAAGCATCACCCCAGAAGATGAAGGGCATTCCATTATTTTAGTGATTGTCAAGCAGAGTCAGCAGTTCACTGTGTTCATCTGGCGGTAAGTGCAGCCTAAAATGTAAATGTAAACTGAGGACAAAAGCAAGTTAAAGGTACAGAAGTCTGGACAGCACAATAAGACAATTTTAGAAATAGTTAAACTATGACCGGTTTGTGATTTCACTTTCCTCTTGGCCACCTGAGCACTTGTGGAGCTACATGGATAAGGAAGCTGATGAGTTTGAAAAATACTAACACACTTCTAAGCAACTTCAGACAAAGGATTCAGATGTTCAAATAAACAACACTCATTTTTAGTAAGATAAGATTAAAGTTGTGTTTTAGAGAAAAAAGCACCAATTTCTAATGCTGAATAAATACAGATTATTATAAAATTGTTCTTACTACTAATGTTAGATTTAAACTGCACAGTAAAAGACATTAGGAGAACTTTACGGTACCTGTACTCTTAGCGTGGGATGCTTACTCGTATTCGGTCCCACTTACTCAAATTCTCTTCATACCTTCATATACAGGTGTAAGATAAAAAAAAACACCTTGCCCTAGATAGTGTAAAGATTTTTAAGTACATTTGATTGGGCTCCTATAGACCTAGGGAGAAGGGAGATTTCGCTAGTGCCTGCAGTTTGTTCCTACCCGCATTAGAAACTTGTGTTGTCTAAGAAGTTTTTAAATGTTATTACTGCAAACATAAGCTTTGAAAAAAAAATGCTAAAACATTAGCGTGCATCAGACTAGACTTGAGAAATTTCACAAGACACTCATTTCCACTTGTGCAGATGTCCAAATACAAAGCTTTAAGATGAAAATTTGTTATTTACTGTAAACAAATCAAGTAGTAACAATTTTTTTCCTGTTTCAATGAAAGGTGGTTCTTATAAAAATGGATGTCAATTCCTGATATCAAGTTGGACAATTCAATTAAAATTTCCAGAATTATTCTTTTAATAGGAGTTTAAATCTATCTCTTAGTAGATTCAAATATTTGTTCTATAATACCTCTGTAAATACATAAATTCCCAACATCTCAGCTGTCTTACTCCTTCCAATAATACCATGCCCGAAAATGATTCAGGGAGTTTAAAACCAACCCAAATAACCAACCCAAAAAACAAACCAAAGCAACACCAAAACCCTAACACCTGAGATGAACAAGAGCTAAGGCACTTTCCTTCCACTAGTATGAAATCCAATGCTTATTTATGAGGGGCTCTGGGGCACAGTGTGAAGCATATTTTGGCAGCATTCACAATTGCAATGCAACTGGTACTCTGAAGAAACAAAACATTTTGCATTTACAGTCTCTTCGCTCTTCTTTAACCTTCAAGCTGCTTTAAAAAAAAAAAAAAAAAAAAAAGATGATTTTTAATCTGCATATTGCATGGCATCAAAATAGCACATTTCCAAAGCTGAGAAAACATATGCTGTCAAAGAACAAAATGATCTCTTTGATTCTAATACCTGTGATAGTAGCATGATAATAACTACGTGTGACAACTTCTCCCTACTCTCAAAATAATTATGGCTCTCTAGAATTCAACATCTGCGTTACCAGATGTTACCGTCAACCACGTAAGCAAAAGCACTGCAGAAACCTGGCCAGCCTCCAGAGTTTTTGTCTCAATACCTCAGCAGATGCAGGTGGTTTTCAGTAGTCCAATATTTGGAGCACCAAGCCATGCAAATCCACTTATGTAAACAAGGAAACGGAATCAGCAAATAATGCATCGTACCCAAACAGGTTCAACGTAGTCCGAGACTGATGCTTCTGCCAACCTATTGAGAACTCAGATCAGTTTTAGCCTGACACAAAAAATAGTAATGTCACGGCATGTTTCTGAAACCCCATTTCCATTAAGTTGTTTTAACTTCAACATTCCCTTTCATACATAGACATAGTATGTGCCAGCTGGATAACACACGAGCTATTAAGAAACACGCATGTGCAGCAGAATTTTAAAATGTTATATCAAAACCGTAAATCATTCACTTGTAAAACATAACTTGTAACTTAGCACCAAACTCCCTGCCTGAACAGGATGATTTACATACAGTGCAGCTTTTATGGAAGAATTTTTCTTCTATCTATGTACTTCCAAATTGCTGCAATCTGAAATCAAATTATCTTCAACAGGGAAGCAATCCAAACTCTAGCTGAACTTTCTAACTGAAAAGAAACATATTTAAAATGGAATTAACTATAACCAAAGGGTTACAATCTTTCAAAAACGTGCCTGAAGCACTTTTGACGCAGAACCTTTTTGATGTCGCACTTCTTAACTATTATACCAGCAGGTTTAATACAAAACCAAATAAAAATAACAAGTGTCTTTCTACTAATGACTCCTTCACCATTTTGTTTCCACAACCAGCCAGAGATGCGCCTGCCCCGTCCTATTTGGCCGCACTTTCCTTTGTTTCTCAGGTCAGCCTGGGACATCCCTTTCCCAGGGACGTACTCGTCCCAGAAGAGACAAGCAGCATTTCGGAGGGCAACTCCAGCTGCTGCAGCATCTCTCCAGTCCCAGCACTGCTCTCCATCTAAGAGGGATACACCTGGTTGACAGGTCCAGCTCCTCTCTTGCTCCCCATAAGGCACTGTGGATCCCCAGGGGTGCAAAAGCATTTTGGGAACCACTTGACTAACACACTGATGGGCACGTAGAAGGACGTTGCTACAAATACAGAAGGGCTTTTCCTAACGGTTGCCCCAAAGCATTTTACACAATCAGCAAACGAGGTCTAATGTGCTTATGCCATTTATTAATGAATTAAGGAGGTGCGTGTGGGAGGCTTAACTTCGATGTGAAATACTAACAAGAAGAGAATCCATCTCCTAGATCTTAGCAGAGCTGTGCAGCTGGAGAGGTAAAGCAGAGCAGGATTCGTAGCCAAAAAGTGCATCCAGTACTTGGTACTTAGACATGAATCTCTAAAGGGTAGTGACTGCGTATCAGCCTAAGTGTTCAGATACATAATTAACTCAGAAATCATTAGGGCCTTTATGACAGCAGGACTCTAGCTCTATGACGCTAAAAGCCAAGGTTTCCACTATAAAACTTCTTTTTCATGCATGTAAAAATTAGCTGTCAGAATTATTTTTAGGTTCAAATATGTCTTATAAGCTTTTCACGTTCAAGCAAATTAAACTGAAGTGCCCAATCATTTTTAAATGCCATAAGCAGTAAGTGTTAGGGGGTTTACAGTCTCTGATACAATTCTGAATATTCAGCCTTTAACTTGAACTTCAACAATTAAGGTCTCATTAGCAGCAGTAGCTTCACCCTCTCTCCAATTCCGTGCTTACAGTTTTCTCATTTTATACAATTATGGCTAAGTGCACATTGGAAATTTAAGTAGCATAAGCTACACATGCGGGCATTAATTTTAGGAAAACAAAGGCAGTGTTACTACTGTTTATTGGCATTTTACTGGCTCACAACAGTGGAATTTGAGTTCAAGACTCCAGAACATGGGCCACTGTCTATACAGCTACTAAAAGCATTCACCAACCCAAAGAGTTTCCAGCCTACGTACCTGATAAACGAGATTTTTAAAATCCATACTCTCATGGTCTTAAGTTATTTTGGTCCTTCTATGCACAGAAGTATTTCTTTTAAAAGATTTCAAAAAACAAGTGCATATCAATGTTATAAAGCAACCTGATTTGATCTTCCTGGGACCCATCTCAAAATTATGTATAGTCATGGCTAATTTTTTTTTTTTAAATAAAAAAAAAATAAATCCCAGTGTGTTACTCCATCTTGCTCAGGTGTGCCGAGACATGCTAGACATCTCACTTAACAAAAAGAAAATATTAAAATGGTCACTCTGTTAACCATAAATAATTAAGATTTAAATAAAAGACTCTGAACTCAGGTACATGATTGTAAATTCAGAACAACTCTGGGAAATTCAGGAAAATAAGTGCATACTAGGAAACCTGAAATTGGAATCAAGAACAAATGCTTAAATCTATTTTGAAAGAGGACTAAGTTAAATTCATGCTACTTAGTTATATATTTAGACCATCTCCAAGGTAGCTGCAAACTACGGGGGGCTACCTTTCAGTGGCAAAACCAAGGGAAAATATTTCAGGAGAATTTAAAAAGAGTATCATTTGCCTTAGTTCATCATGTGGCTTTCTACTCCTCTCAGAACCACAGCTCCATTTTAATGATCTTCAGTATATTGCTTAAAATGATACTTACAATTCATTTTAATTCATAATTCATTTTTATTATGTATTTAAAGTTCTTTCTATCTATAACTGGAACCATAGTAATTTAAAAACCAGCTATGGCTGAATCCATATTTAGTTGACTACTCCCTTCCCCTCAAATCTGATGATACAAGATGATGAGAAAAATTCTACACAATATTCAGGGAAAAAGGAATTTAAACTAGAATATTTTATTATTTCTTTAAAGAAGGATCTAAACAGCATGAACTCACACTCTTCTGATTCCCAGTGCGTAGTAATGCTCACGTAATAATTCATGCCTGTCTTTTGATTTTTTTTTTTTTTTTTTTTTTTTAAGGACAAATCAAATAAACATAATTAATCTGATGAAATCAAAACACTATCATAGAACACACATTCTGAAAGGAATACAAGTAAAATACCATCAAGGAGCCTTTCTTGTCTTCATCCAATCTTCATTTTCCCTAAATAATTAAGCCTCCTCTGAAAATTCAAACTTTCAACTATATAGAGAGAGCTATTTTGTGAAGCTGTACTTTAACATTTCCATGTATTCAGGGCTGGTAAAATATAGTATTTCCAGTCGGTCTGAAATTCTTCTGGTAAGCAGGGAAAAGTAACTGCAAACTTTATTACATTGCCTTCAAGATCAAATAAGGACTTCTCCACAGAGCTTTCCTCCATTACATACACTCAGAGCCATATAATTACCTGTAAGCAAATACTCATTTTAATTTTCCATATCTAGTAGAATATGGTCTCTCTCAAAGTTAGTGCTCAAATAATACTGTAAGTAAAAATCATTTGATTTTACTATGTATTCTCAAATATTCCCAGGGCAGTTTAAATATGGTCTCAAAAATATGCTAACAGAGATCGATTATCTCCCTCTCGGCTATAACAATAATGAACAAATCTTGAATACATCCTAATGCTTCCATGATTTGAAACATCGGTGGGGGCAAAGAAAAATAAGACCTTTTCTGGCAAACTTTAATAGCATTTGCAATTGAAAGAGAAGCTAATACGTTGTCTGCAATACAAAAAAGCATAAAGATGCATCTTCTAGCTGGAGGTAAATCTAGAAAAGAACACTAATTTTCCATTACTATCAAGTCATCTATTTAAAGCATTACAAATAGACAGTACTATGATACGCTTTTGTTGCTTCTGGAATAGCTGCCCTGCCATTCTTGCTAAGGTCACGCTTTTTCTTTGAAGTTATCTTTTTACTGTTTTTATGAGGCACAATTTACATGCTGTATGATAGTCTGGCGTAAGAAACTAGGAAACTATTTAGCATACAACTATAGTAAGCCTTATGACAATTATTACCATCTTTCTCTGTATAAAATTACTTTCCCCTCATTCCAGAAAAAGTAACAACTTTTCCTTTGGGGTAATGTGTCTTAAATTACTGGTGGAATATCACCATTCTCATCCCAAAGTCACTCTTCATGAGTGGCACGACAGCACATAACAAATACTTAAGACTCATCTTTAGATAAGTCTCTTTTCTCTCTCTGCTGAACTAAGAGTCACATACTATAACGCAGCCAGCGAGCAGTGTTTAACACACAATAAATAAAAGGTGTTAAAATGTCTTTATGTACCAAAAGATCCAGTATATAACCTAATCTTAAAGTTAATTCTTTTTCAGTAGACTGGATTATTCAGTACTGCATTTCAAACGCAAACATCCTGAATTCTTTGGAGGATAAAATAATTTCTGAGTAAGCGTGTAAAGAAATTTATTATTGTATGCTAAAAGGTGCTGCAGAAATGTCAGCCGCTCTTATCTGAGATGAAGCAAACGGGACCAGATCTCAAAGGGTCAGCTGTTTTGGAGAAACCAAACATACGTGAAAGAAGGCAGCTCACACGAAGTCCCTCAGGAGTCAGAAGACACCGGTGGCATCGCGCCTTTTGTCGGGAGGAGCGTGCCGGGCTCAGCCGGGATGTCCTGGAAGGACCCAGGGATCTCCCCGAGGTGGCTGGGGAAGGATAACTGAGGAAAGGCGGCCAAGCAGCAAGACGTTTAGATTCGGTACGTATAATCCCGCAAACCTGCTAGAAAAATGTTGACAACTCCCGAAAATAATCTGGGAAATGGCCCGTTTTTGAAGATGCCAGGGAGGCAGCGTGCCCAGCCGGGGCAGTGAGGAGAAGCCTGACGCAGAGCGAACTCGGAGCTCTGCTCCAGAGCTCCGAACCCCAGCCGCAGCGCGTACCTACCGACCAGGCCCAGCCGCAGCGCGTACCTACCGACCAGGCCCCTTACGCTCTGTATTTAGCCCATACCTTTCTCTGCACCTCCCCAGGCCGCCGGGACGGCTCTTCACGCATTTGCAAGTCAACGCCGTAATCTCCCTCTCACCCGTGTCCCACCTGCGCCTGGGACGGGGAGCAGAAAAGCGGGAGCGGCCCGGCTCGCTCCCCGCCAGCGGCCGGCAGGCCTCCTTCCCCAGAGGAGAGCACCGGGGCGGCAGGAGTGTGGCTCCCCAGGGCACCACAGGGCTCCTCCGGCGGGCCCCCACAGCCGCCTTCGCCAGGCAGGAACAGCACGAGGCAGGAACGCCCCCGAAGAGTTTCCCGCTCACCTGAGGCCCTAATTT
>JANHGO010000002.1:9593172-9606146 GCA_024606505.1 Aquila spilogaster | reverse complement strand
GGAAAGAGAGAGGAGAGGGAAAAGAGGGAACTGAGGGGGAAAATGTAAGAAGAGACTCGCGAGGGAAAAGAGGGAAAAGAGGTCACATGTACATAGAAGAGGAGAACATCGCTTTATGCGGAAGATATACGGCTGCCTTCAACTTTCCACTTACTTTAGTGAACGGGCACACTGCTTTCTTTTTTATCTGACTCAGGGAAACCATGCTTTGCCACTAAGGAGTTGGAGTCACACTGATTCTTAGTAAGGTTATACACCATTTTTGTTGGTGTTTTACATACTAAATAGGCACACTCTTCACACTTTCCAACTAAAATAGTTGGAAACACACATTCAGAATTCACCAAAACTCCCTTTTCTGATTTGTAAGGAGCAGACTCTTAACTCGAGGATAACGACCTAAAAGATGTACCTGAACACAGATGCCCCCGAATATAAACACAACTTTTGAGAAGTTTTGTGGGGTTTTTTTTGTTGTTGTTGTTTGTTTTTACAGTTATTTGGGCTCAAAAATAAACAATATTGATAGCAGAAATGAGATACCAAAGGAATAAGGTTATACAAACTCTTTCCATAGAGACATCAGTACACCTCCCAAGTGGCTCCAGAAGAAGTGTTCAAGATATACATTAGGTTAATGAAAAAAAACTTTCAGGTCACTGGGCAATTTCTATGAAATGCAAAGAAAATAGAAAAAATAGTGTTTTAAATTATTAACGTTTTAAGACAGTAGGTGAACTAAATAACAGAACAGAAATAATCACACTGCCAAAGATTTAATTTATGCAATCTGAACAAAAAAAAGCATCTAAAATGATTAACATTTGTATTACTTGAGAAATTGTCCAGTTCCACTCAACATACATTTTTCTGCTTCCTTCTGTCTCTAGGCAGCATTTAGACAAATGTTCATCACAGACAGCACTAAGACCCTTCATTCTTGCAATAAGAAATGCATACCTGCTGTCTTATGCCCAATTTTACTAGAAAAATAATGTGAAAAAATGCATTCACTGGGAGGACATCCTGACTTTCACAAAGCAAAAATCTCACATTCCTCTTGGCCACCCAAGCAGTTGTGGAGCTAGATAGAAAGGAAAACCGCTGAGTTTGGAAAACACCACTCTTTTAAGTAACTTTAGCCAAAAGATAATTTTTAAGTAGATCAGCTCCTTCAGCCATTTGTCCAAACTGTCCTAAGAGGGTTAAGTGGCAGCATAAAGGAGAAAAAGGCAGGGCACTGGGAGGTGAGGCAAGTAAGACAACCCAGCTCAGCTCCCACCTGCAGCTGCAACCATTCTCCAAATACAAGGCTGCAAATTTTATAAGGAACAGAGCAAAGCAGCAAGTCCTGCTTTTCCCCAAGCTGGCAAGAGAACAGCGCACTCTGCAGTAATGCTCTAAAACCAGACAGACCACAATCAGAGCAAAACAGTCAGAAATGATACAGACATTCAAATCCATCTTCCTTAAGATGTAATTAAAGTTGAATTTTAAAGGAAACAAAGCATTTCATGCTGAATGAATACAGGTTACTATAAGATTGCTCTTTGAGGCTACAGAAGATGATATTAGGAGGACTTTATGGTACTTATATTCTTAATCGTAGGACTCCTACACCCAGACAGTCCCACTTATTCAGATTTTCTTCATATCCTTCAACTGTAAGACAAACCACATTTATCCTTGATAGTGCAAAGATTTTTAAGTACATTTGATTGGGTGCCTACAGAGGAGAGAGATTTGGCTTGTGCCTGCAGTTTGTTCCTAGCCCCATTACAAACTAGTGTCGTCTGAGAGATTTTTAAATGTGATTACTGAAAACATAAACCTTGAAAAATGGTAAAACATTACTGTGCAACAGACCAGACTTGAGAAATCTCACAAGATGCTCATTTCTGCTTGTGCAGATGTCCAAACACAGAGCTTTAAGAAGAAAATACGGTATTTACTATAAACAAATCAAAAAGTAACAAATGTCAATTCTTTCCTGTTTTAAATGAAAAAATGTTTCTTGTACAACAGGATGGAAATTCCCAACATCAAACTGGACGAGCAAATTAAAATTCCAGAATTATTCTAATAGAGTTCCAACCTCTCTCTCAGTAGACACAAATATTTGTTACAATACCTCTGTAAATATCTAAGTTCCTTACATTCCAGCTGTCATACTGCTTCCCATCATGCTGTGCCTGAAAATGATGCAGGGAGTTAAAACAAAACAAAAAATTGACACCTGAGATGAACAGAGCTAAGGCACCTTCCTTTACCAGCACAAAATCCAACAGTATTATTTATGAGGGGCATAAATAGGGGGACACAGCCTGACATATTTTGGCAGCAATCACAATTGCAGTGGAACCGGTATTCTGAAGAAACAAAGCATTTTACATTTACATTCTTTTGGCTCTTCTTAAACCTTCAAGCTGCTTAAAAACAAGATAATTTTTAATCTGCATATTGCATGGCATCAAAATAGCACTTCTGCAAAGCTGAGAAAACATATGCTGTCAGCAAAGAACAAAATGATCTCTTTGATTCTAATACCTGTGATAGTAGCATGATAATAACTACGTGTGACAACTTCTCCCTACTCTCAAAATAATTATGGCTCTCTAGAATTCAGCATCTGCGTTACCAGATGTTACTGTCAAACACGTAAGCAAAAGCACTGCAGAAACCTGGCCAGCCTCCAGAGTTTTGTCTCAGTACCTCATCAGATGCAGGTGGTTTTCAGTGGCCCAATATTTGGAGCACCAACCCATGCAAATCCACTTATGTAAACAAGAAAACAGCAGTAGCATATAATGCATCATACCCAAACAGCTTCAGCAGAATCACTTCAGTCTGACTGGGAATGACATTTCTGCTAACTTATCAAGAACTCAGATCAGGTTTTTAGCATTTGTCTGACATAAAAACAACAAAAAAATCATGTCACTACCTGTTTCTGAAAGCCCCTTGCTCTCCAAATCTCACGTTAGGATATGATTATTTGCTTTAACTTCAACGTTCTTACATATAGTATTTGCCAGATGGATGACACACAAGCCATAAAATAACAGACATGTACAGCAAAATTTTAAAATCTTACATCGAATCCATAAATCATTCACTCTTAAGACATAACCTGTAGCTTAGCACCAACCTTTTTGCCCGAGCATGCTTATTTACATACGGTACGGTTTTTATGGAAGAATTTTTCCTCCGTCTATGTACCTCCAAACTGCTGCGATTTGAAATCAAATTATCTTCAATAGGAAAGCAATGCAAACTCTAGCTGAACTTTCAGAGTAAAAATAAACATATATTTAAAATGAAATTAACTGTAGCCAGAGGGTAACAATCTTTCAAAAATGTGCTTGAAGCACTACTGATGCAGAAACTTTTTGATGTCACACACCCTAGCTATGAAATCAAGAGGTTTAATATAAAATGAAATAAGAACAAGCCTCTTTCTACAAATGACTCACGCACCCTTCCTCTCCCACAAGCAGCCACAGATCAGCTTTCCCTTTGCCATCTGGCTGCACTTCCCTATGTTTCTCTCCTCAGTACCTCACTACCGCGCCAACCAGCACGCAAGCCGGATAGTTACATTTGGAGGGCTTTCTCCTCACAGTTGCCCCAAAGCATTTTGCAAAATCAGCAAGCGAGGTACAGTGCACTGCTGGTATTTGAATTAAGGAGGTGAGCGCACGTGGGGTGAACTGCTTAACTTAGATGTGAAATACAAACAATATGAGAATCCATCTGGCAGATCCCAGCAGAGCTATGCAGCTGGAGAGGTAAAGCAAAGCCAGTCTTGCAGCCAAAATGCTCATCCGGTATTTAGTATTTCGACATGAATCTCGAAAGGTGTTGGATATATATCAACCATAGTGTGTGGATACAGGATTCAGGCAGGAATCATTAGGGCCTTTATAACAGCAGGACTCTAGCACTACAGTAATAAAGTCAAGGTTTCAACTATAAAACTTTTTCATGTCTGTATAACTTAGCTGTCAACAATTTCGTGGTTCAAATATTTCTTAAAAGCCCTTTGCCTCCATGCAAACTAAATTAAACTGAAGTATCTAATCATTTTTAGATAGCATACGTAGTAAGTTTAAGGTGGTTTGCAATCTCTTATACAGTTCAGAATATTCAGCATCTAACCTGAAGTTCAACAATTAAGGCCGCATTAGCAGTCATATCTTCTTCATCTTCCCTCATATTCCACGATTCTATTTCCTTATTTGTAAAAAATGTACATGCACATGCTACTACTGTTTTGTTAAGGATAACAATCAACTGTCACACTACTATTTTGTTAAGGTACAGTTTAATGTTTTCATCATGTATTCAAGGCTGGTAAGATAAAATTTTTCCAGTAAGTCTGGAATTCTTTAGGTAAACAGGCAAAAGGAATTCAAAGGCAATTTTTGTTACATTTCCTTCAAGATAAGATAAGGGCATCTCTACCATGCTTTCCTCTACTACATAAAATTAGAACCATATAATTAGCTGTAAGCAAATATTCTCTTCAATTTTCCCTATCTTGTAGAATATGGTCCCTTTCTAAGTTAGTGCTAGCTTTATGGGCTCAAATAATACTGTAAGTAAAAATCATTTGATTTTACCATACCTTTTGAATATTCCCAAGGCAGTTTAAATATTGTCTCAAACACACACTAAGAGGTATGGATTATCTCTCTTTTGCTATAATAATAGCAAAAAGAAACTTGAATAAATTCAAGATATTACCACCCTTTGAAACATAGGGCAGGGGAAGAGAGGAAAGCCAAAAAAAAAAAAAAAAGCTTTTCTGGCAATCTTTAACAGCATTCTTAATTGAAAGTGAAGCTAAAAACAAAGACGTACCTTGCAGTTGGATGGCAATCTAAAAAAGAACACTAATTTTCCATTAATGTGGTATCATCTATTGAAAGCAATATATAGTCAGTATTACGATACCCATTTTGTCGATTCAGGAAGAACAGCCCTATCATTTTCTATAAGGTCGCATTTCTTCTCTGAGGTCTCTTTTTATTATTTCAATTTACATGCCGTATTGTAGTCTACCATGAGAAACCAAGAAGTGTTTCGTATACAAACTACAGTAAGACGACAATTCTCACAAATCTTTCTGTGCAAAACCACTTTCTTTCTAGAAAAAGTAGCAACTTTTCCTCTGGGATAATAAATACTGATTTATGGATGCAATATCACCATTCTCATCTCAGTCAAAGTCGTTACTCAGGACACTAATGAATGGCACCATGATACATAACGAATGGTTAGACTCATCTTCAGATACATCTGTTCTGTATCTCTGCCGAACCAGGAGTCATACAGTATAACCCAGCCTGCAATCTGTGTTCACCAAACAACAAATAAAAGGAGCTGAAGTGTCCTTATGCACCAAAGATCTGGTATATAATGTAATCTTAACATTAATTACTTTGGGGTAGACTAAAACGCAGTTATTGAACAACTCAAACTCAATCATCCTGAATTCTTCAGAAAGCACAACCATCTCCAGGTAAGTTTACAAAGAAATTTACCTTCCTATGCTGAAAGACGTGGTGGAAATGTCAGCGGTTTTTATCTGAGCAGAAGCAAATGGGATTCAATCTCAGGAGAGTCAGCAGTTGTGCAAAAGCAAACAGCCTTCAGCAACGTAGCTCAGCTGCAGCGTGTGAGGAGCTCCGGCAGAACGCCTGCCAGGGCTCTGGGACTTCCCTGAGGCAGTTCAGAACAGGTAAGTGACGCAAGGCAGCCCATTGGCAAGAGATTTAAACCCGACTCGGGCCATTCTGTGTTCCCGCTAGAAAAAAAATTTGACCAGACCAAAAAACTGATCTTAAAAAATCACCGGTGTCCAAGATGGCAGCGATCAGCCTGCACTGCCTAAAATGGATCCGTTGAGCTGAGTGGAAGCAGCAGTAGGTCCCCACAAGCAGGGCCCTGTGCACTCGCCATACTCTCCAGACACCTCTCCCTGTGCCTCACGAGGCCGCCAGGATGGCTCTTGGCAAAGTAATGCCAACCCTTCTGCGCGAAGCGTCCCAACGAGCTGCGCCTGGGTGCTGGTGAGAAACAAGATGGCGGCTCTGCTGGCTCCGCCCCCACAGGGCACCGCACTCTTCAGGCAGCAGTCCTCGTCATGGCACAGACAGCACCACACAGCAACACCCCTGCAGAGACTCTCACTTACCTGAGGCCCTAATTTCGTACAGGATAATTTGATCTTTAATGTCAGTCTTAATTACGCTAACAAAGGGGATGGGATCCAATCACACTTCCAACATTTAATCCCGGGTATGACTTATCCTCATCCAATTAACTGTTTTCCAAACAGCGAGACCTTTTTTAACTTCGAGACGTACCAAGTCAGAAGAAAATGAGATGCACACAGAAGAGACCGAACATTCAGCGAGCCCTGCTCTTCCTCAGGGCAGCACTGCCCGCTGCTGCAGCCGCAGTCTGTACATGCTGCAATTCCTGCAGCGGCAGTGCTGGCAGAGCCGTACAAAGAGAGTTAGATTAATCCAGTCAGGATGTGACGAAAGCATGTAAAGCCAATTTCCAAATCCATAGGATTTCATTTATTTAGCTTTGTATTTCTGCCGTAATTTCAAATGATCCTTGTTTTAGCAGTGTCTGTTTTGTCGTCAAGAAAAAGAAAAAAAAAAAACAACAACAAAAATACAAAGAAAAACCCAACTTTAGGCAGTTGAGAGCTGCAAATCCAAGCTAATGCCCCGAAGGCCTCGCCATGCTATAAACAGCTCTGTGCGTGTTCCAGCAGAGCACGGCAGCACCGAGCTCGGCCCCAGCTTTGTTCCTGCCAAGGTCCAGAACTTCACTTCTAGTTCAGTTTATTAATCAAAAGAGGATATTAATATCAAACCTTCTCAGAAAAGCTATTTCAAAAAGCTCAATAAAAAAAAGGAAAATAAGCAGTAACTCCAGAAATTTAGAAGTTTAATGCTAACAACACAGGAAACTTTCACTGCCTTTTCTTTTAGAAGCCAGGTGGTGAAAACTCGAGGAATCTGATGTCATCTACCCATAATGACAAAAAGCAGAAGGAAATGCACGCACTGTAGCCTCGAGCCTTTGATGTAAAGAGCTGCTTTCTCCTCTGTCAGAAACCCACGTGAAGGCAGTGGGCTGGCTGACAGAACAGGCCCACATTGCCACCGGTACAACTGAGGAGAATGGGATCTTTTCATCCTCCTTTAAAGCTTTTCTTAGTTTACTCGACCCCCGTTGTAACAAGACTGGGCATATACTGCATCAGCACAGTCCCTTTCACATAGAAGTGTTTGTACAAGTGCTACAGAACACACAGAGTTCAGCTCTCCCGTGCCTCCAGGTGTCACCTCCAGCTCCAGCACTCAATGGTGTGCAAGCAGCCTGTGCACTGCACGTCAGCTCCTAGGCCACAGATGCAAATTCTGATTTTAAAATGTGGTCAACACTCAGAGATTGCTAATATTATTAAAGGAAAGCAAAGCCCTACCTTTGAGGAACTCACCGCACCGCAAAAGTGCTACGAGTCTTCAAAATCACACATCAAGTGATTTTAACTGTACATGTAACAAATTTGAGCTCAGTACACTTTGATGATATTCTTGGAAAAACTTCAGAAAGGAACCACTAAGTCACTTCATCATTTTTTTCCACTTTATCAGTGCTTTTTACTTTTAATGTAATGCTTCCTCTTTCAGCCACTGATTCTCGCTATATAGTTTTCCCATACCAGACTAAGGAGCTCACATGCCTGTTTTAACGTGGAAGTACTTCTGCACTGTGATCAACTTAATATTTTATGTTGCTTAACACCTACTTCACTACAAAGGAAATGAGTCCTCGAATTCATATTTAACTTTTATTTCTCATTTACTGCTAAAGAAATGCCACCAACTTCTTCAGGAGCTGAGGCCCATCCTTCCCTGCAGAACTGCATCCTTAATAACTTTCCAGGTTCTATGATAACATAGTCATCATAGCGTTTCAGTTCTTACAGTTTAAAAGGACTTATAAATACAGAAAATACCTCTGGGCCAAGGATTAGAATGGAAATCAGGTTTCAGCCACAGCCACAGGGGGAAGAGATACTGAACACTAGAATATATGAAACTTTTGAGATTCATAATACAAGCGACAAAACTTCAGCTACTTTGCAAAAGTAGATATGCATTCACATACATGCAAAATCTCATACATAAGTAGATGGCTGTATAAATATATATATTTCTGTCTGTAGGAAACAGTAATTACAAAACTTATTTTAAGTTTTAAAAAAGTTTCCATGAGAACAAAAGGAACACCTATACTCATTTCCAAAATACAATGCCGTATCTATCATTTTAGCATGTATGTACGCTGAATAACTTAGAAATAAAACCCCTAAAGAGACCATGTTGGGATTCTTAGGAACTACAGAGAGCGAATTCTATTTTTTATTTATTTGAACAGAGTTTAATTTTCTTAAACAGTTTCTAGAAATATTTGCAAAGAAAAACCAAGCATGATATTACAGAGGAAAGCCATTTGTATTTTTTAAGTCACTTTCTGCACTGCTAGCAACACAGCAGCAGGTTCCATTTGCCTTACACTGAGCATATAATGAATAATTCAGTTTCTTGCTTTGTTCCCTACATAGTGATTGCAAATGGTAACTTTATTCATGACCGTATGGCCTTTTTTTAAGCTCATCTATGTATTTAATAATGCACATCACAAGGCCCATCACCTAGGTTGGCCTTTATTAAAAATAAAAGCATTTAGCAACCATTGCAAACAAATGGCCATGAAACAAGCAACTTCCCAGAGCTACCACCTTTTGCTCACAAATAGCACTCACCCAGCTATTTAAATAATTAAATGGTCCCAATCTGCACTGCATCAGCGTCATCTCACGTAGCCTTCGACAAGAAACAGATTCCAGAACTGCTGGGAACATGTTCCTGCCTCAGCCATAATCATAACCATAAATATGTGAGCACTCTGCTAAATCACAGATACCCTGCTGGAACAAAGAAAATGATTTCCATGAAAGGTGACATTTCCACGGACTCCTTATCCATTTTAAACTATCACTGCTTCCTCCCACTGTCTTCCAGTGTTTCGAAGAACTCCTGGGCTTCTCTAGCTTACAGGCTGCAGTTCACTACTTGAACAAAAGCAAAATGTGTTACTTCGTAGAGCAGAACATAAGTATATATAAAGGAATAGTGACCTTTCCCCTTAAGCCTCACAAGGTGCCCTATTAGCCCAACTGGCCAACAAAGTTTGGGTTCCCACTGGAAAATGTAAGAAAAAAAAAATGCATACGTTGAGCTTCTATGATTGTGGAAGCACAATCCTTGTGGTCCAAGGAAATCTGTGCCACTATAGAAAAGAAAGAAAAATTGCACAACAGCCAAAAAGATGGAAGCTGTTAAATTTTCTGCAGCTTTCACAAAAGATAAACAAAGACATTAAGCCCGCTGAAGACCAGAGTTTCTTTTATCACTGCACACACAAAATTCCAAACTAGGAATAAAAATACTAAATTCAGGATTTCCAAACAATTTTACTTCTGAGACATCAGAATATTTCGTTTCAACACTGACACTTGAGTTCACTTTTCCTTTTTTTTTTTTTTTTTTTTACTAGAAGTAATAATAACTGGGGAAACTTCCATCTACTGGGAATATTTCAACCTTTACACCCATGAAAAAACTAGGAAGAAAGGGTGGTGTGACATGATATTTTACCCTGGACAAGCACTAGTTCATCAAGAAATCATCTGCATGTACATTTCAATCAATTAAATGTGC
The DNA here is from genome assembly GCA_024606505.1 of Aquila spilogaster. Lineage (NCBI taxonomy): Eukaryota > Metazoa > Chordata > Aves > Accipitriformes > Accipitridae > Aquila > Aquila spilogaster. Next base: position 9,596,331 of record JANHGO010000002.1, on the reverse strand, counting down.
CCAAGGGAAACATTAGCTTATATGAAGGATGAGACTTCGCTCACGTTTAAAGATTATCACCTACCGAGACGGAGAAAATTCAAAGATACATACACACATCCTGAGTAATTTAACTTCTTGTCCATAAAGAGTTCTCAAGAAATTGTGGAAAAGCAATCTGTGAAATCAACTTGTTTAATTTTGAAAGTCTGACACTAGACAAGTTCCAATATTACTGGAAAAGGATGATCTTTTTAATACATTTTATATTTGTTTCAGCATGGCAACTACCACACTTCAGAAACTCATCAGCTTTCAAAGAGAATTGAAGTGAGAATAGAAGCCCCTTAATGCAAGACTACTGTAGAAGACAATTATTAAAATTGATTATTATTCAGACAATATCAATTTCATTATCTCTGATCAATTCCTAGTGCTGCCCGTTAGTAGCCTTCAATCCTGAGCCCTGCATGAACGGTAACCTAATACCACACAACAAATTGCAGTCCTGCTGGTCTCAGTGAATTTGGTAACAGCCTGACTTATTAGCAGGCTTCTAGTAGATAGCTGTCATAGGTGCTGACTGCAGGGAACTGGATGTCAAAGCACAATCACAGAGGGCTGAGAAAACTCTTTCCCCTCGAGGCTTTGTTAATTTGATTTATGTGTACAGGCAGGAAACTAATTGCTAATTGTTGCAGTGCATACCACAGAATTGCAGCACTCCATTCAAAAGCTGCATCTCAAGAGTACCAATAGAGTTCAATTTTACAGTCTGCTGATGAGAGATGCATCCTAAACAGGAATTTGTTAGTGTTGGTGCTTGAGAAATGGCAGAAAGGGAACTTGCAATGCCCTGTGCCACCATCTCCTCCCTGGGGAAAACAGCCACCCTCGAGCACACCATCATGCTGAGAGCCAACGCAGTTACCTCAGCGTGAGCACACGCTTCCTGTTGTTCAGGCAATTAGCAGATAACACATCTAGTGCCACTAATTAAATTGTTAAGAGTCTTTGTTCTGGAATGTTTGTTTCTCAGTATCTTTATAAGTATGTTCCTGGGACCACTAGCCAAGGTTGTTAATTCACCTTGTATTAAGGTGCAAAGACTGGACGCTGCCTAATTACCCTGTCAGTTTCCACATCCTTGATATTTCCCTGTTGGAAGCAATTGTTCTACTAAAAATAAATAAAAAAAAAATACCGGTTGTTGCCTCAACAAGATGGAATTTTTTTTCTTTGGAATCCTTCTGTTAGAAGACATATGGTTTGGTTATGTCTATAAAACTGATGAGTGGCAACATAAATAAAACCTTTGCCTGTAAATACTGCCTTTTAGCCGGTATTATTGTCAGAATCACTCAGAAACGTCTAGTCAAATACTTCTTCAGGTGTAGCCTAGTACTCAGACTAAGGTACACCAAACACTGCACAAACTGTTACTGCTCTGTGATTCATGAATGTTTTACCATCTGTTCCAGTTTGCCCCATCCTGAAGAAACAAGCCCCAGAAATCCTCAGCTTTCCAAACAGCACTCAACAGCTGCAGGTAAAGGGAAGCACAAGGCCTAGGGGACATCAGCCTGTCCTGAGACCTTCAAAGCTGGGAAACTGAGAGAATTGTCAGTCCCTCCCTGATCCCCCTGACCACCTGGAGCAGGTGAGTGAGGTATGCTAGACCTTTAAGAAGCAAACTACTTGCCAACCCATGCTGGCTTAGCTTGTTTCATCATCTATGATTAAAAGTAGTACTTGTCACTGCTCAGAATTGCTATTTCTAATTAGGACTAAATTGCCCCATACTTTTCAGCAGTCATGGTAAAGAGGTAGATGTCTAATAGCTGTGGAAATTGGTTTTCCCTCTAAACTCTAGCCACACATCTGCTTATGACAAATTTGAGGCAAATTAGCAAGGTAACCTCATTGTAAAAGATAAGATTACACAGTCCAAAAAGAAGTCATTGGAGCAAAATTCATTTACGCTCTATAGCCTATCAAAAACAGGCGTTCCTTTTCATCAGAAAATGTGAGGCATTGGATCGACACTCAGATATTCTGTAAGAAAGCAGTCCAGTGTGAAAAGTTCAGGTTTCAGGTCCTGTTCCACCTAGCAGAGAGCAGGACTATGACCCTCAGTCCCCTCTGTCCCTGTGTAATCTCTCACCAGAACTGGACTGCCCCCTGCTTCCCTCCCCTGTGTTTCTACCCCAAACCTGTGAACATTGCATCAAAATAGATACTGGGCCATAAAAAAGAAAGATTTAAGAACAAACAGTAAGAAAGAAAAGCTTTCAAAAATTCCTAATTAGCTAATCTACATATTTAGCTCTTCCACAAAAAAAAAACAACCTGGAAAGATACCACTATAGGAGAAAACCCCAAAGCATCATTCTCAGTTTTCAGTTTGTAGCCATGCAGGACATCATGCACAATGCACAAATCCTCCTGCTTCTCCTCTTGTATGAAAAGGTGTCAGAGGTTTGGCAATATCTGTCATTTCCGTATGCCTCAACAACAAAATTACATACTTTTTTTTCATCTTTTAAAGTATTTCTGAACAGATAAGTTGGCCCAGTTGTGATTTCTTTTCTACTTTTCCTAGCACAGAACTGTATGTTGATTTTGAGAAAGCTGCAGTAAGGCAGAAGCCATTCACGTGGGCTGTGACAGATAAGGAAATTTGTCAAGGGACTCATTACTTATTATGCCAATATGAATGTATAGCTTATTGGATCTAATTCATTACTATATCACACTGGTGTACTGCTTAAAAAAATAATTTTAAAGCAACACTGTGCACTTCAGTTACAATACAAAAATCACACTTTGCTATAAATGATTTCCCAAATCAAACATCCCAAATTCAATATATTTTTATGGTTACCATTAAGAAAAATAATCAAAGAGGGGAAAAATTGTTTTTAGTGAATCACATAGTGGACTTAATATAAACCATGTCCTTAGATGTTGAATAAACCATAAGCTAAGATGTTTCTTCAAACAGAAAGAGGAATTTTATAAGCATATGTTGCAACTGACACTAAGAGAACAAACTATATAATATATCACTGCACCAATACAACACTTCTTTCTTCCATCTATAGAAAAACAAATGAAAGAAATATGTTAAGCCATTAAAAAAGGGGGGGGGGGGGGGGGGGCAAATCAAATTTAAACAAT
>JANHGO010000002.1:9502612-9593072 GCA_024606505.1 Aquila spilogaster | reverse complement strand
GCCGCCTTCGCCAGGCAGGAACAGCACGAGGCAGGAACGCCCCCGAAGAGTTTCCCGCTCACCTGAGGCCCTAATTTGGTATAGGATAATTTGATCTTTAATGTCAGTCTTAATTACGTTAACTAAGGGGGAAGGAATCCAACCGTACCGCCAGCATTTAACTCTGGGTATGACTCATCCTGATCCAATTAACTGTTTCCCAAACAGCGAGACCTTTTTAACTTCAAGACATACTAAGTCAGGAGAAAACGAGAGAGACAGAAAAGAGACCTAAACCTCTGCGAGCCTTGCTCTTCCTCAGGGAGCTGCTGATCATTGCTGCCGCTGCGATCTGTACACAATTTCTGCAGCGGCAACGCTGGCAAAACTGTAAAAATAGAGTTAGATTAATCCAGCCAGGATGTGACGAAAGCATGTAAAACCAATTTCCAAATCCGTAAGACTAAAGTCGGATTTAATTTATTTAGCTTTGTATTTCTAAAATAATACCAAATGATTCTTGTTTTAACAGAGCCTGTTTAAAAAAAAAAAAAAAAAAAAGTTTTGCTAGCGGAGAGCTGCAAATCCCAGATAAAGCCCGACCGCCTCGCAGTGCTATAAACAGCTCCGCGCGCCTTCCAGCAGCCCCGCGACAGCACCCGGCTCCGCCTCGCCTCCTGCGACCGCCACAGCCCAAATCCTCCATTCTAGTTCGTTTTCTTAATCAAAAGAGAATATTAATATCAAGCCCTCTCAGGCATCCTAGCTAAAACAGTTCAATAATAAAGGAAAAGAAGCGATAACTCCAAAAATGTTGGAGTTGAATGCTAGCATCCTCTGTCAGATGAAGTTATCATGGCCTTTTTTTAGAAGGCAATTGATGAAGAACTGCAGAATCCCATCTCATCTGACCATAGCTGACGAGGCAGAGGCCGACAGCGCAGGCTTGAGCCTTTGAAGTGTATTTTAAGAACCGCTTTCTCCTCTGCCAGAAAGCCACACAAAAGCAGTGGGACAGTTAGCAGAATCGGGCCACACTGCCATTCAGGACGATAGACTAGAGTGCAATCTTTTCTATCTGCTTTTAAGATTTTTCTTACTTTACTTGTTAGTTTACATGACCCATAATGTAACGAGACTGGGTATATGCTGCATTCACGTAGTCGTTCATTTAAAAGAGTTCTTACAAGTGCTGCAGAACACATGTAGAAATCACTTCTTGTGTTCCCCCGGCTGTCATCTCCTGCTCTGGGTACTCGGAGGTACGGACACCAAAACATGCAGGCTATATGCCAACCCTCAGTTCATAGATGCCAAGTGTAATTTTAAAATGTGGTCGAAAATTCAGAGTTAACTTTCTTGGGTTTTTTGTTGTTGTTTTTTTGGGTTTTTTTTTGTTTTTGTTTTTGTTTTTGGTTTGTTTTTTTTTAAATCCTATTTCAAAAAAAATTCCTATTCCTCTGAGGAATTCAAAAAAGGGGATCCATATTCTGGGTTTGTATCTGAAAGCAGGAAGATTTTTCATATTGTCCTTACACTATGATTAGGAAAAAGAAAGAACAGCACTACCTGCTGAGGAACTCATTCCACATCCAAAGTACTATTAGTTTCAAACTTGCACTCTGAAATCTTTTCTGTACAAGTAAGAAATTTGACTGATCTTGGTATGCTTCAATAAAATCTTTGAAAAGACTGATGAAACACAGAGATTGGAAAAAACATTAGAAAGAAACCACTAAATCATCTCACCTCGCCTTTTCTATGCCACAGACATATATTTTGCCTTGTGCTGAACACTGTAACACAGTTTGGCTAAAGACCGTCCAACATAACAAAGTAATAACGAAATTTGTTCCATTCATCACCTTATCTGCGCTGTATACTTTTATTTTTAATTTGATCTTCCAGCCACTGGTTCTTGTTGTATTTTTTTTTCCCACACCAGATGAAGCAGCCCAGGTATCTATTTTCACGTGGAAATATTTCTGCACTATGATCAACTAAGTTAATCTTTTATTTTATACAATACTTATTCCAACATGAATAAGCCCCCGAACCTATATTTACTTCTCATCAAATGCTAGTCAAGTAACTTTATTAGGAGTTGAGGACCATCCTCCAGTGCAGAACTCTGTCCTTAATAACTCTCTGGGCATATATAACACAGTCATCATAGTATTTTGAGTTCTTACAGTTTCAAAGGAACTGTGAATACAAGAAGTACTTCTGGCCCTGAGCACTAGAATATGTGACAGCTTTGAGAAGTGTAGTGTAAATGAGAGAACTTCAGCTACTATGCAAAATTAGATCCATGTACTCACATATGCACAAACCCCCATATATAAATGAATAGACAGCTATATAAATATATGTATTTCTGTCTATAGGAAAGAGTCTTTACAAAACTTATTTCAATTAAGAAGAAAAAGTTTTCCATAAGAAGAAAAGGAATACCTGTATTAACTTCCAAAACACGGTCTTATCTGTCTTTTTAGCACATAGGCTGAATAATTTAGAAACAAAATCCCCCACAGGGTCTGTGCTAGGATTCTGAGGAACTATGCAGACTTAACTCTTTTCTGTCACAAGGTTTAATTTTCTTAAATAGTTTCTAGAAATATTAGCAAAGAAAAACAAGCATGATAATAGAGAAGAAAACCATCTGTATTTTTTAAGTCACTATTTGCACTGCTAGCAACACAGCGGCAGGTCCATTTGCCTTGCACTAAACATATCATGAATAATTCAGTTTCTTGCTTTGTTCCCTAAATAGTTGACAGGGAACAGAAACTTTATTCACGACCGTATGGCCTTTTTCTAAGCTTGTCTATTTATTTAATAATGCACATCACAGGGCCCATCACCTAGGTTGGCATTTATTAAAAATAAAAGCATTCAATAACTATTACTAACAAATGGCCGTGAAACAAACAACCTCCCAGAGCCACCACCTTTTGCTCACAAATAGCACTCAGCCAGCTATTTAAATAATTGAATGGTCTCAATCTGCACTGCATCAGCCTTGGCTCACGTAGCCTTCGACAGGAAACAGATTCCAGAACCGCTGGGAACGTGTTCCTGCCTCGGCCACAATCATAACTGTAAATATGTGAGCTCTCTGCTAAATCACAGTTGCCCTGTTGGAACAAAGAAAACAATTTCCATCAAAGGCGTACTGACATTTTCATGACTCCTTATCCATTTTTAACTATCAATCCTTCTTCCCGCTGTCCCCCCGCTTCACGTTTTGGAGAAGTCCTGGGCTTCTCCAGTCTACGGGCTCCAGTTTGCCACTTGAGCAGAAGCAAAATGCATTATTGCCGAGAGCATAACACAAGTATTGGATAGTTGAGTCAAGGCAGCATACTTCAAAACTTTGGTCGTTTGGTCAGTTCTGTATTATTTAGGAAGATTACTGCACCAGTCTTCAGCCACACCCTAACTTTCAAAGGAAAGACATCCCAAATTAGTTCCTTTCTCTAGATCCAGATCTCAGCAAAAATACTACAATTCATACAAACTCTGCTCTGAAGAGCTTTCTGAAATTTGCTGGAGAGAAGTCAATCTTTGATGGGATCCTGACCCCCACAGTAACAGTGACCTTTTCGCTTAAGCCTCACCCAACCCACTTAATTAGCCCGCTGGCTAATGAAGTTTGAACACCTATTAAAAAAGATAAAATGAACAAAACCCTCAAATATTATCTGCTCACTTCAGTTAATGTTATCTTCTCCATTCTGTTAAGTAACCAACTTTCACAAAAGATAAACTAAGACATTAAGTTGGTTGAGGACCAGACACTGCTTTGGCAGGAAACGTCAACACACACACAAAATTCCCCAACTAGGAATAAACATCCTGACATTTCCAAGACACAAGATTTCCAAACAATTTTACTTCTGAGCCATTTGAACACTTCGATTTGATAGCGACATTTCAGTTCACTTTTCCACTTTTATATTTTACTAAAAGAAAAAAATAACAGATAGAGAAAATGACATCTAGCTGGAATATTTCAACCTTTTCATCCCTGAAAAAATACTCACAAAATAAGTTGAGTGTAAGTCAGTATTATAACTTGGACAGGAACTAATTCATCCGTCAATCCATATGCATGTAAATTTGTGTCAATTACATGTGTCCAAGGGAAACATCAGCTTATACGAAGGATGAGACTTCTGCATGTTTAAAGACTACCCGTTACTGAGACTGAGAAAAATCAGACATACACGCAGACCTCCTGCATTATTTAACTTCTTGTCCATAAACAGTACTCTAGAAATTCAAAACAAACCAACCAACTTGTTTAATTTTTGAGAAGTCTAACACTGTGCAAGTTCCAATATTACTGGGGAAAGCCCCAGCTTCTCAATACATTTCCTATTTGTTTCAGTGTGGCAGCTACTACACTTCAGAAACTCGTCAGCTTTCAAAGAGGATTGAACTGAGAATAGAAGCCCCTTAATGCAAGACTACTGTAGAAGACTCCTATTAAAATTGATTATTATTCAGGCAATATCAATTTCATTATCCCTGATCGATTCCTAGCAATGCTCCTTAGTAGCCTTCAGTTACGAACGCTGTATGAACAGTAACTTAATACTGCACAACAAATTGCAGTCCTGCTGCTCCCAGTAAATTTGGTAACAGTCTGACTTATTAGCAGGCTTCTAGTAAATAGCTGTCATAGGTGCTGACTGTAGGGAACTGGATGTCAAAGCACCACCAAAGAGGGCTGAGAAAACTCTTTCCCCTCGAGGCTTTGTTAATTTGATTTATGTGTACAGGCAGGAAACTAATTGCTAATTGTTGCAGAGCATACCATGGAATTACAGCACTCTAACGCCGTATCTCAAGAGTACCAATAGACTTCAGTTTTACACTCTGCTGATGAGAGATGCATCCTAAACAGGAATTTGCGAGTGTTTGGTGCTTAAGAAATTTTACAAGAGAACTCTTTGCAATGCCCTGTGCCACCATCTCCTCAGAGAAAACAGCCACCCTCTGAGCACGCTGTATCGCTGAGAAGTTGAGAGCCAATACAGTTAACTCAGCAGGAGCAAACTCTTGCAGTTGTTCAGGTAATTAGGAGATAGTCGGCGTATCTAGTGCCACTAATTAAATTGTTAAGGGGTTTTGTTCTCGAAGGTTTGTTTTTCAGTATCTTCATAGGTACGTGCCTAGGACCACTAGCCAAAATTGCTGATTCTCCTTGTGTTGAGTTGCAAGGACTGGACAGTGAAGGACAACTTTGTCCAATTTCTGTATCCTCCGGCATTTCCGCATTGGAAGCAATTGGCCGAAAATGAAAACTGGTTGTCATGTCAGCAGGCCATGTGCTTTTTTCCCCTCAGATTCTTTCTGTTAGAAGAAATATAGAAGGTTTGGTTACATCTATAAAACTGATAGATGGCAACGTAAATAAGTCTGTTGCCTCTAAATACTGCCTTTCAGCCAGCATTAACGTCAGAATCGCTCAGAAATGTCTAGTTAAATATTTCTCTTTTTCAGGTAAAGTCAAGTACAGGGCCTACCGCTCACCAAAAGTTTTTTAGAAGGTATGAATTTTAAAAATCCATACTTGTTTCACCATCTGTTCCAGCCTGTCATGCTGAAACAGAAACAATCCCCTGAAAATTTAAGCCTTCCGAACAGCCCCAGGCAAAGGGGAGAGCGAGATGTCCTGGGGTAGCCCAGCAAACAGGAAGATTCAAGGTATCATCAGTCCCTCCCTGATCCCTCCGTTACCCCAAGCAGGCGCGAGCAAGGTATGCCAGACCTTTAAAAAGCAAATTACTCTCTCCTCTATGCTGACACAGCTCGTTTCATCATCTATTAAGAAAAGTAGTACTTGTCACCATTCAGAATTGCTGTTCTAATTGGGACTAAATTGCCCCAGACTTTTCAGCAGTCATGGTAAAGAGGTAGATAGGTAATGGCCATGGAAATTGGTTCTCTCTCTAAACCCGAACCACAGTTCTGCTACAATGAGTTTGAGGCAATTACCGCAAGGTAATCTTTAATTTTAAAGTAAGTAGGATTACACAATCCAAAAATAAGTGATCAGAGCAAAATTCATTTATACTCTGGAGCTTGTCAAAAACTAGCGTTACTTTTTCTTAGAAAATGCGACGCCCTGTACCAACACAGAGATGTCACGTAGGAAGGCACTGCAATGGGAGAAGATCAGGTGCCAGGTCCTGTTCCACCTACTGCAGAACAGGACTGTGACCCTCAGTTCCCTACGTCCTGTGTAACCTCTGGGCAGTACTGAGCTGTCCCCCATCTTCCCCTCTCAAATTGCCACCCTGAGCCTAGGAATGTTGCACTGAAACAGACACTGTACCACAAAAACTGGCAGATTTAAGGCGGGGGGGAGATCATCTTCAAAAATTCCCAATTAGCTTATCTATACATTTTGCTTTTCCACAAAATACACCTCCTGGAATGATACGTTTATAAGAAAATACTCAAAAGCCTCATTCTCAGTTTTCACACTGATGACATATGATGTCCACGCAGGACATCACATAAACCACACAAATCCTCCTGCTTCTCTTCTTTTCAGAGAAGGTCTCAGAGGTTGGGAAATCTCTCTTTTACTTTCTTACATCTCAAAGACAAACTAAAATACATTTTTTGTCTTTAAAGAGTTTCTGAACTGGTAAGTTGGCCCAACTGTGATTTTTCTATTTTCCCTAGCACAGAACTGTATGTTGGTTTTCACAAAGGAGCAGTAAGACAGAAGCCATTCTTGTGGGCTGTGACAGATAAGGAAATTTATCAAGGGACTCTACTTATTATGCTGATGTGGCATAATAGAGCTTATTGGATCTAATTCATTATCACAGCAGTGTATTGCTTAGAAAAAATATTTTAAGGCAACGCTGTGTACTTTGTTTACAAAGGACACAGCTATAATACAAAAATCAGACTTTACTGTAAATGATTTCCCAAATCAAACATCTAAAAATCAATTTATTTTTATGGTTACCATTTAAAAAATAATCAACCAAGAGAAAAAATGTTCTTGGTGAACCACACAGTGGACCTGAAACATGAAACACGTCCCCTTCAGCGTTAAGGAAACCATAAGCTAAGACATTTTTCAAAAAGGAAGAGGAATTTTATAAGCATATGCTGTAACTGACCCTAACAGTAACAAACTTACACCTCCTTGTCAAGCATTGTATCAATATAATGCTTCCTTCTTTCATCTACAGAAAAACAAATGAAAGAGCTATATTTGGCAACTTATTAAAAAAAAAAAAGGGGGGGGGGGGGTAGCAAATAGAATGAAACCAAAGAAAACTATAAACCAGACAAGCCTTTCTATTAACACCTCTGAAGTACAGATATCACTTCTTTTTCGGTTAAAAAAGAAAAAAAAAATCATATTTGACATAAGTGGGTATCTGGAGCCTAAATTTATCAAGTCACTGTTCCACAGATACCGCTCAGGTCACACAGGGCATCTTTCTTCCACAAAAGACACCTCCTCATGTTCTCAGAGCCATTCTTCCCTGGGGAGCTACCAGGAGGATAAGTGGGAACTTTCACTAGTTTGCCATTACTCTTACCTCCTTTCAAAAGGGGCTTTGTACTTATAAATACACATTCAAAATTATCATGTGAATAAAGAGAATCCCAAGTGATTACACAGAGTGTGGGAATGAAATAAATCTAGAGAGCTCGCTTAGCTCCCGGTTACCCAGGAACATGCCAACATCCATTTCTGACGATGTAGTAGGAAGGACTTCATACTCAGTCTAAATACATTTAATACTCGCATATACTTTAATACTTTTATGGCAATACAATAGATATCTGAGACTGATATACAGGAAGGAAGAGGATGACTTCCCACTGAGATTTGCTTTTTGCAATGCATTTTTCAACTGCTGGCATGACAAAACCCCCAGAATTTTCTTGTGTACAGGGGACACAAAGACAACCGCTCAGATCACAAGCGAGCAGTGGTCTAGGCCAGCAGACTGCTACCATCAGCCACGTAGATGTCAGTACGTAGCTATTAATTAACAGTAGCTGTTAACAGCAGTAGGGACAAAATGGGTCTTTCCTAAGCGAAGCAGTCACCGGAGCCCTCCTTTCTCTCGTGATACCCTTCCTTTAGAAGGAGAGGCTCTGCTCCTGCCATAATTTCTCATTCCTGGGACAGTAAAGGCAATTTTGCCAAGCAGCAGCCTGTAAATTTAATTCAGTCCAAATCTCCAGAACTGAAATTTTCCAAGAAGTTCTAGGCTCTCTTTGCTCGTCAGGTCTGTGTTTTGCAGGCTTTACCCGATAAAAAGGTTTGAAGCTCCAAGGTTTTAGCAGTACTGATTGTAACCGATCAGGGACAAGAAACACTTGGGTATGGAAGTATCTCAGTTCACTTTCAGAAAAAACAAGTAAACTCCTTTTCTCACTGCGTAGGCACTTTTGTTTCTTTGGCCATGACCGCGTAGGAGAGCTGCTGCTGCTGCCTACTCTCCCAAAGCCCTTTGAAGAATTAAGCTTAAGTTATGGATGGCATCAGGCACCAGTGACAAATCAATTCTTGCTCGAGATGGATTTGGGAGATTCTGCAGGCGATATTGCCAGCTGGAAGAAGGAACAGATATGCCTCCAAAGGACAGTTAGTTACAACTAGATGTATTACGAAGGGATTTAAACCTCCCTATTGCTCGAGGGGGGGAAAAAAAATGATAGCGAAGAAAGCGTTTGAGTCAGAATATACAGGATGAAAAGCAGAGTTGAAATGTAGGAGCTGCTCTATAGACTGGATGAAGAGCAAAGCAAAGACTCTTCCGTCTGTGGCCCCCAACCCAGTCTTAATCATGGAAAAATGTATCCGAGAGGACTGTGAATCTGACAGTAACCAGGATGTACGACTGTTGAAAGGAATTACGAGTAAAGCAGAGTAAGGCTATAAGAATTTTAAAAATAATGTTTGAGAGAATTAACTAATCTGACAAAAAAGGTATAGCTAGAGTTATCATTGACATCAACACAACTGTCCTTTTTTCTTTACCCTTATTATTCGACATGAATCTTTATCAGCTTGATTTACAAAAGTCAACGCCAAAATTACAACTTACTAAAAAAATTATCATAGCCCCACAATTTCCAAACAAATTAGGATTGTTTCATTTTTATCTGGTTTTGGAGCAACAAAATTAAAATAATTTCCTATAAAATAAAAATACCACCTTTTGTATTTCCCCTGTTGAAATGCTCGGCACTGTTAAACTTGCAACACAAAATATTTTCTTTAAGAAAAAAATGCCAAACTGGATAGCAGTAGTTATTATGATCTTAGGGGTCTTTGACGAGAATTTTTCTACTATTTTCTGTGCTTTCATTGCCTTGTCCCTTTAGATTTCATTAATAACATTCAACTCAAACCTTAACTGAAAACACTCACCAAAGTTCAGTTTGCACAAAACTCAAATGTTTACCCTTCTAAAATATAAAAGCTTAGCAACATATATGATGACCAAAATCTTGGCAGCTAGCGACAGTAACCTTGAAGTCAGTGACAACGCTCCCTCTAACTCCAGACCAGGGCATCTCAGATTTTTTCCCTTGTCTTCTTCCTGAAGGTAGGGCAAGAAAAAAATTACCCAGGAGGCAGAGGGGACACTACACAGCACAAATGGCACACCCATCTTTAATTTGGGGAAGGAGAAGAAAAAAACAAACAAACAAAAAGAAACAAAACAAATAATCAATCCACTCATTATAAACACAAATCTGCTGCAAATAATTCAATTATGTGGTAATGACCATTAGATAGCTAACCTGCATCTGGTAGATGCACAGCAACAGGATAAAGATACACTTCTTTAGCAACCCCCTTTTTACACACAGCAAGAAGGAAAAACCAGCTGAATTTTCAAAAGCACTTAAGTGGTATCAGACATCTGAATCCCATTTTAAGAAGTAGCTTTAAAAAGTCAGTTTTCATTGAAAATTGGGCTCGTTGACTTTTGAGAATTCAACAGTGTGCTTAGCAAAATCGTTGGGTGTTTCTGTGTTTTTGAAAGTCTGCCTCTTATGACCTTAAGCATTTATTATAAACTTTAGAGACTTCCACATCTAAACGCATTCATCACTTTTGAAAACAGGACTTTTCCTATTCTAACGATTATATTTCGCAGCTGCAGACACATTCCTCAGGGAGCAAGATCGCGGACTCAAAGCACAGATGACTACTCTCCAGCTATGCCCGCTTGACACACTCTCTCTAAAAGGGCTCCGAAAACTCAGTCGTGCCATGGAGTCTCAACCTAGCTGTCCCAGGAGATAGCCTACTTTCAGCCTACAAATTTTACCAGGTTTGTCCACCTGTGTTGCCCTAGTAAGTTCTGCTGGTTACAAATATAATTTTAAACAGCACCCAAGGTATTCTGTATCTTGACTTCAATTTGGTCTCTTTTGGATGTGGGATTTATCCCCTTCTCATATTCACCCTGAAAGCTTGTGGGAGCCAAGTTACACCAAACATGAACTAAAACCTTTTCATATATCTTCCAAAAGAAAACCAAAAAGAAGTCATATTCATGGCACAAAGAGATATACTACTACTAGATTCCTATCAGCTCAGTGATGTTTGCAGAATTATGTCTGGTTTTACCAGTTCTGACTCTGCTCGTACTATGGAACAGGTTGCTTCTCTGAGCAAAGTTAGTTTTCACACTCCAAAAATACTAGATTTACTGATTGAATACTATTAACCATATTTATCCTAATTTTTGTCAGCATGTAAAATGCGTTGTGCACAGTAAGGAAAAGTCTTCGTTTTTTTTGTGGTGACTCCCTTCTCCCTTTTCAGGCACCTCGGACAACTTAAGTCCTCTTGAAACCTCTGAAACGTCAGGAGTAAAATGATTTCTACTTTTTATCATCAACACTGTAAGCACTTCCCTATGGGGGTGAGGGGAGATGTTCAAAAAGGCTTACAGAGATAATCTTTACTTAGGCTGTATCATTAATTAGGCAACTTGACCAAGGCCAGTAATTACAGCCGTGCTAAATTGCACTGAATTTCTGTAGCATTGACATTTCATGGGAAGCAAGGTGCAAAGTTGAAGGAATGCAAGCCAGCACAATTACTTTTCTTACCTAATCGTTTCTAGTATGTCTGCTGGGAAAAATACTTAACACAGACCTGGCTGATGTAGACAGCCAGTATGGGATTGACGGAAGAGCGACACACAAGCTCTCACCAAGAGCCTCCAGTGGAGAAGCTGGACAGGAACACCTGCATCCCCCATTTCAGCAACCCGAGCAGACAAGCTGCTGTTGTCCTACATGATTCTCCATTCCTAACACAGATAGGTAGAGAGGCTTCATTCAACTCGCACAGAGTCTGGTCCAAATCCCAACAAAACCAACACAAGTTCCCCGGTGCACTCCTGCAACCTCTTCAGAAGCCCAGAGGGTCCCAATCCTCAAAGCTTCATCTGACCACAGCAGATTTCATCCCAATAGGAATCTCCCACTCCAGACCTCCAAGCACACTAAGGTGATGTCTGCTTGGGCGATATGATTGGCACTGCTCTGTCTTTTATACATAATTTTTTTCCCTCCTAAGTCCTTCATCAGGACTGTTAGCAAAATCCCTTACCATTACTGAGTCTGATCGAAGCAGTAAGCTAAGAAAATTAAATTAATGTCATTCTCAGTAACATTTAGAAATTGCAAGCTAAGCAGCTGCCACTTATTCCTAGTAACTCAAAGTACATTATATTGAAAGAAGTCTTACAATAACATATATCGATTTTGTCAGGTTTGAGCCTTTCCTTTCCCAAGCAACATATGTTGCGTGCTCTATATTTGTGGGGCTACACATACGCAGGTTTCATTGCAGTAACTCTGACTCTTGCCAAACAGATGTTGAGGGAAAGCAACTTAACACAACATGGGATAAAGACTGTCTCAGATCAAAATGTTGGGTGAAGAAAAATCTTTTGGATAATGTGGTACACTAAAAGCATTGGTTATATATTTATATACAGAATCGATAGGTAGCTGAATTAATGCTTGACCACATTTGTTGAAAACATGCCATTACGTAGAAAAAAATTACCAAACGCTAAGAAATATGTTAGTTAAAGGATAGTGACTACGTAAGTTTAAGTTCCAAAGTATTCATATAAACCATTTTACCTAAAGTCCAGATTCTCACTAATAACCTAATAGCTAGCTGAAATTGTTTGAAAAGTGAAGAAGAGTTTGAAAAGGAAGGGTTTTAAACACCCTTTGAAATAACAAAATGGCAAGCAATTCCCAGTCCCCAAACACAAAGTATTGGAGTATTATCCTGAGACTGACAGACTTCTCTGCAATTTGCTGTGATTTGTGTAATATCCAATCAGTAGGGCTTAGCTTACTGCAATACTTTGTTCATGACTAAGCCTAATGACAGAATTCTGTTCAATTTACTCTCTGAGAAGACGTTTCTTTTTTACCATTCAGAATCAACATTTTTCACCACCTATACCCTTTCCATTATGAAAATAATTAGATTTGTATAAAGTAGAGACAGTTCATCACATGAAAACTGACATGAAATCCTTCACATCTATGTTTTTCCCTTGACTTTAGTAACAGTGTTGGCTCAAAACATGGTACTAACTGCTTCAGGATTTTAGGCTTGATCTAGCAAATATAATAAAAGACAAATTACGATAGAAGACTTCCATGGTTACTTTCAACGTATTTCTGATCTACGCAAGAACAACTCTTTGGATGACCGTGACAACAGTCTTTTCTGACCTCAGGTATGTTAAGTTCTGCTGCTTCTGAACTGGTACTGATCAAAAAATCTGCAATGCGCTTCCTGTATCATGAAAAAGGAACTTGCAGTTCCAGAAGCCAGAAATAAGCTCATCTCCCCCCTCGTACAGAAATAACTTTCAAAAGTTGGCAGGAAAACCTAGTTTCTTCCACATTCACTGCTACAGAAGAGTGATTATACTCTGATATGAACGTGTTATATAAACTCTCAAAGCAGTGAAAAGATTCCACATGGGAAAAAAAAATTAAAATCAAACCCAGTCAGTAGATATTCTACAACATTTTATATTCATAAAACAGGTACTACAGAAAAAAAAAAAAAATCATTTCAGAGGTTAATTCTTCCATCACAAACCCATGCAGACTAAAGGTTTACTTCACTGTATAGATTGAAAAATAAAAGCCAGGATTCACTTATTTGCCAGAGACTACATAGGGATTTCTTAAAGCACCAAATATTACAAAACACCATCTAAAATCTTGCTTTTCAACAATATTATCTGACAATCGACTAGATCTAGGACAGTTGGTCTATTGTCTGTATTTCTATTCACTTTGAATTATCTATATTTTTCAATTCAAACACATTAAAGCTAATATTAATATATTTAGCAATAGAACAGCATTAAAGCAAAAACTATAAGGACTAACACAAATCCACATTGTTAAAAATTACTCTAGTTTCATATATGTTTATGAAAGCTTCCCAAGCATCATGAGAGAACTGAACACGAAGAAAAAGTCAAGGCTTGTAAATAAGATTCCACACAAAAGAAATCACAAGAAGTCTTAACATTGGCTCCTAGCATTTAGACAAAAAGATGTCAAGGTACATACCTGTAAATCTCTTGAATATTTTCAGCTTTGATTTCCTTGAGAATTTCATGGTAGATATGAGGGTTATTTGGTTCTTGAGATGTTGGGGAAGAAGGGCATTTCTTGCGTGCGTAATATCCTATCACAATTCCAAAAATAAATAAAATCAAAGCAGTGCAAAATACTTTCAGTATCTGAAAAAAACTGCAACGGTTGCTCTTTGGTGCCTGTCTTGTATAGTGTGAGACATAGTCAGGGTCTTCCTGAAGGCGCTGGAATCTTCCCTTTGGAGAAGATGAAGGCTGGATGGGCTCGAGATCAAGGTCAGGGCTCTGGGAGTTTCCCAGGTGATGCTGGATCGCACCATCCAGTCGGAAATGGTCAAAGCCAGGCTCCTCCAGCTCTTTTTCCATGTCCCATTCCAGTTCCAGCGCTGTGGCTTGAAGCTCGTCGTTATCAAGGTAGGGAGAGTGCCCCTGAGCTCTCTGGTCTGCATTCACTTTGTGATAGGCCATCTTTTTATCTGTTAAAAGAAAATTTAAAAAAACCCTAAGTGTTTGTTTCCTTATGTATACATAAACAATTTATTTATTCTTTGTAAACCTAGGAGAACTAAACATATACGATAAAAAGCAAAAAAGGGGTTCTCAGTATTTCACTCTCCCCGTTTCCATCGTCCTGTCTTCTTTTGTAGGAGATCAGCAGTCCCATGAACACCGTCAGAGGGGAAAGAAGCTATTTAAGGGAATATAATATATTGTAAGTATATGAATATAGGCAATTTACAAGTGCCAATGGCAAAACACAAAAGTTATACTATTATTTTGTCAGTCCCCAAGATAATATTAAAAAAAATTGAGTGAAGGCACAGACTTTCCAAAACAATTATTTATTACCTGAAAGTAATTTTAAAGCTTAAGAACTGTGTGTATCAATTTCATTTCACACACCATACGAAATAACGCTGTTAAAATAAAGTTGAAAAAGTAGAAAAAACATAACTTGGCTGATCTGATTCTAAACACAAGGAAATGATAAGTTAAAAAAGAAATTTCAGGGTGACACTGTACTTACACATCAATAAAAGGCTTCCATTTAGATGGAGCATTCTATTATTTATAGGTATTTTAAATGCATAGTTCCTGAATGACTGATGAATTTACTTAGAAATTGTCCCAGCTGTTTTGCTCCACTTATTTTTCCCATTTTAATGAATCAAAAGCACTGCCAGGTAAGTATTTATATCAAAATCATTCCTTTAATAGCAAGGCATATCTGTGGCACTTCGAGATATTTCTATGGAGGTACGAGCCCTCTAAGGGAAACTCTGACCTCCAGTACAAACATTCAAAGTCAATTTTCAACAAATCATTTTTAACAGACTGCAACAATAGGGTGCCGTTTTCCTCCACACTTTGACAATAGCTGTTCCATCACATAAGCATCTGTAATTTAGGGCTTTTCAAACATCAGACTCACTCATCAATTAGAATAAAATGAAGATAAAGATATTAAACCTCTCACAGTGATGGATATTGGACTGACACCTACAACACTACATTATCCCTCCATTTTTACATTTTAAGGCATTTTCTTTCTCTAAGACTTACCTCCAGATAGCATTATTGAGGCCACATAATAGATGAACCTACTCTAACGGCAAAGTAGAATTTAGCTTTTTGAAGCTCTCTGAAGAGAGCAAACCGTTAGAAAGCATTAATATAATGAAACAGCCCATTGTCCACTAAAAGACTATCTTGCTCTATACAATACCAATTTACAGATCCTAGTTCCTTGTACAGTCATATAAATATCCCTCGCCTGTAAGCGTCAGGCAGTCTAGGAACAGTCAAGAGAGCCCATACTTGAGGTATACGTTTCAAGTGTAGCTATTGTACACTTGGCAAACCAATTCGCCACCTGCAGTCCAAATTCTTCTATATGTAGTGGAAGCAACAGACTTTAGCACGAGCTAAACTAAAGCGCCTTAAATTAGCGTGAAAATCTGCATTATTGATTTAAATAATGGTAACAAATGTTAAGTCTCTAAATTCCAGTTGAGTCAACAAATAGCTTAGCCTGCAAAGCAGTTCTGGCTGAACTTTACAGACTTTCTGTTAGCGCAGCCCTCAGGTTTGTGAAGGTCCCTCTGAACTGCAGCGCTACAATCCAGCAGGTCAACCTCTTCCCCCACGGTCGTGCATCACCTCGAGATATCTCAAGGGAGCATGCTGTCTCCTCATCCAGGTTGTTAAGGAAGATATTTAAATGATGTCAGCCCCAGAACCGATCCCTGGTGCGCTAAGCTTCTTACCAAGCACCCACTGGACATCAAGCGATTTATTAATATTCTCTGGAAATTTGAGCTAACTAATTTTCAAACTGTTTATCTGCCCTTTCACTCTATCTCCTCCTGTTGGTGGAGGGATTAATTTGCAAACCACCAATGACAGAGGTCACTACTAGATAATAACAGCTGCCCAACAACCTCATCTTTCCGACTCCATTTCATACCGCTTTTTATTAGAAATTAAAGGCAAGTGTTTTGTCCTTTAAAAGCAAAACAAATCACTACTGTATTCCATAAACACCTAATTTTGACTCTAGAATTACTACAGTCATTTAACAAACTGCTTTAGCCAAATAAATAAGCCCTTAACAGATTACTACAGTATTACCCATACAACAGGAATTAAGGCAGTTTTTCAGATGCAGTTGCACGGCAAATATTAATCTTGCTGAGTTTATAAACGTTGACCATTGCATATCTGTGGTATTTAAGTTTTCTCTGTATGTAATTTTAATAACTTATGTTATTGTTCAATGGACTGTATTAATAAAGGTTAATTAAATCTACACATAAGCACATAATAAAAATTCCTATGAAATTTCTTCAAATGGTTGTTACCGCAGATGAGTAGCAACCACATTCCACAGCTTAGTATCTCAGCAATTCAATTTTGAGACAAAGCACCAAAACCAGTTACCTCACTCCAGGAAAAAAAAAAAACAAACAACTAAACAAACTAAAATAAAAATCAATATTCAATTCAGTTTTATATTTGAGACCAGTCTTTGGAGTATGGGATCTTCTTAGCAAACACGTGTCCTTCACTTTAGTTAGAATGCAAAGAATGCAAGAGTAGCCCCAGTTAACATCTTCGCTGCTTCTACTAATATTGCTAAATTCATTATTTGAGTGTAAGAACACAACACAAGTTACCACGAAGTACCTGAGATGAGGGCCCACGTTGTATTTAACCATGCCAACAGTGATTTTAGAAAGGGGTTCTCAAGGCACAAGTCATTTGTACCAGGTAATCTATATTACCAGTTCCATTTAGTATTTGGCTGGTTAAGGAAGTAGGCGTGACTTAAAGATTACGTATCAAATGCAATTTTAGGTAGGAATTAGAGGGATAAACACTACATGGAGAATAACAAAAAAAAATAGACAATAGAAATATGGATAAACTATGAAGTCAAGAAAAAACCACTGTGATACTCTAGTTCAGTCTTCTCTGTAACAGACCATAAAGTGAACACATTTTTGAAAGACACTTTCGAAAACTTCAGGAGATAGAAAATCCATCCCATCTGCCAGCAAGCTGTTTCAACGTTTAATTGTTGTTAAATACATGTTTTATTATAAAGATAAAAGAGCAACTGCAAAATGCCAGAAGTCTGAATGTGCACTGAGTGAGCTTTAAAGCCATTCTATAGGGACAGCAAACAGGATCATAAACTCCGCAATACTGGACAGAGGCAAGCTGACGACCAATAAAGTTGATGTGCATTTCTATACTTCCACTTATTTGTGGGGAGAATGTTTATAGAGAGCTATCAGATCAATACTAAATATCCTTTCAATTGACTGTACACAAGAAATCAGGAGAGTCAGCTTTATCGGATCATTATTGCCTTAATGAGCCCATTTCAAAACTATCTACCTGTTCTTTGATCTTAAAAATAACACTTCTGATAGGTACATCTTGTTATGAAACGATCAGAAACTTTTTTTTATGGTAGCTTTCCTGCTTGAATCCCTTATCAATGAAGCCTTTGAAAACTATATAATAAGGACTACATGAAAGGTGTTGCATCTGCATCACTGCCACTCTCTAATACCTCCACAACAGAAAGGTCAGCTTATACAAACATTTTATGAAACCTACACGGGAAGACCACTATGAATATATAACAGTAAATTCTTTGTGGCTGGTGGTGTAGTTGTTAAATCCAGTTCATAAATAGCTGAGAAGATTAGCAGGCTCATTCACAGAAGGAAGAGTGGCAAGTGTTAACATGCTGCCCATAGCAAACGCCTTCTTGGGCCCCTTAGTGTTCATTACTGAAAAGGCAGGTTTTACCCAGAAATTGCACTAGAGGCATCCCGGCCTCTTTGTATAGCCATAAAACCAGAAATCCAGGCTTGTTGGCTAATCTCATTTTTAAAGGTTCTTTAATTTTTATTTTCTTCTCGGTATCTTCTATACAGAGTACTTCTGCTTTAAGTCCTTGTAATCTTTTTGTGTCTAGGCAAACCCCCAAAGCAGATATTGTCACCTGTTTGAAGGGCAAATAGCTGTACTTATCATGGAAATCAACACCCACCACACATACAAGTCTTTAAAGTGTATATGACAACAATTTAGTACTTTGTTAGATGAGATGATGCCAAGTTTCAAGCCTAGACAAACTTCTTCAGGGTTATAAATACCTTGCAAAAGTTCTTTGCAGAAGAGATTATGATGCCTTTGTCAACAGCAACATTACACTACACTGTAATTCAAAGAATAATGTGATATTTCTGTCATCACTTCCTTAATTTTCTGCAGTAATGATTTTTCCCTTCCCTCACGTTTGGGATATAGGCTTGGCAACCAGTTCAGTTACAGTAGGACAATTAAGTTCCTTGTCACTCCGCACAACCATCATATAAAAACAAATGACAAAACTTTCCAGTTGTTCACGTTTCACTAGCTGATTCAAGACAAACACAATCTGGAAGAACGTGCAGTGTTGTAGCAGAAGACAGAACAGAGATATCAGACTTGAGAAAGAAGGTATGTAGAACACAGGTAAGGTGAGTCCAACTTGTCTCTTCACATAACGCTAATAAGTACTTTTTGGCATATGCGAGCGATGCAGAATATTTAACTTCTTCAAAATCTCTCACCGATTTTATTATATCACGGACAGCCGTGCGGACCAGGATACTATTAATATTAACACAAAGAATGACTACACGACAAGAACAGGGTCTATAATGCACCTCGACTGATAAGACTTGCACACGTTGAAGTCCAGTTGGAAGCAAGAGTTAACTTGCCTGTCAAAGCAGTGATCAAATGCATCGGTTGCTTGAGCTAGAATATCCTGGGCCATCCAGGTGTGCGTAGGTACACACATATGTATTTGCCTGCCGCCTTTTCAGAACCTTTGAAGGCCTACGGCTCAGAACGAGAAGAATTGCTAGGAAGCTCCTTCTCACTGAGCAGACAACTATCCCATAAAAATGAGGCAGACCCAGCTGGTCTCTAATACGCTGGGCATGTATTACTAACATAGATCTTTTCCATCCTCAGACACGTTTAGTTTGCAAACACCTATTTGCCTGAAACAAAACTCAGAAATATTTACTGAACTTACAGTAGCTAACAGCATCTGTGATATATGCATAGCCTACCTAGGAGGTTTATTAAAACTGCAGCGTAATCAGATCACTATAAATGACTCTGTTACATAGTCTATGCACTTCTTGTGGTATGTGCTGTGCTGTGCTGCTGACTTTGCTTTGCTTCCATTTTCAGAACACCTTTTCCCTCCAGTTTGGGTGGGTAACAGCTCAGTTTTCTAGCTGCTCAGTCTTTACCACACTCACTTGCAACAGGTCTCAAACAAGGTGGGAGATGTTCCCCACATCCTGGTTCCTTAGTCCATGAATTAATCACTCATCTTTCCTTTGGGCTCAACGCTCAGATCCCACTGTTCTCCTTGGGAAGGGCGTTGGATAGCATTGTAAAGCAAAAAAGTAGATGGAGAAACAGGACTCCCACCGCTAGGAGGTACGCATTGTGTATTTCTTAAACTAGGTATAATGGGAAGAAATGATCTCCTACCCTCTTTGTTCATTTGCACTAGGTCACAGCCCCACCACCTAG
Source organism: Aquila spilogaster (assembly GCA_024606505.1). Lineage (NCBI taxonomy): Eukaryota > Metazoa > Chordata > Aves > Accipitriformes > Accipitridae > Aquila > Aquila spilogaster. The sequence continues at coordinate 9,573,309 of JANHGO010000002.1, read as the reverse complement.
CCTGAGCTCCTGTCCCATCCCCATCCCCAGCATACTGGGCCCTGCTCCTCCAGAGCAACGCCGTCCCTCCCCACCGCCATCCCAAAGCCCCTCGCTCCTCCCTTCCCTGCTAATGGAGCTGCCACCCGGCTGCAGCATCTCTTCCTTGGCTTCCCCAGGGAATCACGATAGCTGATGGGGGGGGAAAGCCTACCTGACACCAAGGGTCCCTCAGAAAAAAAGCACTGGAGTTCTTATCCCTGCTTTGGATTTCAGGGACTTGGAGACACGATACAATTACGGCAAACAAAACGCATTCAGAAGGGATGCGGTTGTAAAACCTAAGAATACGTTTCCTGCAAAAGAACTTTTAGCCATGTGTTTCAGCCAGTCCTTGCCATAGTTTGGTTGAAACCGCAGCCACCGCTGGATCCTGGCTGAAGCCAGCTGTTGAGCTCCTCTGCCCCTCACGGCCAGTGGGATTTGGGATGGTCAGCAGCAACCACCTCTTCCTGCGACCAACCCACCCAAAACTGCTCTTTGAACACGTTAATCTTTGCGTTTTTCCATCTCTCCTCATACCAACTGCCTGTATACTAACCTAATATTCAGTTTGCCTGCATATGTATTTTTTCCAAATTCAAGGTTTCATCAATAATATATTTTGCATTACATTTCCCCAGACATTATAATTGCCTCTGAAAGAAATAAAACATAAAGCTTTACCAAGACAAAACCTATTATTGGGGCATTTGCATTTAAGCTTATAGTTGAATTTGATGTGAAATAAAATTATTGTAAATGGTGTTTAACTTGAAAATGCTGACAGCAATAGCTGCAATAACAGGCCCTAGCAATTCTTAAGAAAGTTAATTTTATATGACTCATTTCTGCTTTGGAAATTTTTACATTGCCAGTCTTTGATTTGGGCACATTTCACTTCGATTCCCCCCCCATCTCTTTTTTTCTTGTTAATTACAGTGAATCACATTTAAATTATTGTAAAAAAATAAGTAATTTTAACTTTAAAAATTTGCAAACTGTACACTTGCAAGCTACTATACTCTAAGAAACTGTGCTAATGGGAGCCTACTATACTTCAAAAGGTGCAAACCAATATTACAAAATACTATGTGATTTCGACCATGTCTTTTTTAAACAAAACCAAACCAAACCAAAAAACCCCAAAAGGTCACTTTTATGGATGAGCTACAAACAGGAATCTGGCCTCATTGTGAACATAGACTCCATTCCTGGTTTTTAACAATCATTGCCAAAATCTAGCAATGAAAATATTAACACATTCTGCTGGGGACGGGGACAACGGGGGGGACCAACACCCAAAACCCAAACTGATGACTCCGGAGCAGTTGGGATACAAGATTATCTAGCCTTGGTCTAGTCCAAAGATGAGATGGACATGAGTCAGCCCTGCAATTTCAGTTTAATCCCTGAAGGGATCTACCCCTCTGATAAAAGGACACAACAGGCAGCAGACCTGCAAGCGTGAGACACGCTCAGGACCCAAGACCAAGTTTCGGTAAAAATGTAGATTGCGGACAATAAGTTGCTTTCATATCTCTTCTACAAGGAAGCCAGCTCTTAAGCAACTTGGAAACTTTAGGACATGTCATCTCCAAGCAGAATGATCTCAGATATATAAATGAGCATACATGAGAGAAGGCAATTTAAAAAGAGACGGTATTTCAAAACTGTTTTTAAAAAGAATAAATTTACAGACAGAGGTTTCCTCTATAAAACCTGCACATATGACTGACCTGTGCACAACTTCTGTTCCCAGAGAAGAGCCAGGGCTCCAGCTGGAGATGGCAAATACTCTCAAAACCCTGGTTCTATGGCTTCTGTTGAAGAAACCAGAACCGACAGAGGTGTGGGGGAGAGCAGAATGGACTTCACCTGCAAACTCCCTGCTGCTCCTGGTGATTCGCAAGATCAAATTATCTAGGCTGGTTTTCAGAGCTTAGGATGAATTTCGCAAACTTACCTGGTTACAGAAGACAAATCTTCCTATTATTAGGAATTCACACGGAAATCAGAGATACACATGACATATGAAGCCCTAATGTCTCATGTCAAGAATAATTTTTTGGATAAAACCAGCTTTTAAACGATATATTTAAAATACTGATACACACAAATCAAGTGTTTCTATTGTCACTATCCTGTGGCCTTCTAACTTGCTGTAGAAAAATAGGTCAGTACTTAAAAAAAAATTTAAAAAAAAAAAATCATTATTTCAGAGTACATTCTATAGAATTTTTTTTTTTCATTTCTTGCTCAGTGGGGTTTTATTGAGTTTTATCAATTTCAACAAAGACATAGAGCCCTTAAAAATAAAATATTATGGAGCAGAAGATGGCAACATTTACAATTTAGCTTTATTGGAATTTTACTATATTTTGATGGATGACAGCTTTAATGATTCTGTGCATGGTTTATAGCAGAAAACACAGTAAGGCAGTAACATAATTTTCTGCTTTTTTCAACGATCTGTATCCAAAGAATTCAGAAAACAAGCAAGTTTACTTCATAATCACGCCAAATTTATTTTCTGGGTGAACTCTCGAATGTTAAAGCTCAAGTACACAGAGTGATGTTGCCATGGCAACCGCTATTGCAACCCAGGATGGGAACATGTTTATGAAAGCACATTTCTATACCCGTATACACATGCCGAGGCACACCGACGCTCCAGACTCCTGTCAGAAGGCAATCGAGCTATTCACGCGTTATCGGTCCTGATTCGGCTCCTGGCAAGGCAAGGGGACGTTCACTGAAGCCATTAAGCTGCAGCAGCCCCGTGTACGATAGGTACAACGCAAGGTTGTTTCTGCATATTGTGGTCATGAAACCTTCAAGCCATTACTCCTGTTTCTAGGACCTAAACGAGGAAACCTTAATTTGCCGTAAGATGTAATATTAGAAGATTTAGTGTTGCTATAGCTATAGGCGAAGAGTGAAGCAGTAATATGTTTGGTGTCCTTTGACCTTTTTTTAATAAATCTCCACTGAAATAAGCTGTCAAGTTTGAGAAATGTCAGAGTATGGTCATTTGAGTCTGCCTGGAGGTGTAATTTTGCATGGTGTACAATTCCTGTGAATTTATCACAACGTGTTATTTCACACATAGTCAACACAGTGTGACATTCAGCATCCTGAATCTGCCAATATCTACATGCTGAAATGAGTTTATGATTTCTCTTTAAAAGAAAATCCAAGGTGCGCTAGTTCAGGTCAACAGAGGAATCCTCAGTGGATTTCCAGGGATAAAAATCAAAGGAAGCATCCCTTCTTTCTGCCACTTCACCCGCATACATATCTGTCAGGCAGCTCTGCCACTCTTGACACCGCCTTTCCACATCAGCCAGCATTGAGTTCATTGTAGAAGTACATTAAATTAAAAACTGATTTGTTCCTTTAGTTGAGTATCACTCGCTCTGCAACACGTTTCAGATCTGTGAGGAAGTACGTCTATATGTAAAGCTCTATACAGCAGTAATAGATACGGTTTCAGTAGCTTCCCAGGAGAATTTTACACTTTCATGTCAGCCCTTACGGAATTAGCATCACAAAGAGCAGCCAGATTTGATGCTTCTTCGGCCAAGTCCTACCCAACTGTGACCATAGCCTTGGGAGAAGAGGCACAGCTGCTCAGCCTATGGTTTTACGTTCAGCCTTTGACGGACTCCCACTCATCACTTACAGAAATCTCTCAGCCTTGCCGAGATGTACGAAGATGAGGGTATTACATTAAATAAACTAGAGAAGTCCATCATCCTAAAGACTACCTCAATTCTCAGTTGTCCATCTCAGCCTGCTATAGTTGCTTTTGACACCTACAAGCTGACAGTTAAACTTTTATATATGCAGAATTTATCATAGACTGCTATTAGGCTGAACTCCGAGCAGTTCTTATTAATAGTTCGTCCGTACTAATTTCTTAAGCAATAATTTCTTAAAAAGTAAATATCATACTTCTTAAGCATGAACAGAGCAGCCTTAGGAGCACAATACATACTTCACAATCTAAAATAAACAGATGAGCTGCTTTAGAGGAAAAACTTTGAATAAACCTTCTTGTTCTTTCAGACTAGGCCAGGGTTTGTGCATAGCTATTGGAGCTTAACTTGTTTACGCTGTAGTACTTTTTGATTTAGAGACATTAGCCATTGAAGATAAGCAAAGTGTGCATTACGACAAGAACTAAGAGGACGTATTCAAGAAACATACAGTTTAGTATACTGAGTTAAAGTACTCTATAAACTATATAATTGATGCTTAGGGGCATTTCAGCACTTCCTATCTAAAGCAGGAATTGTGCATGAACAGAAGGACTGACGGTTTGTGCTAATTCAGCTCTATACCATCAGCTAAACGTGTCTCGATGATCTTTTAGGATGCTGGATACCCACATTCAGGCACACATTCTTGTACAAGACAACTAATAATAGCAAATGCCACAGAACAGCAGCTGTGGATGACCAGTCACTGAGCGTACTTTGCTTACCAGCGAATAGAGACTACTACTTCTTCTCTCCAATTTCCTTTAAAAAGCAACATTAATCCAAAATGACTCCAAGCAACAGCTTTGGGAGAAGACTAAGCCCTCTCTTCCCTGCTTTCAGCTATAAAACAGAATGCTATTCACGTCACAGTAGATGTTACAGCTTCTTAAAAAGATGGGATGATACGTCAATTACACTAATTCTCTTAATTCTGGGAAGTTATACTGAAAAGTTGACAATTCGCAGAACCACAGGAATTTTGGCTGGCAGGGACCTCCAGAGGTCACCTGCTCCAACCTCCCCCTCGAAGCAGGACTGCTGCCAAGAACAGATCGAGTCACCTCATCCTTAAACTGGACTCATCAAGTATTCAATCAGAGCTAAAGGCCTCAATATGAACACAAAGGTTTGCCATTTCTCTCCTTTTTTTGCTGCTGCTGATACATCTGTTTCTTAGTAAAAATAGCATCCGTATGCAAAAATAAAAAACCATCAAACCTGTAATAGAACCAGTTGTTAAAATTCATACAAACACTCCTGCTTAAAAATAAAAATAGAATAAAATAAAATAAGCCAAAAAAAACCAAAACAGAAAAAAGACAGAAATCGAAAAAGAAATGAAAGTCATAACACACAGACATAGCAGCCATGGCATGAAAAATTCATTTCCATTAATGAGATGTGGTAGTCCCCAGGCCAGCGCCCTTTGTATGTGAACCATGTTAATCAGATTGTATGAGCATTTGCCGGAAACTCCTGGGATAGCAAGCAACTATAACTATATAGCAAGCATAGCAGATTAGCAGCTTGCTAAAAACTGCTTGACTTGTAACCCTTGAAGCACAAGAATGATGCAGATTTCCTGAATCACTGATAAATGAAGCATTTCATTTACATGACTCATATTTGTTGCAGTCTTTGACACAATATGTACATCACCAAAATGTGTACAAAACACCCCTTTTAGCGGCATCTTTATGTAAGAAAGTACAGAATAAACAAACAAACAAATAAGGGCTGTGTCAATTCAGACTTGGTCACACATACATCTTGCACGATCCCTTGCTATTGCTATCCTACATCTCAAAAAAACCCTTCCATAACTTCAGCTGAGTTGGAGCGAGATGAAAACACATGCGTTCCCACCAGGACTCATTGCAGAAGCTCCGCAGGTTTGGATACGGAGAACGGGCCGATTTCTGGAAAGACCAAGCAAGACAGCAGGATCTAGCCTCACCAAGCAAACTTTTCCTTTCTAAGAGGTCCTATTAAATGAACCCCTCATCCTGGAGAACGAAAACCATCAGGATTTAGGCTCTCCTTCTTTCATCTGGTAGCAAGACATTTAATTGCTTCCTAGCTTGGGCTTTATCTGCTGCATTTTCCAAGTGACAAAAACAAATGGAAACTCTTGCTACTCGAGACAACTTTGTTTTCAAAACATTTGAGAGTTTTACGGAAATTTCAAAGTTGTTCAATCTGTAAAGCTTGACTTCATTCCCAAGCTAATTCTTATCTCAGTCACCAGTTCGCACTGTTTGAACAGACTTAGGAACCATTAAGAAACCAGCGTTCTCAAAAAGTAACCCACCAAATGAAGAGAATCGATAAGCTAATTTCCAAAGAACACAATTTCACAATATTCAGGAAAACAGTATCCATAACTGACTCTGAAAAAGACTCCAAGAAACACGCTACTAGTGACTCTGAATAAGATAATCGACTATTAAATTCTGCAAAGTCCTATATGAGTATTTTCAACATTGTACCAATATTTTTTGATCGCAATATGAATTATAGGCCCATTGCCTGCCCTCTTTTCTACCACAATATTTAGGTGTCTCTTTGAAGGAAGACAAGTCTTCATAAAATAAACAAATGTATAAACTGATCATCATTCGCATGCTGCTTCTGTCTTTCTGCAGGCCTCTAGGAAATTGTGTAGATTGCTCTAGCGACTATCAGTATGTCCCTGGTCTCTCCTGCCTTTCTTTCCCTTTTGAAATATCAAACAAACAAAAAGTACAGAAATAGGGATACAGATCCCCAACTCTATGCATAATTTTCTTCAACTTCAAAAATGGTGAACTAATTTTTCAGTTTCCCCAGAAACGTCATTCAAAACTGAATATCCTCTGCTTTATTTTACATGTTTAATTATTCCTCTTAGAAATAAACATTTCCTCACTAAAAATGTGCATTTTGATTAAATTTAGTTTTTTAGTGGGAATATTTCCCTCACAAAACAACTTAATCAGCTTTATTTATACATGACCTAATTTCAAGCTCAGGAAAAAAAAAAAAAAGAAAGAGTCGTCAAAATACGCCCATGAGCTTCCACAGGAAGAGGATCGGGGCATGCAATTTAAAAAAAGCAGAATTGCTTTCTTCATCTCTACTGGTTTTTACAGTGAAATGTCTTCCACTGAGCTTCATACTGCAAAGTTTTTCATGATTTACAGCAAGGAAAGAGAGGCAAATCAGTCTCTAGTGAAAAGTCACCCAAGCTCATAAAAAATTTAAAGTGACTAAATTTATAATTAAGATTAATCAAGAAACGACATTAGAAAACAGTTTGTACATTAACAGAAACTCGAGACTGAAAATTTGAATGCGCTTTTTTCTCCAACAGTGAACACACAGAATTCCCTGTATTTTAGATACACACGCATACCTATAAATTTCTGTATTTATTAAAGATGTTTAGAAACACAGTGAACTATTTTAAGTACGTCTCATGGCTTTTATAATTTATTTATGAACAGGGACATTATTAAAAATAAATGATCTTCAATGGTACTTAAAAGTAATGCTGTTTTGAGACCAAATGTCAGGCAAATGGCATGAAAATGTAAAACTCAGCAAGTCATAAAACACTGTTTTATCACAGAATATTTATACTACCAAAATACAGCCTGAAACAACTAGGTTTATTATAACAACACAAACAAAATCATTACAATTGCATTACATTTCATGTGTAATCGTTACATTACTTAAATACTCATTTTTTCATTCTCTTATAAAAGTATCAAGCTATGACTCTGCTTCATGCAGACACAAAGGCTTTAGCTGCACTGCTATATATTACAAAGGGTACGGTCTGAATATGCGTGACCAAAAGTAATCGGTTCCATTACCCATTTTCATAACTTCGCCAAAAAAATCCCAAATATAACCATTACAAAGTCATGACCAAAACCTACCACATTGAATGTAAAGACAATAACCCCAAAGTGACCATTATGTCACATCTCTATATAAGTAACATGTAAACTCTCCATAAATCTGTTTGCACCTGTAACCCACTTCCATTTTTCCTTTACTTTTAGAACCTGGAAATAATTAAGCCTACAGTTAAACCAATTAAATATTGTGTGCCATTACAAAACCATACTGGATTTTTATCTTCCACTGCTAAACTTAGTCCAAAATAATTGCAGTGAATACTATTATCTACCACAGTTACCATCTGGGACATGAAAGTAAACATTTTAATTATTGCCATTGTAATGTGGGACCCACAAAGACGGGTATTTGGGCTACATATGGAATTTATTTTTATTGATTAATGTCGAAACAGGTGGATGCAACACTTCAAAAGACAGTTGGCTAAACGCCCATAAACTTTGCTACCTAGTGCAGACTACTACAAAGAGCTGGAGAACTGAATTTTATATCCCGGCTGGTTGTTAAGCTGCTGGGTGATCTCAAAAACAAAATCCGGATAAAAGACATTGACCTCCGTTCTAAAGCACTTTTATGTAGCATTGAAGTAGTCATCATTGAAGTAAAGAGATGACTTTCTCATTAGAGATGTAGATTATCAAAAACTCCTAGCAATTTTACTGACTGTATTGAGAACTTTGCATGCAGGGAAAGGAGAATACTTTACTTCAGGCACTTTTATTTGAGTAGATACCTATGAGTATGCACGTCTAGCATTAGGCATCAAAGTTAAAAATGTATTTGTCCTGCAGAGCGATCTCTCAGTAAAGAGCAAAGAAGGACTGCAATCTAATTAAATTAATGAGAATGAGAAAAATAAATATATAGGGGTATGAAATATAGAGAGGGTATTAACTTCAGAGGTTTTTACTACAGCACTGAAAAAAGGTACTTAAATGCCTTTGAACATAGTTTGAATCTGTTTTACCAAGGTCAAAATGACTGCCAAATGAGTAAGAAATTGGAAAAGTTACATAACGTTGGTAGTGAGCAAAAACTTCTTCCAGGCTTATCACAACTTAGACTTCACACAGCTGAATAAAACCAGAATGAACTCTCATTTAATGAACCCTTTAAGACTTCTGGTTTGTGACTAAGGTCTAAGATTATTAATGATTGCACAACAGTCTATGAAATTCCTAGCCTACATGTGTTTGAGAGAATCGCTGCTTCTTTTCGACACATAATGAACTCCTCTGGACTGCTGAGGCTCCTTAACTCTCGCCAGTATTAAAAGAAATTAGTTTGCTCAGTTTCTCCGAACTATACGCTAGATCCAGCGGAATTGAGCCAGCAATAGTCTTCCATCACACATCACAACTTGCATTACTATCTAATAATTATATTTGTTTTCTGGTTTGTTCCTTTGTTTGTTTAAACTAATAAGCCAATGATCACCAAGACTTCTCACCATTTACTTTCGCTATTTTAATAAAATATAAAGACCGATACTGGACCGAAATGAGATGTAACATAAGATCAAAGCCAGTTTGTTGGCAACAAGCTCTGCATTTTGGAAGCAGTGAGCAGTACAACCCATTCAATTAGCAAGGATCCAGTTGCCTGGTAGTGTAAGCTGGTATTACAGCAATACCCCAATAAACCATAATTCACTCAGTATCAGACCTGGAACCAATGGGTGTTTTCAAAGATCTTCATGACCTGTTATCTACAAACAAGCGCACTCAAATAACCCCTGCCTTTACTGAAGCTGGGGAGGATGCGCTTCTACTACTTTATTAGAGCCAGATTTTATTGTCCCTCTTCCACGCAGATTTCATATCTGTAATTTCTTCTCTACACTGAAATTATACACTGCTTTTTGTTGGACAACTTGCTCAAAGTTTAAGCCTCTGAATATTCTAATCATTTTGAGTGAGATGCCATTACGTCTGAACACAAACGCATACCTGAAGCTTTAAGTATTGAAATCTAAATTCCATTTTTTGGCAGGCCTACTATGAGTATCCAGATCTATTCTGTCATTTTTAAGACTTACTTATGGCATACTGTAGCGCAAGGATTGAGCTGAAATACTTTTAACTTAGAAGATAACGATACAACTATTTAGCTATATACAATAGTGTATGACCTTACTAAGGAAATACATAAAGTTTATCTACAGACATGATCCTGAGTAGTTCTTCATCCCGGAAGGAATATTTTACTATTACACTATAAACATCTCCCCGCCATGTTTTGAAAGAAAATATTTAGATTTAGAGAAAATATGCTTAATTATACCCAGAACAATCAAGACTGACTGCTTGGAGGTTGCGAGTTGCTCAGTCCATCTGCTGAGTACGTTCACGGCTTTTTTGGCACTTCCTTGAAGTCATGAAGTGTACACACACACAGAGGTTAGAAACGTTTCAAAACCATGTAAGCAGATGGTGATACAGCAGGTAATAATTTAATTACATAACTCCTAGAACATGTTTCCCAAAAAAAAAAAAAAAAAAAAAAAAGGAGGGAAGGGAATAAACAACGTCCAGTCTGATCTTTTAATTGCAGCGTAATAGCTTTTGTTGAATTGGCGATGATTTTCCACCCATCTATTCTGCAGTTAGAAACAGTAATAAACAAGAAGTTCTATACCATGGTTTATTCCCAACGCAACACTTAACATAAAAAAAAAAGTTAGCAACATAAACTGCAAGTTTCTTAAGACAAGAAAATAACTATAATTATGTAACACTGAACAAGATTTATCATTAGTTTTGCAGGTACAAAGAGGTCAGAAAGATGTACGCACAACATCTGCTCTTGCATCAGCACAGAACATTGATACTGCTAAAGCGTGAAAGCAATGAAGAAAAGTTAGTCTTATTAATTCTTCATTTTATGCAGAAGCACAGAATCGCATGGAAGTGGAGAAGCATGATACAGACAAGATATCAGAGGTAAACCAGAAACTGAACGATTTTAATGAAAATGAGAAGGGGGGTAGGGGGGAAAGTAAGATTGTGTGGTCTACTTAACATACCACATATGCCAATGAAGGCTGAAGGAGCAAAAAAGGATCTCTCCTGAATGCCATTGTAGCAACTTCGGTGTTTTAGAAAAGGAACTGCTGCCTCCGAAATAGTCGAAGATGCTGAGATAAATACTAAAGTACATAAGGTTTGATTGGCAGTCTGCTAAGTCAGTGGGAGTCATCTTAACCTAAGGAATTTGGAATTATATCACAGATGTATCACCCTTTGCATTATGTGCAGAAATTGAAGCATAAATGCGTAGCGAAGTAAACGCAAATGTATTGGAATAATCGGGGAACTGTCACTATGAGACTCAGTACATCCCAGTCGCTGCTGGCTTTATGGTACGTCTTCTAGTGAGACATTAAGATACAGGCAAAAAAAGGAGGGGTTGGGTGTAGGGTGGAATTAATGGTTGTGAAACGTTTATCCTACAATAATACAAGTGTACACATAATATTTCAATTTTTTCATAGAACAGTATATATTTTGTCTTTATGTAAAGGTCAAATAGCTTGAAGGGTCACCATATCTGAGTCACAAAGTATAAGTAGTAATTCATATATATATGTATATAGACATATATAAAAGAAACATTATAAAAATCACTAGTTGAATCTATTGGGTTATTTTAATTCTGACTACAAATGCCGTAATTGTTTGCCTCATTTGAATTAAAAAATCTAATCTTACGATTTAAGCAGCTCACAATGCAAACTTTCATTGTATTATTTTTTGATTAGTTCCATTTCTCAGCAAACTCCAATACAGCAATGGATCGTGGAAGTTTGGTTCTGGATTTTATGACACTATAAAATAGCATATGAAACATTTATTATTTAATGTTCAATTTCACAAAGAAGATAACCTCTCTCCAAATTGTACACCCAATCAGTTCAGACTTGGGACTGGCTTTTCTGTTTGAATGCACAGGAGAAGAAATACAGCAGCACAGCTGATTGGAGTGTCACCTTGTCTTTGCAATGTACTTATTTTTTTCCTAGTTTTCATTGGCTAAGTAAATGGCATAAAAGAAGCGAGGTGAAGTCTTTACAACTGTTTGCTTTAATTTTATTTTTTGATTCTTACAATTTATTTCCCTATAAGTTAACAAAACAGAACAGAAACATCACAAAAAGTCACTTTGATGTAGAAGATCCCCAGCATTATTCCAAGCAGGTTTATGACTTGTACCTTGAAATGCTAGGTAAACCAAAAAAATATATTAAAATAGACCTAATAATGAAAACAATATATAAATACGATATAATTCTGTGTTGTGCTTGTCAACGGAAAAGGAAGTGCAAATCAAATTTTAATACATATGACATACTAGTTCAAAGTGTAATGGTGCATTTACCATATAAGACAATCAGGATTTTTTTTTTTAAATTGAATGCTGTTTAATGAACCTTTAACTTACCTTTAAGTCTGCCTACAACAGAGTGTTGTGAAAAGACAAAGTCTGAATTCAGAGTCTAATTAGAATCCTCTGCATGTCCTACTGCATCTATGCTGTTGTTGTTTGGGGGTTTTTTGGGCGGTTTTGGTTTTTTTTAGGAATGGCTGATATTTTGTACATAAATTATTCACTTAAGTATACGCAAATATATATGCGCACAACTGTATATGTGCATGAATATTCTATAGCCATATAACAGAATAAATGCAAATTATTATCTGGTATTTACTTACAAAACTACCCTACTGCTGAACTATTTTTGTGGCAACAAATACCATATTCAAACATAAAAGTGACAGCAATAACTGTCAGGTTTAAATATTTAGTGCCAGAGTATTAGGTTTCTGACTATTAAAATGACCCTAAACAGTCTTAAAGCTGCTGCGACTGGGCAGCTGAGGAACAGGATAAGGAAAGCACTTGCTAGCACAAAGCCAGCAGAGCCAGGTGACGAACAACCTACTTCTGCCCTCCAGAAAAAAAAAAAAACCTGAAATACCAGAGTCCTGCACAAAGGAGATGTCCACACTTAGAGGAATATAAAGACAGGCGTGGTAGATGCAGGTAGCTCCTAGGACACAGCCGTCTCGGAGCGGTGTGAACGCGAAGGGCAGCAGGAGCTCAGGGCACCCTCGCTACCTGGGCTGTAACCGCAGCCCCCGGGCCCCCGCGCCCCAGGCTGGAGGCCAAAATGAGTTAGCTTGCCTCGGAAAGGGAGCGGACAGTCAACCAAGAGCCAGCTCATCTATCTCGTCCACCTTCAGCAGCGACAGATCTAAAACAAACGAAAGTGCTACTGTTTCAGCCGCCGATGTTTTCTGATTAATTTTACCATCCGAAAGTTATTTCATGATGGTGAATAGTGGTAAGCAGGAACAAGAAAGCCCAGAGGTACAACTCTATCGGTGAATGAAACGGTAATGAAGTGGTAATGCTACCCCTAAACAAATAAAAAAAAAAAACAAAAAACCTAAAAGCAAATCCTGTCACCCCAAGGTGTAAAGCTTTTCTCTAACGTACCCATAGACTGTTGCTAGATGACAAATGCTATTATTCAGCCTTCCAGTTTTCTCTCTCTCCCCCTAGCTGCAATAATCCGATGGGCCAGTATCCTGACAAACGAGATATTTGACATATCCTGATTGAGCCCATCACCGCAGCGTCAGTCACCCCCTGGGAAGGAAAGATGGCAGTGACCGGTAAGTCGAAGGAGCAGACGATACAACAGCACGGTAATCACCGCATTCCCACTCTGGGGTTGTTAGATGCCGAGTCATCGTTACAGGTGAACACCAGCTGTATTGACACTGGAGTAACTGATGTAGCAGATTCTACCGTAACCCTCAGATTTCACGCACCCGATGAAATAGCATTGCCAAGGCTTCAAAAACTATTTTGATAAAGCACTTAGGACCTATGACTTTATTTCTCATGGTTAAACAACAAGGAAGGCCAAGATTACAATGGAAGCCATGTAGGAGAGGACTAGAACATTTGACTGTTTGAGACAGGTAATAACTGCTTTGCTTTAAAATAAATAGAACATTTAGGGAAAAAAAAAATGTGAAAAGATGAAAATACTAAACAAGCTTCTTGGGGGGAGGGGAGGGAAAATCGTAAGTACTATTTTTTTTTTTTAAGCTCCCCAGAATGCTAAAGACCCCTAACAAAGTATAACGGGCCAGACCCAGGGCTGACACAGCTCCCCTTAGCTCAACCCGTGCATGCCAGAGAAGAGCCTGGCTCAGTATCTGACACCAACAGCGACTACAATCCCAAACTCTAATTGGATTTTAAATGATGCCAGGTTGATCGATGCGTCCCTCCTGATTTACTATATACTTTTTTTGGCTCAGTGAAGAGAAGTTAAACATGCAGAAGAGCATAATGTGTCAACTAGGAGATTAGTTTTACAATCTATACGTTGAAGTGAATAAATTGTACTTTCATTAACAGAAGTAGGCCATATGCCGAAAAAGTCATTGGATTCGCTTCACTGGTGAACTAGAGCAACAATATACGATTAGAAAGCCTCAGCAGTTCAAAAGTCTTTAAAGGCAGGTCCAGTGGTTATACAATTAATTTTTAATGATATTGTTCCATCTGGGAGATTCACTTGAAGTGCCAAATGGGCTCCCTGAGCTAAAGTATTATCTTTAACAAACTCGACACATCTACAATGTACCTAGTACCTGTTTAAAATATTATTAAAAGGTTTATGGGACTAAGTTATCATTATTTGTGCTTATTCCTTCTCCAGCACTTTTTAAGGTCCTGCAGGACATCCATAGTAGGAGACATTTGGAGCTAATAGATTTTTACTGGGCAATTTGGAAGGCCTGAAAGTTTACCATTAGCAATTATCATATAAAATCATTAGGAAAAATTAAGTTTTTTATTCCAATTGGATTACATGATGACCCCTTGTTGGGGGGGGGGGGGGGGTCAAGGTTTCCGATTTCAGAAATCAAAAGCAATCAGTATCAAAAAATCATATCAAAAGTAATCCCCGTAAGACTGACCTTTTTGTAAGTTTTCAATTTTAAGATTTAAAGGGGGCTTAGAAAGTAAATTCCTTTCTCTCAGAATTCTCACTAAATATTGCCAGTAATGTTTCTTTTCCCCTTTCAAGTAACACCAGACTCAAAACAGCTGCTGTTAAACACAGGATCCAACTTCCAAATTTTAAGCACAAAGAAAATAAAATAATATTTCCCTCTTTGTCTCAGAAATGTTAATATATGTTACATTTTTTCAAATTTCAGCACAATCATTTGTTCAGTTACCCAAGGACAGTAACAATGCTGAGATTTTATACAGGGATTCAGGGATAAGTCAGAATGGTATCTTAGTGTATAAATATTTTAAGTATTTAAAACTTACGGCTTTTGTACAATTACAACAAAAAAAATAATTACTGTAACATCGCTCCGTGAAAATGTTTTTTGAACAGGAAGCTTCTATTCTGAAAATGCTTTTGTCTCCAGTGAAATGTCAGCATTTCTTCAATTTTGTTAAAAAAAATATATATACATGAAGCTACTAAGCTGTATTTTGCTATTATATTTCTACTCCATTTGGACTTATATCACAGCAGCGAGGTTGAAAAAGCAATCAGGCATACCTCTGGTTCATATTCCGAGTAGCGGGATCTTTTTCTATGACTATAGGCCTCATGACATGGAAGCAAAAAGAACAATTGCTGAAAACCAGCACTGTTATCAGGTTAAGAACCCAGCAGGATAGAAAGCTTACAGCTAAATGTTTTGGTAGTTAAAAAAACCAAAACCAGCAACAAGAACCTTCGTTTCTAAAACTGAAACATATTTATGGAAGCATAGAAGTCTACTTCCTTGACCCAAAGCACACTGTATGACTCTTAGTAAATGGAGCAGCTCCAAGAAAGAAGATGGGGAAGAGACCAAGCTGATTCAGTGAGTACTTAGTAAGGACTATCTGATTAAGAACAAGAATTTTGAAGCTGGGGCATCTCCTCAAAAAAATACGTTGGGAATTTAATACAAAAAAATACTAGCAGATAGTAGTCCTAGTATTCAAATCAAATCCATGTATCTAACCCAGACGTGGCCTCATATTCTCCTTTTAAATAATTATTGCTCCAGCACAGTGGCTTTCTGTTCCTGTGACAGACAACCTTGCGCAAAGCTCACGGGGCAATTTTTGTCCACTTTTCTTTTTTTCCTTAAAAGCCACTGGAAAGCAGTTGATACCCATTATTATATCAGTTTTTTTCCTTTATAAAATATGTAAATGCTTGCCAAATCTACATTTTAGAACAGATGTACATTTTACAGTCAGCAAACAGAAGTTTTTCACGGGCAAAATGACACCTGTGCCATTTATGAAGAAAAACTTCTTGCATAGCTGAATGGAAATAACACGAATACTTCCAATTTTGTGTTACTTCTACTTCATCAAAAAGCATTAAGAATTAAAGTAGAGATTCACAGTACCAAAGACAGAATAAAGGACTGAAAGATGATTACTCTAAAGGTCACATTATCTTAACAAAGTGCCACTTTCTGACAGTGTGACATTGATACAGAAGTAATATACTCCATTTACCAGAAACTGCTCTATGAGATCCATGCCCTCTGTACACCAAACAAAGATATTAGTGATTTTCTTCAAAGGTCACTCGGCAAGCGTGTTATTTAAAATGAGGCATTCGCCAATGGCAGTAGGTATCTAAGAAACATCTGATCCGGGTCCTGAAGCGATTCTTTAAAATGCCACCAAAACTGAAACAACCTCTCCCCAGACTGCGCTTTTTTTGTGCCACAGGACAAATTCTTGATCTCTTGCAGGGCAGCAGGCTATGGCATTTCGGTTACGGATCTGGAATCTGTTATTCTTTCCAGAACGCTTTTATTTGAAGAAACACTATCTCCTTTTAGCAGGCACGAAAAGCAGCAGCATCCGCTTTCCAAGCGCTACTTATGTTATGTGCATTTAAAAAATGGACGTAACGGTGGAAATGAAACATCAGCTACATCCCTGCCTGGCTCCGAATGTGAAATCCTGTACGTCAGCCTAAAAAGATAGGCTTGTTACATAAGAGACACCCGCTGCTAGTTCGTGGCAACTGTTCCCTAACAACAGACCATGACAGCCTATTACTTAATGTGCCACTGAGCTGATGTGACTCAGATAATAACACATGGGGAAATTTAACGCTGCCTGGAACACACTATACTTTCTACAAGAGTCCCTTTTCAAACCCTCACGGCAAAGTAGCTGGTCTGCCAGCTACAAGTGGACCTATATTTAAAGGTTATTAAAAGGGCAAGAACCAAGAGAACAATAAAGATCAGCTCTGCAAAGCTCAATATTAAAAAAAAAAAAAATGTGCTGACATTTCTATATAAGATGTGAAAGTCCAACATGGAGATAAAAAAATGAATAGAAATGCATTCAAAGAACTAGACGCATTTTTTGTGAATAACATGCGTCTTCAGCAGTCATTCACTATTCTGACCTTATCAAGCTTTTCAACTTCTCCAGATCTGTTAGAGCTGTTTAACACCAAACGAACCAGCCAACTGGAGAACTGTGAAAGCAGAGCATCTCAAGGGAACTCAATTACTAATTTGCCAGGAAACCTAATTTTCATGAAAAAAAGCTTATTAAAGCGACACTCCCTTGAATATCTCCTCTCTCTAAGTTTATTGGGATAGTTACATCTGCATTTTACTGACGATGTTTGGGAAAAAGCATTTCAACAGAAATATTATTTTGGTGCAATGGTATTAATCACATCTGTATACAAAAAAAATAACACTACCGTAACACTGTCTTTGTATAACACAAACCACAATTTTCTCGCTGTTCTGTCTTAGACCAAAATTTTACTGGGCTACATTGATCCTTCCGCTTGTAAACTATGAAAGCTGGTGGAGGGGGAAGAAATAAATAAATCTGACAGAGCAGGATTCGTATGCAAGATCTACTAAAGAAAAAACTGGGCTATGCCAGATGTTGTGTGGAAGAACTGTAGGACTGATGGAGAAATTGATCTCCCTCAGTCTGTCTGCTTCTCTCTTGACCTAAGCACAAGCCCATAAAGTTCAGCAATTTCTAGGGAGCCTCAGTTCCCGAGACGATTCAAATCCAAACCCATCTCTTAGAATAGCAATGAACTCCTATATGACAACCCGTAACCTCAGTCTTGCTCCCCACTCATATTCCTTCACACTCACTCCATTTCCACTCCCTTGTTAAAGTCATTCAGCTCTGTGCAGAGCACACGAGTATTCAGGGGGGCAAAAGGGATAAAAAGCAAAAATAATATTTCCCTGCGTCCTTGCAAGTATGCTTCCCCTCGGAGGGATGAGCTTTTGTTTCAAGGGCTGCATACAGATTATGCATTGAGTTGTCACTGGATAAAATTGCAGACTGAAGTACCTAAATGCTACTTGAGGTATCAGCAAACACCTAGCTCGACAGCTTTTGTCAAGCTAGACAACTTTCAGCACCTAGAACTGAAGTCCTTTTTAATGGATTCTGACTACTTATCTCATAAGCCTCAGCTTCATTTTTTTTTTTTTCAAAACTAAGCTAGTAATACTCACCTATCATTAAAATGAGGAGAACAAATTGATTAGAAGTTGTAAAGTACATTCGAGATAATCAAATAGAACGGAGTAGGCAAATCCAAAAAGTATGTAGACCTCACAGATGAGATACTGATAATATAAACATATTCCTCTTTAATAAGCAGTACTAATATTGTTTTTCGCCAAATCAACAGGGTACTACTTTTTTCTGGAAAACTTTTACACCTTATTACAGCAATCACTTTTTTAATTTCATGCTTCCCTAACTTTATTACTGTTAATTTTACTCACTTAATTCTGGCTATTTTCTACCATTTACTAGGAAAACAGACAGAACTTCATCATTTTCTGATAAATAGAAGTTTAACAGCTTTGTGAAAAAGGACATCTGGACAGTATGCTTCTTTCCACCATTGCAAGCCCTCTAACATCCTACAATATTCTTTAGCTATTTAAGTAATTCCCATTAAAAATCCTGCAGCCTCAGAGCAGAGGACAAGGCGGAACAAAAGCAGCACTGTGTGTCCTGAGATGCTTAAATGGCTGTGCCCCAAGGAACAGTCCCACCCACGTCAATGAGGTTTTGGATCACATCCGATAGATCTTGAGCTTGTACATTCTCGTGCTTAAGTCTTCTGTCACTGCTGATTGAAATCCAAGCAGTAATTACTTAGTATTAGCCACAGTTGATCAACATCTTGCACTTAATTATCTTCACTGAGAAAATTATTCTTCCCCCCCCAATAACAGTTTTAAGTGAGAAAAGGAGCAACTCGGAATTATTCGAATACTCATGTGATTTTGCAGTCAACTAGTTATTTTAAATGTACACCTAGTAAATGTGAATTCTGTTGTGTTTGGGTTTAAGTTTAGCGCTTTCCTTTCCCAAGCCAGCCAAATGCTTTAAGATGTATATTAAAATCTACAACTCCATTCTTAAAGGCATTATATTAGCGAAAAAAGATGTATCACACTACTACTTTTTTAGACAGCCAGGTTACAACTATACAACAAATATTGGAGTCACGCTTTAGAACAAACAAACAAAAAAAGTCCATGTCAGCCAAATACATCGCACTCCTAAATGAAAGTCAAAGATGAATGTATTTATGTAAAAATCACAATACCCTTTCCCTTTACTTTTCCCTTATTATTTGCAAAGTGAGGGTACAGAAGAGCTGTAAATCAGTACAATTTCAATAGCCTAATGTAGACAGCTTTCTCATATGTTTTATGCCTAATGGTGGGCTATTCAATGAAAGCCTAATATCTGTAACTGAAGAGATATTTATATTCATAATGTAAAAGAACTGGAGAAAGAGTCTTTAGCATATTGTAGCTTTCAGTCATCTTGGCTTTAACTCCCGAACTAGCGCTGGATTATTAGAAGAAAACAGCTGTATTTCCCTCGTTCATTCTGTATTAGCATGACAGTGGAAATAATACACTAACGAACTTGAAATACGTTACTACACTGTGAGTCCTTACGGCTGGATTGTGGTTTATATGTTAATCTTTTCAATATTTGCAACTCTATTTGATAGTGTTTTCTAAGCTTCTCCAGTAAAAGCGTTTCTCTAAAATAGCCAAACTCACTGTTCGGTATTATCTTGCATTGATTCCCAGTTCTAATTATGAACGATACTCCCCACAAGCAAGACATATTAGAAGTATTTCAAACTAAATGGGTGTAATGAGACATCTTTCCAGTTTCATTTGTTCTTATATAATGAAATGAAAGTTAAATGCCGTAACCACAGCTCTCTGAGGTTGCGCACGCCAGGTTACGCTCGTTGTATTTGTTGTCTCCTTCAGAAATAAACACATTTTAAAACAAAAAAGTCAACTGGTAAAAAAACTGGAGGAGAGTATTTTAAGGTTTGTTTCCTTGAAACGGACAATTCCCTAGAAACAAGACGACTTTGTGAAGCTTTAGTTGTGGCTAAAACTGCACCTTTGTGAAAGCACCCTGGCTCAATAATGCCATCCACTGGAGTTGATTATTTAGATTTGCTTTGAGTTCTTACGATATTCAAAAAGAAGCTCAGCCACGTGAGTCAGCCTGTTAGCACAAATCTCTTTGGAACAACACAGCTGAATTTTTCAAAACCCTTTAAAACACTGTTTTACAGACTGGAAATGTAAAACCCGTTGTGTTCAGCTTGTTTTCACCGAGATGCTTCAAACTTCTCCGCTCTTTTTTCCCCTTTCTTATTAAAAGCACATTTTGCTTTCAGTACCACACCAAAAAGATTTTATGGACTCAACTACCGTGATAGCAACCAACGTGAGCGATTCAAGCGACTGTCTCTGACCGCGGCCAGCTGATAGCCTTCCACCCCGAGGCTGCACCTCCCAGCCAGCGACAGCCACAGCCCTCACTCATCCCCCCGCCACAAGCGTTGCGTGCTGCCTTTCATTTCTGCATCCCATGATGTCATTTTACCGTTCAACCATTTTACCATTATTATACGATTCAACAGCCAGAAGAAAAATCAGGTTTCAAACATTCTCTTGCCTTGTTTTCATACCACATAAATATGTGCATCCTGTCAGAAATGAAGCAAGCCACCAGCCAAGTATTGCTGGCTAATTGATGATAATATTTTAATTTCCTGGAAATGAAAGAAATGGATGCGCAGACAGCTTTACCTAAACCTACTAACTGTGACAGAATGTGAAGGACCCTGTGTCCCTAAAGGCACACCGCTGCATCAGAAACAAGCAGAGCAACAAACATCTTATTAAACAACAAGTGCAGAAAAGCAAAAGGCAGAAGCCTCCGGGGCCGTGTTAATTATCTCAGGGTCGAAGTCGCTCGGAAGGCTGTCTCGCAGACTCCAAGGCAGTCAGATGGCAGTGCCAATGCACTGAAGTCCCCAAGGTCCTGCAGTTATAGCACTGTCATATTTCAAATGACAGGTAATACTTACGAACATGCCGACACTAACCTCCTCAATTATATTCAATGTCAAGGTTTTCGTGCTGAAGGAACTGCTAATTTCCAACATACACACTTGCTGACAAAAGGTACTTTATCAAAGAAAGGAGTTTAGGGTATCTGCTGCAAGAAGATCCTTTCTGACACTCACAGTGGGAATAACATCCTTCACGCAAGCTCTCGAATGATGAAATAAATATTGTCCTTAGTCAAGCATACAAAAATCACAATATACTATATTTGGTTTGCTGACAGACTGTGCCTTTGCACGGAAATCTCACTCTGCTATTAACTGCGGTATGGACGAGCAAATATTCTCTTGATGTTATTTGAATTTCCTCCAAAGAAAAAGGGTGTGGGTGTGGGCTATTGCAACGCCTCAGGTGCTCCAAGAAGCAAGACTAAAATAACAGAGCACCTTCCACCAGACCCCCAAGAGCAGCCATGCGTGCCATGGAGCAATTTAAGTGCAATTATCGAGAAAAAAGTAAGCACTGAATTTAGAGAAAGACGTTTGGACATGCAAACAGGATTCCTTCTTTATTCTCGTATTTGCTCTTTGCAGAACTTAACTGAAAATACAATTAAATGAACTTGATTCAGCAGCTAATATAGAAAAGAGATTAGGTGGCACAGATACAGCTACGGGTGAAGGAACGTGGTCTCATTAGAGCTTTCTATCCGTTCAGGCAGCTTCTCCCACTTGCAGTCATTAATATGAACTGGAGACAGATTCTGCTGTGAGTTGCACCAATTTAAAACCAGAGCAACTCTTATCTGGCCTTCAATTTGCATTAATGGTCAGAGGTGGCACACTGAGATGAAGCACAATGAAGGCACACACCATGCTCGGAAGGAGAAGGAGCATTACACTAGCAAAGAGGCTCTGAATTTAAAGGGACACAGTGCAATGTAAAAGGACACTTGTTTGAAACACAACAAACCTGCTAAAATTAAAAATAACATTTAAAAGCTTTAAAAAAGTCTTTCAGTTATTTGTATTATTCTTAATTTTATTTTCAGTTGTGTTCAAGCAGTTTTAATGTTTCCTTACTATTATTTTTGTTAACATTTACAGTACAGTAAGACAAACATCCAAAAATGCCGTATTCCTACAGAATGTCTGGGTAGCATTTGACATTTTAGCAGTTACTTGTTCAAATGCCCAGATTAAAATAGTATCACATCTCCCCTAGTTTTCCTTCTTGTATTGCAGAAAAACAGGCAAATCTGTTTAATAGGTAAGCAGAAGCATCAACAACCCCATTTGTAATTGACGTAAATAAAAATTGTGGCTATACTAAGTCCTACAGGCTGGTCTTACCATCCACGTTCATACAGCGATTTCCGCACAGCTTTGGGAGGAAAGCTATTATTTTCCTGCATCTCATGATCCAAGAATTCCTTTATAATAATGCCTGTATCGCCCCAACCAGAACATGCTGAGGCACTAAAATCACAGAAGAGCTCGTTAGTCCTCCACTTTATTAATTGGGAGTCGAAGGGTTAAAGAAAACACACCAAAACACGAGATTTATACACCTGCACGTGCCTTTCCAACTCTATACAGATGAGAACATTTTCCAATTGATCTGACTGATCCTCTTCAAAAGAGCTGCTGGAGTAATAAACCAATATCTACTTTCATAAAAGGGAATATTTCAGCAACAAGGGTAGCAATTTTTGGCAATATGTCTACAGATCCAGAGCTTGAAATTTTTGCTGACCCAGCAGATGGATTTCATAAAGCACTATGTTCTTGTTAAAGAAAAAAAAAAACAAAAAAAAAACAAAAAAACCCAAAACAACAACAAAAAAAACCAAACCACCACAACCAAACACACCAAAAAGCAAACAAAAGAAACCCCACAGGACAAAAACATCCTCCCCCTCAAAGCCCAATGTCATCCCAGTCACTAGCCCAAGAAGAAATTCAAGGGTCTGAGATTTCATGAGGAAACAACACGCTTAAACTACTAACATTCAGTAGTCACACGGACTCCTGAGAGGTCTGAAATTATTTAATGTCTGACTACTCAATCCTTTTTCAACACTTTCATTCAGAATATAAAAATTCTGCAAATGTTTTCTACGAATGACACCGGTTTCTAAAGTCAAAATGTATAAACACGTATTCATAATCTGCTCTGCTTTCACTGCTGACATTGAAGAACAGAACTGTTTATGCCTCTACATAAACATACCAACACATCAACAGTTTCCTCCCAACCTTAGCTTCTTCTGCAAAATGTTCCAAGTAACTCACAAAAATGAGTTAGACAAAATGAGTTAAGACAAAAAAAAAAAAAAAAGAAATTCGATATATCTTTTCCATCTGCCATTTCATTATTAGAATAATACCCTTTTCTGTTGATCTGGCATGAATTGAGAAGACATCTTGTCATATAAATTTAGATGTTTGATAGTACTACAGAGCTGTTCACATCTTATCTTAAAAAGATAGCTATGCTGTAAAGAGAAACGAGAAAAAATATTTTCCTTCGATCTTTTAGCTTTGAAAAAGCCAGGGCACGTTCAAGTCAGTAGCAGCTTTTTTTTGTTGCTGTTTTTCTCACCTTTTTTTTTTTCCCCAGCATGGAAGCTGAGCAGGTAATACCACTCTAACAAGTTCTGAGAAAGTAAAGGTTAGTTTGGCTTAGGGAATTCAAATAAGCATCTTTTCTCACTTAAAATCTCATTTTAAAACACAGCAAAATACGGAGGTCATTAATGGAAGTCCAACAATTCCCATGGACTTTGGCAAAGAACAAAAGAATCACATTTTTAAAAAATACATTTTTGATAGTTTAATATAACTTTCATACTTTTATATTACCAAATATATATTACAAATCTGAAACTGCTACATATCAGTCTCCAGAGAGGGACTAAAAGTTGAGCATCCTAAATAGCACAAGCTTCTTGGCAGATTTCATGTGCACCTACTACATCTCAACAAAATACATAGGCATATGTTACTACGACAGGTAATTTTACATGCTGGCAGACACTTACACGTGTTTTTTTTCCTGTATGCAAATGTAGGTGTTTCAGTTTATGGCTGAAAACCAATTTTTTTCATTGTACACTACAATTTCTAATTTTGACCCTCTTAATCATACTATTTTTCTAATCTCTCTGTTCTTCAGGAGAATGAGACTTAATGGACCAAATTTAAGGCAGCCAGAGTTCAAGAGTAAGTATGGGAAAAAACAGTGTTTCTCTTTGCTCCCGCTGCAGTACTGCTCAATGCCTCTCACTGAAACCAGGGCTTGGTTTAGGTACCATAAGGAAACTTAACAATGTGAGAGATGTAGGAACATCTTTATCCTTGATTTTTAAAATGAAAACAGTTCAGATATACAAAAGCTTTGGTGAAACGAAAGCACTGAACTCCATGGCAAAATTTGAAAAGCAGCTTAGTGTTTTCTGAAGAGTTCTACTGCTGTCCCTAGGGCTTAGTGAGAAGCTACAGCTCCAAGGTTATGGCTTACAAGTCCATAGCGCAAGGCTAAATCACGTCGTGAATGGCCATATACTGCGCTACTACATAAGCTGAACCAGAACATCGAGATAGGTAATGCTATATTATGCAATACAGACAGACCCAGAGCCATTAAGAGGTTTTTGGCGTGTAAAGTGAGGATTGTAAGAACCTGGATATAGAAAGGTGCAGACAGTTGTGCTCACTCAACCTGAACTGTATACGCACCATCAAAGATTTGCTAAATCTTCCAGTATTGACTCAGCAGTTCCTAGTGTTCCCCATGCAAATGACTTACCACTTCAGAAACATTTGATAGAGACAAAAATCTAGATTACTGTCTCAAGTCCCGGCCCAAAGATTTAATAAAAGAGCAACTTTCTGAAGACAAAAAAAAAAAAAAAAAAAAAAACCCACATTACCAGAGCCAACTCTCAAATCAAAATTGCATTCCCAAATGATGTTTCCCCACAAATTACATGACTTAAGACTCGTTCAGTTCTTGTACCAGTAACAACGCCGCTGGAGAGAAGCCTTGAAAAGACGGATGCATTTTGCTCACGCTGCACTTGAGGGTCGGCAGCCCAAGCTGTCCAGCAGCTCTGCACCACACTAAATCCTTCCAGGGCTACTGCTACAGCAAGTTCAAAGGCAACTTTCTAGAACATGCATGAAATGTTTCCACAGAAGCCAACAGTAGACGTTAAGAGAAAGAGACTGGCAACTGGAATATTCCTAGTGCCGTATATTGAGTTTTTTCTTTTAAAGGAAGAAGGTTTTCAAATACAGGGAATTACACACAATCATCATTACTGGGTGAAGGAGAAAGCAAGCTAAAGAATAATGCCCTGAAGCCATTTTTGAAATACTGCTTTTAAAAACTCTTACAGCTTATATCATTTTAAAAGATAATGCATGCCGTTAGACAACCTCACTTTCCTCTCCTTTCTCATACCTTAATAAATACATTAAAAAAAACCACTCCATAAAATCCATTTGTACGTCTAGTGTGGGTGGCTCGATTCTCATCTCTCGTTGTATATCACTTAGAAATCTCACTGGATCCACCCTACTACCCATTGCTCCAAAATATATGGGTTGCTCTGACAACCAAAAGCCTGTACTTTGTACTGTCGTATATATAATTTTGTCAGCCTAGACAACCTGTTGGCAGCTATTACAAAACAAAACTGCAGAAAGCAAGAAAAAAAAAAGTCACCTCTTTTCCATGCATACTTTGATTTTTTGAGATAGTCAAGCTTTTAAAGTTCACAGGAATACCTGAGACAGCTTTTGTTTCACTTTTTGTATGCAGAACAATGACCTTCCTTAGCTGAATTAGAATATTCTTATTATCGCTATTGCTTTCATATTGTGGTTTATGAAAACAAAAGTCAATGAGTTGGCTTAAAACTCCAAAACTCTGCTTTAATATTTTTTTTTTGGTTTATTAATACAAAGACCTGTTCCAACATACCTTTCAATTACATCTATGCCATAAACGAACAAAATTAATCCTTAACGCTATGATTCTTCAGAAACTTCCTAGCAAGCCACAGCTGCCATTCAGAACAGCCTAGCCCTCAATAGAAAATACAGGAGAGCATATACGTATTTATACAATCTGTAAAATCTAAGGGAAAAAAATCTCACGAAAAGGATAAAGAGCACATATGAATCGAGGAAAACACCAAAGGCTCAGTCTCCACCACGCCTGTAGACTGGCAACAGAAGGGCCTTGCCCACCGCAGAAAGTGACTGGCATGTATTACTTGGAATTTTCTAAAACTGCCGTTAAAAAAAAAAAATAAAAAAATTAAAAAATCTAAATACTGTAGTTCAGTCAAATCATAAGTGCTATATAAGTGATGCACTGCAGATATGGGATTTCCCAAATCCTAACATAAGAAGTCAGTTCCCCCTCCATCCTCATTACTGGCATTACAAATAGCTACAGACACACTGTTTAGTGTTATTTCCACAAAAAAACCCAACCAAACAACCCTAAGAAACAAGTATTTTTTCTGCCAGTAATTGTTACATAAATCAAAAGGCATTTAAAACATTTATAAATGTAAACAGATTTTTATTTTCCTTGATCTCCTCAAGCAAAAACCCCAGTCTCAAAATTCAGTGGTGTGTGGCTCAACGTGAACCTGAGATCCTGAAGCCAATAACCTTATTTAATGCCACAGCAATAAACAGTTAAGCACGCCCGCACACACAAATATTACCTTCTCTCACCTCAACTCAGACATGTCCACATGAACTTACATAATCGAATTTATAACTGGGGCTGCACTGTTTGGTCATTTTTCCAATGACTATAATCACGATCCAATTAGCTTCCTCTGAGCTTTGGCAGATGCACAGTCAATGTCCCATGACATTTAAAGGATTGGTATCTGCCCACCCCTTCTCTCCTCCACAGATTGTCTGAACTCTGAAAACAAAACACGTCACATCTGCAAGACGACACGTAGGAAAGCTATTGCAAACCGGGCTGTTTCCCTCTACGGAAGCAGCATGCGGAGAAGGGGAGCTCCCGGATTTCTGATTCTTCCCAGGCAGTGATTTGGGTTATGATTTTGGAAGCACAAAAACACTATGGACACCTTTGTAAGAATGGATATTACATGTGTATAAAATATCAGAAATATATATGTGCATGTGTATCTATACATATATAAACATTAAAAATATTTTAAAAAATTATATACACTTCCAAAAGTTAAGTAAGCCAAGATGCTGCATGATCAGGCTTCGGTGCATTGGACTCTGCCTATCCAGGACCTATTAGTAGGACTCTCGAGGTTTGTTCGGAGAGAGGTTTCTCCTGAGAAGGCAGCGATTTTATTCTTCAGCACTTTTACCTGCCTATTACTATCACTAAAGTTCAGCACCGCTCAGGTGCTAAAACTTGAAATGACTGTTTTCTTATAAGGTAATGGACTTAAATATTATTTAGGCAGAAATAGATTCTTTCCTCCACAAGTGTGATGGAAATAATCTGCAAGTACTTTCATTTAGAACCACTTGTGATGTAAAATTATTTCAGTCTGTGGCTTCACTCTAGCGTAGTATAAAAATTTATATTAAAGCTGACTCTGAAATATTTGCAAGCTGTAATACCATTCCAGTAGCGAATTTTATGAAATCAAACCCACTGCAAAAGGGACTGTTAGCTGATTATTCACGTAAGCAGTAAGCCATGGAAAAGTATTGTTGATACCTTACAGCCAGAGTTCCAGAGTTGTATGAAATACTTGCAGCAGATGAAAAAGGATACCCTGCATGCAAACACCTTCACCTCTCCTTATTACAAAGTCACAAAGAAACTCTCCATATTTTACAGAGTTTTCCCTCTGATAAATATGTCCCTTTTCGAGGACGGGAAAAAAAAAAAAAAAAAAAAAGAGTCCTTTTATAGGAAGCCTGGACACATCGAGTTAAGGCTAGTTCAACAACATCCCTGAAATATTTACTGTACAGCCATTTAACTGAATATCCAAATATCTAACAGGCCAAAAACATTTCAAGCATCACAATTATCAGCTTAATTCTTTCACACGTGCAATAACATCACCTTTTTAGTTAATGAAGGCAACCTTAAAAATAATACGCCTCTAAATCTGCTTTTAATACAGAGCGTTTCACACTTAACATGCCCGCAAGAAGTCACATACCTTTGCCATTCAGAAAGTTCAAAGTTGCTTTTAGCCACCGCAGCGGAAACACAGTTTGCACAAATCTCGTGGTCTGACCTGTGCAGAAGACAGTAGTCCCTCCTTGAGGACACCAGAGGACAGAAATTTATACAGCTGGATCAGGCCCAATGGGTTTATTCGCATTTACACTTAGTAAATTATCTGAAAAATGCCCAAAACAGCCAAGGAAGGTGGGCAGCGCTATTGTAGTGTTGTGCAGGAAAGAGGATTGAGCAAAGGCTACCATGGAGATGGGCTTAAAGTCTGTCTCTCCAGCACGTAAAGAAATGGTGGAAAATGGGATCCTGTAAAGGACTTCCATTGGCGTGGTTGGAAAATGGCGGGTTTGCTCTGTTTTGTTTTGTGGTTTGGTTTTTGGTTTTGTTTTTTTGGTGTGGGTTTTTTTGGGTTTTGGTTTTTTTGGTTTTTTTTTTTTTGTTTGTTTTTGTTTTTTTTTTTTTAAATAAGCACAGGAAATATCCAGTAAATTATTCCTTCGTGACAAGGGAGCTGAGGCAGCTCGAGGAGCACGTTGCGGGCGACAGCCTCACAGCAAGCCGGAGCACAGCGAACGGCAAAGACGACGCAAACGCTGAGCGCGACGCGCAACAAGCAACTCGGCGTGAGCTGGAGCAGCTCCCAGCAGATCTGCCTACCGGGAATCAAGACCTACCTTGCAGGTCAGCAGCCCCGAGCCGTGTTCGAGGAGAACCATGGACAGGGTGGGGTGGGCGGCAGAGCAACAGGCGTATTTTAGCCCATCAAACAGGCGCCCAACTACAAGAAAGGAAGTTTTCTGTAAAGGAGGAGTGTTGGTAGCTACCTCAAGCAGTCCGGTTGTTTGGGATTTGACAGGCGACCTCACCGAGGACACAGCCATTACAATTTATTCTCGCTCGTTTCTAGGAAAAGGCCTGACTGGTGAGGGCTTTGCATTTTTTATTTTCTTAGTAGTTGACTTCTTGCTGTTAACTGGTGCCTGCAGGAGAGTTAGATTTGTAAGAAGAGCAGCAAGACATGTTCAAGCATGTGATGGGCATAGCACGCTGACAGGGGCTGGGAGATGCAAATCTTTTATGAATGCAAGAATTACGTTCCAGCAGAGAACTTAAACTTTTATATCTTCTAGCAATTTCTCAAAAGGAGTAATACTTATATAAGTGAAACAGCTGCCCACACAAAAATTAAAGCAGCAATTGCCAGCACATTTTACTTCACCTATAAAGGCACGCAAGGTAGCAAAAAGTTTGCACGTATATTTCTCAGGGAAATAAAGTCAGCCAGAAAGCAGCTTTCTGACTTCTGAAGACACTTACTGTTCACAGAGAGCAAACACCAGGCTTTACAGCTTTCGGAGCAAGCTACACGTTACGTCCCTGGAAGCCAACACAGTGTCAGACAAGTGATCCTGTGGGTTTCCTGGAGGAGTATAAGACGACGACAACAACAAAAATCCACTAAGCAGGAGCACTAGATTTTGACAGAGGCAGCACAACTTCCTCCCACTAGTGACGCTGATGGATGTTTTCCGTACCAAAACTGACAGTGACAAAAGAGACTTTAACATGAAGGAGCCTTTCCAGTCCCTCTTCACACATCTGGGAAGGCTGGTACTGACTGACAAGCAAGTCAAATTTTACGAATGATTGACATGCCTAAAACAAATATGGAGGTGAGGCGTCTTCAAAGAGCAACCGCTACCACTGCTGGTAGGATTTTTTTTTAATGCTTGTTGCAATGACTGGTTTTGCTGCATGCGGCTGAGAGGACAACTGTTTCTTCACCCCGTCGTCTTCACTGCTGGCACCAGCCCTACCCTGACCTCACTCCTCAGCCCAAAGAAACTAAAAATAGTTATGCTGGGATCCCCGAGGTAGAGAACAGACTTTCTTGATCTGGGATGCTGCTCGCTAAATATACCAGTATTATGGAAAAGAAAAACAAGTCGGGAAAAGATAAAAATCAATGTGAAACCAGAAGCAGAACAGAGAAAGAAACAAATTGCAGGGGACATTATCCTTCTCATGCCCTATTTCCATTGCTGCCTGGTAAATGCACGCTCGTCATCTCCGGTGCCTATTCTCAGCAACGCTTAGCTTTGTCTTCTCTGAGGAAAATACACAAACAAGAGACGACGAAAAATTATTTGATACCATTTACAGTCTTCTCATTTCTGCATGATGGTCCATCGTTGTTTGAGAAGTCACCTGCAGAACCCTAATCCCTGATGCGGCACAGACAGCACCATCCCACGGCTTACCTGCCAGTAGGAACTCAGGTTTTCCACACAATATTTCAGTTCAATCTGAAGGTAGAGACCATTTATTGCACAGTCAGCACAATGTGGCAAATTAACTTGAATTTTTGGGTAAAAGAGCCACGGTAAGCATGTATATTTTGGGCAAGATTAGCACCTGCTGCAAAGAAAAGTCAGATTTATACTTGCTAAGGATCTAGTCTACCAAGGAATAGAATAAATTTAATATTCAATTAAGGAAACAAGAACTTAATTTTAGTACAGATGAGGATCATGACGTAAAACATAGCATCCTACAATCTATCATGGTTAGGATGATTTTAATGGATCATTAGAAACGCTTATGGAACCTATGAGTTTCTGGGCACTACTTCGGGATCAGTAATAAAAAAAATTCATTCTCTAGTTACCTCCTAAAGCAACTTAGCATACCATATAAGATGAAGAATTATAGTCTACTTGAGAAAAGATATTTAACTCCTTACAATGCAGCAATAAAAGATGCCTGATCGGAGATGAAATTTGAAAGCTTTGAGTTTGATGGGCTTTGAGAATACCCCAATGTAAAGTATTATATTTTATACTCTTTTTTTTTCTTTTCAAAATGATTGTTTTTCCACAGACTTTCTAATAAGATCATACAAGCAGAAAAATTTCAGTATTTCTTTTCAGTTATGTCAAATTTTAACCATTTATTACAGCGCAGAACCCTGGATAAAAATACCGTATAAATCACATACCTAGCTCTACCTGCACCTTAAGAGTTTAAGTATGTCCAGAATCAGACATCAGGATGACTGCTCACGAAGAAATCTTTTTTGAGTCAATACGCATCCCCTACGGTCACTTGTATCCACACACATCCTCCTTGCAGAGGAGCTATCCTTCCTACTCTGCTGCTTTAATCTCTCTTCATATTTACTATGCTCTGAAGAATTTTAATAAATATTCCATGCGGTATCCATAAAGCAAATAAAAATGATTAACTAACAGTCAGCACAAATGCCTCTAAAGCAGCATACACTCTTCTTTCATGCAGGATCAAGTTCAATACCGTGATAAAGGTTAAGTTTATTAAGCATTAGAGAGATCCGAGTTCTCATCACCCAACCACTCCTTCTCCCCCCCCCCCTTTTTTTTTTTTTTGAGAGAGAGAAAGTGTAATAAAAGGAGGTGCACAGCTAAATGGTGACCTTTAGAAGTACTGTGTGTTCCTATGGGAGGAAATGTGCTGTATTCGATTGTTAGTTTTCATAAGATTAATTAGTCTGGCATGCTAATTGATATTTTTTGGTAGATGAGAGCAATGAAATACTTTGTTTTCCTTTAAAGGAATTCTGCAATAAACGTAATCCACAGATGAACAACTGCACTGCTTTATCATAGCAATATACTTTTTGTTGAAGAAACATTTTTAAGCATAAAACAAATGCATCCATTTGGGTAAGTTATCTGAAAGCATTATGTAGCACAGTTTTTTCAGACAGCAAGTCCTTCATGGATTTAAATCACCAAAGCAGATAGATAATAAAGGTCTCCTATTTAACGGGATGACAGATGTCATCAACAGAAAGCCTTGGCATTAGTGAGCTAGCACATCAGGATTATTGCCTGTGCACAATTTCTACTGTAATGCAACTTCCACACAACACAAAAGCATTTAGTTTGTAAAAAGCCAGCATTGTTAAAACTGCTCATGTTGCTTAGCTTTTACTTGTACTGGTATCTACGTACGTAGGCATAATAATCTTTCACAAATCTGACCTTCAGAAATCACACATTAGTATGCAAGTATGTACAGTATACTGCAAACACTAATAAAGATATTTAGACAGTGTAGTTAGACCTCAGACACATGATAAAGTTGTCACAGACTAATATATAACCCACATCAACTGAGCTATGGCAACTCTCCAGTCACCTGGTCTTAGCTCATAAAATGCAAGGTAACGTGCGTTAGCGAAGCCCTCTTTCGCTTCAGGTTAAGCCAAGTCAAATAAGTTTACATTTCTGCAAACGCGGCCAGTTACTGCATCCCTGCTAGCCCACAGAAACTGAACAGGCCTTGCTACGTTGATCATGTATATAACCTGTTAGATACACCGCTGCCGTCTCAGGAATTGCTCCACACATACCCCGAAGTAAGAAAGAGATGAATCACACAGTCAAGTACCTTCTTCCTACGGTACCAGAAGTGTCTTGCATACACCTCGGCCAGTCCTTTGAGACTACATGAAGACTTATTTGCCTAGTAGCTAACTTAGCAGGGACACTCCAGTTCTCACCACATCTCTCACAAAGCTATCACAATATTGGACCTCTTCATTTTTAAGCTTTCATGGCAATACTTCAACCTACACAAAACACCCCAGAACAGGCTTCTAACTGAATATAAATCAGATGTTAGAAGGACGACGTACCACTCTACTTAGATGATAGAAGCTTCTAACACCCCAGTAGATGCTATTTTTCTCAGCAAATCAGCAATTCTTGTCACGACCGCAGGAAGCTCAGCCCAGATGCACACAAGCATGTAGCTGCTGAATTGGGACTGGGAGTGGGGAGTTTAAACAGAAGAGAAAAACCTGCCTACCTGTGAACCTGGCCTAAATGGAAACAGTTTATTGCTCACTAATTACAAGCTGGGAAGAGGGACCAACCAACCAGCCTGATGCCCCAGTCTTGACAAAAGGAGAAGAGAGAAGCACGTTAAGTACAAAGATTTAACTGTACATTAGGCAACATTTGATCTTGCTGGTATTAGGAAATACAAATTCAGTTTCATGAGCTTTATCAGACAGCACATGTCTCCTGGGACTTCTGCTACAAAAGGTCACTATAAACTGTGGCCAGACTGTTAGGGTTCCTCTAACAGACCCATTGGCAGAGGTTTGGGAAGGATGGTGTTGAAATCTAGGAGTCAAAAATTCCCATTTTGGTGTTGCACAATGAAGGAGGCAGTAACACATTTTTAGTTCGGAGACTGAACTAATTAATTTGTTGGTTTTGGCAGCCAGAAACATTTTTCTATGAATCAGAGAGCCCTTCCTATGAAGTAAGCGCTTGAGTCAATGGGCAAGAGTCTCTCTGTCACCGAACCCACCCCCCAACAAAACAAAACAACAAAACTACTTCTTTTAACAGTGCAATGAATACTGAAGTAGTTGTACAACACGCAAGAGCATCAGCAGAAGAGACAGACACCCCCCCCCCCCCCCCCATGATTCCTTTCACCATGGTTTACGGAAATCAGTGGGAAACGGACAAGGGGAAAAGACAACCTGAGTTCAAGTCCGAACGATTTGAACGCCCAGACCAGAATCCTGGCAGGAGAAGAAAACAACTGTGCTCAATTGGAGCTTTTTTGCTTTTCTTTCAGGAAACAGCTCCAATGCCACGGTTGCTCCGTCTTTCCTGCTCAAGCCTATAGACCAGCTGGGAGAAACGCTTTTCTTTTTTTGTGAAATCCTGTTCCAAGCAGGCTTTTGACTGCTGGGTTCTCGCTTCCTTGGCTTTGGAAAGCAAAATCTAGACTGCTTTGTTGATAGCGAATGGCAGAAAGCAAGCAACATCACAGGAGGAGGAGGACATTTCATGAATGAGAAGCATGCTTCTTGCATCAGGTACGAAGGAGAAAGAAGTATATTGATGACTTTTACACTGGAATTATACTGACATTATTTTACCCTTCTCATAACTGCAAATGAGGAGTAAGATTAATTTTACAGCAGCAGATTTTCCCCATGACTTCAACAGAATTAGATTAAATTAATGTTTCAGTTGTGCTTAATCTAAATTTCTGTCTTTTAAACTGTAGGCAAATTGTTTCTAATCACTACTTCTGTACCATCTGACTTTAAAGGTTCATCAATTTTGTTTCCCACCAATATGATTAAACTCTTATTCAGGCAAGAAAACATTGTTAGTAAGCAAATCAATTTCTTTTAAAACTCTCTCATGTACTACCAGTTAATAGCTTCTTCAACCAAAATAATAAAACTACACAAGTCTTGGACTTATTTTCTAGCTATATGCTGAGCTGTGAGTATGCGATGTTTCTGCCCTCTAATTCTGCCTGTCCCAGACTAGCAACATATAGGACATAAATTTGAATTTCCCTCTACACAACTCTAAAAAGCAAGAACTGTTAGAATCATAAACTGCCAAATAGTGTGATTTTAACTCATTTAATGAAGGACAGAATGAATTTCTACTTTATAAAAATGTAACTCCAATTAATACCAAGAATAAAACACCCTGTGCTATTATCAAAAAGTCGTAAAACATCTGGGTTTAACAATAATCTGGCTGAAGAGTACTACACATAACAGAAATAAAGTTCCTTATTGCCGTTCATCATCTTCTATCTTTAAAATGATACTGCACTCACACATTAATTACAGATATTAGATAAGTAAATTGTATCACAATGCCCTGAAAGGCTGGCACACCAACTGCTGGAAGAGCATAAAACCATTAAAGCGGTGAGATCCTTTCTCTGCCTGGGCTGCCAGCGGCATGATTTCACAACACTCTGTCAGTCATTTACCTTCAGCTGTACTTGTGAAATATATGCCCCCATAAGCACTTTATGCATTACAGCTCCGGTCTAATAGGTGAAAAAGACTTTTCCAGGTGGGGCAGGGGGAATTAAGGGGTTCCTGACAGTGCTTTCAAACAAACGAGTAAATAACCCGCCAGCGGCACAGCGAAGAGTGAACTCTGCCATTTTGAGACTACTCGTTTCATTGCACAAGTATGATAAACTTACTGGAAGACAAAATTGGCCTGTTACGTTAATATATCTACCTAATTTAGAGTCAGTGCACAGTATAAGCTTCGGCATTTTAATGAGATGACAAGGCTCAAGCACCACCATAGGTACTGAGGCACTACTATTGCACAAGCTCTGTCGGAAGAAGCCCTCTTTGGAAAAACCAAACCACTGCAGAATTTCAACTCCAGCCCTGACGCAATACCCCAGCTTTTCAGACACGGACAGCTTCTGGGGACTTTCCCTCCTCCCAGCACCGCCCCGCACCAGGGCCAGCTAAGTCTGGTTTGTGGAGCAAGCAAAAGGGACGTGCTCTCCCCTCTCTCTTACCGTGACTCCTCTGCTGCCGGTGCCCGCTACCTCGTCAACGACCACCCCCTTGGGACACGGCGTAGCTGTGGTGTAGTCGGATCTTCAGCTGGCTCCATCGAGTCAAATCCTGAGCGGGAAGGAGAGGGCAACACGTCTCTCCAGCCGGTACA
Organism: Aquila spilogaster; assembly: GCA_024606505.1. NCBI lineage: Eukaryota > Metazoa > Chordata > Aves > Accipitriformes > Accipitridae > Aquila > Aquila spilogaster. The sequence continues at coordinate 9,537,414 of JANHGO010000002.1, read as the reverse complement.
TTCACCTCGTATCCCTTCTGCACCCCCAAAAGGGCAAGAACAAGGACTCCGTGTCGTCCTGTGCTGCCCTGGGCAAGGAGACTCACCTCTGCGCCTTACACAGACACTTGAAAAGAAAAAGGCATTTATTCATGAAATGACAATCCACCCTGTCCTGCTTAGCAACAGTTTTCCTCCTCTGCAAAGCATTAATAATATATTTTTATCTACTTTCAACACCACGCCTATATGATAAAATGTTTAATTCCTGAGGAAAACAAACTGTGCCTCCAGCGAGGCTAACTTCTGTAGCATACCAGCAGATGTAGGGTTTTGACAGCTGACTGGTCATAAACAATCAAAGGCTTGAACAAAAGACAAAATACTTATATGGGCTACCATTTCTGCCAAGAAATTCAATAAAAAGTGAGGAACAGCAAGGAAAGAGGATAAAATATCACAGACTTGAAGCAAAAGAAGTCTGCAGATGACACTGCCCTGGAAGGCAGGAAAAACTAACAAAACAGATCACACAGCTGTTAATTATGCCTAGTAAGAAACAGACCAGATTTCAGAGGAAATCCTCCTTCTGTAGAGGTTTAAGGGTGACAATAAAGCTTAAACTGTCACAAGTGTTTGATTAGTACGTTACAGATGGAATTTAAAACTGGCAGGTTAATAATCAAGAACTCCCCAGGGTATCAGACTCCCATTAATGCATCTCCTTTACCTGGACCAATCAACCTACATGCAGACTTTCCCACCACCTGACAAAATACATCTACTGGTAAAAAAAACCCAGCTTTTCCTGGAAACAGATTAAATATTTATGCCATTCTATTACTGATGTAAACACTTCTCCTACACAATTTTCCAGATATAGATCAGTAGCTTCATTGCAAAACTTAATCATGCACTGTTCCCTGAAAACTGCTTAAAAGTATATTTTAGAAACTGTTCACAGAAGGTAATAAAACATACTTAAAGTCACATAAAACTTACAATCATTGTTCCAGCCATTTTAATACTGAAAAACAACTGTATTCAGAAGTTGAACAGCCTTCGCTAACACTACATATGCCCTTCCAGTACCTAATTAGCTGATAATACTCTGGGTGCCTGTAATGCACAATTCAAATGCCTTGCTTACCAATGTGTTTAGTATTCTGCAAATAAGTCTTTGTACCAATTAAATCCCTGGTTATTATGAAAATGCTTCCATACTGTTGTAATAACACAGGATAACACAGTCAATGCTACTAATCATGAGGCTATTCTTTAAATAATTGCAGGATTTATGAGTAATCATTGCTAAGGATACGCTACTATTCAGTACAAAGTACACAAAATCTAATAATACCTTTCAAATAAATCTGATTAATGTTACAGTATCTCTTAAGTGAGGCATGTACATAAAAAAATCTTCCCAAACCACTGAGAAGCAGTATTTTACAGTGCAGTAATCTACTGTAGCAATTCTGCAGTAATTTACAAGCGCAGTAATTTACAAATGTATGCAGGCAACAAAAATCTATTTTTCTTCTCAATATCTGAAAATATTGCTAAATATCAGGTTTGATCTGAGAGAAGATTATTACTTTCATTTCCCTATAACAGGCAAATTAGGAGAGACTGTTTGCTCACAGGAAACTTTGGGGGTAAACTCAGGAATGAGCTCAGATTCCCCATCAAGCCAGCCAGCAAGTCAAGAACCTGCAAGATCTCCACAGAAATGTTTAACGGTACTGGCTTGTACCTTAGTCCGGTTCCAAAATTTTCTGCTGAAATCACGTACAGTAGGAGAAATCATTCATCATCAAAATAATCAAATACATTACTTATAAAACAACACATGAACACAGCTTATCACTTAAGAAGTTATCTATCTTACAGTTACCTAAGAAAGAAAACTAGGGGGCTGCAGAGCAAGGAGCTCCTACCATCAAAAAAAATTACAACACTAAGATTTAGAACTAGTACAAACCTAAAGAAAATCAAATAAGCTTTTCAGTAACTAAACATGATCATTTACAAAGTACAACTACAGAATGAAATTAAAAAACTACTAAAAATCTTCAACGCACTATAAGAATAGAAAAATTTCAGAGAATTATTTGATTAATAACTTACAAATATGAAGACATTTAAAATTCCTTTCACACACACAACTAGCCAAACCTGCAGAAGTCAGTGTGGCAGGGCAGAAACAGATTAGATCACTTCTTCCAGGGTGAATTAGTCCTCAAATTCCTTCACCTGTGCCTAATACAACACCTGCATTTAAAGTGCCACACCAACCCCAAATCCTTCCCACCTTCTACCATTCACTTCTGGAAACAGCCGAGACAAGGCTCACGCAGATCCACACGTGCTCAACCTCCTCACCTCCCAAACCAGCACGCAAGGAGGACTGGCAAAGCTGGCCACCGGTGTGATACGCGTTATGCTTCAAGAGGGCAGGCGATATTAGCATTCGACGGGGTACACAAAGGACCAAAGTACTGAAATCAGTACCTTGAAGAACCCCCCCCTTCTTGCAGATTAGCTGTCTGTGGGACTTTCTGACACAGCATATCTCTGGAGCGTTAACTCCCTGATATCTGCAAGGGCTACGCTTGCATTCTCATCATCTTTGAAAGTTCCAGGTTGCCTGTAGTGCTTTAAGAATACAATATCCATACACTTTTGCCAAAATATTTTTTAACTTGCATCTGTGACGTTCGTTTCGAATTCAAAAGCAAAACGTGAGGATGGCTGCTAAACAGTATCTTGTGGCCAAAAAATGGACACAAACTACTTCAAGTTTGTTCGAAACATTTATTTGCAAAAATTGTTCTCTAAGATACCAATATTAATATATTGCATACAAACTGTAATACATACATAGAGAGAGAGAAAATGAAAAATCTCAACAACCTGCTATAGATAAACAAATCTGTTTATTCTTCCTTCAGAAGACATTGGTTACTCAGGCGAACCACTCTATTAGCAAATCCCTCCAAAAAGAGAAGACTAAATATTCCACAAAGAGATTAATAGTAGGTAAACTGTTGCTTCTGGTCCCCTGCCCAGTGAATGTTTTTGTAAAGGAACAAAAATATTACTATGCCAACCATCACTACACAACAGTGGACTCCACCTCTTTCCTTTTTTAAAAAGCTAATTACCCCCACACACCAAGAAAGAAACATTTACTCCTTTTATTATGTCTCAATCAGATGGACAAAGCTCACCCAAAAAGCATTAGTATCACCAAGTCAAGCCAGGCAATTCCACATAACAACAGTATTCAGCAGCATCCTACATAAATTTATTACAGAAAAGAAAAAGGAATCTTTGCACACAGATACAGCACTAGACAATTAAAATAGTGAGATAAAAACAGATGTGAAAAGCTCTTCAGAAAGATAGATATTCTCAACAAGTCTTTAACTGTAATGGAAAAAAATTCAAATTCTTATTTTAACACACCCAAATCACATCACTAAATACATTTTACATGAATTTACACTGTGCCTTCAGGGGCAGCAGGTTAATTCTAAATAATGACAAAGATTTCCACCCAGGGCAAGGTCCTCAGATTATGTATTATCAAATCACGGGTCTATCTTCATTCAAACTGTGGTCTTAGCGGGGGGGGGGGGGGGGTTGTATCTTCATTTTCCTAGAATGCTGAAATTTTGGTTTTTGAATGCTGAAGGTTTGTTTTCTGACATTGATCAGAAGCTTTCCTAAAATTCTCACCTACACGTGCCACGTACTCTACAAGCGATTTGTGGCAATCTACCAGTTCATTACACCATTCTTCCAAAATTATAGCATACTAAATGATTTTTTTTTTCTCCAAACATGTAAAATGGGTAAAAAGGTATTTACCTACATTGTACAAGTACTTTGCATACATGGAAAGAATTTGTTTTAGCAACGCAAATATGTGAAAACATTAAATTCAAACCCATTTCATTACATTGAGGCACCATAGAATCATGTAATGTTTTCCTTCTTTTCTTTTATTTCCTAGATTCTTTAATATGTGAAGGAAGCAATAACAACAATAACAATTTCATTAAACTAAACTACAGGAAAGGGAGGCAGAGGCACCAAATTGCTACAGTTAGGAGGCTCAGATTAATAATTTGACAGCCAATCTAATCTTTCAGCAGTAAAACACATAAAGAAGATTGTACGTCTGAACTTTTTTACCAACGTTTCATTAATCTACTTGCTTGCATATATGTAAAGTGTACTGTCAGCGTGTGCCGCGTCCCCAGACAGGTGGATATAGAGCAGCGCTACCTTTGCATCCACGGAAGCAGTTCAACAGCGTTTGAAAGTGATCACTTTCAATGAAAAAAATTCCTCAATAGACATTTTAACCAAGCGTACACCACTTGGCATCATCACCAGCACCTCTGCCTGTCCACACCTTTGCCTTCTCATCCCGAAGTTCAAAGATAAACAACCTTTCCCTGCCTTCAAAGCTGTCACTCTGAAAGCCACCCATGAGCACAACCACAGCTACAGCAGGAAGTTGCTAAATAAATTAAGTGCATGTCTTAACCCATCATTTGAGGCAATATATATAAACATGTGCAACAAATAATACAATGACCCGTATTAACAGCTTTATCCTAAGTTACATTTACTTGTCTAGTATTTAATTTTCTTATTTTTTGCAGCAGCCGGCAGTAATCGTTAATATTACATTCAATTTGTATATGCATTACAGTATCATCCAGAAACACAAGGTGCGGGAGTAATATGCCAAATACAACATCTTGAAAAATTTCTACTTTAACTGCACAGATCTTTGTGGATGCCACATAGACCTCTATTAGGTACCCATATGCATTTCACTTCAATAAACACCTTCACTTAAGAGCAACTTATGTTATGCAGATAAAATAGCCAAGCACAAAGAGTACCGGAGAGTCTGAGAACACAGAAAATTCTCCTTTGGGTTTTGACTGGTTTTGCTTTAATCAATGTAGTTGATAATAATTAAGCCTCAAAACCTGCATGCCTAAATGACATACTGCAATTTATTTTGATTAGAGAGTTTGTTTTGTCATTTATAGCTTGCCATTTAATAGGCAAACACAAAATCACGTCTCCTTGGTAACAAATTGAGCCCAGCTCGGCATCCAAAAAAGTCTTTCTAACCCCCGGTTGGGATGGGAGCCCCTCGGGTCCCCTCTGACCAGGGACGGCAGCTGAAGGGGACCCGGCTCCCCACCTGCCCAACGGTCCCCTTCTGCAGACACGTAGCCATCTCCGTGTCGGTGAAGGTGACAACTAAAGAGCTCCTGGACAGGGTTATCAAACACTTTCGACAGTCAGGCCCGTACCTGCGCCGACGGATTTGGGTCTTGGTTCAGCTGCCCTAATTCCACTGGGGTTTGGCACAACCCACACCCCAGCCACTCCAGGGCTTGTACGAAGGACAATTCCCACTCTCTCGCTTTTTTTCCTGATATGTCTGGTAGTAGTTGTTTGTGCTCCTGTGTAGTGAGTGATAGCCGATGAGTATCTCCCTAACTGCACTATGTGAAACTGCATCATGGAAGGAACCTGTTATTGATGGCCCAATCCATTATAATGGAGTTTTATATAGATCTTATGGATTTCTTCCCCCTTCAACCTAGCACCATTATTTCAGAGAGAGGTTTAAGCAAGAGTCAACCTGACTTTTGTTTTAATCTCTCAACTACGACAATATAATTAAGCTGTGAATGATATATCAAAGTGCCATACACAAAGACGAATTGACAGGAGTAATTTTTACTACTCAAAAGCGTTCAGTTTCATATATCATAATATCCTGTAAAGCAAGCCTACTGACATCTGCTTGACTGTAAAAGCAATAGCTCGGTATAAACCTCAATTCATCCTTCAAAGAGGCACATGTGCTCCCTGCTTATTACTAGCACTAGGTGCATTACTACAGTTGAAACCTGCATCATTCATTATTTCGTTTCTTTATTAACTGCTTACCACAAATTGGAGAGCAGAACTCGCCATACTCTTGCATGACAGTGTTTCATGTAAGTGCTCTGCTTAAATTATTTTAAATGTTTTATCATCTTGACAGATATTTTGCTTTTTCTGAATGTGTTGAAGAACAGAATTTGGCACATCTGGTTAGGATCTAAATAGGTCTCTATTTTTTTTTTTTTTTTTTTTAAATGGAGGCTTTCTATTCAAGCTCTCATTGTTTCTCATTTCACTTCTAGTTTTGAAGCTTTTCAGGGCTGGAGCAGATGTTAGCTGTGTACCTACAAGAATGAGAACCTCATTTACAGCTAGGATCCTAAGGCACTACTGTAATGCAATTATTATTATCATCACCATCAGTAATCAGCGCAATCAATCTGAGTATGTGCTTCTAATGAGTTCGTGTCTTGAGGCAGTTAATGTTCAGACTGATTGGGGGGAGTGGGTTTGTTGTTAAATAACCATTCTTTGCAGCAAATAAACCGAAAGCTTTATCAAACTAAAATTAGTATTTAGAGAGCAACTATGAAAAAAAAACTGTTTATAGCAAAAAATTACCATGAAGAGCAGATTAACCTAGCTCATTTGCGGGGGGTGAATTGTTTTTGCTGAGTTAAGAGATATGGCTTGGCCAAGAGGCAATTTGCTTATACCTTTGGGTTCTTCCATAGAAAAATGAAATAATTTCCTTGAAATAAATAAACTATACAGAAAAGATTAAATACTTTCCCAGACAGACCATGTGTAGAAGGAACACATGCTATTTAAATGGCTGTTTTGGCAAAAGAGATATTCAGGAAATTTGTTTTCTGCACATTCCTCTGTGATTCAGCACCATAAATCTCCCCACCTTCCTCACGGAACACCAGGGATGATTCTTTCTTGGCCATCAGGTACCAGTGAACTTCCAACTTGAAAAAAAACCAACCCAATTTAATTTGCTCTTGTCTGATAAAATACACTGCTACAGAAGTCCCAATTGTGAGTAATTACCATTCAATCATATGAATCAGTCTTGTGCATACGACTGGATTTACAGTGATAGACTCATTTTCAGCTGCATGTTTGCAAGTATTTGTATTAGAAAGCCACCATTTCCAAAGCAAGCATATAAAGAGAAGTGAAGGTGAAAACTTTCTCATTATCTTAGAAGACAGCCTATTACCTATATCACTTTCTCAGATATCCATCCATCCACACCTAATGAGTCCTATGATTTAGCCAGAACACATTCATAAAGATGATTCATAGTTGTTATGCAGCCACTTGATGTTAATAGCAAAGCTGATGTCTTAAATCACAGCTGTTTCCCTATGATAGCCAAGGGGCAAAGCGACACTTTGGAAAACAGAGGAAAGAATTTATTAGGGCAACTTTATGAAAGCAACATTTACAAGAAAAATGTGAAGCAAAACATCAGGGTCAAAAGTGCTGTGACCAACTCACTAGACAGTATTAGATGCCATATAGTAATTTGCATAACTAAGCAGTTAGTAGTTATTGGCCCTCCCTCTGCTTATGTTAATATTGCCAAAAAGTTACTATATCTAGGCTAAAAACTTTTATATTTAATTTTTATTTTATCTATAATCTGTTCTCTCTGTTCTGTGAAGATGCACAGTAACCTGTATGTACTTAGTAACAAGAGGCAAGTAAAGCGTCATACTTTCCTATATTAGTAAGCATTTAACCACAAATGAAGAGTAAATTTTAACAAAAAAAAAAAAGCTTATATTTAGCAGTTAAAGAGATTTGCTGATTTTTAATTATATCGTTTCAGGGAAAGATAATACAAAATGGAAAGAGTACCAGTACCAAGCCAGTAACACACACCAAATGACCCAGTGTCTTCAGGAAAACTACTTACTTAAATCTTAGCTCGTTAATAAGTTCTGCTGGATCACAGAGCATACAGCGTTTTACAGGGCTGAATCCTCTCTACATACACCCCCACTCAGATGCAATTTGATCCAGAAACACTCAATTTATGTAGATTGCAGATTCTGGAGCTTTGAAGAATATTGTAGCTTTACAGCCAGGAAGGAACATATGAGTAAATTTGGCATTACACACAAGATAATTAGGCACAAGATACCCATCGGCTCTTGGAAGTCTCTTAGTAGATTTATAAAGGGATGTGCAGCATCAAGCTCTGATGGTGCATTTTTAACTAGAACCAACAATCTCCGACATTTCACTTGCTTTCAGCAGGACTCCCTTTGCCTTACTCATCACTATTAAAAACTTTTAAATTAATCCAGCAGGATTTCCAAGAAAGCAGTGAATGACCGGTGATTTTGCAAAGCGGTAGTCTGATTTCTGCCTCCATTCTTCTGGCCAGTAATTGTAACAATAGAAATACTGAACTCAGGTTCCCACTACCAACCATATGGTATTTTTAACAAGGAATGAAATAACTGCCAAACGGGAAGAAAATACGGAGATGAGAACAAGATGTGCATCCACCCTAGCAAAGTAGAATAATTGCATAGATTAAGTAGGTCAACTACAGGTATGGATTTCTTTTAAGGCTATCCAAAAAAGAATGAAAAGTTGCATGTGAAGGCACGCTCCAAAAGAATTCACAACTGCAAACAGGCCTGTCTTACTCAAACCAAGGGAGGCAAAACTGAAACCACCTACCCTAAGGAGCTTCCACTGGAAAGCCGGTCTTATTTCCCAACTTGCTCGCTGGAAAGCTGCTGTGGAATAACCGGAGTGACGGACGAGCACATGTCACACAACTACTTCTTAATGATATTTTTGTCAGGTGATTTGTAAGCAGGAGCCTGGATTGGATAAGAAATTATCTTCTTTACAACCGTCGTCCAGTATTTTGCATTAGAAGAGACTGCTGTTCAAAACACATGAATATGGCAATTGCCGCCTTCCTTGCACCTTTTTTCTAAAGTGAGCTCTGAAGTTTCCTATTGGTATTTGGATTTGCAACGTGATTTTCAATACAGAGCTAAGCCTGTGTATCCAAAATAAGAAGGTGAAAGGAGGTCAGGAACCACGCTGTTAAAAAACAAGCCTTCCATTTCAGGGGGGAAGGGGGAGTTACTTTTAAAAGGAAAAAATCTGAGGAAGAAATTGCTGACGGCTCTTGGGGATCTGTGGAACAGTTTGGTTAGTGGGTTTTGGCAGAGGAAGTAGGAGAAGACATGCACACGCATGCAGATTTCCTCCAGCTGCTAAATGCACATGGAGGTTTTTAATTTATAGACATTTTGACCCTTCAGGTATTAGAAGTCTTTAATCTTGTGAAACTCGCATTATTTTCTTCCTAATATTAAAAAAAAAGAAGTTTGAAAGAGAAAAGCTAGAATTAGAATCCACAAGGCTCAAGCAGGCCATCAGGAGAGCCTCGCGTTTCCACAAGTGCTGAAACATCAGTTTTATAATGAGAAACTGATGCTAATCCTAAAGAAATCCAAGGTTTTCCCCTTAACTACACACACGGCTCAACAAGAAGGTGCTTCAGCACACGAGTTCCATAAAGCCCCTAGAAATCTCCGTTCACCATCCACAGGAGCGCACGCACACCCACACACCTCCTGCCAGAACCCCAGGGCAAGGTCAGCAGAAGTCCAGACTGGGACATTTTGTTACAGGCAAGCGTTTATCTGCCATGCAAACCCCAGAGTGGGAAAACCCGGACTCCCGAAGGCGACTGGTCTCAGGAAAGGAAAGATATGAAACAGTCAGAGCTGGGGAAAACCTGTCGCCTCTACACTGCGCTCCCATCACACGCCACCACCTCTCTGAAGTAAAGGCAGATAGAGATAGATGCAGCTGTCGCGTCCTTAGCGGACTGAACATTCGCTCCCCCCTACCTGTGAGAAGAAGCAAGGAGACTTTGCCAGACACGGTATTTCTTATTTCGGCTTCTGCGTGGCAACGCTCATAGATAAACTGTTGCACCACACCGGGGTGGGAGTCTCCATATGCATGAAATCTTGCATGTGCTGGCAATCCTGGCTCAGAGCCTCCGGATGAATGAAGAACACGATCTTACTGATAAGAATATGTATCAAATAAAAATGCACAACTTCCCATGGCTGGTAAGTTCTCTACTCCCTTCTCCACCCAAATATCAAAATCTACGGATATTAAGTAACTGTAAACATGGTTAGAGATCTCCGCACACGTTCTTCTCTTAGGCTGCTTATCCGGGCTGAACTGCAGCACTATTGCACTATTAGTACAGGAGAAATAACCACTGAAACAAAACAAAGCAAACTACTGAAGAACAACGTGTCATTGTAAATTAATGGAGTTTTGGGAGGATCCAGGAAAGTTCCTGAAGTTTCTTCCTCCTCTTTATAATGGCATGCCTCTAATTTACTTCATTTATATTAATAAACACTGGATTACACAACTATTAGTCTAGTTGAGAACTGCACTAAAGCTCACTAAATCTGTCTCTAATTATTATGATTAATGGTCCAAAATGATCAGCTTCTCAAATTAACAACTTAAAGCAACTGGTATAGAATAAAGGATATTTTTCTTGGTAAACAGGGTCTTCAGACTTTTTAGTTAATGAAATCTTGAGCAGTCCATTCAGTAATACTACATTCTAATTCACCATAACTACCTATTTACATAGATTTGCATCAATTATACTGCCACTATATATTTATTTGAGATTAATTATTTTTAAATTGCACTAAAACTTAGTCTCATGCTTATTTTACAGTGCAGAACGGGATCTTCAAGAGCTGTTTAAATTGCACTAGAACTTAGTCTCATGCTTATTTTAATACTGCAGAAATAGATCTTCAAGAGCTGACTACCTTGGCCTTACTGTTTTTCTCACTGCTTCTAGAGCGTGTACTGTATCGAGTTTTTTGTATTACTACTCCCACTATGCACCAATACTCATTTTTAAATGACAAGTTCTCCATTTAATACCTGAGGTTTGTAAAACAGAGTCCTAACACTTCAAAGATTTATTGACATATTAAAAAATGTAACAGCTAAAATACTTATAGGAATTACAGTTCTCCATTACTTCTGTGATTACTACTCCAAAGTCTGTTATTTTACAGTGATTTTGAAAGAATATTAAAGCAAACTGATCACACAGACTAAGTTAATTACATAGTTTACAAGTGAGAGAGACTATAAGGAGAGTCTTATCAAACCAAGTAAGTATCAAATATTTTCAGTTCTAATACCTTAGATTGGCCTTCTAGATTGGCAATTTTACCTAACGATTGAAGACAGTTGCAAGGTCTAAGCCAAAGCCAACTCACAAAAACGATTAGAGCAAAGCAGCTGAAAATAAGCTCTTTGCTCTTCTTTACCATCCTCAAACTCTCAAAAAGCTTCTCCCACCCCTTGAATGCAAGACGTCTAGTAAGGACCACAGTCCCCAAGCATCAAGACACAGTGATACAGGTTAAGAGGAAAAGCAAGCCCTTCAGTAACATTCAAATGAATGGCAGTTTCCTTTGCCATCTAAGACACGCTGAAACTTCAGTGTCTACTCTTCTAAACAAGGATTGAAAGCTCTTGCTCAGTATATCTCCACCAGCAGTTTTTTTTCTCCAACATCTCTCATCAGTAATGCTTTCATTTTTTTTTTTTTCCCTTGAACTGAAAACATGAACAGCCCTGCATGGAAAATTAAGCCCTACAGAGCATAATGAGAAACTTTCCCACAGCTGCAGGGAGCCTAAGGGTTTGCTCATTAAGAATTAGACTTCAAACTATATTGATATATATTGCCATAGGGAAGAAGTATCTGTCTCAAGAGTGGCAAAGACCATTGACATTTCTGTTTCGTCCTTCCTCATCGTGGCCCGTTCCTAGGCCTCCTTGAATATTATTTAACAATGTTCTTCTACTGCAAATAACCAATGCAGTGGCCATGGCTCTTATTTCTCTTGCTTTTTTCTTATGGCATTACAAAGCGTAATACGGTTGTGGCATTTGGTCTTCTACTATAGGTCTCATATTTCTATTGGGAGCTTTTTGTGGGCTATGATACACGGGGGTGTGCGCAGTACTTATTCAGCAGATTCTCCTGGACCAGTCACCTACTGTGTTCCTCCATACCATTGTCCCAAGGTATATGCCACGTGTTTTGTGGTCCCTGCAGGTCCTGTTTCCCTATTTATAATAAGTTAAATGCAACAGTCTTTGTATTAGTTTAGAGAAGCCTCTCTCTGTACACAGGACTGAAGAGAAAATATGGAAGTTTTACTTTCAAATATGGATTGAAAAGCTAACAGAACCTACAACACTATTGGTGGAGAACTTGCTTCCACTTGAAGGTTCCTCTTATAAATTTCAGATTACATTCCCAGTTTAAACAAGTTTATATTCAGGACTTCTGTCATCATCCGAGTTAATAACATTCATTCTTTAGTACATGTGAATAACCAAGACCGCAAAGATTAAAAGGGAAAGTCGATAGCTAAAACAACTGGTTTGGCAGCTGCACAGAAGAAACAGGAGTGGTTCAACCACTAAATTCTCACACACCAGTCTGGGAATGCCCTGCAGAGGACTACTTAGGACACACTACTGGCTGGTGTGTGGGAAACCTAAATACAAGATTGTTTCAACATGAGAAGTACATTTGAACGCTCTTCAAAGCAATTGTGAAAGCTATGCAAAACCCACTTGATTCCATTTGGAAGGTTATTGGGAAATGGCAAATTACTCATAGTTGCGTGGTTTTGCTTCTGTTGTCGTTGCTTGAAATGCCAGAGCTTGCAACTAACCTGAAAAATCTCAAAAATACTTATGATACTTGAAAAACTTATCAAATGCATCCCAGACGCTACCGCACTGTAATTCACCCCTCTGTGTGATAAAATGTGAAGATGAAACATTAAAAAAAAAAAATATCTTTTAAGTGAAAGAATTGTACTATCTCCATAACTAGAAGGTATAACTACAATGAAAAATTATGTGATACCATGTTCTCCAGGTTCCTGAGTTGCGGCAGTGGGAGGGGGACATGGGGGACATTGCCGCTAATGCTGGAAAGCATCCGATACATAATGCTGTAATTAAGCCTCATGTAACCGACTTCAATATTTAACTCTTTTTTTGACCGATCCATTCTACAGAACGCAACTCTAATGCCTTTTCTGTGGGGAAAGAGGTAAAAAGGAAATTGCCACTTTTACCTAGAGGTAATTGGGCTTGCTTTCCTCTTTCCAAAACTATGGTTTCCTTCCCTGTCTGTAACAGCAGAACCTGGAAGAACATTTTAATCACTTCTGTGACACTTCGACTAGACCTTTTACTTACTTTCCTGAACTAATAAGGAATTCACATCATACTGAAGAGTAAAACCACCTGAATTTCATCTGCTTTCAAGTCTCAACAAGAAATTTCATACAGCTCTATCCATCTGAAGTGACCTTGCAAAGTCTAGAGCCTTACTGATGCATTTCTTAGCTCAGACTGAATCGGCAAGAATAGACCCACTTGCAGATACCCTGAAGACTAAAAAAAAAAAAATATGTAAACTGCTCCTGTGCACGTACAAGATAAACGTAATTTGTGAAAGCATTCATGCATATAAGATTTCCCAAGGCTTCATGTGACACAAGTTCATAAAACATATTTGTGTCTGATGGTATATATTTTGTATCACCACCACTCACCTCTCTTCTGTTACCGTGAATTTTCATTAAGGGAAGAAGGTTTAAACACATAAGGAGAGTTTTAGTAGTACCTGACTGGGTGGTCTTGAGTTAGAAGTATGTTTGCCCCATTAAGACTATTGTACTAACACCGCCATAAAAAGACAGTAATATCATGGACCACTTTTGGAATTACATTCATGCTAATGGTGGCTGCTAAAAAACGTCCCAAGAGCTAAATTTCACATCAATATTAATTTATTAATACCAGAACCCCTTTCTTTTTATTTTGCAATCTTTTGTAAGGGGTTGTCCTTATTTAGGTGCCACGCTAAAACTTATTATCAGCAGACAAGGATATATCATACAGACATCGCTGCTATTAGCACCAGTTTTTGATCTAACTACTCGGTCTGTAATGCAAAGAATTCAGGGAAAATATAACTTACTGCAAAGACAAAGTCATGCTGGGTTTTGGACTTCTGCATGAATAGGAAATGTACATCCACATCGCATTCCCAAAACCTTCCACACGAAATTCTCACTGATTGTAAAAAGGAAGCCCTGATATAAAGAAGAGAGTCTATGGGGTTCCCAGCCAATACACTCAAACGATGTAATTGCTTATGTCCATGTTTTCCCACATAACTGAAAAAAGGGTCCATTTTGTTCTCACATCTGGGAGCCAATTAAGCCATATTCAAGACACTAGAAACTGCAGTGACATAAAAAGTGTAGGACCAACAAAACCTTGAAGACTTTGGAATCTGTTCACACTGAGAAAAGTCAGTGTAAAGTTTCTTTTTTAAAAAAAAATTACACTGCTAAAATTACATTATACAGCTGTACCACGTGCCCACTACTGAACAATGAGAACTGACAAATGCTCAGTGCTGCTGCAAGCTTCATCACTTCACAAATATGAATTTATTTTTGAAGAGACAGTCTTCTCATACGATTTCCTACCTTCAACATGATATTCAGTCTTACAGTTTTAGAACACCCACCTTACTGCAACGCAGGCATCCTTAAGTTAGGACGAAAGGAAGTAAAACCAAAACAGACACAAACCAAAGACAACCTTCAAATGGACAAGGTTTGCAATTCTCCATATGGAGATGCTAATACAAAAGTTACAAGCGTTACAATAGAAATTGGTTAGATAAAGGATGCAAGCAGTGCAGGATTAAAAGGCCTAGTAAAGAATAAGAAATATCATCTTCAGGTTGGTGCTCATAACCTGCATTTTATAAGACCACATGTTATTCCTTGTATGAAGGAAGCTGTTTCTTAGAGACATTCATTTTATGTCTCCCTCAAATGAGACTGCTCTCTTGAGAGACTAGATTATAGATTAATGTAATATATTTAAAAAAACAAAACAAAACAAAAAAAAAAAACCCACACCTTATGGCATCTAATAGGTTTTCACCTATTAGAAAAAGTTGGCAAACTGAGGTTTACACAGACAGAAAACTTCCCTACTTGCAGGCATCTCCCCCTCCCCACGCAAAGCTCTCTCCCCGTTCTGTATTTACAGAAGTAACCTCATGACTCGAGATTAGATTGTGTGTTCCACCTTGAGGTGCAGCAGGGGAAGATTATGGTACACCTACAATGTAGTTCATAATGTAATTTCTCACCTAGTTAATGAGGAATAAAAATTGATCAAAAGAGGTAAATCATTCTTATTTTTAAAGTAAGGTTTCCACACACCGCTAATATGATAGAGTAGAAGTCCTGCTGCATCGTTACGGCCACACTTTCTAATCATAGGTCTTCACTTAACATCCCCTCTCCACTACCGCAAATAACAGATTATTGAGATTTTCTAAGAAAAAATCTTTTCCCTCAGAAAGCACTGGTTATTAAAAAAAAAAAAAGGAGAAGTTTCACAGAAATGCATTCTAAAAACCTCACTGTAAGGTCTCACATTCTGGGGAAACTGCTGAAGTTCCCATGTGAGCACTATAACGCTCGAGCATTTAGCTGTTCAGGTGGGCGCACTCTCCCTTCACTTTCTGTCATCTCGTGGGAGAAATAAGGTAGGGAGTGGTGGGGAGTGAGAGAGAAACATTTCCTGAGCATCTCTAATTACAAGCACCACTGTCCTCAAAGAGAAGTTTAATTGGCCTGATTCTTATTTTAGCCTAGTCAGTTCACTCATACTTAACAATTACTGAAAGACATTATGCTGTTGGTTTTGAAATTATTTTTAGATACCATTAATTTGTCACGAAGAGAGTAATGAACATACTCGAATAAGAAAGGCTCCGCACTGTCAAAAACAGAGGTAAAAGCGAAAGCTCGTCAAGTCACAGACTAAGTACGAAAAGCTCATACAAAACTCCCAACAACGAGAAGATGCTCAGTGAACGCTGCCTAGACAGCTCAGATTCACCGTGTCACCCTTGCAATATTTTAAGGCTACTACATAGCATCAAGTTGGGAAGAAATTGCAAATCTGACCTAACGACTGACTATTTTGTGGCGTATTGCTTCTAGGCTGCTCCTCTACAACACCGGATAAATCCAAAACAACAGTGGCAAGCTGTAATACTGTAAACTATTTCTAAGAGAAATTATGTGGGTTTTGAAGCATCAGGTAGGGCCAGCATGGACCAACCCTGGAGAAGATTACTGAAACAAATAAACAAAGAAATTTCTCCTAAATACAACAAAACCAATCTTCTATAAGTTACAAGTAAGCTATTCTCTAAAAGTTGTGACTGCTACAGAAAACTAACTATATACACATAAGCCTTACCATCATCTGCCTAAAGACGATAACCTCTGTCACAATGGCTAAAGATGGGAGACTGAAGCAGGATATAAATGCTGGAAAGCACAAAGCTCTACACAGTATCCCGAAATGCCACACTTCACATGAGTATAAATAAGCAAAAAAATGCTTATTTATAGTAAAAGCCTTATGCGCTGCAAAATGGTATTATAATAGATAGTGGAAGGTTATAATGCCAAAAAGTTCTCACAGAGGAAGCCTTTTGGTTTAAATGGATTTAATACGTTAGAGGAAATATTTGGGTTTAGTTTCCTGCTCTCAAAGTTAGTACTAAAATCTAGAGGCAAATGAAAAACATATATGTCATTGTTAGAAAAAAAGTTCTACCTTTACGTCTCTGGAGGGATTTTTTTTAATTGAATTAAAAAACAAACAAACAAAAAAAACACCACTACTTTAGAGCTACAAAAGACATCCTGAACCACTTTTTTAAAAAGTCAAACTTTCCAAGAGATGAGTAAGATTTTTACAAATTACTCAGAAATGTTATACAACAAAAGTATCTATTAAATCAAAAAAGCTTTCGTCGTAAGAATTAAAAATTTGAGTTGGGCAGTTCTTTTAAAAGAAGAATTAAAATGAAAATATGACTACCAGAAGAAAAATAAACCCAACAACTTCTCAGTTCTCTGCTATTCAGCTTCCAGGTTTCTTTTATTTTTGAGATAAAGCTCCACTGCAAATATATAAAAACTGGACATTTATCATTTGTCCGAATATTTATGATTCAGTGGCAAGGCAGGTTTTAATCTAAGTCTAGAGTTCCTGTTGCATTTCACCAGTCAATCTTGTCTCTCAAATGGCGGAAAAATCATCTCTAAAACTTGAATTCGCTACAACTATGTGGAAGTTGGATCAATGTCTTGGTGATGAGTAAATGAAAGCTACAAATGCAATAAATTAGATTCAGGTATGCATGCAGTTATAGTACGACTGATCTTATCTCTACTTAAGCATCTTAAAATGAGATCTTATGACGTAAAAACACCGCAACATTTTTTAAGTGGGGTTTTACTTGATAACACCGATAGGCTTTTCTGAACCTGTAATTCTTCTGCTGCTTTCTCTCTATCTCGTTACCGTCAGCCTTTTTTTAATTTTATTTTGTGTTTACATGTACCGATCAAATCATATAGTTTTATTCCTTTCATTAATGTTATTTCAGATGCTCCAAAGTGAAAAATAAAACTCCCGATTTTTCTAAGCCTAGTAGCTGTCTCTTCACCTGCGTGAATAAAACAGCCAAGATTACTGTTGTATTTTGCATGAAATTCCACTGGAGCTGAACGGGTGAGACTTTTAACCACGGTACTTTATTGCATATAAGGCAGCGTTTAGTCTCTTGTTGGACGGAGATAGCTAAAATGACAGCACTCTCAAAGTACAGGGGACACATCTCCACCCCAAACACAAACTTGTGAATAATATTAACTGTGTGAACAAAGAGGCTGTGTTTGAGGGATGTGTGCTCAAGGGAGAGGAGGAGAAAAAAAAAAAAAGTCAAGACAGAGAAGCAAAGAGTCAAGGATACAGGCAGATCAGCCCACAAAGAAAGTGCATTTTGGTTAAGCACACTGAAGGAGGGTTTGAACTGTGAGCAAATAAATTCTGTTTAAATTCTCCAAACACCAGAAGAAATACTACACATTATTTATTACACAGACAAGACATCTCGCAAGATAAAAACTACTCCCTTTAGAAAACCCTCAAATTTTGGACAGATTTTTGATCAAACCAGATGACAACACTTACTTGGCCTTTGTTACCAAGGCATTTTCTGAAAAACTCAAATCAAAACTTCTAAATGAATTAGCAGGCAAAGTTACACGAATCTCTAAGCAAGACAAGAAAAGCCAGAAACTGCATTATATAACATTACAATTAATCATTAATACTGAGTAACATTTAATATATTTCCTTTGAAGTTTGGCGGTATGGGAAAATACTAGCTATGGAAAGCCTCGGTTAATCGCAGCTAGCAGGTGGTTTAGCCCGAGGAGCTGGAATCGTGAAGACCTTTATATTTTCATTATTATTTCTTTGTAAGAGATCAGAAGACAACCTCTTGAGTTAACGTGATGTAACTTCAAAGTACAGGTATGGCTATGCTGAGGAGGAAAAACAGTGTGGAGAACCTCAACGTCTGACAGCAGATACGGTAGAGGCTGGAATCATCGGCCCGGAGGATGCTATTACAGGAAAGCTCTCAGGAGGCATTCAAAGACAGTTAAGCCCCAAAACACAAGGTGATTAAAAAAATTATTTTCTCACATGAATAATGCTACTTCTCTGTACATGCCTGGAAACTACCCATAAGTTTTATACCATCTAAAGTGTTCTCTAAAACATTACGAATGTTTGTAACTAATACACATATTTTGAAGTAATTTTAGAATTTGGGAATTGATTGAAAGAGTTATTCTTATAAAACGAGTTAGAGAAGACCACATGACACGCGGCACAGAGATCTCTTGAAATTTCCATTGAAAAACATAGTTACATTCTTCCAGAAGAATGAGCTACTGCATGAATGACAAACGAGCTCTCAGCTAATGAGAGAAATGATCTGATTGAATTTCCAAGGAGGCTTTACCATAGCTTATATGAAGTATTTCATTAATATTTATATCTCTGACAAAACTCTGACAACCATTGTTATTTCCTCAGCTTCTAGTTACAAAGGAAATACTTTCAAAGAGTACCATGCTCTGAAAAGAAGTCCCATACAGGTTGTGATGTGTCATAAATTAAAACAAATTATCGTATATACTTCCATCTATCATTTCCACATTTAAGGAGAAGTTCTTGTCTTTCACTAAGAGGAAATTCTCAGGAATTTGATGGTTCTGGATACTCCAGCCAACTTTTCTCTGGCAGCAAAAGCGCAGCCCATTCCCAGCAACAAGTGTGCAGTGCACACATCTAAGGGCCAACGTCAGGAGGTTAAGTAGAATGTTTAAATATTTCATTAAATTAACTTCTCTCTGCTTGCAGGCATTTCTTTCAGCTGTACAGTCACTGAAATTTAGAAACTAATACCAATGCTTATGCAATTTTAATTTGCCTGATACAATGCAAGAAAAAAGTATAATTTATCTTACAACAGATTTACTTTCACATAGTCACGTGGTCTTTTTTCTTCCCTTCATCCAAGGACCCTTCAGTTAAGGAGTATTGCAATTCAGCCACCCTACTTGGAGTTGCTGCAGCGATACCTGGTAAAGCACAGTTGCCAGAAGCGACGCTGGTGGGGTTGTGGTCAAAAATCACATCAGAGGTTGAACAGATAATCTTTTTAATGCCTGTCTTCTGCGGTGCAGTGACCCAGCAGCAGAGTCAACCATCTGAGATAGTTTTTATACATGTAACAGCAAAGAAACCCAAAAGGATGAGCAAAAAAAATGCCACACACAACCCACAACGAATAGTAAAGAGCTGGATTTCAAATAGCTACTTGCTGTCTGGATTAAATTTGTCCTTTATAAATTTTTTTCAAATTAAAATGGTGAGCCACTGGATATTGTTGGTGATGCCCAGCACAATACAAGACCAAACCAAAAAAGAACAGTACTTTCTGTGGACAGGAGGAGACCTGTATGTTAGTTTGACCTCTATTGCTAACAACCAGGAAAACACCTGTCAACCCACCAAAAAGTTAATAGCCAGCTAGAAAATCCTATACAGTTCTTGATAGTGCAGTGATCTGCAGGTAATGTGGCCTGCATATGAGGAAGTCTGCAGCAGTACTAAAATGTAGTCACGTATGAGCCCCAGTGTGAAATTCAAGAGAAATACCAGGACACTTGCAGGAATAAAAGGTGACAGGGAACTTTAAAAATAAATCCAAATTTCATCCAAAGAACAACACAGCTCAAACACGTGCAAAAAATTTCAATAATTGATTTTACAAGACAAACAAGCACAATACCAATGACAGAAGAGAACAAAAACCTGAACCACATCTATGGTTTATGATGTGCAGAGGGCATCTGAAACAATTCAACATTACTCTGCAAGTGGATTAGGAATTACTGTTTCATGAAGTTCCCTACTAGTTCTACTATCAAGCTCTTCTTTTGCTTCTTTATATTTTTCCTCTATTCTTTCTAGTAGAGGTAGCTATCTACCTACATATAGCTAACGCACACAAAATCACAAAAGCGCTACGGTAGGCCAACAGTGTTTTTTCCTCATGTTGTGTATAAAAGCAGAGTCCCTTTTATTCACAATGGCATTACAAAGCAATCTAGCATTTAGTTACTCTCTTACCAGTCCTTTTGTCATTATAACTTCGGACACGCTGGCTGATGCTATCGGCTTTAAAGATCCTGTTCCCCAGGTTGTCTCTGTGCAGTTTATAAATCTGCTTTGGATTATATCGATTTACTAATTGACCAAAACACTGGATTATACACTCTGCTGGACACTTTATGTGTTAAACAAAGTAATTGATAAAAAGAGTGTGCTCTTTGGGCTGATTTTGCTAGTATTTGATCTTTTCTAGGAACGCTCATCATTTCAAGTCAGTCCTTAATAGCACAAAGAAATAAAAGAAACAGAGGAAAACAGCCTTTGGAAACTGTTATTTTCTACTGGAGGAAGGTTGGCAGAAGCAGCAGCAGGAGTAGGGACTTGAGCGGCAACAGAGACCTGATCAATGCTCGCTATCGTGTGATCAATGGAAATTCATCAGGTAACACCCTCTGCAGCCTAACAGAGGGGCCTGCAGTGTTCCCCAGGAAACTGGGAAGCAAGCACCCTATCTATCACATCCCTGGAAAGAGCAGTTAATCTTGCATGCTGTTGAATATACATCTGTTATTAATCAATAGCTGTTAGAATTTGTGTCCCTTCTCCTCCCACTTTTATAAGAGCTGGCAACTTTCCTGTGACTGAAATAACCCAATTAATCTTCCAAATAGAAAGGCAAGCTTTTTTTTTTTTTTTTTTTTTGACAGGCAGATGTTTGACAATTGATCTGAACAGCCTGAGGAAAAGGGAGATGGAGCAAGTACAAAATAAAAAAAAGCACATGCAATATCAGAATACAGCGATGTAAATAGTTCATTGCTCCACCTGCTGTTGGGCTCCTTTTCCTCTACAAACTGCGTGTTCTCTATCGCTAATGCTAAACACAAAAACATGCACCTACAGACGCAGCCTCACCACACAAATCCATTTTATTAAGAAGCCTGGACTAAAAATGCACAAATCTGAACGCAAGTCAGAAGGAGACAGAACGTTGATTTATCTCTTAAGTCTCTTTTCATTGGGATCTAGAAGTATAAAAGACAAATGAACAAGGATTGCCACATGGGCTTACAGGCTTCTTTGAAGGAGACCTGTATTGTCCAGAGAATAATAAAAAAAATAATAGAAACATATGCTACAACACAACTATTTCTTACTTAGATCAGCATCTAAACAACAAACGGCTATTCCTACCAGAAGGCCGCATTCAGGTTATTCCTATACATTTTGTAGGGGAAAAACTAAACCAGCCTGACTTTGCTTTTCCTCTAAGCAAATCCTTTAAATTCTCTTTTGCAGCACATGGGTTTACCCGACTAACTTATAATTGCGTGCCACAAGGCGGACATTTGCTGAGCGTGCAGCCCTGCTGCGCATCAGCACACGCTGATGCTGTTTGACGTGAGTTTTCACCTGTAACCTGGCCTAAAGGACCGCAGCAGAAAAAGGGAAAGAATGTGTGTCACCAGGCAAGTACTCCTCTCACCTGGTCCACACAGTGCCACCTACCTCAGGATGCTCCCATCCTCTGCATCAGCCAATTATCCTCTTTAAGCACTTTCAGAGATCAAACACGTTCAATTCCTGTGGTCAAAGGTGTAGGTTTAGGTGAGCAACAGTAGTAACTTCAATAGTCAAATTACACGTTCCACTGTGGCTAATAAAGTCTGCATTTCATTAATCTTTTCGGTAGGCCACCCGTAACTGAATGTTTGATTAGAAAGGAGCTGTGCTTCAGGTTGTGGTATGAAGGTATTAATATAAATAGGTGAAGTACCGTAAGATGTACTGTAAAACTGCTTATGAATATAATGGCTCAGCCACTGACAGTTGTTAAACAGTGGAAGGTCAAAAGGGCTTCTCTGAATTTTCAGCAGTTAAAATAAGAGGAGATCCTGAACGTAATAAAGCATTTTGGCATTTTAAATAACGATATATCCTTTTATACTAAAATTTTTCTCCTTTAAATTATCATCCATAGTAATTTTTCTTTAAAAAAGCTATTCCCTTTGTACAACCATATTGATAGTTTATTAAGTGCATGTACTAGATATCCTAACAGTTAATATTCTCTGCTCATTAAATTTCTTGGGCCTCTGTTATCAACCAAAACCTCTCTGATCTTGGTACATACCCCGCAATATCAGCAATATACCAACATTAACACAAGTAGCGCCACCGTAACATCTTAAAGCTGTCATCCCGTCCTCCAAAAGGCCTTGCAGCCCTATTCTGCTCTCCATTTAGCTCTACATTTTTAGCTTTTCAGCTAGTGATTCAGAGGGATGAGAAGAGTTTTAAAATCCCAGGACTATACGCAAATAAAAGCCCCATAAGACAGTAGGTTCATAACCCTTAGATCTATCTTATCTCAGCTTTTGGCCTTTTAGTCATCAGTTTGATTCTAATCTCAACCCCACGCTCCACATATTTGCATCACAAATCTTCAACACATGCCCACAATAACGATCAGTCTACAAGAGCTTATTCTCAAACACTCGACTCCTGCATTCACAGCACACATTAACCCAAATCCACCTTCAGATTCTTGGTTCCAAATTTGTAAGGTACAGTAAGTAAGAAAGCTAACTCCTGTCTTCAAACATTTGTGTCTTCTGGACAACGAATTCAGTTATGTCAGTTATTATTAGCGCAAGTTATTTGGCTATTTTTAAATATATATCAGCAATATATCTCTGACTGAGAATACCAACCTGTAAATAAAACAGTACTATCAAATTTTTCCCATTTTCTGATTAGTCCAGGGAATGCATTGTATTATTAACATCACTCCAGAAACAGAACATGCCCTTGCTTTTGATGCCTGTGAACCTCCTTAGGAAAAGAGAAGGAGTTTATGCACATTAAGCTAAAACTAACTAGCAGCCAATTCAGACATCAAGAACATCCCTTTTGCAGCACATTATATTCAAACACAAATTCAACTTTCCCCATGCTTCAACCCTTCAAAAACACTATGGCTCCATCTAAAATAGTAATTCTGTTACAAAATATTACTTCTATAGTGAAGTATGAAATGACACAGTTACTGTTAAATCCTGCCCACCTCCCATATTATAAAGCACTTCTTCCCCCAGTATTACATTCTCAATTGTAACCACCACACGATATACCATACTGCTTTTCCATACATTTGTACAGAATGAAAACTTCACTTTCTCATTGTAACAAAGTAATATACATTAGAAGCACATTTAAGTGATATTTGCAATATTCAACCAGATGAATTCACTGGACAGAGACATAAGATCCACTGTACACTTATCGTTACAGCAAAACCCCTTATAAATATAATCATTGTTATGAGTTTCAGAAACAAAGATAACATGGTTTTTTCCTCCAGAATTTGTTCCATTTGTTGGCAACACAAACTATGTCTTGAATTTGTCTTTCCCATTTGTCAGAACCAGCCACAATTCTCATGGTGGTTTAAATCCACAACTGGTCTGAATTCTCTTATAATTGGTATCTTTCCATTTGCCACTATGATTATCATGTCTCCGGTTATCAGGCTGATCCCCGCCCCCCTTTCTTTCTAACTGTCTACAAGCAAAAAAAACTGTCTGATCCAAAGAACCTCAAGGTAGTTCAGGAGTTAATGACATTCCACAAGGGAAAACCAAACCACGCAGGGAGCCAACACTTTCTTGCAGTTTAAAGGAACTGCATACAACGTGGAGGGATACATACCTCTGTCACTCTTTCTTCTTCTCTTTGCTATCGCAGCCCCTAGTTATCAGGCACGGAAATACCTTCCCTTTTCATCCATCATACACGCGCATATTTTATATTTATCACCACACTCTAAGATCATTCTGCCACACTTTCAGTGGCAGTGGGTTTGCCCCACCTGTCTTGTCTTTGGCCCAGTAAACTACTAAAATACCAATCAAGTAGATGAAAAACAGAATATGTTTTTTAGCTATCATGTCTGAACTCAAATGTTTGGTCAACTCCTTCACTTCTCCCACCGACAGATCGCAAACAGACTTTACTATAAGGCTGGGGAAAAAAAAAAAAGAAAATTCTTACTTTAGTTTTACCTTTTAGGTCCAACTCTTCTGAATAAAATTTGCTGTCTACAGAGAGGGGTTTTTTTAACATGTAAAATCATACATTCTGTTTAACAGGCCAAAAGTGTGTTTTCTGGATAGGCTCCAAATGCATTCCAGATTGACAGCTATTAAAAGTCTGGATCTTCCTGTTAGAGGCCAATAACAAGAACAGTCTTCCAATAAAGATTTGAGATTGTTCTTCTGAGAAATAATCATCATTCATCCAAAAGGTAGTATAAATTATGCAGGTGTCAACATTTGCCATGAACTGACATCATTTATCCTCTCAAGAGACCTTGCTGGAATTGTAGATAATTAAAGGCTCATGGCTTTTAATTAAGAGATCTCCAGAAGGAAACTGAGGAATTCTTAACAGCAAAAACAACTGGGGTAAGCAAAGTAAGGACTGAAAAGAAGGAAAACCATTGCTCTTAAAGGAGGCCTACAGAGGAGAAATCTATGTTCTCACTGGGAGAAGAGGGATGTCACAAAAGTAAATTCTCCAGATAAATGTGTTTTAAAAGAGAAAGCAAACAATAATATATTTATAAAGCTCCATATTTTATGAATACGTTTATCTCCCCACTCTGATGATGCTATTTGGAAGTGTACGCTACAAAGTGCAGAGATATGGGATGTGCAATTTTGAAGTGTACATAATAAGCATTTACCACCTAAAATAACAAAACATGAGAGCCACAAGAAACTGGGTTTTGTTTCTCTATCTGCCTGCATTTTTAATATAGTGCCCAAAGTCCTACCCTCCGTGGGAGAGCTCTCAGCATCTCCTCTCCTCACTTTTGGGAAAGCGAGGATGAAAATTGATGGGGCTGCATGAGGCCCCACATTAATAACTTATTCCTTCTTATATGGTCTCAAATCTCACTGTAAAAAGCAATTCCGATTGCAACTAGCTTGAAGAGACACGAAAAGTTAGTTAGGTGAAGTGGAAAACACCATGGGAATGGATGCAAGCAATGTCAGACTAACGTAATTGTTGCTTTTATAAAATCTTTAAGAATCCCATGGTCCAATTCTGAGCACAGGTGGTTGGATTTGAAAGTGTCTCCAAAATGAGATTCTGGTAATCACTGAGCTAGAAGGAATGAAATGGAGGAGATTTCTGAGCTGGGACAAATAGATTTCTTTCATCTGGACAGTCTATACTAAAAGACCAAATAATTCTCTATAAAATGCTACCTGCCTAATTTTAAAATATATTTCTCCCTGTTTATGGAGATGCACTCTGCACAATATTTTAGAACCTGTGTACAGACCAGCAAACCCAAAGCCCACGTAGTTCTGTCTACGCCTCATTTCCCAATTTAAAGCTAATTTTTATTTATTCCTAATTCCTGAATTAATTAGGCAGATTCAACAAATAATGTCCTACAGCACAAAGTCTTTTTACTGAAGGTCAATTTACACTATTAAATACAAAACCTAATAGTCAAAATGTTCATGTGCTTAAAAAATTTCTCATTAAAATTATTCAGTAGCAGCAATTGCAGGAATTTCCTAGAAAAAAAACAATATACCCTAGAAAATTAAAAGCTGCATTTAGCTTTGCAACTCCAACTCAAAACTGTAACAAACCAAAGTCTACAACTGATTACTTGTGGCTAATTGGTAAGTACTGCCGTGGACTTAAAATGAAGTTACTCCATACTTCTTTTTTAACTACAGATCTGACCCACTAGATCTAAAGCATCTGCTGCATCACATAATGACCATCTACTGAATAAAGATATTGTGTGCTCCAGCTGGGCTAAATCTAACCCAAAATAGGTGCAGCTCTACTGGTACCTACTGGCCCCACCATCGGGAATAACAAAAGCTCCCGAGAAGTTAAGAGTGCAACTCTCACGCAAAAGTTGCTTCACATGACAAGACGTGGGGCTCCGTTGGGTGCAGGAGCTACAGCTTATTCAAAACGTTTAGTGGTGGGAGGAAACGAGTCAGCTGGAGTTTTGAGCACTGGCATGTCCGAGTCGCCCTCAAATCAGTCTAGGTGACCTCCAATGAACGTGGTCTTGACAAAGCCGCCTGCAGAGCTCCCTCGGTATCGCCGTTCTCCCAAGCAGGTAGCTGTATGCTTCGTCCAGTCGTCTGAGCGTACGCCTTACAGGTTGACGAAGACCTAGTTCACAACACCTGGGTGTTTCCCCTCACCTCCCATTCCACATAACGATAATGAATTTTATTCTTGTAAAGGGTTAACATTGGAAACTAATCATACGAAGCTTTGCCTCCACATTTCAAATTACCCTGACCGACCCCGTAACGTCTCTGCTCCTGTTTTACACAGAAGCTGCTAATCCTGCTATGGCGTGCCACACTCAGGTGATTTTGCAGTTTGGACAATTAACTACAAGAGACTGGGACGAAAGAAGACCTTATCCCTGCACTAATTATCTACTTATGAACCGTTGGTTCTTTGCATTCAGCAAAACTCAAACAACTGCAGCTTACTTGCTTATCGAGACACCTTTGGTTTCATTTGTGGAAGTCAAGGGTAGAAAACAAAGATCTTCTTTAAGCCCAGAATATGGGCACATAAAATTACTGAGATCTAGACATACCTGGACTTTTTGACTTCCTTCTGGAAAATAATCCCTGCTCTGAATGACAACGAGGCCAATCATTGTTATCGTTAAAGGATTTGGAACCATTAAAGTATTTGCTATTCTTACTGCTCTCGTTTTTAGTCTTTAGCCTCTGGTGTGCCAGAAGATGCTCACTAAGCTCCTCCCAGATAAAATCATACCTACCTCTCTCTAGATACAGGCCAGATTTTGACTGGAGTCCCAAGCCATCACTCTTTAAAGTATTCACATAACAGCATCAGGCTTTCATCCTGTAAAATTTATGTCTCAGACCTTTTCAAAACATGTCCCACTGGTCACCAGTAGTTGGCAAAGAGCTAGCTGGTTATGTCCGCAAAGCAGCTGACAATAACGCCTAGGCCTCATCTGCTTAGAGCTGTCAAAGTGTGAGGTTAAGCAAAGGTAACTGCAAACGCACTCAGCTAGTGTGTGTTCTCAGAGGAGTATTGGATGTATGGGGGTGGGAGATGCTCAGCCTCTGCAGGTATGCATCTCTCCAGGGGACCAAGTCTGTATTTGTTTTTTTAGGAGCGCACTCGACCAAGAACCACCTCCAGCAGAAGCTGAAAATGAGAACGGGCCACCCGACGCAGGGCTCGGGGCACGCGCCGGTCCTCAAGCAGCCAGGTAGGACAAGGACACGGGGTCCCATCCTTTGGGGCAGGACCGCTCAGTTTGTCTTTCTCCAGAACCATCTCCGGAGCCACAGACCAGTCATCGCTAGAGGCAGAAGATAAGACTAGCACATTGGACGCAGCGAGCAAACCAACCCATTCTATCGCTCCGGGGGAAACAAAAGCAGCCGGTTTTCACGCTCACAAGCCGGACTCATCCCTGCTCGCAGGCCCTTTGAAGACCCACCACCGCCACAGCAAACCTCCGCCTCCCCAGTAGAGGTGACAGCGTTCACCAGAGTACGAGCTTTACAGAGAGCTCGGCAGGACCGTTCCTCCTCCACGGTCCTTGGCTTTGCTAGCAGGTCTGAAGAGGTTAACTTCTGCAGCTTAAGGGCAGCTCTAAACTACATATTGACAATTTACAGATGTTTTGCTCACCTAATTTGTTCCACTATTCACAAAAACATGCAGTTACCTTAGCAACTACTACATTACATTTTATCTCCAAGCTGCAGAGCTTTTTCTTTTCTAAAAACAAACCCCACAAGCCTACTGATACTGCATGTAACCTTTGATATTAGTTCTAGCCATTTCAGGAGACATAAAAATAGGCACAAGTGTAATGAAAACAGTCTCTTTTCTAAAGTCTATTTAAGTTTTCCAGATATGAACAGATTTTCTTTGTAGAGTTGTTTTATTTGACTCTTCTGTATGTTTGTTATTCTTCTCCGGGTTAAAATTTGCATAAAGGAAATTAAAAGGACAAGGACGAAGACCGGTTTTGATATAAGGAGCTAGCTGGAATCTGGGTAGAAGTTATATTAGAGAATGTGCGTCTCAAAAAAAAAAAACAAGCCAGGAATCAAGGAAATATCTGAAGATTGCTGCAAAAAGCAACAAATGCCTTTAGGCTACTGACTTCAAAATGTCCTTGCTCAATGAACTTCTGGAATGAAAACATATCTGATTTTAAACGGCAAATCAACAGAATACTGGAAGTTTTTCTGAAGTGAAAGACATCTTCCTCTATGAACATACCCAGAAGAAAGAAAAACTATACTTGGAAAATATTTGCAGTTGATTATGTGCTCCTAGGCACCACTCCTTCCTGCACTACGTAAATTTGCATTCAGTTGAAATAAATGTGTTTTGAAAGGCATGTTGACATCACGTAACGTGGAATGATATGGAGACATGTAAACAAATATTGAGTAACCTGGTATCTTCACACTGCCTGCTGCAAGATGAACCGGCCGCAGATCTAGACCTGACTTCCACTTCTCGAGACGTTCATGTGTTGCTACCTAATACTGCATTGCACAGGGTGGATGGGAGGGAAATGAATAGTTTTTTCTTCAGGAGGAATACATTTGGGGACATATTTTTGTTTTACATAAATCAACAGAAAGTCACAGATTGGTATTTTTCTCAGCGCTGTGAAAAACTAGAAAGGTTTATCTTCAGGGATGACTAAAGTCAGTGAACTTGTTGAGTCTTCTAATTTCAGCAAGTTACTGATTTAAATCCATAGATCAGTGCTTAAGATGCAATTTCTAATGAATTATTTTAACTACCTTTGAAATTAGAAATGGTCTTAAAAACTGTCTTGAGTTAATACTTTAATGAAGTAACTTCTGAAAAGGTCTTGTACAACATATGTGGTATCCCTTTATAGCTGTGACACGATGTTTGATTTTCAGCTTCGCGCTCTACAGTGCCCATTTTTGCATATCTGAATACACTAGAGAATCTAGGTTCTGCTTTTTGCAAAATTTAGATACCTTTCAAAGGCTAATTTCCCCACTGAAGATGGTTAAAATAAAAGGCAGCTGGACAGAGAATTTCACTGGTCTTTCTTTTTAACAGGAAGTTAATTTTTTAATCAAAGCAGCACAGCATCTTTTGCAAAAGCAAAGCAATAAAACTTTGTAGGAAGCCATTAGTACAAAGTGCAATCCAAACTTAAAATTTTAATTGCAGTTAATTAAAGTGTTGGTAGGGAACTACTCTAGTATCCAATCAGTTATTAGTAATTAACGTTCCAGCAAATCTCACTGAGGATGGGTCTGGGCACTTAAGTTGTAACTCAGGGGTTTTCCAGTTTATTGACCCTTGAAGTTTTCTCCTGCCAGTTCAGACTCCTGTATAGCAAATTTAGGTCAGCTGACAAGTTTTGGTTTTCTTCATTACCCTCACGGATCCTTAGAAGAGCACACTGACTCTTTGAGTCTGCGGCCGCCAGGTTGAAAACACCTCTGCCAGCTTTAAGTCACCGCCTCGTTTCTACTTATCTTCCTTTCTACTTTCTCCCCTGCGAGCACCTATCTATCTGAAACTCAGCATGACTCTGCTTTGAACCTGTTTTTTTCCATACTGCTAAAGTCAGTCACTGAAGCTGACCAGTAATAATTGCCTCCCCAGTTCAGCACATAGGTCTTTCTGTAGCCTTCTGACTATTTCTGAAACCACAGCTACACTTGAACGATGGTTTATAAGTTTTTTTTAACAGATACAACTGTGATCTTTCCATCTTAAATACATGCCTGCCTATACCCACTGTCCTATTCTGTCCTTGAACACCACAATTCGCTCTGATCATAGATTTTAGAGGCAGAAACAAAATTCCTGTCTGCTGGTGTCTATTACAAATTGTGCAAGATGCTTTCTATCATCACCCATTAATTCACCCTGTGACCACATACAATGCTCTATACCTACTACAGATGTAAAATAAATTACTATATAAAGCAACAATACCACTTTGTCAAATAATCCTTTACTTAGGTCCCTTTCAACAAGGGAGATGCAGAGTGAAACGTATACAGTTAGTTGGTTACTTTCTACATTAACATTTATTTACTTACTGAGAAATTTAATGTAGTTAAAAAGTAGCAGGAAACCACAGCAATGCCAATACAACATTAAAACGTGTCAGTGCTTCTTGTTACATCCTTTCTCTTACACAGTCTATCAGAGAAAACCTCCCTTCCTCAACCTCTCCGAAACGGTGCTACGGCTTTGATTAGCACTATTAAAAATGCTACCATGTTCCAGTTCAGTAATGGACGAGTTTCAGTGTTGTGGGAAAAGATTAACAATGTGTGTGACAACGCCTTGTCTAGGTTGCACACAGATGCAACACATATGAAATGAGTTACAGGAAAATGATATGAATTAATATACTACTGTAATTTATGCCATTCATTTCCTTTGCATAATGCTGCACCATACCATGCATTAAAATTCATAAAAACAATTCATTGCTTTTTAATTTCTACATATTTATGAGCACTCATTTGAAATGAAAATTGTTTTCTTATTGACACATTCTTCCATCTTGACAAAAAAGGAAAAATGTTGAACACTAAAGGCTAATGACTCCGATATTTTTTGCTGATATTAATCATACTTCGAATGCCACCAAAATGAAGAGACATTTACCCAAATCCAAAATACAGCAATCAAGTAATTAAGACACCTAATCCAAAGCCAATAAATGATATTCCAAACAGCAACTGTGGTGATGTAATTATAACTGGTTTAACACCTTTGCCTATAAACAATATTTGAAGAACAAAATAAAAATTAATGGCAGCCCCAGCTGTTACCATAAACAGAAACAGTAGTTTCATTTTAAAAGAAAGCAGACGTAATTTCTTAGGTTTAGAATGCACGTAGCATTTTCTGTAATATCCACATTCACTTTATTTAGAGCAAGCAACTTTCTGTACCCTACTGTATATGAGATGGTAAAGACATGCCCATTTAATGAAGAATGAGAAAGCAACTGAAAATGACTGAACTTCACAAACCGCTTCAACAGACTGATAAACACAGAGGGAAGAACTCCCCTCTGTCTTGCAAAATAAACACAAAGCTGCAACATAAAAATTGTGGGAGATTCTCCACCTTCACGGCACATGGAAAGACATGAACAGTACAGGAGCGCCTTGACGGCGTAAATTACTTGCATTCACATTAACATTCATCTAATTTTATCCAGCACGATTCCCGGATATAGAGGGTATGTCTTTGCTGTTCTTCATTACATGCATGTGAGAAGAGGAGATGGATGCTGAGAATGTAGCTTTGAAGACAGCAAGCTGACCCTTACCCTTTTTTCCAGGGAGCCAGGGTGGAAAAGAAGGAAGGAAAGGAGAGAGGAGGCACCGGCAGCCACTTGAAATACAAAATTAGCACTTTTTCAAATGTTTTAAAGAACAGAATAGCTAATTTCTCATCAACTCCTTTAATGTAAAAAGCAAGTCCAGCCTGCTATCAAGGTATTAAAACATCCCAGGCGCTCATTCGCATTCCACTCCAGCACCAGCTTTGCAACTGTATTTTGTTATAATGCACTAGACAGAGGCCGGTAATCACAACAATTCAGAAAAACAGTCAAAATCTATCTCCCTTGCTCACAGTGCGGCAGAACATAGTAATCTGCAGGCCCCCGTCATGTTTTCACACCGGCAGTACGCTCACATTCGTTTCAAGCCCACGAGGCTCACAAGCGGCACTGCTTTAAGAGTGATGCGCACCGGGCGATGCGCTTCACTCGGCTGCGGAACGAGCCACGACGCCCGGGATCCCCGCGCTCGTCCAACTACACGTACCGCTTTCTTCTTCTCCACCCGTTAGTTTGTACCACGTATACCTGATCCTGCTTTATCCTAAGTGACTACTTATTTATTGTATACCACGTATACCTGATTCTGCTCTGTTCTAAATAAATACTTACTTCGAAAGGAAGCTCGCCAAGGCAAGGATTGCTTCCTCTTATAGTAGCACGTGGTTTTGAAGCAGACTCGGCGCACAATTTAAGTAAGGGTTCTAACACATGCTATTACGTAAATACGGGTGGCCAAAGTTTTCAAAATAAAGCATATGATAAAACTTCACTGCACATTTGATAAAATATTGACATTTCCACCCCCAGAATTTGTAAAGCACTTTCAAAGTTCCATAACTATTATGGAGCTGGAAAAAAACTGAAAGCAGCAAAAGCAAACAATTTTTATGCATTTTACTGGCTTCAAATAAGTACATATATTGTCAGATTGAGTCTAAAACTTTAATCTCTGATCAATGCCTTTAAAAAGTTATCTACAGAAGAAATAGTTTAATGCCAAATAGCCAAACAAGTATTTAAAGGGGATACTTAGACATAAAGTTATTACTAGAATTGCCAGAACAAGTCTTTATTTTCAGAGTGATTGTGCATGTTTCCCTTTGCTTTGTGAAAAAGAGGATCATTAACATTTAAATTGAAGTAAATTAGACCAATTTCTACACTGAAGGGCCTGCAAAGCAGGAAACATGATCTAGCATCAAGCAAACTGGAAAATCAAGTCTGTTATCAGCACCTCCTGAATAAAACTCTGTGTAATGTTGTGTACCCAGCACACACTGCATTTCTCAAGAGAGGAACAACCCGTAAGGACCTTTGAACAGCCGAGTAGGCATCAGACTAGGAACAGGCTAGAGATGCTGGAGTTTGCAGTAACTTTAGACCTGCAACATGTATATCAGCACTGACTATGTTTTAGGAGTTTTAAGATTACTGCATCGTTAAAGTAACATGGAACGGTTCACTATTTACCTGTATACTTACAGAAGCTGTAATAATCTCGAATCTGACCGAACATAAAACTCCAGGTAAAAAAACTGGAAAGGGGTAAAGAAAGGATTTTCACTTTCACAGACTTGCCTGGTTTCAATACAGTCGCAAACGTGCAACAACCTGGAAGACAGACGACTGCTGGATTCTGCACAGACCTGTCGGAGCACAGTTTCGGGGCCTTAATGCACCGATGAATTACTAACGTGACAACAGATCACTGACATCCCAGTTAGGATCCAGGTATGTCACTTCAGGCTCCAGGTTTAAGAAAATATCCTTTAGATCACGTACCTGTCCTTCCTACAAATGCATGCCACTTAGCTGCGATGCAGTGTAGTTTCATCACTTTAATATATGGTATCACATTAACTCTGAGCTGTAACTGCAGGTTGAGTCCCTATGGTATAATTTCTTCCATAAGCACTTAAAAAAGTGTCTTGGGTAGGATTAGCTTTCTGCCTCTTAACGGGAAAAGAGGAAAAAAAAATATTTTGCCGTAGCAAAGGACTATAAAATACTAATTTTTTTTGTTGTTGTTATTTTTGCTTTTAGGATCTTCCCATTTCTAATTTACACTTTTATTACTGCATCAAAGCAAAACACGCAAGATAAAAGTTGTATGCCAACTGCAGCCAGGTTTATAATGGCTAACACTTCAGAGCCCTAATGAGCGTTTAATGCTTTCCTAATGCAGGCAGCGTAGAATAATCATTTTTATAATCAGGTTATGAAGCTTCTGGCTCTTCCTTGACAAAGCCCCCTCTCTCTTCCCTCCCTCTAACACAACACACAGCCAACCTGGCTTAAAAGTTAGGACAGAAAGAGCACAGCAACATCCCTATCACGTAAATTTAATAACTATATTTCAAGCTTCAAATAGTGTTGAGGATCTGCTACTAACAATTAAAAACAAAATAAAATTCAAGAGCAAGACTGCAATATGCTTTCATATTTTTTACGCCCTGATATTGCCAACAACAAAATTAAACTGTAAGAAACAATGACGAGCTAAGGCTTTATTATTTGTGGAATATGTACAACACTGGAAATACCGAAGGAGTTATTTTTCTTCCTATACTACCATTGTCTAAGAATTAGTTAACAGGGTATAACCAGATGGGAGAAACCACTCGAATTTCTTTCTTTATTGGTGGTGTGATAGCCAAAGAGACCTGGTACAGACAAACAGGGACAGAGTTTATCATATCATTTGAATATGACAATCTTCCCCCCCCGCCCTATC